>CM057453.1:1225432500-1226032500 GCA_016271365.2 Neoceratodus forsteri | reverse complement strand
TAGATATGCTTGAAGTTATTCAGGAGAACTTAATGGAAATATTTAACTCTGAATTCCACCCTCAAGCAGAATGGGAAAGTCCCGAAATCCCAGGTAGAAAGTATTAAAAGTATGGAAGCTCCTATTTCTTTTAAGGAGGTAATTTTAGGCCTAAAATCAGGGGTATCTCCTGGCGAGGATGGGCTTACAAATGAATTCTATAAGCCCTGAAATACAGATCTGAGTGAAGTGCTTATGAACCTTTATAATGAAATGTTACTTTCTACCTCTTCATTTCAGAACTTTGCTAAAGCTATTGTGATCTTTTTACAAAAAAGTAGATAAATGTGATTTGAATAATTGGAGATCTATTAGTCTCATAAATTCGGATTGCAAAATTCCATCCACTATCTTATGTAAAAGACTACAAAAAGATGCTGGGGACCTAATTCATCCAGCACAAACTTGTTCTATGCCAAACAGAAATATCAAACAAAATCTATTATTATTAAGAGATATGTCTGAATTTAGCAATCAGGGTAAATTAAATGGTATCTTACTACTGTAGCTTTAGATCAAACAAAGACTTTTGATAATGTTTCTCACACATTTTTATTCCAAGTACTCGAAAATGATGGCATACCAAACAAATTCATATCCTGGACTAACATTTTATATGGGAATACCCTAATCACTCCATCCATAAATGGGTTATTGGGGAATGCCATCTCATTAAAATGAGGAGTTAGGCAGGGCTGCCCCATTAGCCCTTTGTTATACATATTTGTTTAAATCCAGCAATAAGGTATATTTTTGGGGGCAGAAAGGTACAAAAGGTATTTCCACATCTACAGATGTAGTGCCTTAAAAAATTACAGCATATGCAGATGATGTGTGTCTTTTGGTACAAAACCAAGAATCAGGGGTAAAAGACTCACAATCTTTCAAGAATTTTGCAAAATTATCAGGGGCTGAATTAAACTGCAGTAAAAGTACTGGCAATCAGATATGAGAAAGTACCCCCGCCCCAGATGTATTATTAAACAGAAAGTACTTTCCAAGAACCCCATTAAAATTTTAGGTATTATGTTTCCAATGGGAATTTGGCCCAGTTAAATTGGAAAGAAAAGCTTCAGCTAGGGGAAAGAAAAGTCTAGCAATGAAATTCATGGACTTTTTCCAAAAAGAAACGGGTACTTATAATAAGGAAATTTGTATTACCTATATTTTTATATGTTAGTCATAGTTCTCCCATACACCAGGAAACAAGACTTGTTAGTTACTTTTTCCAGATGGTATGGGAAGAAGACTAAACCAGTAAAAGGATTTTACTTATCGCCCCTAAAACAGGGTGTTTTGGGAATGATAAACCCTCTTTTTTCTTTTTTTATAAACTTATCTTTTCAAGGGGTGGAACTGGGCCTCAGCATCCTTGGAGGCAATGGACACCGGCTTTGTTTGAACCTCCAATGCTAAAACGGGAATCTGTACCACCTAAAGTCACTACTGCTTTAAAAATTCCCAAACTTGCTATTTCTTCGGTTAAAAAACTTAGAGTATGGAAAATAGAGAGATCTACAATACATAGTTCAAACAGACAATGCATTTATACATCAATATTGGGCAGGATTTCAGCTGTGCAAGTAGATTTCCCTAAATGCTCTCCTACAAAATTAAACTTTGCCTTGAAACTTCTTACAGGTGGCAGAATTCCTCCAGAAGTATGGGATGTTTTGTGGCTTAGCTATCATTGTAAGCTAGGGGTGAAGGGTAATCTGAAACATAAACCTCTAGCAGAAATACAATACCTGAGACCAGAATGTAATGCAGTAGAAGAAACCCTAGGACATTTATTTATAAACGGGTCTTTGCGAGTTCAATTTTATTTTTTAGCCACTAGGTGGCAGTGGCCTTTGCTAATTATATGAAATATGAATGTTTGATATTACAGGACTACCAAGTTCTTAAGCAGGCATCATCCTAGTACATTAAATGTGATCTTTGCTTGTGTTAAATATTTTATGCGACAAACCAGATGTCAATATTCCTTTCAACATGTAAACACTCCAAATATTGTAATCATGAAGCAAATAGAAACATCAATACAAAAGTTAAATTTCACAATTGCTTGAAACTGGATAAAAGGACAGTCTATTTGTTTTGGAAAAATATAAATGGGATACCTTGAGTTTCTTTATGGAATTTACATAAATATGTAATTAGGTTTTCCTTTAAATAGTGTATTGACTTTTGTTCCTTCTGGTTGCTTAGACCTTGAGCATTCCAGACTTTTTCTTTTTTCTCTGTCTGTGTGTTTAGCATAGATATAAGGGGCAGAACAGGGGTATATAGAATTTCTGTACATATTTCTTATTTTGTTTTCTTTTGTATTATCTCCTTGTATACTGGATGTACTCTTTGTTTTTTCATTTGTAAACATAGGGCAGGATTCACAAAGAAAGCCAAAAATCCTGCAGCTGTGGGAAAAAGGCCTGCAGCACTGTGGAAACACAGCTGCATGATATTCATAAAGACATTTTGAGCAGGTGCAGAATTCTATAAAATCCCTGCAGCTGCGGAAATTCAGCAGCTGCGGAAATTGAGCAAGTGCTGAAAATCCACAACTTCAGAGCCGCAGCTGCAGAAATAGCTTAGGAGGCACAGCAACAGTGAACCTAATTAGCTGGAGCAGCAGACTTTAATATTGCTGCCATAGCATGAAGCTGAAAGCAGCCACAAAGAGACCAGCAACCAGTCCCCAACTGGGACCACAGCAGCACCACAGGTACCTGTGATACCTTGGCATCACAGTGGCTGACTGTCCTTGTTGGTCGTCCCTCCCTGGGGTGTTCCTGTAGCCTATGGGGGGGTAGCACTCACTGCAGGCTGGTCAGACTCTACTGCCTGTGGGGCTCCATCATGGGCTGCACTGGATCTGGTCGTTGTTGGCTGTTGTCATATCATGGCAATGTGTGCTGCTGTTGCTGTAACATCAGCCACTGCTATACCCACTGGGATGCTATCACCTGTTCCTCACCTCCACCCTAATTGTTTTCAATTGTTGGGGCACTGCTGCAGTTTTCTGAGGTGGAGTTAGACCTCACTCCAATGTGTGTAACATTTTTTCCACAACTGTGGAAAAAAAATGGCTGTGACTAGCCTTCGAGGGGCTGTGCCATCTCCTTTTTTCCTCAGGGACTTCCGCAGCTGCACTTTTTTCCACAGTCCATAGTGTTTTTCTCTACAGTTGTGGAGGTTTTTGTAACAATTTTCAGTGCAAATTTCTTTGTTTCCATACTTATGGCAGTTTGGGGACTTAGGGAAGGGTTTGCACCTCAGAAGCTTTGTGAATCCTGCCCATGATGTTTTGTATTTTTCTATTAATAAAAATTCTTACTCTAGAAGGAGGCGCTGTCAGCCAGTTCCAAGATGGAGGATCCTGAAGCTGCAGAAGCTGGAGAGCTGCAACAGGCTGAGATTTGGTCTTTGCCCAGCCTTAGAGAACAAGGAGGATGAAGAACCTGAGTTTCAGTCTCTGATTCCATTGAAGAAGAGGTAACAGATATGGAGACTTGTGGCTCTGCTACAGGGATGGAGGACAATGCAGCTCCAGAAATTGTGGGAATGGACACCGAGTCAGATATTGAAATAGCTACAGCAAAATTGGAAGAGAAACTTGAAGAAAGGCGATGGATTTTATTAACGATGCTTGCAGAAGATGAAGAGGCTTATACTAAGAAGAAGGCAGGTTTGAAGAAAAGATTGCACAGCGTTCTCACCTAAGGATGCAAGGAAAACAATTATTTCAGACACTGACCAGGTCCCAGGTACTGCAGCAACAGGAGTGGTAAAAAATTCCCAAAGAATCATTCAAACACCATTGGAAGTTGCACCAGGAGATTTACAGTGGGATGCACATCGACGAACACTGTTGTCAGTTTCTGAGCAAGTGAAAGCTGCATTTTGGTACAGACAGAGTTAGAGATGGAGGCATGTTCACCAGAAAAAGCACTATTTGGAGCAGGTTGGATTTAAGACTAGAGTGGAAAATGTCTGCCCAATTCTGAGTGGACTTTATCTCAGAGCCTGCAGGCTGAACTGTGCACACTGCAAGCAGGTTGGTATCTGGATACACCTTCATCGATGCCAGACAGTGCTTGCATGGTGGAGAAAACAGAGAGAAGGCAGGTAACTAGCGCCCATTCCCATTATGATGTACATGGGGAAAGTTGTAATGGGGGTAGGGGGATCAGATGTTAAGAAGTGCATCTGATATGCATGTATTTACACAGGTACAGTTTAATTCAGGATAGGTGGAGGATGTTATCCCTTCAGAGGCTGAACAGACAGACAAAACTGAGACTTCCTGCTGGACTGAAGAGCGGGTGATGGCAGATCCTGCAGGGCAAGGTACAAGTGAGTCGGGGGGGGTTCAAATGATAATTCTGTTACTGGGGAAGTTAAACTGTCACATACCCAGAGTCAGAAGAGGAGGAGCCATGATGTTGGGGGTAGGGGGGAGCCAACTGCACCAGCCAATGCAGGACACTACAGTTATTGAGGCTTCAGGCCAGATAAATGGACAGCAAGAGCAAGGGTCCCCTCCTCACTGTCATGACTCTTGCCACAATCGCCCCCATTCTTCAGAGCTATTTCACAGGACTGAACCACTCCAAGGAGGAATGCAGTCCATTTACCTTTCCAAGGAGGTATGGAGCCTTGACCTGACAGGCTGTATGCTGGGAGAGTTTTATTAAAGGAAAGCATGAAGTTTATTGCATTGTAAATTTATGCCCTAATACACATTTCTGGGAGGACAATTTTGATATTAGGTTTCAGCATCTGCACAGTTTGATCATTTCTGGACATTTTATTTATTTATTTATTTAAGCGTTTTACCACGAAGGCATACTGAGCAGGGTACCACTCAAGTCCAGATGCGCCCTGGGTGAGTGGGGAGAGGGAGAAACACAGAAAAATACAAATAGCAAAATACAAACAACTGTATAGTTAGCAAAAGAAGAAAATACAATGGAGTAAATTTAGAATATGAACACCTACATTTAGTTTGCCTTGAGGCGAAAAGACAATAATGTAACATGTATCGGAGATTGCAGTGGGACAGATGTGCAGACCACTAGCTACTGCCTGAGGGGCCTGAATGCATGGCAGTATTTGCCTGTCTGGGTTGTAAGAAAGCAAACATTGTGTAAAGGCAGTGATATGGGTCTATGAAAATGCAAGTGTGGAGTAGAGCTGGACGGTATAAGAGGCACGATACTAGCACCTCAGCAGTGCAAGTTGCATGAGTAAGTAGTGGAGAAGTGCATCTTGAGGAGGGAGTTGAGATGTAGTGGGCTGGAGGTGTGTCTAATGATGACTGGCAAAGAGTTCCATATTTTTGGCATACGGTATTTAAAGTCGGCCTGGCCAGTGCTGGTGAACATGTGAGGGACGTGGAGTAGCTGGGAATAAATGTCCCTGAGTGAGTAAGCTGGCAGTGGAAGGGCTGCTAGGGTGGCTACAAGGTAAGGGGGGAAGGACTGTGCCCAAAATTTAGCTGTGGTCCTAGCACAGTGGATCAGTCTCCGATCATGGAAGAAAGGAGGTCTAAAGACTGGTATAGGTCACAGTGATGGGTTGTGGGCGGGCACTCTAGGGTGAAATAACAGATGGAGTAGAAAAGAGGATCGATTCTGGCTAGGGAGGACTTGGGAGCCGCACTGTAGACTATGTCCCCATAGTCCAGTATTGGGAGGATCATTTTTCGGACAATTGCTGAGCGCTTTGACAGGGGAATGCAGCTTCTGTGGCGGTATAAAGCACCCAACATAGGGTGCAGTTTCTTGTGGATAGCATCGATATGCGCTGAAAAGTCAAGATGCTGATCAGGCCAGACCCCAAGATATCTGAAGGATGTGCAAGCCTCCGGAGGGAGCCATAAAGGGTGCGGAAGATAAGGGTGGTGGGGAGTCTGGAAAGTTTAGCCCTCATGTCGAATGTGAGGGAGAAAGTTTTCTTAGGATTAAAAAAGAGTTGATTAGAGGAAACCAAAAGTTGGACATTGTTAAAATCCTGCTGAAGCCTGGTTGCTACTTCAGAGGGGATGAACCTGAGGCATACAGTACTGTATCATCTGTGTACATGTGAATGGAAGTATGTGAGCGGCCAAAGGCAGATCATTTAGGAAGATGGAGAACAACATTGGGCCAAGGATGGAGCCTTGGGGACCCCTGTAGTGATAGGGAGGAGGAGGTGGAAGAGCCAATTTGGACCGATCAGACCTGCCAGGTATGAACGGAATCAGTTGGTGGCAGATCCTGATAGACCAGCGAAGGAGATCTTGGACAGTAGCAGGGTGTGAGAGACCATGTTGAAGGCCTTAGCAAGGTTGATGAAGATAGCCAAGGTGATTTCCCCATTATCCATTCCCATGAGGATAGAGTCGGTGAGTCTTAGGAGAGAAGTGATGGTGGAGTGCGATTTCCTAAAACCAGCCTGATATGGAGTGAAGAAGGAGGTGGAGTCAAAAATGCAGAGAACTGAGAAAGGATGAGGTGCTCCTAGATTTTGGCTAGAATGGGGAGAAGAGAGATAGGGCGGTAGTTGCCCGGGGAGGAGGAGTTGCCACCTTTGTGGAGGGGGATGACAGTAGTATGTTTCCAAGAAGACAGGATTGAACCATGGATGAAGGAGAGGTTAAAGAGAGTGACCAATGGGCTGGCAATGGCTGGAGCAGATATGAGGAGCATTTTAGAGTCAAGACCCGAGAAGCATTTATCTTTGGAGGGTTTGAGTGACCCTAGGGCCTTTATTACCTCTAATGGAGTAACTAGGTGAAAGAAGAAATTATGGGACGGAGGTGTGGCTGGGGCCCAGTGGATGGCTGCAAGGTGGAGCAGAAGAGAGAACAAGAGAGTGGATGCACAGCTTGTGAAAAGGAGTTTAACCCAGTGGCCACATTGCTCAGTGCAGTGACAATGTTGCCTGCTATGTTGAGGCGTTGGTGTAGGGGTTGGACCGTGAAAGAAATGAGATTTAATTGACTTCAAAACTTTTTAGGTGATTGAAGTTGGTGTTGAAGGATGCCTTAAAGTAATTTGTTTTGGCCTGATGGATAAGTCTCATGCAGGCATTCCATAGTGAGCGGTAGTGTTGTAGAGCCACTTGGGAACCTGATACCTTGTAGGTTTTCCAGGCTGGGTCCCTGATTCAAAGTTGATCTATGAGATTGGCAGACACCCAGGCAAGTGGGCACCTCTTACTCTGGACCTTCTGAGTGGCACATAGTAATCCCGATAATGAGGAATCTAGACATGAAGAATTCAAGGGCAATGTCGATGGTGGGTGCACGGGATGTAGGACCAATCAATACTATGTAAGTCAGTTAGAGAGTGCTGTCAAATCCAGGGATTTATAGGACCTATGAGTAGAGTATGGGGTGGAGCCTAGGTCTGAAAATATTCCACACCTACGTAAATTGTAGTGATCACTGAGATAGTCCGTAGGAGACCAGCCAAGTATATGATGGGAGTGGAGGTCAGGCCCAGTCTATAGTGTATGGTTATTGGATTTGTGGTTCAGATGAGCGGGTTCTGTTATTTGCTGGGATAGGTTTGAGGCATTCACTTGGCTACTGATTTGGAGCTAGCACTGGATAGCCAGTTCAGGTTGAAATCACCAAGTATGTGCAGCTTTCCACCAGCCACGAGGGATTTTAGAGTGCTCAAGTGGTCCAGGACATTGGGCCACAGGGTATCCAGATTATACCATCAAGTTAAGTATCCTCCTCTGTGGTCCCATTCATTACAATTCTTGTCTAAACTGCTCATCAAGAATGTAACAGTGATGTTTAGAAATGAAGGTGTAATGTGGCTGCTAACACATTGGCTTCAGCAAAAGTGTGAGGTATTAAGTGCCCCTGAAGCACTTATTGATTCTGAAAACATATGGACAGGGGGCTGGAAGTTCAAGGTAAAACTACAACAAATCTGGGAGGGGTTTGTGCATATCCCAAATAGTTTTTCTGGGGCTGGGATAGAGGGGTTTATTTTTATTTCAGACAACCCAAGGCTTGTTACAAGGGTGAGGCAAAAACACATTTGTCCAATGTATGTGACAGAATGAGGTGTGGGATTTGTGTAGAGTGACATAAGTATGCAATATGCCAACCATACAAAGTGTAACCTATGTGAGGAACATGGGCATATCTTTAGAGACTGTGCCTGGGTGGCACACACAAAAGGTGCACTTTCAATCTGGATGAACTGATCAGAAAGGCACAACACCAGGTAACAGAGACCACTGCTGAGGAGGCTTTGATCAGTCTTCCCCACCTCCTGCTTTGATATCAGACCCTGAGCATCCAGTTCAGATGGAACAACCCCCTGCATCTCTAAATCCACCTGAGGAGCTGGTGGTTGAATTGGACAAGGCCACGGATATCACTGACAATGAGGCTACTATTCAGACAGTAAAGCCCCCTGAACAGGCTAAACCAATGCTCCTCCTACATGGACTGTTCCCAGTGCTAGATGGAGGAGTGCAAGAAACATTAAGCCATTCCTTCCCCATACAGAGACTGAGACTGACAATTAATTTGAAGCCCTCAATTCCCAGATGGGGGAGGTTACTGACGCTAAAGAGAAGGTGTCAGATGCATCTTCTACATCTGAAAGACAAGATTTGGAGGAACTGCCACAGGTTCAACCCTAATTGGGGAAAAAGGAAAAAGAAGAAACGGAAATTAGTTTTTTTTCCCTCCCTCATCTTTGCCCTAAATTAACACATTTATTGTAGCCTCATTGTATTCGTGCAGTATAAAAAATGTGCAAAAATGTATGGTGCTGTTTTCAATGTTACATGATTTTAAACTTTATGTTATCTATTTACAAAAGGCATAGATGGATTTGAGTTATCTTATGAACACTATAAGGAAAAACTGGGTATGGGATGTTCATATTGGTCCTTTAGTCCTGATAAGGCAGATGGTGTGGTATTTTCTTTCGAGGCCCAATTTCACCTTTCAAAATTAGTAGATGTAATCCCAGGAGGATTTTGATAAAAGATGATATGTGGCATAACCTATCCAGATGATGTACTATTGTATGTGGCCCTAAAATGGAAGCAGGTAGGATTAATTTGTTTGCACAGTTTGCAATGTTTTTAATGACTGCTTAGACTGTGGCCCAGATATTCAAACTGGCCAGGCTGCTGCACAAGCTTGGCGCAGCTCAACTTGGCTGAGCAGGGGTGTGGACTGGGCGATATTCAATGGAGCTGCACCATGGCACAGCATCGTTGAATATCGCACCCTGGCCACCTGCAGTGTGCATGGTGCAGTGGCACTGCACCAACGCAAGTGGCCAGAGTGGAGCATGGGGATACGCTAGCACTAGTTCTATTGCGCTATGCACAGCAACCGCGATATTCAAAACTTGACATGCAAATGGGGCCATAATGTATGCAAGGCACAAATGGGTCCATTTGCATGTCATTATGGCTCCATTTGCATTCAGGTGCACCGATCCCCGACAACTTGTGCCTGGCACCCTGCCAGGCAGCAGACATTGGGGACCAATGCCCCCTGCAGCCGGTAATGTGCCCACAGCCCGATCGCGGCTGCAGTACAATATGAAACTATCTTGGTGGTTCAGTGATATCTGTTTAATCGCGGCATTTGTATATTAAAAGATACCCGTTCAATATTCCCGGTGGTCCAGTGACTGCCGCTCACTCCACTGCGGGCTACAATACAGTGAAAGCCCCAACATCTCTGGTATTGCAGTGGACCCCCCCTCCTGATCTGACCACTCGCCTCGTCAGCCGTAGCAGAGACGGCCGTCATCTCGCCGCCCACCCATCGACACCAGTAGGTTGTACATTCATTGGTTCACAGCATGAGCTTGATCGGTCGCAGTAAAGCTGCATAGTATTATATTCCAGATATGTGAATGATTCTATTCACATATCTGGAATGTGTAGTACGGCACGAAGCTGCATACCCATTGGCTCAGGCTGACCCAATGGGCGTACAGCCCTACCAATGGCGCCAGTCGGCGGGCTGCGGGTGGCAGGCAGGTGGTGCTGCTGCCCACCGCTGACTGGGGATCGGGCAGGGATTCAGTGGGCGGGGGGAAGGGGGGTCCACTGGACCACCAGGATATTGGGGCTATCATTGTATTTCTTAGCCCACGATCGGGCGGGCAGGTTCACTGGACCACCAGGGATATTGGGGCTATCATTGTATTACTTAGCCCATGATCAGGTGGGCAGCAGTCCACTGGACCACCAGGGATATTGGACAGATTAATCTTTATTATTTATTATACAAATGCCCGCAATCAGGCAGATAGCGGTTCACTGGACCACTAGGGATATTGGACTGATTAATCTTTATTATTATTATACAAATGCCCACGATTGGGCAGATAGTGGTCCACTGGACCACCAAGGATATTGGACAGATTAATCTTTATTATAATACAAATGCCCGTGATTGGGCAGACAGCGGTCCACTGACCACCAGGGATATTGGACAGCAGTCATTTTTACAAATGTCACGATGGGGTGCCACCAGGGTGCAGCCAGAGTCAGGCACACCCACAGGTGGCAGCGCTATGTTGCACCCAGCAATGCGGCAGCTCACCTGTGGGTGGCCATCAGTTGTTCCTTTTTTTTGGATCAACTTTGTGCTGGTGCAGGCAGGGGTTGCACATGCATGGCTCTGCACATCCCGGGCTGAATATCGGGCAGCGCAGGGTATGCATGGCCATGCCCCCCCACCTGCACCTGCATACATTACTGATGTGCTCCAGTGCATCGGGATTTTGTGCTGCGCACTTTTCCCTTTTGAATATCACGCTGGGGTGCATCAGTGGGTTATGCGATGGCGCAACACTGTTGCACCATGTGCAACACACTTTGAATATCTGGGCCTGTGTTTAGGGAGGTGACTTCAATAGTATGATAGGTATTGGAGACAGAATGGATGAAAGGGAAAAAGTGGACTGGTGATTCATGCATCTATGAAATTTATTAATTTAGCTGAAGTATGCTGATCTGTTCTGCTCAAGCTAACCCATGTATCCAATTTACCTATATTCACAATGCATTTACTGCAAAATTGATTATATTTTGTCTCCTGGCATTTGGTAATAGCAAGTACTGGCAATTCCAATGGAATTTTCAGACCATTTTATGGTTAAAATCGTACTTAGTTTGAGTACTCAGTGTGTGAAACCACATACTAGATGGCACATGAACATTTCCATCTTAAAAATAACCTGAGGTAGAACTGAACCTTATAACAGTTTGACAACCAGGGTCTCTGTACTTGGTTTTTACGATGATGTGGGTTTATGGTGGGAAGAATAATAGACTGGATGACACAATTTATGAAACAGAAAGTTCAAAACAATTTTTTTTCAGTATCAGAAATGATGGACTCGACTTCAACGAATTAATTCAGACACATATTTGTCTAATACAGATTTTTCTACTCAGATTACTAATATTAAGGCAGAAATGAGAAGGTATAAATATGACAGATCCTCATCCCTGCAGGCAGCTATGTCCTTTGGAACACAAAATACCCGTATGTAGACCCATGTGAAGCTTGTATGGACGGACGCAGAATTCTCAGATCACAGGTCTGATTTCAGAGGACCACCTAAATCATGGGCAGAAATACAGAACACTTTGACCCATTATTTAAACTGCTTCAGTGTAGCACATATACTAGTCCAGAGATTGTATCTGCATTTTTGCAGAACATACATTTCCAATTTTGTCTTGTTCCATGAGGCAGTCATTACCGAGTCCTTTTACTACAAAGGAAGTCTCTGCGGTAATAGGTACATTGAAAACTGAAGTGTCTCCCAGCAGGGATGGTATACCTAATGGCTTTCAGATAATATTTAAGTATTATCTGTTTTTTTGTTTATTAAGAGTATATAACTTTTTCTTTTACATCAAAAAGGAGTACCAGCTTCTTTTTCTAAAGGACTCATTCGTTTTTTTGCATAAATCCGGTGATAAACAACAGCTTATTAATTGGAGGTCTATTTGTCTCTTAAACTCAGATTTTAAAATATTAACAACAATTTTACCAAACAATAATTGAGATTGGTAGCAGAGGAATTAATTCATCCAGTACAAACATGTGCATTGCTGGGTAGGAAGAGTCAGAATAACTTAGCCATAATTTGGGATGTTCTGGAATACTGTAAACAAACAGGTACAACTGGTTTTCTACTGTCACTGGACCAAAGTAAGGCATTTGACAGGGTTAGCAACACTTATTTATTCCAGGTATTAGAACATTATGGAATTCCATTGAAATTTGTTGTCATGTTATATGGGACAGTGGAAATAATGCCTTTAGTTAGAGGTTTAGAAGGGAATAGTATAAATGTTAGCATAGGTGCATGACAAGGATGTCCCCTTAGCCCTGTTTTATATATTTTTGAATTAGACCCTCTTATTAGGAAAATATTGCAAAATACACTGATTTCAGGTATGACTGACAGATGTTCTCATGAAAAAAGTGAAACTAGTAGCATATATAGATGATTTAAGTGTGCTTATGAAAGATGAGTCCAGTGCTACTTGTGTTTTACAAGAAATAACCAACTTTTCTATAGTATCAGGAGCTACATTTAACATGGACAAAAAGAGCTAGTACTGGGTTATAGTGGTCACAGCATACTCGGTGTCATGGATACAGATTATGGAAGGTCCTATTAAAATTTTGAGGATCCAGTTTGGTCGGGGGGATAATGCACTATTAAATTGGGAAGAAGATCTACAGGTTTGTGATAGGAAGGTTCAAAGGTGGAAGGGCTGGAGGTTGTCTAAAGGTAAGAGGGTACATATCATTAAACAATTTCTAATACCAATGTTGTTATACATTGGGATGGTGTTCCCTTTACCAGTTGTATATGAGAAAAGGATACTTAGTATTTTTTTTTCAAATGTTATGGGGTAGTAAGCTTAATCCATTAAATGAGTCTATACCTATTTGCTGAGGAAAAAAGGAGGTTTGGATATGGTAAATCCTATTATTTTATTCACATGCTTTTGGACTGGGTCATTAAGATAGCTTTTACTGCAGTAGTAACACCTGCTCAAAAATGGATTTGGACCTTATTGGAAGATTTTTTTTTTATTAAATGGGTAGATACGCCCCCAAAACATTTGCACAGTATGGGATTCCATCATATTTGTGTTTCAAAAATGAATAAAATAGAAGGTGTGTAAATAGCACTTAATCTGTTGTAGGAAAAAACGTTACGAGATTGTTTTGGATAGAAAGGGAGTGCAACTACCAGAGTTTACAAATTGTAGACCTTCTAAACAATCATTTGTGTGTGGGCAACTTCAAAATAAAAGTATCCCACAGAAGATGTGGGCTACACTATGGCTAAACTCATATGGTAGGCTTCAAGTGAAAGGGAATAATAAGCACAAGGCCATAGAAGAACAGATGTGCACATATATGGAATGTATTGCTCAAACAGAAACAATGGAGCATGTTTTGTTTACCTGTAGCTATGCTACCCAGTTTTGGGCCTCTGCTGCTAATTGAATCTACAATGGCTTAGAGCACTGACATATGAGCAATTGGTGTTTGGGGATTTTAAATAGTTGCTTCTACAATATGAATTATGTACTTTGCAGGTGGTCTGCGCTGGTCTAAAAAAGTTACTGACGCCTCAAAGAAAACTTAAAAAAAACATTATAATTAGGTATATTTCTGCTTGCATTCCATTTATATTTTATATATTTCTCCTCTCCATAATTTATTACTAAGGAAATGTGTATAAATATATGATCGGTGTCCCTTAGAGTTTATTTTGAGTTCTTTTGCATCTATAGCTTACTCCCTACTCCAAGTCATAATCCTCTGCTGTGACATCACAGTCTGTTGCCATGGGAGTAATTGTAGAGGTCATAAGCAGTGCTTATGACTTCAGGTAGGGAGAAACATTAGAATAGATGAGCTCTTCAAGAGCAGAAATTTTATTTTCATACAAATGACCTCAGTAATAAAGAATGGGAGGTGAACATCGAACTAATGGGAAATAAAAGCTGGACTGTGTCTAAATATTATGTTTTGTTAAAGTCCACCTGAATGTGTCACCAGCTCTTTAAATGTTATTTGTGGCAGGCTAGGGTCTCAAGTATGTTCTACAACAGCAACACATGTCTTTTGCACTTTATATATACAATTTGTGAGTCTGCTATGAAAGAAGTATGTCTATCAGATTGTAGGTATCATCCAAAGTCAAAAGTGAAGTTTTGGTGGCGGGGTTTCTTAATTTTTTCAGAAATACAGGTGATGGGGGATGGAATACGTGAATATTTTTGTTTGGTTTTATGTATAAGCTGTTAATATGCTAGATTTTGATTTGTACTGTATGTTTCTTTTCCTCTTTTCAAGATTTTGTGTTGATGTAAATTGTTGTTTTGATTTCTAAATAAAACATTCCCCTACTCTATGTCCTTCATGGAGCTATTAAAAGAGAATTGTTTAAAAATGTATTTTTTTCTTTCATAGGGGTCTCATGGAGCAAGCCCCCCCAAACTTCCACATTCGAGGTACAAAATCCTGTCTATATTTCATTATGTATATCACCCATCATCTCCATAGAATTTCAAAGTTTTCCAGGAAATGATTAATCTGTGCTGTGTTTTTTTTCCATCCTATATATACCACTATCTCCTGCTACATGAATAATATGGGAGATTGATTAGAGAACCAATTTTTAGTTATGGCTTATTCGCTGCTAGTAAACAGATGTTTAACAATTTCCTCATTGGGGAGGGTGCCATGGATCATCAAAACAAGAGAGCATAAAAAATGTCCCTATTAAGTGGAGGGGAACATCAAAGATCTCTGTCAAGGCACCTTCCAGCCACAGCCCCTCCAACAAGTTGCTGTGCCAGATGGGTGATATTTCACCTTGATTGCTGTAACTATAAAGAAACAGACAGTTACCTTCCAAGAAAATTGTTTTCAATATGAGATCCTGTAATAGAATGCAAAATATAAGGTGTCTGTCCCATTCAAAAGCCTCCAGGGATTTGTATAGGTCTACCTCCCAGGCCTGTTTAACATTGGTTGTCATGTCTGAGTCAACTGATGCCTGGTAATATATATATATATATATATATATATATATATATATATATAGCAAAAAAAACCTCCATTAACGATCAGTTAGGTTCCTACTACAGTGACAAAAGTTTGGAAATGTGGTGTTATGGTTCAAAACCTAACATTGCATTCCCCACACACACATGCAAGTAGGGAAGGCCCAATGCAACACAACCAATCAGAGGCAACCAGAATCAGGTAACAGAAATAACATGTGACTCTCTGAAAGTACTACAAGACACATCCATCATCATGGTCCACCAACTGTATAAGTTCTGCTGCCATCTGAGTGCTTGGGGATAAACACGCATGCTGGTAAACCACGGATGATGGGCTACAGAAAGCATTTATGTGTTACAAATATTAATAATCAGATACCTATATTTAAATAGTTAACAAATGATGAATCACACACTAGGTTATGCACAGATATCTATATTGTAAATGAGAGTTTTGATAATCCTACTAATAGTCATTTGTTGTTTGCATTTTTTTTTGATAGAGTTAGTCAGTCCTAATAACCAAGGGTAGTAATACTAAAAGTAATGTTTAGTATAATAGTTAACAAGTAACATATTAAAGCGAAATGTTTTGTGGGAACTTTATAAGAGGGACCCTTTGGTTCACTTGTTAAATCAATATCGTTGTACTAGGAATGAGGTTTCAGAAATTGTGCATAAAGCTAAAAAGGATTTTTTTTAAAATAAAATTCAGATAAACGGGGCAGATTCAAAAAAGTTCTGGGAAAATATTCATGCTTTGTGTTCCCCTAAATCTGGCTGTACTGTTGGTAGTTTGTTAGTTGATGATGTTAAGTTTACTAATCCACTGGAGTTAGCTAACCTATTTAATCAGGAATTTTCTGATTTATCTAAATTTAGAAGGGTGGGAAATCATATGGGTTGTGGAGAATTTCAGAGGGATCCCAACTTGACTGGTAAGCCTTTTTTTTATTTTAAGATGATAACTGTGAAGATATGTTGCATTTATTAACTGGTCTTCCTGACAAATATAGTGATTGGGGGTGGATGGGAGATTTTATGCTTTATTGTACCTTTTGGTTAAACCTTTTGTCTTCTTTTTAATTTTTCTTACAGTTTTGTCAGTTTCTACAGATTGGAAACTGGAAAGAGTGGTTCCAGTTCCTAAAAAAAATCTTGCATCCTCACTGGATGATTTTAGGCCAGTTTCAATTTTGAACCCTTTGAGCAAGATGTTGGAGAGAGTTGTGGCTGGTGAGATTAATGATTGTCTTGATTTGTATGGATTGCTTTCACCATAACAGCATGGTTTTAGAAAAAATTATGGAACTGGTACTGCCTTGGCTGGGTTCACAAACACCAACCTTAGGGGCTTTGATAAATGCCATATGACTGGGGCGGTGTTTGTGGACCTAACCAAGGCTTTTGATTTATTAGAGCATGATTTAATTTGTCAAAGGTTAGAGCTTTTTGGTTTTTCTGGATCTGCAGTGGCTTGGTTAAGAGATTATTTGGTTAATCGTGTACAGTTTGTTAATGTTGGTTCTTATTTTTCTAAGTTGTCTTGCTTGATTGTGGTGTTCACCAGGGGTTCATTTTTGGCCCCTTGTTGTTTTCTTTGTTTGTAAATGAACTCCCTTCTATTAGTTTAAAATGTCAGTATATTTTGTATGCTGATGATTTGATAATTTATTGTCAGGGTAGTTCTATTGAAGAAATAGCTATGGTTTTAAGTTCTGATTTTGGACGGGTTTGTTCTTGGTTCTTGGTGAATTCTTTGGTTCTAAATTCAGTTAAAATTAAATCTATGGTTTTTGGGACTAAGGGTATGTTAAGTTCAGATCCATTGTTAAATTTAATTGATCAAATGGACAGTCTATTGAACAGGTTTTTGTTTTTAAATATCTTGGCATTTTGTTAGATCCTAGTTTGTCATTTTCCCCCTCATATTAGACCTGTTACTCATACCATAAATCAGAGTTTGGGTTTGTTATATAAATTTAAGGATTATTTTTCATTTGAGGTTAGGAAGTCTATAGAAGTTGGTTCCTTGTTACCACTTTTTGATTATGTTGCTCATATTTATTTGGGGTTGGGTTATAGGGATTTGCAACTTTTGAAAGGGTCCTACAATAATACCTGTTGTTTTGTTTTGTTGGAATCCCCTCAGCTACATCATTGCTTATTGTATGTGAAATTAGGTTGGTTATCCCCTTTATTTAGAATTGAATATTTTTTTGTTGTATGATTTTTAAAAGTTTGTTTCTAGGGCCAAAATTTCCATTAAATGGCTTAATTAATGTTAGGAATGTCCCATCCAGCTTGCGTTCTTCTGCTGGTACTACCTTAGTTATTGAATTATCTAAACTGAAATTAACTTCACGTGCCTTCTCTATTTCTGCTCCTATTTATTGGAATGCTCTTTCTTTGCCTATTCATCAGGCTTCCTCAATTGTTAGTTTTAAGAAACAAATTTATGGAATTTTTGTTGGTTAAGTCTCAATGTGTTTGTAATATTTAATGTGTTATGTTACTGTTTTCTGTATGTCTTGTAATTCTTGTATTTTGTCCCGGGTCAGAAATGAAAAGAGGCCTTTGGTCCAGTGTCATTTACCCAGTTATCAAATGAATAAATAAAGTTTAAAAGAAAAATAAAGCAATAGTAATGATATCTAAAGTTAACCATCATATTTTGCTACTGTAATGAGTATTTCCAGGTAACGCACCAGTATAACAACATGTGATGGTGCAAATTTCATGCCTGAGCAGTATGTAAAAATCACTATGTATGTGTCAACTGTGTCTTTACAGCTACCACATGTTCATGTGGTAGCAGCAATTACTGTAGTGAAGCAATTGTTGAATAATGAGACATCAAGACAGCATTTTTTATTACTTTTACACACTAAGTTTAATCTTATGAAGAAGATATGGCAGTAATAATGTGTTATCACACTGTGCTGGCACTGCAGAGTCAGTCCCACTCTATTTGTTTTTAAATGAAATTGTGTTATGTGAAATTAGCACAGTGTTGCAATTACTGTGTTTGCAGATGTGCCTGACTAATATGCTGTATTACAATATTCTAACACAGTTGTAACACAGTTATTACTTGTATTGATGACTAATATTCTGTACCATGCTAGTACAAATAGTTATTTTTTTGCATGCAAGTCATACTTTTTTTTATCATATTAGTGTTGTACATTTACCATGTTATGACATCAGGAATGAAATATGGCAGGGTGTGCTTTACACAGTTGTAATGCATAGGTAGGCTGCATAGCAAGGCACAACCCCATATCCTAAGTATGTCCAGTTCACTAGTAGTGTGTAAGAAGTCTGTAATGCACATCCCTATAGCAGCTTATTGCAGTTATTAAATACTTACACAGTATATATATTCCAAATGTGGTTAGTAGTTTCTTATTTGCATTAGACACTTGTAAAGCATGGCTAGCAAGCAATCAGATAGCTTGAAACAGTGTGGCTATTAAATAAATAGCAGTAACACTTGGATTTGATAATTATTGTAATGAATACTAACAAATTATAATTGTATCATGCTGCAACACATGTCAAGCTTTTTACATTGATAGGTGAAGATTGTGTAAGTTTCAAATAATGGCATATATTTGTTAGTGATATTTATTCTTAACTATGTTCTGTCAATGCTTGCTGTGAAATAATAATAGGTGTCTTATAACGCAGCAATATAGTTAATAATGTTTTAATAAAAGATATTCATAGAAGTTCAAATGTCACAGCTTCATTGAAGAACATTGTACATTTTTGTAAAAGTCATAATATTATATAGTGTAATAGTACTTAATCATGTTATATTATACAGTTAGTCATGTGGTCCTTCACCCATGGTTGCCCATCATGCGTGTGTACCCCCAAGGCACTTGAATGAAAGCAGAACTCATACAGTCAGTGGACCATGATGATGGATGTATCTTGTAGTATGTTTAGAGAGTTGTATATTATTTTGTTACCTGATGCTGGCTGTCTCTGATTGGTTGTGTTGTTTTGGCCTTCCCTACTTGCACGTGTGCATGTGGGAGGGTGCAGTTAGGTTTTGAACCCTAACACCACATTTCCAAACTTTTGTCACTGTAGTAGGAACCCTAACTGATGCATTAACAGAGTTTTTTGCAATGAATTTCCCTTCTTTTTGAGAAATTTAAATGTAACACTTCTGAGATTTTAGGAGCATGAGTCCGACAGTGCTAATGCAATGCAACAACAAAAAAAAGTTTTCCGTAGTGGTGTCTTCTTGCTGTAGTAAGAGCCCTGCCTGATGCATTGATAGCATTTTTAGCAATGAATTTCCCTTCCTTTTGACAAAGAATCATCCATCATCCTTACTATTCTAAGGATACCAAAATGAAAGTAGGGGTACAACACACAGTGACCAAACTGCTTCATCATTTAAAGGGACTACCATATGACTCTAAGTTAAAAGAAACTGGATTGTATTCCTAGAACTTAGAAGGCAGAGAGTGGACTTGCTTTTGCTCCACAAAATAATGAATTCTCCTGATTTAATGGACCTATGCTGTTTTGAATTTAGTAAACTTTAGAGAATCTTACATCCCATGTTAGGAAATTAACCATACCAAGGGTAAACACTATAAAAAGAGATATATTTTACACAGTTAAGAGTGCTAGGACTTGGAATAGACTCACATGAACAGTTGTGGAAATTGAAGATTTTTGTCAATTCAAACATACTTTAGATAGATTATATTATAAAGATGGTATTATGGTTTAAAATGCCTGCATGGTGCAGGGGACAATACTTATGGGCATTGACTGCTCCCTTTTGTCCTATATATCCTAGTAATCCTAGTAATCATTGCAGTAATTTCCTGCTGTACAAGTTTAAACAGAATACTCAGACCTTTGACCATAAACACAATGATTTTAAGTGTAATAGATTAACATATTGAACCCTATTGTACTTGCGTTGTACACTTTAGATTAGTAAATTGAACATAAATACCAACACTGTTATGTTATATATAAGGAAAACACAACACAGGTAGGTAAGGTTTAAAAAGGATTTATTTCAAATTATTAGTTGATTAAAAGGCTGAATTGAAAACCAATTTGAGTAACTTAGTCTCACAATGCAATATTTCAAACAAGTTGTAATATTTGTAAATGTAAAGCATATACTTAAAATAGTATGACACATATTTGTGAAACATTCTTTTCTGTATAGGGTAGTAAATGTCATATGAATATTGTATACCAAATACATGCGTACACACTTATTAGTATATATTTCACTTTTATACCGCTATTGTCACTGTGTGACTGACAGTGTCATGTTCCTGGAGTGGGCAAAAAACCAAATGCCACATGTTTGACAATAACTACATTAATTTATTATCAGAGCAACCCAAAATAGAAACATAGTATTAATATTAACATATATATATATATATATATATATATATATATATATATATACACACACACACACATATAAATATATGTAGTGAGACAGAGATACATAGATGCATTTGGAAAATTCCCACTCAGCTCCTCAATTGAGGTGATCCAGAAAAATAATCAGGAACATGAAAATCAGTTCTTATTCGTGCAAGTGTCTGATTTACAATAGTTAACATAATGTGTGTATATAGACTATAAATCACATGTTTGAACACACAATAAAATCAACTGTTATATCTTTATGAACTATTATTGAAAAATGTAAAAATGAGTAACTTCCAAAAGAACAGTAAAATAAATAGTTAAATAAGCATAACGCTATGTAGGTAACAATAGCCAAACAAGCAAATTTATAATATGTTAAGAAATTATTCAGTACTGTGAATAGTATATGCAACATGCAAAATTGTAAGTATGGCAGTAGGTATTATAAATCAAATCAAAATCAACACAATACAAATTCGTATACATCCTACTGTTATGAGAATTATATTCAAATTTTTTAAACTACAGTTCAATATTCAGTTAAAATACAATGTTAAAACAAGTAACTGGAACCCTCTGTTGTTAATTAAACAGTATGATGAATATCTACATGTTTTATTTCTTAATGCCGGAAGGTGAACAGATCAATATAACAGTGCTGAAAAACATTAAAACTATGATATGTTTCATTAAAGTATGAAATGGTATGTATATACATTTATACAATGCGACTATAGCATAAAAGCAAACACATAGCAGTTTAGTGTTGCTATGGTGGAAGTATGGTTGATGATAATCTGTTACATGTACGAAACAACAGTCACACATGTTCGTTGTTTGCAGTTGCTGCAGTTACAGTGATATGTTAATGTAATACTGGTAAATACACTTCCATGTAAAGCTATAATCAATACTTCAAATGTGTGTGAACATGTACAATGTCACATCAACTTAATAAAGGATCACTTTAGGTCATTAAAGATCATTAAAAGATGTAAAGGATGTTGAAACATGTAGCAATACATCACACATGAATGTTTTACATACATGTACCAGGGCAACACCTAAAGAGGTCATAATGTTGGAAAGTGTGTAAAAATCATACTTCCAATGATAGAATGCAGCTCGATAACAATGTTAGAGAATAGCAGCACATTCAAAACACATAGCTATATCTGCACATGTTTGCACAGGTATTGTACAATTATATAAGTGTACTTTTCAAGTGATTATAGAAAACAGTTGGTGCCGATTGAAGACCGCTTCAGCTGTTTACTGTATCACTGATTGACACACTGATCTTAGTTGTATAGTTCATAAAAGCATAGCTATGTGCTGTAGATGAGGTAGTGTAAATTCAGTGTAGTAAGTCAACATATCAATGAAACAATGGGCATAGTTTGTTGTTGGTTACAGTGTAACACAATGGAACAGCAATGTGTGTCACATGTTGTGTGAATACTCTTCTGATCGATGAAGATTGTTGTAGTTCTTCAATATCAATACATAAGCATCTTTTAACTTATGAGACATCCTCTGTTTAAAAGTGCTTGAGTCATTGCATTCAACCCAACCAGTTCTGTACCTCAACCAAGTGACGTAATATCCAGAATGTACAGATTGACCATGCTGGTAGATCACGGCATGAATATCAAATAGTGTCTGAGCAAATGCCACTCTACCAGCTGTGAAATCTGTGATAGGTGTGTCAACTCTTAGTCCATGAGAGTCAGATCTATGCAATATAAGGATAAGATATTGAGAAGAAGTCCTAATCCGTATAGACTGAGAACATGCCCCATCACACCTAACACAATGGTGACCACTTTGTGCATTTGTAATCATTTCACAAACTTACTGTAACAGTTCGAGACTGAGGTACATACAGAGAAATTCAAAGCATGTTCTCAGTAATTTCTTGCTGTGAATGGCCACAAGACAGGCATTGTATTTAGGACATAGTTGACAGTAAATTACTGTCATGTTGAGATATGCTCGTTATCCAAACTGTTTATGATGGCCATCATAAACTCAGTAATGTCCTGTTGCATGATACCTGCAAACATTCTGTGTCCATCGTAGGTACCTAAAATATGTTGCAGAGGTGTGAGTGACTGTACATTGTCAGAATGTTGTGAAGTCACATGTACAAGTTGCTTCAATGACTTTGATAAGGGAATGTCATGAGAAACTATTAATTTATGCACACAGTGAGGCATGTGGAGAAATGCTTGCATTGCTGCATTTGTGTAGCAGTTAACTCCAGTACAGTTATCAGACACTGGGACAACAGCTATACCGACTGACTTCTCATGAGTAGGTGACTTGTATCTTTATTTGGCATGGTAACCTTCTCAATAGTATTAGAAGTTAATTCAAGAGTGGTTCCTCGGTCCCTCTTCTTGGCACCTGAAGCTGTGACTGTAGCATTTGACTGTACTACATACATAGGTAGTGGTATTAGAGGCATGTCTGGCTGGTACAGAGTATGTAATCTATTGTACTCAACAATACATCGTTTGTCAGCACATATCTTCTGTGATGTCATTGTGATTATGAGAAAACCAGCAAGACTGCGAATACATGAAAGTGCAACATAGCTCATGCCATCTTTGAAAATGCCAGTGCCTATGTCCACTATTGCTGAGTCCAAACTTAAGCCCTGTGACTTGTGATTGGAAACAGCATATGCAACACATAGTGGAAACTGTTTCTTGGTCACATATATATCCTTAAAGAGGGTCAACTCTCTGATGATGGGGAAGTGGTAAAAGGGTACCTGGCCAGAATTCAACCTAGTATGGGCAGTAACCAGAGGTGGGACCTCATAAAGCTGGGGTTAGTGGAGCCAACCAGAAACTGCAGCAAGGCCCAGATCAAGAAGGATAGAGCTATGAAACTGAGCTGGGTGAGCAAGGAGGTCATGTAAAAGGTAAGTAGGAAAGAGCTGCTCTTTAGGAGATACAAGAAACAGTGAAGGTGGAGGACAGGGAGGAGTGCCTGGAAGGAATTGAAGGAGGTGACATGGACAGTAAGGGGAACCACGGCATCTATGGAGTTCAGGCTGTCACAAGACATTAACCAGGAGGAGGACTTCTTCAGGTACGTCAGAGAGACAAGAACTGTAAGGATCACATAGTAAGGATTAGGAAGGAGGGGATTGGTGAAGAGAAGGGCCATACAGAAGTGCTAAATGATTACTTCTGCTCTGTATTTACTAAGGAGAAGAGGGTGGTGATACCCAAGGGGGGGAGGAATGGCAGAAACAAGGGGGAGGAGGTTACAGACAGGGAAATCATGGATGACAGAGTTCTGAAGGGTCTGAGGGCACTGAGGGTGGACAAGGCACCAGGCCCAGATGGCATCCACCCCAGGGTACTGAAGGAGCTGGCAGAGGACTTTGCAGGACCTTTGGAAGACTTATTTAATGCCTCACTACACCCAGGGTGTGTACATCAGGATAAGAGTATGGCTCATGTGGTGACCCTCCAGAAAAGTGGCCTCAAGAATGAACCAGAGAACTACAGACTGGGGAGCCTCACATCCATCGTGCATAAGGTGATGGAGACTATCCTGAAGGAGAGGCTGGTGGTCCTCTTGGAAGCCAAAGGACTACAGGACAGCAGACAGCATGTCTTCATACTTGGCAGATCCTGCCAAACCAACCTGGTGGAGTTCTATGACTGGGTAACTAGGCAATTGGAGGGGGGCCATTCAGTGCATGTCCTGTATCTGGACTTCAGTAAGGCATGCGACTCAGTGCCACATGGGAGGCTGGGAACTAAGTTAGAAGGCACATGGGTGGGTGCAAAGCTGGTGAGATGGGTCAGTAACTGGCTTCAGGGAAGGCAAGAGAGGGTGGTGGTGGCTTGGGAGCTCTCATCCCTAAGGGTAGTGATAAGTGGTGTTACCGGCAGAAGTGGTATCCAATAGAACAGTGCACTGCTTTTAAAGGGGCTGGGACAGGGCAAGGGAGGGTCAGTGTAGGGGAAGAGTGGGAGGGAGGGCAGGTAGAATATAGGTGCTAGCTGCACATTCGAAAGCAGACTTGATAGACCTTAGGCCTTTATGTGCATGCTGTCAAATTTTGTATGTTCGCTGTCTGTAGTGAAGATACAGAAGAAAATATTGATCATCCCCAATACATTGCAGCACTATCCCAGTGCAGTTAAGTGTACCCACACTCCCCCAGCATTAACAATATTACAGTAAGTAAATAACTTGTACATGTCTTCTCCCATCTTGAGAGATATTTCACCCATCTGTTCTGCTTGATTTACTTTTGTCAGGATATGACCTAAGATTTGAAACAGTTGTGTATGTATTTATTGGGGTCATAGGTCCTTACAACTCTGTTAGTTTTCCCATGTACTGAATTTGTTATGTTATAATACTGTGTTAAGTTGCAACACTGACTACAGCGGTCCAATCATCATAAGCAGATGGTGACTCACTATTTATTGTGTTGCGCTGATGCAACTAGTGTGTGTGTGTGTGGGGGGGGAAGGTTATAGCATGATAAGGTTTAATATTCAGTGCTATTGAGTAAAACTGATAGCTGTATCAGTACAAACATAGTCACTGACTGAGCGTTATTGTAACAGTTACCATACATAAATAAAATGTGTATGGTGGAACACTGTTGTACATGTAAATCCATGTTCAGAAGAACAGTCTGAAGTGTGTTATTTAAGCAATAAGGCACAACAGGGTCTGTGTTATTGTGTAATAACATCACTCCTGGGGTGGGTTGAAGCACAAGGCGAAGCTGAGTGCTTCCACCACCCCAAGAGTGACTTTATTATACATTATACAATGGCAAGAAAGAATCCTGGCTTCTGATTGGTCAGTTGGCTGTCACAGCAGGGATGTTATCCTGGCATAACATTCCTGCTGATTATTTGGATGATATGGATGACCACCATGATGATCTCCTCTTCTCTTAAGAAACAAAAATATGTTTACACACTAACAAAAACATTCTTTAAAATTATTTTTTATTATAAAACAACAAGCCATTGTATAATAGGAATAATGCCTTCAGGGTGGGAGTTAATAGCGGATAACATCCCTTCTTGGGTGTTGGATCGCTGCCGGTGGCTCGGCTCATCCACCCAAGGTGGGATGTTATCTCAGCATAACTCCCACCCTGTCAGGCATTATTCCTTTAATAACACACACCCTGGAGTTCCTTATTGCTAGTATACAATGGCTCATTTTAAAATATTTAAAAGTAATAAAAAAATACAAGTAAAAATAATATTTGTATTATTTTTTGTATGAGAGGCATATTTTGCAAATAAATGAAAAAGTAGTCCAGTAGGTGGTGCTGCTGCTATTGCTGTGGGTTTCTTGTGCATGGTTCCCTGCTATGTAACCCACCCCCCCAATATATTCATTTTTATATGGTAACTTTTAATGAGCTTACTCCTGCTGCTTGTCCTGGAAGCTCCTGAAGATTTTTTTATTTTGTTTTCCCTGCACAAGATAGATGAACAGCAAAATAGCTGAGCACAGACCCCAGTAGTAACTTCCAGTTTCTTGCTCCACTTGGTAAATGGACATTGGTCGGAACCTGTAAGTTACAGGTTTTGATTTTTATTTTGGGGAAAGGGAAACTGTTTGGGTTTGGTGAGAAACAGCGGAGTTTAAATGTTGAATGCCAGTATGTTTTAGTTTTGTGGAAACGGCCGTGAGCATGTGCAGTTTCACTAACTGAGGCAGCTATGTTGAAGTGAAAAATATGCAGCTGCTGTTTCTTTTGAATTTTGTTGTTCTGTTTACTCTGACTAAAGGAGCAAGGCAAACAGGCAGGGAACGTGTGTTTGTTGGGGGGGTGAGGGCGATTGAGGCTAAGCTGTGACAGCTTCAGGGACTGTCAGTTTGCATGTGCAGGGAGGGATTTGTTTCACTTGTTCCTGTATTTTATAAAGGATGTTATAGTTCAATAACATCACTGTGCCAGGCACACACTGACCAATCAGAATAGGGGAAATGTTCTGCCATTGTATAATTAGATAATAAAATGACTATTTTGTTAGCATCATAATTTGAGTTTGTCGTGCTACTACATTAAAAACACAACCAAACCAGTTGTTATACAATCATAATTCAGCATTCCAACTAAAATTTAATGGTATTGAAATAACAAGCAACTCAGATATGTAATCACACTGTTGTAACAAAATTGTCATATACCTGATTTCACATTGATAATTAATGTAGCCCATGAATTAGAGTTATCACTTGATACTTATACCACTAAAATAATTTAATGAATTGACTGCCATGTTTTCTTTACAGCTACAGCTACAACATCAGCAAGAAGCCAAGAGTGCCAGTGACACTGCAGCTATGTCAGCATGCTGCAGCAGAAGATTAACAAACTGCTGCAGGGCTCAGCAGGAAATGCTGGCCTTACTGCAGGGACAGCAAGGCACTGTTAGTCTTCTGCAGCAGCCTGTTGACACAGCTGCAGATGTTCCTGTAACACTAGGCACAGCGTCAACAGAGCCAGCATCAGCCAGTCTCCCTGAGGATGGCTAAAGATCCTACCTCTCCATTGCAACTGGTATCTCAGGGCCAGTTACCTCAGCAGCTTCCGTTTGCGGGCTGCCTTCCAGGTCTGATCCAGCCAGACCCTTCTCCACCTCAGCCACAGAGACACAGCTCTTTTTTTTTTTTTTTTAGTTTTTTGTTTTCTAAAGATGCTACATTTTTTAATACATTGAAAAGAATAATATTTTTTTTATAAAATATTTCTGTTCTTTTATGTGCAGCTGCACTAGAAATAAATCTTTATATAAAGCAATATTTTTTTATTTTTTTGTATGACATTACAATAAATATTTTTCTGTTCAGCTTTTGTGTGGTCATTGAACATATTTAAATGTTCTAATTCTGTGTTCATGAACAGAATTAGCTTAACAGAATAGTGCAACTAGCACAATTGTAACTGTTATACATGTAGAATACTGCATCAGCAAGTATGCAGATCCAGTGTGCTGTGACACAGAGGGGTTTTAATTTCCTCTGGCATCTAGATCAAAACTCAAGAGTTCCATGGGAATCAGAGCCCCGAGGTGGCAAAACACACTGGTTTTGCATAGAGTTATTCATCCTCTATTTCTAATACTATATAGTGCTATGTGAAAAATCTGTTTTGTGAGTTCTTTTACTGTCAAAATGAAATTGACTCAAGCAGTCTCTAAAGGTTCAATAATGCTGTTCTACTGCAGTAGGGTAGAAGAAATAATTACTCACCATAGTAATGTTGTTTCTTCTAATGGAGTCTTGCTGTATTCTGACTTAATGCAGTTAGCCCCAACACTTGAACTGTCCCGGAGAGTAAGGAGTTAAACTCTATGCGGGCGCATAGAACATTGAGCTCGAGCTTGGTTTTCAAACCTCTCTTTGTGGTACTTCCCAGTGTAACCATCAGATTCTTTCGAGCTGCTAACTAACTGAGTCTAGATATAATATATATAAATGTGTGTGGAAATTGTTTCAGTATAAGTCAACAGGCAACAATTTGGGCCCAGAAGACTCAAGTCGAGAACCCAAGAAGAAAAAGGTAGTGACAACACTAAACAGGTTTATAAGACAACAGAATTAACAATTAACCCACCCAAGATGGGGGGTGCAAGGTACACCCCTGAGGTGCAACACTGTACCTGCCAGACCACTTCCCAAAAACTAGGTTCTGAGAGGGGAGGCGGGGGGGTCAGAATACAGCAAGACTCCATTAGAAGAAACAACATTACTATGGTGAGTAATTTTTTCTTCAAACAACATGAAGTCTTGCTGTATTCTGACTTAATGCAGATTACCAAGCAATTCCCTATGGAGGAGGGAATGCAGAACCTACTTTGGGAACAAGCTCTGCAGTACTGCTGTGCCAAACCTAGCATCACTTCTAGCCTGGCTATCTAGAGAGTAATGCTTGGTGAATACATGTACTGTTTTCCAGGTGGCTGCTTTACAGATCTCTAACAAGGGTATATCTCTAGCAGCTGCCAGAGTAGCAGCTGTACCCCTAGTCAAGTGAGCCCTCAGGCCTGGGGGCTTTACCCAATTTATCACAGCAGAACTGTATGCAAGAGACAATCCACCTGGCAATAGTTCATTTAGTGGCAGACCTACCTTTCCCCACCTCACCATAGGTGAGAAACAACTGAAGACAGTCATTCCTGTGAGCCTTACTGTGCTCTATGTAATAGCTAAGAGCTCTTTTAACATCCAAGCTGTGTAGGCTTCTTTCACCTGAAGCAGAGTGGTCAGTGAAAAACACAGGAAGAGACCCAGACTGGTTCAGATGAAAATCCAATACCACTTTGGGTAAGAACCTCCTATTGGTTCTTAGGACCACTTTATCCCTATGGAGGCTATGAAGTCAGGTTTAACTGACAAGGCTTGTAGTTCACTAATCCTCCTGGTAGAAGTAATGGCTACCAGGAACACAGTTTTCCAGGTCAAGTATTTCAGCTCAGCCGAGGCCATGGGTTCAAAGAGGGGCTGCATGAGCTGTGCAATGCAGACATTAAGATCCCAAGCAGGAGTCAGTTCTCAAAATGGAGGGTGTGTATGAACCATACCCTTGAACAACTTTTTAAACACATGGTGAGGCCAGAGAAGAGCCCTTCCCTGCTGAAAGGAAAGCAGAAACTGCTGCTAGGTGAACCTTTAGAGTTGAAGGCCTAAGGCCTAGACCATTGAGGTGAACCAGATAATCTAAGGCTGTGGAGATGCCTGCAGAATCAGGGACAATGCCTTTCTGAGAACACCAAGTGGTAAACTTCTTCCATTTGGAATCATAAATCTTTCTAGTAGATGGTTTCCTGAAACCTTCAGGATATTCAGGACTGCTCTGAGAAAGATGCAGGTCTGCATATTCTAGCTCTTCAAGAGCCAGGCCTTGAGATTGAGAGACTGGAGATTGGGATACCAGATCCTCCCCTGGGAGAAGGACAGAAGATTGTGTATCTTGGGAAGGGACAGGGGACGAGACACTGCCAGGGACAGGAGGAGAGGATACCAAAGCTGCCTGGCCCAGTCTGGAGCCACTAGTATCACTGTGCAAGGTTGAGTTCTGATCTTGATCAGGACTCTGAACAGCAGAGGGAATGGAGGGAAGGCATAGAGGAACCTGCCCTTCCAATCCAAAATCAAGGCATCCTGAGGCACAGTTCCCAAGAGAGGAGGTCTGCAACAGAACAGACAGAGTTGGTGATTGTTCAGGGCTGCAAAGAGATCTATCTCTGGAGTGCCTATCTGGAGAAGATGATCTGCAGGATGAGAGGATTCAGGGACCATTCATGATGTCCCTGGGATATTCTGCTCAGAGCATCTGCCAGTGCATTGTCCTTCCCTGGAAGGTGAACTGCTACTAGGGAGGTCTGAAGAGAATAGGTCAGAGACCTCAATTTCATGGTTTCCATGCACAAGGCTGAGGACCGAGTGCCTCCTTGTTTGTTGATATACCACATTGTGGTCATGTTGTCTATTCTGACTTGGACCACCTTGCCCTTGACCAAATCTGAGAAGCACTGAAGGGCCAGGAACACTGCCCTGAGTTCCAGAAGGTTGATGAGAAGGAGAGACTCCTGTGGAGACCAGACTCCTTGAGCTGTCAGGGTCCCCTGGTGGGCTCCCCAACCTAGGAGAGAGGCATCCATAGTCAGAACTAATGAAGGAGTTTGCAGGAGAAATGGGACTCCTTGTCTGAGGTTGTCCTGATCCAGTCACCACTGGAGAACTTGAACCAGAGTCTAAGTCACTGGAATCAGTCTGGTAAGAGAATCTTTTTTCTGAGACCAGAAGGACCTTAGGTGAAACTGAATGTCCCTCATCTGGAATCTTGCTCACTGCATCACTGCTGTGGAAGCTGCCATGTGACCCAGAAGCTGGAGGAACTGTCTTGCTGGGCGAGAGACCTGTGGTTGAAAAGATGAAGCAAGATCCTCTAGGGCCTTCACCCTTGCCAGGGGAAGGAAAGTTTTTGCTTGTAAAGCATCCAACTCTATTCCTATAAAGGTGAGAAGTTGAACTGGTTCGAGGACAAACTTTGGAAGACTGAGAAGAAAACCCAGGGAACTGAGTACGTCATGGGTAGTTTGCAGAGCTGATCTGACCTGTAGAGATGACTGACCCAAAATGCGCCAGTCATCCAGATATGGGAAGATGGTGATACCCTGTCTTCTGGGATAAGCCACCACAACTGCAAGGCACTTTGTGAACACCCCTGGAGCTGATGTTAGGCCACATGGCATGGATCTGAATTGGTAATGGCCTGAAGGCAACTCGAACCTGAGGTATTTTCTGTGGAAGCACCTGATAGGGATGTGGAAGTAGGCATCCTTGAGGTCCAGAGATGCTAACCAATCTCCTGGCCTTAGAGAGGGAAGGATTATTCCCAGAGTTACCATTTTTAATTTGGGCTTTAAAATGTGTTTATTCAAATACCTTAGGTCTAGGATGGGTTGCCACTCTCCGGTTTTCATTGGGGTAAGGAAGTACCTGGAGTACAGTCCTTTTCCCTTGTGCTGAGTAGGAACCTTCTCTATAGCTCTGAGAGCTAGAAGAGAGGGAACATCTGCCTCTAGGGCAATGGTTTCTGAGATTGATGCAGATGGAAAAGACTTGGCCTCTTTTTTGGAAACTTTTTGAAACTGAGGGCCAGTCCCTGGCTTACTACTTCCAGGACCCACTTGTCTGAGGTCACAGACTTCCAGGCTTGGAAATAGTAAGCCAGCCTGTCTCCTACTGGAATTGGTGAGTTGACCCAGACTGACACATCAGGGTGTCTGCTTAGCAGGAGCCTTAGACTGGGAGGAGGAGGAGGAGGAGGAAGCAGCCCTGCTCATCCCCTCCTGCCACTCACACTGAAGAACCCCCTCTGTGGGCAGGGAAAGGAGGCCTGGGCTTGGTAAAAAGGCCTGTGAAAAGGCCTGCCCCTACCCCTAGACTGCTGCTTTTGTGGAGTGGCTTGCCTTTCCTTGGCCTGTGCACTCCTGTACGTGGTCCTGTGTTTATCCATTTTTTCATGTAAGCCTCTGTTTGCTCCCCAAACAGAGAGCTACCCACTACAGGAAAATCCATAGCCTTAGTCTGAATATCCTGTGAAAGGCTAGTACATCTGAGCCAAGCATGTCTTCTGAGAGACACAGATGTAGCCATGACTCTAGATGCCACATCATTGGAGTCCACAGCAGCATGAAATTGCATTTTTGATGCCTCAATTCCATCAGCAGCCACCTTCTCCAGCTCTTTGGCTAGCTGGGGGGAGGCCTGTTTAGCCAGTTCCAGAACCATATTCCATCTAGATTTCTGGTACCTGGCAGTGTAGGTCATATAATTAGCCTGTCTGAGTCCCAAAGAGGATACCAAATACTGTTTCTTGGCCATGGCATCCACTTTCCTGGAGTCCTTATCTGGGGTGTGTGAAGCCAAAGGAATGTTAGCCCTGTCACAGACTGCAGCCTGCACTACCCCAACATGGCTGCTATGATTATAAAGGAATTCCATAGCTGAGCCTGATAACATATACCTCCTGTCCATTCTCTTGTCTACATGAGGTATTGAATTAGGAGTTTGTAAAATTTTGTGTGTCTGTTTCCCCAAGGACTTATGAAGAGGGATAGACAGCCTTTTGGATTCCGGGATGTCCATCATTTCCACAAAATCAGGCTCTTCTTCCTCCTCTGCAGCTTCAACCAAGGGAAACTGAAAGGTTTCGACCACCTTTTTGTAAAACAAAAAGTGTGAAGGGGACTCAGAGAGCCTGGGAGGAGAGACACCCAAGGGCCTGTCAGGGGAGATGTCCGGTTCAGCTGGCACATCCGGACCCTGGCTTGGTTATCATCATCATCATCATCATCACTGGTATAGTCTTCATCTCCCTCCCACTCCTCATAATAGACATCTGGATCATAATCCGAAGGAGACAGATCCAACCGAACTGACTGCCTAACCGGCGGTACCGGTTCAGACAGAACTGGTCTAAGCGATTGAACAATGATAATCACTTTAGCTATTTCGTCCGTGGTTGGAGAATGTGATACAGGATCTGAACCAGTGGGCTTACGTTTTCTTTTTGATGGAACCGACCCCTCAGGGTTCGCTCTCCTTTTGCCTGAGGAGGTATCATCTAGGTCAGCAGGCACCTCCTCAGGTTCGGCTGCAACCGAACCAGGTTGGCCATCCAGATCTATGGACTTCTCGGCCTCCCTTTCCTTCAGCCTATTCAGTCTTTTATCTAGAGTGGATTTAGGAAAGTTTTTACAAATTTGGCAGTCTGACTTGAGGTGGTCAAACCCCAGACAATAAACACAGATGAGGTGGGGGTCGGCCTTGGCAAAGGCCTTCCCACACTCAGTACAGTATTGAAACCCAGTGGGACCAGTTTTCTTCTTGGGTTTCTCAGACATGGCCAACCTACCAAATTACACTATAGCAGCTTTCAAGCCAGGTAATAAAATAACCAATTGGTTGCAAACTATGTCACGGGTTTTGAAAAAGAACCAGAAAAGGCCCGGTACTTTTGAAACTGATCAGTACTGGAACACCTCTCTAATCCCAGAAATTTTTTATTTAGAAAACAGAAGAAATACAAGGTCGGTTCCTAACTGGACCAACCGAAAGAAACTGAGAAAAAAACAATTTCCACACTTTTCCCCCCAATAAACAGTCACTACCTATCTACAACACTACCTGTACCATAGACAGAGGCTGGAAATCCAAAAAATAACAAATAGAAAGGTTTAAAACCGAACGCTTTACTTTTACCGAACCAAGCAGAGGAAATCTCCGGAGCAACTTCACTGTTAGGCGAAGTAAAGAATCTGATGGTTACGCTGGGAAGCACCACAGACAGAGGTTTGAAAACCAAGCTCGAGCTCAATGTTCTATGCTCCTGCATAGAACTTAGCTCCTTACTCTCCGGGGCAGTTCAAGTGCTGGGGCTAACTGCATTAAGTCAGAATACAGCAAGACTTCATGTTGTTTGAATCACAATCCATGACCTTGGAACTGTGGTACAACAGCATTTTGAAAAGAATGGAATTCTATACAGTACAACACTCCACTATACAATATAGCGCTATATTATTAACAACAGACTAACTTATTGTGTACATGACAGATGCAGATGTGGCCATGCCACGCTTGTATTTCAGTGAGGACTTCAATTAACTGACACGTGACACACAAGGGTTCAAGTAAAGTGTTATCCTATTAGTTAAAAACATGGTATGCCATATAGCAATGTGGTGAAATGACAATCTTCAGCTCATGCTGTGTATGTCTGTGGGGCAGGGGGCATGGCATCACACACAACAACTTTTACAAGTATGGAACTGAATAGCTCAGGATTTGGTATTATGCTGTTCAGTACGCAAGTGTTTAAGTTATACAGTGTCCTATTACTTCAATAGTTGGTATATCATATGACACCTGTGTGTAAGAGAGGGGAATGATAGGGCATGACAAACATTGAAGTGGTGTGTATGAGTGCAGACATTCAGGGCAAAGCAACACAAAGAATTAAAGAGGATATCCAGTCTGTATAGGGAGTACTTAGTGGTAGCACCATACACTATGTAACAGTAATCGAAAATGGGCAGTATCATCTTCTGAACAACTTGACACCTAGATATAGGAGTGATACAACTATGATTACTGAGCAGGGTACTAATCTTGGGAGGCATTTTGTTCTGAATGGCATCAATATGTTTAGAGAAGTTTAGGTGTTTATCCAATCAAACACCTAAGTGCCTGAAGGAGGATGTCTCCTCAAGTAAACTCCCATCAAAGGTGTGGAAAGTGGGTAGTGAAGGCAGGCAAGACAGTCTTTGCCTTTTATCATTGGCCACGGAAACAGTCTTCTTGGTGTTGAGGAAAAGTTGATGGTTAGCAAACCACAGCTGAACCTTTTTGAAGTCTTGCTGTAAGCTGGTAGTAACCTCAGCAGAACAGGAGCAAGATGCACAGAACTGTCTCATCAGCATACATGTGTTTAGTAGAGCAGAACAATAAGAAGAATTTGCTTGCTATGTGTACAACAACAGAAAAAGATGGGTTCTCATCTGCAAATATAATTGGGGTAGTCTTCAAAATATGCTGTGTGCATGCCTGTGAGGGACAGTGTGCCATAGTCTCACAGACAATATGCATAAGTGAGATGAGGTAGGACAGTATAGTAGAATGTGTTGAGAGTTAGGAACGGTAAACACAAAGCTCACAAACATGCCAGGTGGTGTGGCTATTGTGCCTGTATATGTGTGGGTGGGGGGTAGTAGTGAAAACTGTTGCATGATGGAATGTGTATGTAGGCATGTGGGCCATCCAGGCCCTCTGCTTCCAGCCATGTAACAGTAAAATTGTATGTGTTATAGATAGCGTGTGCCCTCTGGAAGCTGCATTCCCTGACATTATACATTTTCTTTGTTCTAATGGTCTGCATCTGTGTGAGCATGAACTCCGGGCCCTGTGCTCACACTCGCATGCTAGTCAAGTGTTGCGTTACTTGAAGGTCAGGCCTCTGGGCCTCGCCCCAGCCATGAAACAGAAAAATTGTATGTGTTACTGGGGTGCAGGCCCTCGACGCACTGCATTTCATTCACATTGTCCATTTCTTTTAGCATAATGTTATGCATATGTGGGAGCGCGGGCCCTCTGGGGTCTACGCTTACACTCAGGTAACACAAATGCAAGCTCGTATGGAAACACAACTGATAACATGCACAGTTACGGTACCGCAATAGGAAACGCAAATGGTAATGGTAACAGCAACGATGACGCCAAAGGAAATGCAAATGTAAATGGTAATGCACACGGTGATGCAAATCGAAACACAAACAAAACCAGTAGTGGAAATGCAAGTGTTAACAGTAATGCAAACGCAAGCGCAAACGGCAATGCAAAGGGTAATGCACATGGTGGCTTAGACGGGAACGGTAACACAAACGGAAACACAAACACAAGCGCAAATGGCAATGCAAAGGGTAATGCACATGGTGGCATAGAAGGGAACGGTAACACAAATGGAAACACAAACACAAGCACATATGAAAACACAACTGGTAATGTGCACAGTCACGGTATCGCAATAGGAAATGCAAATGGTAACGGTAACAGCAACGATGACGTCACAGAAAACACAAACGCAAATGGAAGCACGTACTCAAATGCAAATGGTAATGCACATGGTGATACAAAATGAAATGCAAACAAAACCAGTAATGGAAACGAAAATGTTAACAGTAACGCAAACACAAGCACAAACAAAAACGCAAAGAGTAACACACACAGTGGCGTAGATGGGAACACTAACGCAAATGGTAATGGAAACGCAAGTGGAAACGCTAATTGTGACAGTAACGAAAGAGCACACCCTTTTTTTCACCAACAACTACATAGAGAAATACAGTGAATACAAAGAATTTATGCATAATAATGGGCCTCAGAGCCAAAAATGAGCACTTGGAATACTAAATTGCTTATATCTCAGGAACCGTACAACGTAGGAAAAAAATTAAAATTTCATATAAATTATGACTTTCCTGGCAAGTTTTGTACTTACCCCCCTTCTGGGGGGGGGCTAAGCATTTTTCAGATGAAAATTCTGCATCTCAAAGCGTTTCCGAGATACGGGCCCTGTAAGGTGTGGCGGACGCCGTGATGTTAGTCTATGGGAAAAAGTGTTAAATTTGGAGTATGGTAACTTTGCATCCCTTTGATATTTTGTCACCAAACTACCAAAAGGCACATCTGTGGGATGTTGGCTTTCCTCGCTCCAAATGTCAGCCCAAAAGACCAAACCGTTCTTTTGCAGCAGGGTGGCAAAGAATTCCTGATATTTTGGCTATAGTGTTGCAAAGTAGTGTTGCAAATCATGACACTTTCGCAAAAAAAATCACAAAAGTGTCACAAACGTGACACTACTTTGTGACACTACAGTTTAAAAAAATTTCAAAGATATATCTCTGGGGTGTTTAACCCCCCAAAAAAGACATGGCTAGCATCCTCGGGGCTCAACTAAGTGAACACAAAAATAATTGTGTCCCTAGATGGTCCCAAATTTAAATGCCAAGCATTTCTGTGACCACTAACTGACAAAAAAAGTGGCTGACTCACGACATTACAGCGGTCATTTGCAACACTAAAAACTGCATTTGTGACACTGTAGAACTTTTTGTTAACTTTTCCCATTGACTATAATGGGAACATTGTTTTTTGAATAACTTTTGAACCGTTTAATATTTTTTCACAAAATCTTCAAAAGGCACATTGGGGACACCGGCCTCATGTTAGCTGAAGGTTTCAGACTGGTTATGCAAACCATACGACCTGTAGTCATGAGCAAAGAATGTGCAAAAAAGCGTAAATGTGCTACAGAACGTTGCTTTATAACTCCGCAACCGTATGTCTGACCATTATGAAACTTGGCAGATCCAGAGAGCTATGGCACTTCTCCATGCCTGACAAATTGCAAGCAAATCTGTCATATGGTGGCAATGTTATTAAGATGCAAGATTTCACACTTTAACCTTAAATGGGGTACTCAATCCTAACTACAGTGGCACTACTGTGCCACTATATATATATATATATATATATATATATATATTTAAAAGAATGTGTGATGATGTGCTGTTCCTTATAGCCATCTGTAACATTGAGATTAATGGAGGGACAACTGGTCCTGCCTCTCCCAACTAAAGCAGACATTTAATAATATTAAAACCTATCTCCCCCTTCAGTGGGTATGTCTGTTGTAGTTCCTCAAATGTTGTGATCTTATTTTATTTAATAAATTGAGATATTAAATGTAAACCAAACCTCTCTCAATTTCTAAACCCAAGATCTAGGCAGGCTGGCAGAAAATCAGAGGAGTACGGGAGTGAAAATAAAAGGTGTCTAGCCTTTCTCTTGGAGGAGGCCTCTAATAACAGTCTCCAATGTTTTAAAGTATTAACTGTGTAGGGGTTTACTATAGGCCTTGTTACACTGGCTTATTTGTTTGAGGGAATCACTATGATTACCAGGTCTTTTTTTTCTGTAGTAGTGCTCAGTTTTACCCTTCTTATCCAGTACTCTGTCCTGAGGATTTTGGCTTTTGAAGGCTATTTCAGGTTGATCCAATTTAGTGCTTAGCATCTATCCACAGGCAGGACTGCTATCAGGTGATGTCTGAATTAGATGTTGCCCAGTGGGTACAGGTTGTATTTAACAACTAATAGGGATGTACAATACTTGAATATAAGAAAATGGTCCACTAACTTCCCCTGATGCCCCATCGTTAACTTTGTCATCCTACCTTATAATCAAGACAGGTGGAATTTTTAAAATCCTGCCCAAAAATTGATTTTGCAGAGCAACAGTGAAAAGATGTTGAGGATTTTCAAAAAAATCACTTTCCTGGTTCATGAAGAGGGATACAAAAAGGCTATGTTGAAAATTTAAGACAAAAATATTAAAAAATGACAAAGTTATGGGTAATAATTCTAAACACATTAAAAAGCCATTATCTGAACTTACCTTGTTAAAGTCACTTCCAGATCATGCTTCAGAGCAGTAGGATATGCCAGAGGAAGTAGCAGACCATGCTGGTGAACCAGATAGGTAAGTGGGGGCACGTGGGGTGGTGGGTGATGAGAAGGAGATTGGGGTGGGGTGGGGCATGGGGCTGAAGTCATCACTGGACCATTTCTTCTTTTCAGGTGTTACCAGGAAACAGGGCACCAATGATCTGGAGATGGGTGGGCTAAACTGCAGAGGGTAGGATTGTTTGTACACAGATGGCGCACTGGGGGAGTGATTGTGAGGTGGATGGGTTAAACTACAAAACGTGGGATTTTTTTGTTTACAGACGCGGCACTAAAGGAAGTGATCAGGAGGTGGCTTGGCTAAACTGCAAAAGGTGGGATTATTTATGTACAGGTGGGGCACCTAGGTAAGCAATCAAGAGGTGGGCAGGCTAAATTGCAAAGGGCGGGATTTTTTTTTTTTTTTTTTAGTTTATTAGTCTAGGAATTAATACCTTTGAGCCAGGGCTCTTTTACAAAGGTTCCATGTCACAAAGAACATTTAACAAAGCACGATACACATTACAGGTAAACCAGACAGGAAAGTTACATCATAAATTTGCTATTAACAGTTTAAGGCAGTAACGTTTTTAAGTTTCATAGAAAAGCAAGCTATAACAGGTTCAAGCGAGTAGACAATTTCGAGGTTAAGGAAACTTCCAGGGAGAGGGTGATCATTAGGCGCCAAAAGGAGGCTAGAGAGGAGGGAAAGGTGGTGAGCGGGAGAGTAAGTGAGAGGGGACAGGAAAAAAGGGGGGGAGTGAGTTTGGGTGGGAGACAGGAAGTAGTAGAGGTACCAGAGGGTTCATTAGTCAGGGAGGAAGAGGCCTCAGATGTGAGGATGGACATGAGGAGTAGTAGTCTTTATCTAGCGCAATCAAGTTGCTAGTGGTGGTGAGGTGGGCATAGAGCATGGATTTGAAAGCTTAAGCGAGGTTGAGGATAGAGTAGGTGGACTAAGCGCAATGAACCATGTCGGGGCCCTGTATGCGAAAGATCTTTGTCCCTGTGCAGTCCGGCATCTCAGAACCAGGAAAGGTTGGATGCTCAGATCTGGTGGAGGGTCGTGAGCCAGAATTCAGTCAGAGTAGGTTTGAATACATAATGGAGTCAGTCCCAAGATAGATTTTTTGCCATTGTGCAGGTGAGATAAATAAGACGATTTGATAGGTTCAACCGGCCTGATTCATAGTACAGATCACACGTGTGAGTCAGTCTTGAGCCCCGTGAGAAGCCGGCAGGCCTTATTTAGAGTGATTGAGATACGCCTTAGAGCAGTGGAGGTAGCTGAGCCATAAATATTAAGGCCATAGTCAATGATTGAGATTATGGAACTCTGTATAGCTATTCTCAATGCCGCTTGATTTAGAAATTGACGTTCGAATAGTATTCCAAGGCATTGGTTCACTGTTTCGCAGTGTTGTCAATGTGGGTTGCAAAGGTGAGCCCTTGGTCAAAAGTGATACCAAGGTATTTGAAAGTATTTACTTGGTCCAGTGTAATTCTCCAGAGGTTTGTATGGTGAGTGAGTATGCCTATTTTGTTTTGGTGATTGGAGAAGAGCATGGCTTTTGTTTTATTGTGGTTTAGCACAAGTTTACTATCCAGGAACCACCTTTCAACACTAGAGAAAGCAAGTTGCAGGCTTTTTCATAGGAAGTTTGGATCCTTGTGGGAAGTGAGAATTACAGCATCATCAGTGTATAAGATTATTTTCTCCTGGCAGATATCTGGGAGGAGTTAAGGAACAGGCTAAAGAGGAGCGGTCCAAGAATTGATCCTGTGGTACACCAGAGAACTGGTTTGAAGTCGGAGGTTCATTAGAGACTTTACAGCCTGTGACCGATTGGACAGGTAACTTTTTACCCAAGCACAAGGACCTTCGGCCAGGCCTAGGCTAGAAAGTAGGGAGGTAAGTAGGCCATGATGGACTGTGTCGAAAGCTTTTGTAAGATCGATAAAGACTGCACCTGTTTGGCACCCTTTGTCCAGGGCTGAGTGGACTTCTCCAGAGAAATCAAGTAAGGCTGTTGTACTATGTCCTTTCCTAAAGCCGTGCTGTTGATTACAGAGTAGATTGTATTTGTCCAGGTAATCAGAGAGTTGGTCTGCCACTATTCGTTCAAGTGCTTTGGAGAGGGGAGGGAGTATTGATATTGGTCGATAGTTTCCTGTTGAGGTTTTGTCCCCCCCTTTGTGCACTGGCGTAACTATGGCAGATTTCCATTTGTTGGGAAATTGACTTTGGCAAAGTGACAGATTAAGAATTTTTGCAAGGGGGTGAATTACTTCATCCAGGGTGAGAGACAGGATTTTTAGATCTAGCGTGTCACTACTTGTTCTGGATTTGGAGCAGGCCTTTCTTATGTACTTGTGTGCTTCGTGCACTTTGATTTTCTTGAAGTAAAATTGTGGTTTGTCACGAGGGGTGTTTTGTGATACTAGGCTAGGCACAGGTAAGTCCGAGAAGAAATCTGGGGAGGACCCACTAAGGTCTGTGAATGTCTTATTAACACATCTGCAATAGACTTTGGGTCAAGAGTGGTGGATCCATCAACTTTCATAATGGTAGGTGACGATTTTGATTGTTTACCCATTATGTTTCTATGTTGTCCCAAAAGCTCTTCCATCACCCCAGGTGGATTCAAGGCATTTTGAAATAGGTGCTCTTCATTTGCCTAATTTGTGAGGTACATCTATTTCGTGCCTGCTTGTATTTTAGGGTATCATGAGGTGAGCCTGTGTCTCTGGCAACTGCCCAGAGGTGGTCCCGAACCTTGAGCTCAGCAAGTAGTTTGGCAGTAATCCATGGATTTGATAGCGCTTTGATTTTACATTTTTTTACTGGGGTGTATAAGTCGCATGCAGAGTTGAAAGATTTAATGAAGTATTCTAGTGCAGTATTAATATCAGTTGATTCAAGGATTGGCATCCAGTCCTGTTGTAGGAGATGGGTTTTCAACTTGATAAGATTCCCATAAGGCAATACTCTGCTTGTTATAACTTTGGGGGGTGGCTTGAGAAATTTATTAGACCAGGTACAGGACACTGGGGAGTGGTCACTGAGGAGTCAGGGAGGACTTTAATGTTTTTATCCGGTCAGGGTGATTTGTGAGAACCCAGTCAATAAGGGTGCTTGTACCAGTTTGTAATTTTTCCGGTGGGGAGGTTACCATCTGAGTCAGGTTTGCTGCTAGGATGTCATCTTTGTAAGAGCCAGTGTCAGAGGCGAGCCAGTTTATGTTGAAATCCTCGAGGAGGAGGAGGAGCTCATTTTCAGTGGGCTGCAGACTAACAAAATCAAGTACAGACTTAATACTGGCACGGTGGTCTTTGAGGGATATAGACTGCGGCCACTGTGAGAACTTTGTTTTGTGCACCAAGAAGCAGTTTGATAGGGAGGAGTTGCATCTGCGTATTTGTGGGGGTGAAGCTGCCGCGTTGACAGAAGAGGTTGTCCTTTATGTAGATAGCACAGCCCCCACCTTTCTTGCTTGCCCGGTCGAGTCTGAAAAGATTGTAGCCTTCAAGCGGGACCACATGATCCGGGGTGCTGGGAGATAACCAGGTTTCACAATGGCTAGTACATCGGGTTTTTGTCCAGCGAGAGTTTGAAGAGATGCCAATTTGGAAAGGAGGCTGCAGATATTTAGAGTGATAATGGAGAGACCATACCAACTTTCCCTGTTTTTGTCGGTTTCAGTGCAACAGGACCAGGGTTTGGGTGTATCCCACCAGATATTAAAAGTAGGAGGAGCAGGAGTTTCAGCGATGCCATTCGTAGTTCATAATAGGTTGGAGTGAGTTTCTGCTTGTACTTTTAAGATGCTTGGATTGTCTTCTGGAGTCCCAGTAGAGGGTGATCGTTAGTGAGTTATAATGATGTGGCAGTTTCCAATTAGGAAATATGGCTCTTTGCACCCAGGTATTAATTGGGTGATGTTTGTTTAAGACTTCCAGAGTAAAAGCCATGGTACAATGTTTTGGGTATTAGTGTAGAAAGGTGAGAGTAGGTGAAGGGGTAGGGTAGGCAGAGGGAGGGAGTTGGCATAAAGGGAAAAGGAGGGTGAGAGTGAGCAGGAACAGGTGGTGGGGACTAAGCCAAAGCATTTTTTTAGCGAGGCAGGAGAGAGCCGAGAAGTAGTGTGGGCTAGGCAGTCGGGGGGGGTGGCGAGCAATAGGAGGTGGTGGGGTATGAATTTTAGTGGGCTAAGGTGGATAGCTAAGCACTATGGTGAAGTACAGAGAAAAATGGAAAAAAAAAGACTGGGAAGGTTTGGTGCCAGAGGGTTTAAGAGAAGTACTATAGTACTGTCGAGATCCAGGATATAATATGTTAAAGTTCCTGAAAGGTGATAAACTGTGGCCTGGGCATATGCAATGTGTAAAATCCTTTTGTCTATATGTTTCCTTTGTTCTTCAAAGTCCTCAGAGATAAGTACAATACCTTGGGAGTAGGTCAGACAGTAGGCATATGCATGTGAAATCCTTTGGTCTGTATGTTTCCTTTGATCTTCAAAGTCCTCAGAGACAAGTACAATACCTTTGGAAAAGGTCAGACAAAATGTTGATTCAGTCACAAAATGTGTTAAATTCCTTTGTTCTTTAAAGTCCATAAGTGCAGTTGCTTTAAGAGTGGTCAGATGAGAATGTTGAAAATGTTGATTCAGTTGCAGGACCCAGCATCACCATGTTTGTAAGACTAGTTGTAAGGCATATGCTTCCTTGGGAGGCTTCAAGAAAGTTGATTTAAAATTAAAAAGCTGATACCTGATGATGGCGATTTGCAGAAATTCAGTCCAGGAGACTTTCACCAATGTTGTGTGCAAGAATGGCACAGGTATTCCCAGCAGAAAAACATGTAAATGAACAAAAACTAACCTACAGACACAGACAAGCACAAACAGCCACCCACACAGCCCCAGGAGGAGGAGGAGCTACAGATGTTTGTTTACAGATGAGGCACTGGGAAAAACAATTGGGAGGAGGGTGGACTAAATGGCACAGGGTGGAAATGTTTTTCCACAGATGGAGAACAGATAAAAGCCATTGGGTTGAGTGGGAAGATGAGGAGCAGGGTGACTGTGATACCACTCAGCTGGCTGCAGGGCAACTTATTGTAGATGAAAGCATGCAGCCACACACTGATAGGAGCAGCTGGGTCCTTTCAACTACACAAAGTATCTGCCCAACAACTAGGCTGAACACCATCAGGATCAGCCTGCTCTTGGTTGGGCTGTCAGTGGTAAACCTCATGCAGTCTAAACTACACTGGATGCTAACCAGACACACCTCTGCAGCCACTATTCTCTCAAGTAGCCACAACATATTGGTTTCATGCATGCATACAAGCAAACATAAACATTGTATTTTCTTTGTATTGTGGCCTCCTATAGTCTGACTGGAAAATGTCCAGCTATATAAGAAAAAAGTGTGATACAAATCTGCATCATAAATTGACTCTGGACTGAAATTATACACTGCTAATAAGTAAGTAAGTATGCTAACTTTTTGTCTTTATACAGTAGCTCTTTCCTGAAGAAGATTCAATGACTGCAATGTTGATAGTGGCTGTATATTTTAGCCTTAGTGTGACATTAATCTATCCTCCATTTTTTACAACCCCCAAAAGGATTCAGAACTCTATTATTTACTATGCAAATATGTTTGGTATTTTGTTTAAGTTTGTTCAAAAGACAAAACTGCATCACATTTACCCAGCCAATTTACCCAGCCAAGTAAATCCTAAGTCATTGATGGAATTGTGTGTCTCCAACAGTTATAATCAAATTTTTCCCAAGATCAGGTATATGAGAGTGGCCAATAAACCTCTGTTTATATTTTGTTATTCTATTTTTTTCTCCTTACCTGCCACCCAATGTTCCTCTTCAGTCCTGTACCCGACAACACTTATTTACTGCCTGTCAGACTCACTGCCTGCTTCTAGAGCCACCTTCCAGACTCTAGAATACTTCACTTGTCCACCACAAGTCTGGCTTTACCTGATGGGGTGGTTGTCTGGTGCTGCTTCCAGAGAGGGACTTACTTGTTCAATTGGGGACCGAGTGCTAGGCAGTGGTGCTTCAGGTGCACTACAGTGTGAGGAGGTGTGGGAGGAGCATCCATTCAGCTGCCATCTGGTGTGTTGGGGTGGCTTTTCTCTGCTCTGATTGGTCCCTCCCTCCTTCCTGTTCTGTGCATGCACACATTGCCACCACCTGGACAGCATCTGGCAGTTTGTGGTCACTAGTGCTGTCAAGGACATTTCCAAGAAGCTGCCCCAAGGAGCTGCTAATGTGGCAGTGCACTGCAACCCACTCTCCCAAGAGGAGAAAATCTGCTTGGATGGTCTAAGGCCTCTCTGCCACCCTCAACTCCTGATGCCCAGGGCTCAGGCATGAACCTGGGTTGCCAGAATGCCAGAGCGATTCCCCACTACTCAACGTCACGGAGCTGGCCACAGTAGTTTATACCAGATGAAATTCTAATGTTGTAGTCTACAGAGGAGGGTCTTGCTCCTGTCCTATTTTACAGCTGGGTGGACCATGGGACTGGGAAGTTAAATTACATTATCATATTAAGCGGCGAGTAAGTGGAACTAGACAGATTTGAGCCTGACTCTCCTGGTTCTCTGTTCTGTACTCTAACCACTAGGATACATTGAGTTTAGATTTTAAACATATCTTAGACTTGGAGAGTTAGGTTTCACCTGCTGGAATTGTCTAGTTGGGGTACTGGACTTGACTATTTAATCCTTTTTGAATCATTTAAACATATCTCACACATGGAGAGTTAGGTTTCAGCCACTGGAATTGCCTTGGGGTACTGGTCTTGACTATTTAATTCCATTTGTGTCCATTGGACCAAAGAGAGTGATTATATATTTGCTTATTTTGCAAAAGAAAAATAGATTCATATACTTTGGTTTATCTGAACAGCTATATCCTTTGCTTCCTTGAACCTGTGATAGGAATGATGCCATAGAGTGTGCCTCTCAGTTACTTGGTGGTAAATATGTTTTGAAAAGCTGCAAGCTTTAAAAATGACACAAAAGTCTGAACATTTCTGTAGATCTTGTCAAACAATGTCTAAAATATCACACAGATACAGTATGTGAATGGAATATCTGAAAATGTTAATAAATGTTTCTACAGATCTTTATTTGTAGTGGCAATAAAAGATTTAAGATCATGGGTCCTGAAAATGGTAAGGAGGTACTGTGCAAGAAAATTAAAAACCTCAGCCTTAGCAGCTATGTCACTTTCTATATCTTCAACAACACATATCTAGTGGTCTGACAGGCACCAACAAAGGGAACTTTTCCTGTGTTAGTTAGTATGCCACTGTGTATACACATGACCCATGAATCTGTGAAAGCCATGACCTTTGTGTCACAGCCTGGGAAATGTCACAAAAACTGCTGGAAACTAATAAGAAAAAACATGTTGTAACGATTAAGGTGGATGCTAGGTCTTGTAAGTACAGAGGTAGAGGAGGCCGGGGTCTCTGAATCTATTCCATTTTTACTTAAATTCAGGATTTCTGAGAACCAAGACTTTTTTCAAATCCCTAAAAGACTTTTTTTTACATGAAGAGTTGGTTCATGCCAACTGGTCTTACATTTATTTCTTTCAATAAAAAAGGAAGAAACAAAGATGCTGAAATGTACTCTATTTAATATTAATCATACAATTACACATTTATTGAGCACCTCTCATGTCTAGCATTTCAAAGCGCTGTACAGGTTAAAGTCAAGGTTAAACACTCACTCCATGAAGACATTCATAAATACAAAAAAAGGTCTTATGATGTGACTTAAAAACAGATGAAAAATGTGACTCTCTAAAGTCCTTGGGCAGCATGTATAACGAAAAAGGAAACTGGCAGCTAAAGGTCCTACCACCAAAACTAGCTCCAGATGGCTGCAGCAAATGAGGAGAAACACACAGAAATACGTTACAAGTATCAAGAATAATGCAGGGGCTAATACATGAAGAATTATCAAAATGAACAATACCTTAGAGTAGAGGGAACATTCTGTTTTATGGCTAATTGGTGCCAGCTCATGGAATGTCAGTCTGTTCAGATATGCCAGAATCCAACTACTGAGTACTTACAAAGCCTGGTCATTTGGCTCAAATCCTGTGTAGTGGGAATCTGCTTTTTAAATAAGCCAGAGCCATGAGAACAAACTCTGGTCAGAGCCGATATGGCTGTGGAGAGCTTTTGGGATGCCTTTGCCCATTATGTCTAATGAATTTGCACAATGCAGATCTGCTGAGAGGCCATTTCAATGTGGTCTTCCTTTTACACATTTTTACAATGTGTTTTCCTAGAATATGCCTGCTGATTGCTAAACATTTAGCCTGGATAGTACACAGAAGACATGGCATCTTATTTTCAGTGGGGCTCTACATCTACACAATATCATGCTGCATTGCATAAAATCAGAACACACTGAAAACAGTATTTTGCATCTGGACTAGGATACCCTGAATAAATACATTATAAAAAAAGGTAAAATCATGACCCCACTGAAAATAAGATATTGCATCTAATCTGGGACATCCTGAGTAAATACAGTGCAAAAATGTGTAAAATGATCTCTATGACAATGAGATGTGGGATCTCCCCTGCACTATCCAGGATGCAAAATAAAGGATTAGAAATATTTAAAGGAAATCTACTGTAAATTGAACTTCACTGTGTTCACTGACATAAACAGTTTCTTTACTGTTTTATAGCATATTAGATTGCAGTATTTATTTCAAATGTTGTGGCCATGAGGATGTGTGTGTGTGTGTGTGTGTGTGTGTGTGTGTGTGTGTGTGTGTGTTTGCTGTAGCGCAATATATATTTTTTTCCCCCAAAAGCATAGTAAAAATGGCTGCTGATTGCTACATACTATATTTAGCCTGGATAGTTCACAGAAGACCTGGCATATGTCTGAGAAAATGCTTATCAGATAGTGTCTTAAGAGATTAAACAAACGGTGCAAATCTTTTTAGATTCATTGCTGAGAAAGGGTGACATTTATGAGGTATGAATCTTTCTTGAAAGGCAATACCTGCCAAAAAAGGCAATACCTGCCAAATGAAGCTAGTAGCAAGAAAATGTTTAAATGCTAAGCATTTAAATGTGCAAGTTGTTGCATTTCGAAGAGTGTAAATAAATCTCCAGTTTAATAGGCATCCAATATTTAACAAAATGTTTCAGTTTCTTATTGGCCATCTGATAAGCAGCTTGGAGTTCTGTCTCTATTATTCTAAACAGAAAGATGGGAGTATTTTATTTCAAGTGGCATAGTGATTTGTAGATGTGGAAGGATACATTGAAAACTCCAAAATTGTGTTCAACAGTATTCCATTTTTCCAGCTACAGACAGCAAGATGGCTGTGGGCTCCACCAACAGCCATAAAAACTGAACCAAAAGATTTCATGATTTGGTGAGCCCTGCCTTGTAGGTGTGTTGGGGGAATTATTTTCTGATTAGGCGCTTAACTGTAAAAGACCCCCCTCACTTTTTTACTCCCACTTCCAGTGTACACTTTTTACCCTCTTCAGTATGATTCACTTGGGGCAGATTCCAGTTTTTCCACACACACACACACACACACACACACACACACACACACACACAGCTGTGGATACCAACCCCCCAAAATATACATTATCTCAGGTTGCCCCTGCCAGGCTTACTTTAACTAATGTTCTCATGGGCTCCACTCCTCACTTGATTGCCTGCATTTCATCAAAAGAGACGACACCACCTCTCCTCTTTCCACAAAGGAAGCTATTAGTATTATTGTAGAGGAAGCAGAGACAGCCTTGGAAGTCTCTGTATAATGGCACATTTAAACTGTGATGCGACCAGCTGTATGTATGAGATTTAAATAAACTGCATTTTTTGCAGTATGTCTGCATGGGTTTACTTTCTGTCACCACATTTTGTGCTTGGTTTGTTTGGAGCTAGCTGGTTGCTGTGGCAAAGCACAGACCCAGGCACCAAGTGCAGCTCCTGTTTGTCTTGTCATATGAGCAGTGGCAACCTTGATTGGGTGAGTTGAGAAAACTTATAAATAAGACAGACCAAGACTGCTGGATATTTTTGGGGTACTTTCTAATAGCTAAGTATAGAGATGTTATCAAAACTAGTGTCCTAAGGCAGGTGGAAATGGCTCAAAGTGCTTCTGTCTGAGTAGAAACAGATCATAGCCCCAACCTTGGGATAAGCATAGTGCCTCAGTCTCTATGTGCTCCAGTCTGACACCCATCCTATGCCATGGAGGGAGCCTATGTCAGTGCCCTAATATCCCAGTCCTGTTCAGTTCACATATAGAGGGAAATTTATGTGTTAGGAGGGGTGGTGGAAGGTATTGCCACAGGTTATGAGCTGCCTTGTTAGTTACTTATGGCTGCAGCAGTCCCTGACTCCCCAAAGAAAGGAAATAAAACATTAAATAACTATTTCCATGCCCTGGGAACCCCTGGCAAGATTTCCCACTGCATAGACTAAACTGCTTATGGGAGAAATAGCAGTTTTGGGATAGACTGTTTGCTATCCTAATCTCCCAATATAGCCATTTGTAAGGCAGTGTTCACCACAGGGAGGAGGAGCAGCAATGAGAATAATCTGTATATATATATATATATATATATATATATATATATATATATATATATATCTATACATACACACACACACACACACACATATACAGTATATTCATTGCAAAAAAAAGTTGTTAATGCATCAGTGAGGGTTAAAGCAACAAAAGTAGGGAAATGAGGCATTAGGGTTTCAAATCCTAGCACCCAATACCCTTACTACACCACCTCAACCCCACCCTTCACACACCAACAGGTGTTGGACTGTGCTTTGGGGTCATCGGCCCTTACTCTCACCTCAATCAATGTCTAAGTAAGATGAGATGGTACAGTATAGCAGAATGGGGTGAGAGTTAGGCCTGATGACCTCAAGGTACACCCCAATGTCTGTTGGTGTTTGGAGGGTGGGGGTGTGGTGGGGTGGTAGGGGGGGGGTGTTAGGGTTTCAAAATCCTAATGTCTCGTTTCCCTACTTTTGTTGCTTCAACCCTAATTGATTCATTAATGAAGTTTTTTGCAATGAATTTTCTTACTTTTTGAAAATGTGTAATCTTACCCTTTTATATTTGTGAGAGCACAGGGCCTGGAGGGCCATCAGTCTATAGTGTGTTGTGGTTGCACAGGACCCCAAGCGCAGTGCCCAAACCTATGTAACCATAAGTGTATAGACATTTTAATTAATCCCCATCTCCCTGTGGGAGTGTAGGGCCCTCTGGAACCTGTGCTTCCATCCCGCTCCCATCACTGTATAGTAGTATCACTTTGTTGGAGAGCAGGGTCCACATCTATCCATAAGTGTAGAGTTGTTGTAATGAACTGTCATCTCCGTGTGGAAGTGCAGGGCCCTGCACTCTCACTATTGCATAATGGAGGGCCCTACAGTCCCATTACTGCATAATGGTATCTGTATGTGGGAACGCAGGACCCTCTGGGCCCTGCACTCCCATCTACCTATAATTGTAGAGATGCAGGGCAGAGCTAAAGACATTCCTAGTATCCCTTGTGCTGCAAATGGTGCAATATCTTAGTAACCATAGGAACATTTGAAAATATTCCATCACAGTTCTAATCATGGACTGGCAACCTGCATCACTGCTTAGGCTGCGATAAGTGAAAAATCCATATCTCGAACCATTTTCAAGATATAGGCATTGAAAGGTACTGCATCCACCACAATGTTATCCTACGGGAAATTTCCAAACTTCGAAATGTTATAAGTATAAAAGCAATGCAAATTTTAGCACCAAGTCACATCTGTGGGTAATGCCCTTTGTACCCTGAAAATGTCAGCTTGAAAATCCTAACCATTTCTTTGCAGTTAGGTGAGAAAGAAACAATAAACTTTAAAAATCCCTTTTTGTGAGGTGTTAAAATTCCTTTTCATGAGCGATTCCCTTTTCTTGAGGTGTCAAATCCTTTTCATGAGCCTTAAATCTCTTTTGCACCGTGCAGCTAACCAAAAGACTGACCTAAGTATGCTCAGAACCAAAAATTTCAAAGTTGAATAACTTTGGAACGGATTAATATTTTTTCACCAAACCAATGCTGGCTTATTTTTTGGGGGCAAGGTCCTTCTACCCTGAAAATTTTAGACCACAATTTTAAATGGTGTGGCCGCAGTGTGATGAGGAAAAAAAACAGCCAAAACAGGTGGAAAAAAGTGACTTTCACTGTTTTTCACTATACGCAGCACAAAATCCACACACTAAATCAAAACAAAACTTGGTATGTCAAGAGATCTGCTCCACATGACAGCACATACCAAATTTCCTGCAAATCCACTGAATAGTTGCAAAGTTATTAAAGTGCAAAATTTGAGGTTTAACATTAAACTGCCTACTCAACCCTAACTACAGTATAGTAGTGCTACTGTGCTCTCTCTCTCTCTCTCTCTCTCTCTATATATATATATATATTCATGGCAAAAAACTCCATTTAATGCATCAGTTAGGGTTGTTCCACAGCGACAAAAGTGAGGAAATTCACTGTTAGGGTTGAAAACCCTAACTCCGAATTCACCCCCCCAGCACCACACACACACAGACACACACACACATTCAAGTATGGGGAGGACCAAGTCAACACAACCAATGACAGACATCCAGCAGCAGGTGACAGAAATAACAAACAATTGTCTAAATGTACTATGAGACATCCCCACCCACCTGACCAGGTACTGCATGCTCAGTGGAGATCAACAGCAAAACTGAGGCCATGTACACCAAGCGTACACATCCCTGATTGCAGCTGCACACAGCGTACTACACTTTAGTAGTTGCATGGCCTTACCTACCGATGCCCCACACCACACCACAACTGGTACTGTGCGTTATTCAATATAAATGCTGAAGGTGCATGATGACAGTTGTAGAAAGGTTTAACACTACTGAGTATACATTAATTAAGAGAAGCACATAAATTAACTACAAGACACTAGCATGCTCAAGATAAAAGTAGTGATACATTTAGTAGGCGATTTACATAGTAGTAGATTTACTGCAATGGTTTACTCAACATAGAGAGGCTGATGTAAACGTATGGAAAAGCATTGCCTGTTCAACGCTTTGAAATTGGTACTGCCAGTATCACATGCATTCTTACTGATGAAGGTGTACTGCTGATGTACATACATAGACCTTCAGTGTGTTTCAATATTAAAGATGCAGTAAGTATTCTTTGTAAGAAAGATTGTAATTGCATGGATCAGGCCAAGCAACTTCTAAATATCATAGCACTACTGAGCCAACAATGATGTACCTGTATCGGACATGTATATAGGATAGATTTTCCTGTAGGCACTTACTGAGTATGTTGTACCTGATAAAGACAATCTCATTGCATCTGTGATGACTAACTTATTCAAATAGTAATACATTTGCTATTGTTGCAATGAGTGATCTATGCCACTTATGGACACAGTGTGATTTTTTAACAGTTGTTTCATACTCAGGCTGTATGCCTACTGTTTGGGTTGCACACTTCTGTCACTGATGCTATCAAAGTGATAACTATGTTAATTCTGCTACAACAGGAATCAAGTAGGTATGGTGTAGATGTAAACAGAATGTCTTTTAGTATTGATTTAACTCATAATGGGGTAAGTGTACTAGGACAGCAGGGGTTATCCTCTATCACTGAGTCTGTCAGTTACAATCACACTAGGGTTTCGATGACTGTGATGATCAAGTTACGCTGTTCATCTTCATGAGTTCATATTCACAGCCATTCTCCAGTAACTAGACAGTGTATGGTGTAACTGGGTGGGACACTGTGTTACAAAGCTGCTGCAGTGCCTAGCAGAGGGAGAGTATCTACTCATAAAGACAATTAAGCAATAAGGCATGACCAACAGTTATGTTAAATGGTCTGTTAATCACCCTGTAGGGTTTAATGTTCAATGAGGCATATCCGATAGCCACATGTCGCTAGATAGTGATAAACTGACCATTAACATAATACCTGGGAGTAGCTTATTGCTATCATAAAAAACTGTTTTTAAACAACATTAAACCATGTTCATCATATGGTTAGGCTCTACATGTATGTTAATAAAAACTAAACATAAAGCTGTTACAATGTTTACAGTCAATTAAAGCTGCATTTCTCAAACCCTTGTTATAATCAGAGATATTATACCTGTACAACTCCTTGGTTTGCTTACTCTATTGCTCAGGTGGGCACCACAAGTGGTGTGGTGTGGTGTGGGGCATCGGTAGGTAAGGCCATGCAACTACTAAGTGTGGTACGTTGTGCAGCTGCAATCAGGATGTGTATGCTTGTACATGGCCTCAGTTTTGCTGTTGATCTCCACTGAGCATGCAGTACCTGGTCAGGTGGGTGGGGATGTCTCGTAGTACATTTAGACAATTGTTTGTTATTTCTGTCACCTGCTGCTGGATGTCTGTCATTGGTTGTGTTGACTTGGTCCTCCCCATACTTGAATGTGTGTGTGTCTGTGTGTGTGTGGTGCTGGGGGTGAATTTGGAGTTAGGGTTTTCAACCCTAACAGTGAATTTCCCACTTTTGCCGCTGGAACAACCTAACTGATGCATTAAACGGAGTTTTTGCCATGAATATCCTGTCTTTTCAGAAGTATCACTCAGCATACTACATGATTTATAGTCCTAAGAATAGTGCACATACATATAAACAATGTTCCAGTATCAGAAATATTTCAACTGTTGTGGTTGCATTTACTGTCATTGTCTTAATTACTTTATTAATTGTCATTTGTCATTCTCATTCCATGTAGTAGTTTTAATGTTAAAGTGTCTTAATCATTTTGTTTGTGAGCACATATGTTAATTTAAAAATGTGCATAACTAAAAGACAATATGACATGACATGGACACTATTAGTTCATGTACTGAACAAATGGATATGCTACTATAGTAACTTGAGATTTCATAGAGTGCTTCCACTACCAACTGAGGTGGTACCATCAATCATGTGAACAGCGGTGGAAGAGGTTTGTTGTACTGAATACATATACTGGACCACCAGGGCTATGTTCGGGGGTTTACTGCTTACATCCCAAGAACGGGAGTTTTGGTCCACTGGACCACCAGGGCTATGTTCAGAGGGGGTTTACTGCTTACATCCCACGAACGGGAGTTTTGGTCCACTAGACCACCAGGGCTATGTTCTGGGGCAGCTTACTGTTTACATCCGTGAATGGGAGTTTCAGTCACTACCACCAGGGCTATGTTCGGCAGGAGGGGGTTAGATCACACTGATACACCCTGCAATCAGCTTTTCAGTACACTGAACCACCAGGGATGTATTCGGGAGGGTTGTTTTAAACAAAGCAGCCCGTGGTCAGGCTTGTGGGGAGGAACATTTCTGCTGTTGCCCACAATTGGGCCAGTGGTGGGGTGGTGTTGGGGATTGTCACTCTTTTGACCATGATCAGGCTGCACGAGGGACATGGAGTGGGTTGGGGCCAGCCACAGCTGTCAGCTGCTGTGTTGTGCCGTACAATGTAGCAGGTTACCTGTGGGTGATCGTTGACTTGAGCATTTTTGGCCTCAAAGTTGTGCAGGCGCAGGTGCAGGGTTGCGCTTACAACTCTGCACAGCCTTACTGAATATCAGGCTGTGCAGTAAGCCGGTTGCTCCCTGCAGTTCATCATGCATTCATTTGCATTGCACTGTTACTCAGCATGTTTTCTGTGGTGGAACTGCCTCCTGCTGAATATCACAGAATGGAGCAAGTCTTGACTTGGGCAGGCACTACCCTATTACACATGTCGCAACCCTTTTGAATATCTGGCCCATAAAGTATAATACTAATAGAAGGAAGGCATTTGTCACACAGAGACTGGTGGCCCCTTGGAATGAGCTCCCCTTGTCACTTATTTGTCCTAAATCAAAGATGCTTTTTAAAACTCAGCTGTATAGAAATTTTTATGAAGGAAGCTAACATGACTACATAAGAGATACTGGCTGGGAACAGCTATGGCCTATTCTTTACTGTCTGGCCTCCTCCACTCCCTTGAACATTTGTATGAACCTTTCTATTAACTATCTTTATATTAGGGATTACAATACTACCACATATACCCAATGTTAAGATGATATGGTTATGACAATTGCCCAATAAAATGTTGGGGCTTGAATGTCACACTTTATCTCTTGAATAGCAATAACACACCAAACACAAGACAGTATAGTTTAACTTTTTTTACTATAAAAATAGTTTCAATATAAAAAATAACAAACAAAATATTTTTTTTTATAAATACAAAAATAGATTTTTACAAAATAATATATACATACAACGAAAAAACATATAAGGTGTGTATTGCATCATACACAAAATAAAAATTAAATAAAAAAATTGTTTTCGTCATATTAATAAAAACATATAAAAATATATTTAAATGTTCTTTTAGTTCAGTCGAAGACTTGCGAGAGGTGTATGCACTGCTTGAGGCAATCCAGGCTGGAAGCTGGATTCAATGTGGAGGCGAAAAAGAAGTGGAACTGTTGCGCCTCGAGATGATACCGGACCGCTATGAAGGGTGGCCAGTTTCACCCAGGAAGCTGCAGGAACAGATGGTAGCCCGTGGAGGTGAGGCACTGCTACTTGCAACAGCACCATCATCCACCACTACGACCGGCTCAACCACGAGGTTCACAGTCTGCTGCTGTGCATCAAGAGGAGACTGATTTGTCCAGCCTCTCAAGGATCACAGCATTCTCCTTCCAGTAGACTGAGTACTGCTGCCAGTGAGCCGCCCAAAGCAGCGCAATGGCCTGTGCACTCGCAGTCGCCGCGCCTACAAAGATAAAAAAAAACAGTTATGATGAATATATAACACAAATTCAACAATTACAACTGTAAAATATTTCACTTCAAATATTTCTTATCTAATGCAATATCAGAAATGCATTCATTTAAAAGTTATGATAATAGTTTTAAGTATGATGCTAAACTATTTAGTATCTAATTTGTCTCTCTGTCATACTTGACTATCTATATTATCTAATAAGCTCACAACATAAAAAATGTATAGTTAGCTGTGGCTTAGAATGCTACTCTTAGATTTTCTTTCACTACTCGGAAATATTCTGCATGTGCATACTTCTGCATTATTTACACTATTATACCATAGAGTTGAAATACATCCTCATCAAGTGTGAGAATGTTTACTTCACCATGTCTGCCTATAATGTGTAGTCATGTATTCAGTGAAATTAAAGTACCTTGACAGTAGCAGTATAATAAAATACTTTTCATGTGTACACTATCATGATAAGTTTAATGATACTTTTAAACCAAACAGCTTTTTACCCGTGTTTCAAGATCTCAACACACATCAGTACTTTAAATAGTTAAGTCACTAATATAAGATGCGATGCAAAACCATGCCAGATATCGAGCAGAGCTGAGCAGAGTTGTGCAGATGCAACCCCAAAGCTGCGCCTGCACAACTTTGAGAAAAAAGGATCATGTTGAGGGCACCTACAAGTGAGCTGCTGTATTGCAGTGACTTAACACAGCAGCCGCCACCTGTGGCTGCCTCAACACTCTGTCTCATACGTCTGAACTGTTTGTTACCAAAATGTGTTACATTGCTTCTCAAAATGTTGAAAGAATAGGAAAAGCGTGGAACACTTAATCTAATTTTTAAATTAGAAGCCCACAACACTGTTAAAATGTTTGCATTTAAGTTCATAAAGTCTGCAATTTATCAAATTGATATATTTAGCATCATTTACTATAGAATTTAGCAAAAAAAATGTTAACACTGAATGTGTTACAAGTCCTCACAATGTGAAACAGGAAGCTTTAGTGAATTAAAATGAGTAACATTCCTCGCAATGTGGTATACTTGAGAGATATGCACTCTACACCCCTCATCAAGGCAATCATGGGCAGTAGTGTCTGCCCCCAACACTATGGTCTTTTGTTGGGTGGTTCTAACTACATCCCACAATTGGGATTTTCAGGATATGATCGGAGGTGGGGTTCAATACTCAAGCCTGCAATTGGGCTTATCAGTCCACTGGTATCACCAGGAATATATTCAGGAGGTAGGGAGGTGTTTCATTACTTAATAGCGCATTGTGCTTATCGGTCCACTGACCTCCATGTCTGTGTTGAACGGGAGACATTGCTGCCCCCTAACTGGGCTACTGGGGAGGGTATTAACAGTATGCCTGCAATCGGACCAGTGGGGGATTTACGCTTCTTGTTTCGGAATTAGCCTGCGGCTGGGCATCCTTCCCCAACGCTGCTACCTGGTAAGGACCCGGGCGCAGTCCTCGGGATCACCACCTGCATGCTAATGGGATGCAAATAGGGCCATAATCAGATGAGAATGTACCCACCTGCGCCTTGCCTGAATTACAAACCACATTTGCATATTACCTTTAGAATATTGGGATTTTGCAACCATTAAGTAGAATGTCTGCAGTTTCTAAACTTGCGCTCTGCTGCAAGTTACATCGTGCCATGCACAGTGGATGAATAGAGGTGATATTCAAAGTACTTCGCCAATACCACAACCCCTTTGAATATCACCCTCGACACACCCCTCGCAACTATTTTGCACACCAGAAGGGCTTGCGCCTATGATAGCATATAATGTTCATCTAAAACAAATGTTTTAAAGTAGACATATTACCACCTTTTACTCACATACAGTCTCTAGTCATCTCCTTACACTGTCCCAAAAAGTAATTTTGACCAACAGCCACACCATCATATAGTGACGCTTTTAAAACACTGTTTTAAAGAATAGTTGCTCATTGAAACTATGACACTGTCTGTTGCTAACCCATGCATCATTGGACTATTTAGCAATGTGATCTATGTGGCCCAATATTTAGCACAGTTTCACTACTCAGCAACTTTTCATAACACCCAACCCAGAAACACGCACCTGATAATGTAGTGGAATTTGCACCACTGCAACCTGTCATAGTACTGCATTTTAATTGCAATAATGCCTAACAGTGTAGGCGGTATTGGGAATACTGAGCAGCTAGGGGTGTAATGAGGCCTGGCGTGTCGCAGGCGACGGCCTTATACCTCCTGGCCGGTTCTGGTATTGCTCAATACCGCCCACCTTGGAGGGCATTATTAGCTTAGAAATGGCCCATGGTACTATTTTTATTAAAGAAAAATATTTTATGTTTTAATGTGAAAACTGTTTTTATTTTATTTCTTTTGTAATAAAATAGTTCCTCCGCGATGTGTCCTAGTCGCAGTCCTGTAGTTGTGGGTTTGGAGGCTGTTGTCATGTTAACATAACTACCCCCACCGCATACACAGGACTACAGAGAGTTCAATCAAGATATGTTTAATAAATTTATCTGTTTCTTGTCCACCACTAGCACAGCACCGGCCCCTCTCGCACAGCTCCGACCCTGCTGATGCTGAGCTTAATACAAATTCCCAGTCTGAATGCGTCCAGACCGCCGTTTTCCCTTCTACCAGCAGAGGCTGTACGTCATTTCCGAGCTGCACCATGCTACCGTTCCATGACGCTACAGCTTCCCAGTCAGGCCAAACTAATTCCACAAAAGTAGAGTGAAGCTTCTTAGGAGGAAACAGTAGAGTGGGAGGGCAGAGGTATAGAGAAGGGAGCGAGGAGCAGTGAATCGTCAGCTAGTGCGGTCTCATTTAGGAACAGAATCAGTGCTGAGAGGGCGCCGTCAGAATAGCGTTGGCTGCTGTGGTTGCCGATCCTAAAAATGCAGGAGCACAGTCTTGGCAGGTGGGTAAGTGACATCGGGGGAGGTAGCCTTAATTTAAAGTCAGCACTAGTGGAGTTAGGGCTACAATAAAACTGTAATATGGAAAAGGTGTTGAAGTACGCCGAGCGCGCGACGTCCTAGCGCTGTTTTAAATACAGACATCTTTAAAAGAAATCGAAATCAATACACTTCTGCACCGAATGAATTTGCCTGACAAAAGTTGTTCAGGAACAGTGAGAGTGTGTGTGTGGTGGGGGCAGTGTCTTTTGAGACAGCTTGTCATTAATGGGCCAATATCTCTCACTAAGTGACAGAAAAAAATGGCAGTGATTTCAAATTTATTTAGATGTTTTTAGCCAATGAGCAACCTGGATGGGCAGAGGGATACTTGAGTGGGTGAGAGGGTATTGGCTGGTACTTTTATTTGCTGGGCATCTATTGAAGTTAATGTACCCCCTGGGAAGGGTACTAGCCAATCAGATGCCAGGAAATAAAAGCCCATTTTCTAAGTGTGGTGAGACAACTTCCATAGTGTTATTTAGAAACGATTTATATTCATAGGGTGAACGTAAACAGTCCCATTATTACCTGCATTATTAGTTTTATCGACATTCCCTCAGTTCATGATCACCTTTAAAAATACACATATATGCCAGTGCACTGAACAGCATCACACTACATTGTAGAGGTAAGCATTAGGCTGGCAAGGCTGAAGACAGACACACTGCACAGCTATTCACTTTTACTGGGAAAAGGGATCATGAACACTATAAGGCACAGTTTTAAACTTGTAGATTGAGAAAAAAACTAATAAATCATAATTGTACACTTTATGCAGTGCACAACATTTAGGTAACTACAATATCCTACCACCATGTTTGTGTTTTTTGGGTGGTTGGGTATCTGCAGTGATCAATGCATTCCCACCCTTATAAGGTCATATCACACGTAAAGTAAGTAATGTAAACAGTGATTCGCCCACCCACAACAAACAAAATAAGCAACGAAGCTCTGTTGCTCACACCCCAAACTATTTTACATTAGCAGTGAGTATGCCAATAGACAGTGCACTCCCCCTATCATGCAGTAGGACTGCAACGTGTAATTCTCAACAGGAGCATTGATCACCACAGAATGCTGACAACCCTATGGTACTTCTCAAGGATGCAGATAATAGCAACAACAGATTTTCACTTACGTGGTGGACTGGCGCCGGCTTCCTGTTTCACCTCCACACATTCCAGAACAGCAGCTTCCCCGGGCTCTATTAAAGGAAACAAGAAAAAAATGATCACATTAATAGATGAAATATCAAGGTCAAAGTGTTTTTCTTTAAAACATCAATTTCTTCAATAACGTATTTTCAAAAACATTACTCACAAACATATAATTGGTAGTATGCAGTGCAGAACAAGTAGTGCCTGACCATCAATCACAATATTTATAACATTGTCATAATGCATGGTTGAGACACATGAATATCCTAAAACATTACATGTATGTTCAATTTACATACATGCATGCCTAATTATATGACGCTCTGTTCCTTTAATAGTTTAAAAATGTGAGTTATAATAAAAACACAAACACAACGATAATGTCACTGTTCACTCAATGACCCTCTAGCTGAATGTAGCAGCCATGTATGTATTATTAACTATATTACTTACAGGGTATTAAAACACATTAACAAACATGTAGATATTCTATTATGCACATTAATAACTATTGCAGTAATAAAATGAAACATTGGCATGACATATATAAATATTAACTAAATACAATGTAGGGACATGTCATAATTCGCAACAGATTATTTAGCACACAATTGAATTCCACTGAGACACCTACAACACTAGAACAACATTAGAATTTGTTATCTATAACTCATTATACAATGGCAAGAAAAAATCCTGGACTCTGATTGGTCACTTGCAGGACCCGTGATGTTAATCAGTACAACATCACGGGTCTAGTCTCAGCCTTACTGTGAACCTGCTGATCATCATGATCATGCTGATCATTTGCTTGATTGTTTCGTCAGCTCTTAAAAAACAAAAATATTTTCCCACACAAAAACATCTTTAAAATTATTTTTTTTTCTGTATAACAACGAGCCATTAGATATTAGCAATATCAGCCTGATAGGGTGGTGTCGTTAGATAACATCACACCCTCAGTTGTTGACACACTGTTTCGCGCCCTGCGCACAACCACACGAGGCGTGATGTTATCCCAGCACACACACACCCTGTCGGGCATTATTGCTTAATTGTACATTGAACTCCACCACCAAAATTAGCAGAGGAGAAGACCTGCCCCACACAACATCACATCTACCGCTATGCACACCAATACATTGTCAGATTCATGAAGAATATTGTTCCACTCACATCTGTAGTAATACCAGTTTGTTATGGTAGTACAGGATCTTCTGCCATGGTGGCACTGCACAATCAATAGAGTTGGTTAACACCTTTTTAAGTATTTTGGGTCATATTCTTGATAGTTGACCCAAACACCGCACCACTGTGACTTCCCCCAAACGTATCCCTGATGATCCACTGCCCTGAAATGCCCAATCGCAGCTGAGCATTGAACAATATCGTTCGACAGGTGTGTAATGTATAGATAACGCCACGCATCAGGTGGTTGGGCACGCAGGTCAGCAGGGCCGAGTGCGTCAACAACTGAGGCGTGACATTATCCCAAACGACACAATTCTGGAGGGCATTATTACGTATTATACAATGGCTCATTGTTATACAGAAGAAAATAATTTTAAAGATGTTTTGTGTGGAAAAATATTTTGTTTTTAACAGCAGACGAAACAATCAAGCAAATGATCACCATGCTCATGCTGATCAGCAGGTTCACAGTAAGGCTGAGACTAGACCCGTGATGTTGTACTGATTAACATCACGGGTCCAACCCAAGACTGACCAATCAGAGTCCAGGATTTTTTCTTGCCATTGTATAATGTTACGTAACCTACTAAATGTATCCCTTCAGCTCAAGAGCAGCAAAATGCCCAATTGCAGCCAGTAAGTAAAACAACTCACCTTGTCCTGAACATATCCATCCTGTTCTACTGACTGAAATGTTTATTTGTTGGTAGTTAGCGTAATACCCCGCCTGAAGATAGCCCTGGTGGAGTGGGTGTTGCAGGATATGTTACACTCTTTCTATCATAAAGCTGCACCGCAGTATTGTTCCCCCATGCCTGCAGCCTGTTAGGGCACCACACACAATTTCTCATGGACCAACAGACCTGCATGGTAATAGCATGCAAATCACAGCATAACAACATGCAAATGTGCCCACACTGCATCTTGCAATGATGATAGTACCACATTTCATGTCACATTTCAAATATTGCCCCAGAGACACAGCTGTCCAGCTAATTTGCACAACACAATACCTTGAGTGTATCAATGCCACAATTTCAATATCACACTTGTGTCATGAGAAACCTCATTTCTTATTTGAAAACAACCTAAGAACTTTGGAATGATAAAGTCTACCGCCAGACTCAATCAGAATTACACTGTCAGTGTCTGACTGACCACCCTCCATAGCTTCGCTTGCTGCTGGCACTACTCGCCGCAGCTGGGAACGCCCGATGTTCTACAATAAATGCAAACAAAACATTTGAATGTTAGATGTAAATCAGAGTACATTTTTTAACACTGACAACAAATGTTGTTAAAAATACTACTTTCTAATTTCTATCACGACGTTATTACTGTATTCAATCTTTGATTATACAATGGAAAGTAAAATCCTGACTCTGATTGGTCAGTTTGTTGGACCCATGATGTTAATCAGTACAACATCACAGGTGTGATGTTAATCAGTACAACATCACGGGTCTAGTCTCAGCCTTACTGTGAACCTGCTGATCAGCATGAACATGCTGATCATTTGCTTGATTGTTTCATCTGCTCTTAAAAAAATATATATTTTTCCACACAAAATCATCTTAAAAATTATTTTTTTTTTCTGTATAACAATGAAACATTAGTATATTAGTAATATCGTTTTCCAGGTGTGTAATGTTAGATAATCGCCACACCAGTTGTTGGACACACCTGATCAGCGGCCTCGCGCTCAACCACTCCTGAGGCGCGACGTTATCGCAGCACTCCATACACAACCTGTTGGGCATTATTGCTTTATTGATATATATGTAGAGACTACACATACAAAACAATGTTCAATACTATTTTCAAAATATTGCAATGATAATACAAATAAGGCACTTGACTGTATATATCAATGGTCACTTAATCACTGTGTGACTGATGTAGTACTTGGCTGTGCCTCATCCACATTACACCAGTAAGCACACATTTACACAACATTGAATAATCACTACTGATGTCTCAATTGCTTATTTATGCATGCACAGATATGAAAACTTCACCATTCTGAATCGCAGTCCTGCGCGCTGCTCAAAATAATTACATCGGGTGTCCAGGGTAATATTCAATCAAATTGTGCTATGGACCAACATCTTTGACTATCACCCCAGCCACAGCCACTGGACATGTCGCACTGCAACTTGCGCCACCTCAAGTTGCCAGAGTTGAGTATTAAATTTGCAGTGGCAGAAGTACCATTGCGCCTATGCACAAATTTTCAGATATTCAAAAGCTGGCATGCAAATGAGATAATAGTTTATACAAGACGAAGGTGGGATCATTTATATCTATTTATGGCCACATTTGCTGCCATTAGCATGTAGGTGCATGATCCACAAGGATTTGCACTTGGCCGCCCTACTAGGCAGCAGCCGTTGGAGACTGATGCACCCTGCAGCCCAATGACACACACTATCTCTGTTCACATTTATCCTCCCAGACAGATCCTGGAAGCCCAATCACAGGCAATAAAGTAACATGACCCCCACCCACCACACATCTACCGACATCCCATCACGGCAATACAGTAACATCATTCATAAATGTGGAGTGTCATAGGATATGGGCTGTACGTCCATTGGCTATAGTTCGCATCAATGGGCATGCAGTCGCATTTAGGCATTTATTCAGCAGGCAGCGGGCAGCATGCGGTGGATGTTGCCGCCACCGCCTGCAAAGGGGTGCAGGCTGAGGGGCCTATACAGGACTGAGGGGCACTAGACACCAGGTTGACTTTTTGAGGTGGTAGTAACTTGACATTCTGCCCACTATCAGACATTACAATCCACTGACCACCAGGGAGATATTTTGGTTGAGAAGGGTTTACATTCTGCCCATGATCACGCACTGGGAGGTGATAATGCTCTGGCCATGATTGGGCTTCTGGAGATGTGTAGGAGGTCATTTTACTTTATTGCCCTCGATCATACTGTGGGAGATCTGTAGGGGGTATGTTACTTTATTCCTGCAGTCGGGCCAAGAGATGTGTGGGTGGGGGGTATGTTAGCTATATGCACATCTGATGGGGCTGGTGGGGGCACAAGAACCAACTAGGGGTCCAGCCAGGAGTGGCAGCTGCTGTGTTGCAACTTCTTTCGTAATATAGCAGCTCACCCGTAGGTGGGTCATTTACTTCATTTTTTGGGGCTCAAAGTTGTGCAGTCAGATAGGTTGGGGGTTGCGATGCACAACTATCTACAACCCCACTGAATATTGTGTTAGGCAACTTATGCATGGTTCCTCCTCCTGTTAACCATGCATTCATTTCATTGATCTTTGCACAATCTGTTGTCAATGCATAACTGCCTCCTGGTAAATATCGCACAATAGTTCAAAGTTGGACTTGCACAACACAACCCTGTTGCACATGGAGGAACCCTTTTCAATATGTGGTCCACACTATAAGACGTTTTCACTAAGTCTGAAAACACTGACAACTATAATTAAAAGTTGTGCTGATTTACTTACGGTGAGTAAGGCGCCCCCGCACTTGGCTTTCCCAGCAGCCTCCTCATAATTCATGAGCGAGGTAGTACCAGCACGTGTCATTGTCCGTATCACCTCCCTGCTCCTTCAGTACATAGAATCACTGGCTAACAGCTCTATTCTTTTTTAATTGCACTACGGACTTATTTTTAACTTTTAGTGCAATATAAATAACTATTCACGCCCTCCACATTGCATCCAGCTTCCGGCCCAGGCTCCCTCATGAGCACACGAGCATTCCCCGGCCTGACTGCCTCAAGCAGTGCACACACCTCTCGCAAGGTCCACTGCCTCATGTTACTTGATCAGTCTTAGTAGTTCTGAAATAACCAAAAATATGCACATTAGTATCATGTAACAATATTCATCATTTCTAAACAAATTCTATACAATAGTAATAAAATTACATCAAAGACCACTGGTCCTTCAAGATAGCAGAAACACAGATCAGTACCATAATAGAACAAAACAAAAGGATACAGCCACCTTGACAGTAAAAACAACTGCTAGTACACTAACATGCTATGCTCTAGTCTCATGCATCGGAGGAACTGTATCAAACATCAAGTTTGGGATACTATGACATATCCATCTGTACCACAGTGAAATATTCGCACAACATTGTAATGTGATATTAAACACAGATGAACCACACATCACAGAACTGTGTTTTATTAAAGTTGCAAACATACATTACTGGTAAACAGGCCTTGAAATAACGGACTCTCCACCCGGCTCGGACAATTGTTTTTTCATTGGGACAGGTGTTTTACTTTCTTGGCCTGTCCCTTGGACAGACAGTTCTGATTTACAAACTTTGCCACATTACTATTAGGCTGTTAGGCCCCAACCACAGCACTCTATATAGAAAAAGGGATGTCAGGACCTCATGATACGAAGATGCACCACAGGACTTGAAATAAGTGGACACTGACCACTAATATGCACTTCAGTTTTAGTAATTGCCACCTGCCACTTTAAAAGGCAGCAACTTAAGGGCACTCCTAGTAGCTCCTCATGTGTCTGTCCTGCACAGTAAATAAATTACACACGGTAGCCAAAATTTAATGTGGGTGAGTCAATCCATCAAGCAGGAACGGAAAGGGGTATGAAATATTTTAACATGCTTCTGGAAAGCCAAAACCCCTACAGATGAAACTTCATGAGGGCGAGTTAGCAAACACAAAATGCTACAGGGTGTGTTTCAAATATATTCTTCATGCTCTAGTGTTCAAGGATGTTTACCACCGTTCATTTGTATTATCACCTTACCTGTAGCCTGCCACATCATGATATTTTTTCAGAATGTAAACTACATTTATTCACATATGCACTTTAACATTCTGAGAAAGGAATCTACATTGTGACAGGTTACAGGAATTATCAAACAGTTATCACTGTCAAACATCCTTCAACAGTAAACCAGGTAAGGATTATATTCTCCTACAACCTGCCAAACTCCAAAAATACTAGCATTAGTACAGCAAAGCATGCAGTAAACTGGCAGACACTACTTCACCATGGCAGCTAGGCTACTGTATATTATAAAATCTATTTTTGACCACATTAATATGGTTCTGAAAAGAACCTTGTGTATACTATCATATTTCCTCAAACAGTCTCACAATCTTAAAGGACTTTCAGGATTCCATCTGAAGGTCTCCCAGAAATGACAATTGCCAGCATGCTAGAAATGCACACCATCTGTAGGAATAGCCAATCATTACAGAATTTAATTTGGGTGACGATAGTATGCATTCCATGCATGCGTAAAAAGCAGTAATCTGTACATTTACTTTTTTGCTAGCTCTGTCAATCAGATACATATGATGCTCTGCTAAGACTCTACGCCTGTAATATCTGGAAAATATGATAATACAGGCAGGCAACATAGACATAATAGAGCTAAGGTCCAATTTTGCTTCAGCATTAAATCTACCATCGTTTTAAACCCAAATCATTGCCTCCAAGATGTATTAGCAGTATGTCAGGAGGAGAGTGAGTTCTAAAGTATCAGCATGGTTGGCATAAGATGTTCCCATCTCATTCCACCATGACCAAACCATTTTACATAGCACCGGGAGCTGCAGGTCCTTCCAAAATCACTATGAACTGCAAACTCAGCTGCTCGTCTTATGTAACTGCTTCCAACTATCCACAAAATCCTTTTCCTATTTTCTGCCATTCTAAGTTTTTTTACTCAGAACTGCACAGAAAGCTACTAAGAAAGGGACTGTTCAGCCTGCAGTGACCAGACAGCACTGAAAATCAAACTGATATTTTCCCTCCTTATTTCAAGCTAGCTTCACTGCATTCAGTCAAAACACACACATAAAATAAAAACATTCCCTCCTGCTCTGGCTTCATGAACCAATGTAACTCATGCATTCAGTATTACTAGACTATGTTCCTGCAAAATCTAAAACCACTGAGAACTAAACAAAATGCATGCATTTTATAGCAGTTTAAACAATTACAACATCAGAAAGAAGTCCGATGGGTTGTGCGTTGCCCACAACTCCACGCACCTTCCTATCTCCTCCATTTGCAGCTGTATCTGTACAAGTGAGTACTGAACTTCTTTCTTACTTTTAAACTATTTTCTCTAAGAATATAGTATGCCACATAATAACAATTAACATCATCAGATTAAACACCCCAAAAACGTTTTGATTAATAATATGTACATGTTCTAATAAGTTTTTAAATACTAGAAAATATCATGAACATAGACTGTACTTACGGTTTGAACTGCTTCTCTCTGCAATTTTCAAAATGGATCTTGTTTTCTTCTTCTTCAGTGTTGTCCGTCACTGATTGGTTCTCGAAGTGGCCTGACAAATTTTTAATTTCATTGGTAGAGCTAATCTGTCACCAAACAGACTATTTAATGATTCGATAATGAATGTTTCAGCCACTCAAGTATTACATTAACTTACTGAATGCACGAAAGTACATTTATAACACTTCGATAGCACGAAAGTAAAATTTGGCGAAAGTGTCAACTTCATATACTTTTGACCATAATTGTCGAATGCACGTAAGTACATCATGGCACTTTCGGCACGCACGAAAGTATTTTTTTTCGACACTTCGTGTTCACGAAGCAATTTTCAAGAATTGTCTATATATTGACACAGTTTCACATTTTATGGAAAAATGACTTAATTATCAATTTTAAACACATAATCTGCTGCATAACTGCCTCAAACTCAGCGAGTGCAGATATTAAAGATTTACAATGCTTAATGCGTACCAAAACTGTGCAACGTACACTTGCAAAACACTTATTTGTTGTATTTTTTACACTCAAACGCCCTCATATCCATTGCACGTACCTCTGCTCATAACATTACACTCTTATATGTAAAATTTCTACAGAATAGTCATTTCTCACATCGACTCATGTAAAACACAGCACATAAACAAAACACAGTATCATCAATAGTCACAATAAAATCTACACTATTCAGAACATTGTCATCTGAAGTTAACACAACACCCTCCAGAGTGGGTAGTGTAGGAAAACCAAACCAGCCAGAGGCGTAATGAGACCCGACAACACAGGAGGAAGGGCTTATAGGATCTGGAAGGTACAGTATTTCTATATCAGCCACCCTGAGGGTATTATTGCACTTGAAATGTGCACTGTAAAGGAAAAAAATGGAGGAAAAGTATTAAAAATATATATAAAATACAAAATGAGCTTCAAACAACTTTTATGATTAAGTAATCCTCTGGTTGTTTTGATTTCTATACTATTGGGGACTCCATTATGTGACAGGGCACTTTGTTGGCATGCACTTTGTGACTGAAGCTACCAGACACAGGAGGGCTCTGAATCTGCGATCAAGATACTGGGTGACCGCTTCATTGAAGATTTTTTTGTAAGGTACTCTGTACCTGCCAGTAGTTTGGGGACACAAGCTAGATTAGTAAATACAGTAGAGGGACTTGTGGCATTTGTTTTAGATTTTCTGAATAGGGCCAGGCAACAGTCACAGCACTTTCCTAACTTACAGTGGCCGTGAATGGAGACATGCTGCAAGTCAGCTATGTAGTGGATTGTCCAGTCTATGACAGACCATGATACATATTATTTTTTAGCTATTTGCTGGTAGATGTCATTGTTTTGAAGTTTTTGTATGAGTACTGTGCTTCTGTTGGGTTTTCTGTGTGTGTGTGTGTGTGTGTGTGTGTGTGTGGGGGGGACATCATGGTCTTGTTCATTCATTTGCTTACCAAGTGGTACAAAATGGCAGGTGAAAAGCTTGAAGACTCGGGTTGGCTACAAATACACAAGTAATGCAGCACCCCGGATAGTAACTTCTTTTTTTGCGGGTATCTACTCAGAAATACCGACCCACTGAGGGTAGGATTTTCAAACTCATTTTCAAAAGCAAAATAGTAAAGTCTGAACTGAAAAGTATGACACAACACAAAGTTACTAGTGTACCTGTGAACTGCAATGCACAAGCTTGTAAATCAGAAATATTTAGAATTTTCACACACATTTTTGAACATATTGAATTTATCTGTTCAGAAATGCATCCACAGTACTTTTAGACTGTGTTCACACAGTTATTTCCTGCAAGGAACTTCACTGTGACAGCACATGTAGAGAAAACATTCTTTGCCATGTTGTGAAAAATCACAGTTCGAATTACAATACACACCAGCACAAAAACACTATGTTACTACAATGCAGCATCAACATTGAAATTTCGCTAACATGCAACCATATCTACCAACTGTGCCACACACACACACCACATAAACAGTAATAGTGGTATATCCTCCACGTAATTGTAAATATACTAATTGTTATACATTTAATAATGCACACTGTCACCTGAATTCTTGGTCTACCATATACTTAATCATCAAACTGACTATCACATAACACGCTACAGCATAAAACACATGTTCGTACACAGATAAAAAATAACAGCCATCATAATCGTAAGAACACACATGAAGAAAAAAACATTCAAATGTCCACAACAATATTGAGAATGAAAAAATTTCTGATATTACATAGCAGCTGTGCAATGCACATTCACAACAGCTATCATTTGCTTGTCTTGTCACCAAATTGTTAACATTCTTAACATGCTATTCTATTAATACACATTACTATAAGAAATTTACTGAAGCATATTCTAAAACTTTTTTTTTCTTTCTCATACAGGTGCCTGATACTTCTGTAAGATTGCTTACTGTCACTGTCAACTATGATACCTGAAAATGCCAACTAAATACAGACTTTAGGTGTATCTCAAAACGAGAGCTGTATAATAGTACTACACTGTTGTATAAGGGCAACAAACAAAAAGTAAAGTTACCCAAAAAATGAACATCGACAGAGATACTGCAGCAGTGACCCCTACATCAAGTCACCGCACAGAGAAACAAAAATCCATTAAAACCCAAAATGTATAACATCACAAATGTTGTCAATCTGTAAGACTAAACACAACTATCTTGAGTGCAACCATCAACAGACTCCAAATCAACAACGAAAATGAAAAATTGTGACTTACAACTTAGAAAAGAAAGTATTTCCGATCACTAGCAAGTAAAGCTAAGATCGAAGACTTTATTATTGTGCTACGCGGCACAGCCGCAAAACAGATCAAGAGTCACCTTTCTGATGAATTTACGCCTGAAAGTACAAACATTTGTCAACAGAGAACTGTTTGTACTACAAAGATTGTATGAAGATGTCCCATGTCCTTGAACAATTCAGGAAACTTGTATATAGCATCAAAAGGCTTCAACAGTAGCCTTGTTTGACTGTTGACAACTTCTGCCATGTCTTCACAGGACAGTGGATGCACACACAGCACTCAGAATCATATTTCTGGAAGAGTCTTATCATGACTTAACGAACAACAGACGCTCAATATCGATGAGTCCGCAAACTTACAAATGTCCTCAGTATCTCTGATGACAATCAATTAGATACTGATGATGACTGTGGTCCAACCATAGTCTTGAATAAACAGCACTGCCTTACATGGTCATGTGATGCTACCTGCAACCGTAGGCAATCATCATTTCAAAAAGTAGAACAGTTTGTTAACCTATTCATAATAACAGATCGCAAAGAGAGACATAAGCTATTTACAGAAATCGACCATTGTGAAATACGGCCATATACTGGACTCATGGGTCACTCACTTGCATGTCTCGATACTGGTGTTTGTGATAGTTTTTTTCACAACATACGGATGCTCGCAGTGCATCAGACAGGCATGCAAAACTTTGTCTACAGAGTATATGAAGTACAGCCGAGCTGTGCATCAGTACACTTTTTAAATGACTTATTGCAGTCAGGTGACATGCAGGGTGCCATCACTTTCATGAAAAAAGTGCAACACATTCCTTCTGAACCAGAAACAGGTAATTTCCAGTGTCACACTTCAACAGAAAAATCTGTTTCAGTCTTAGAAAATGACATTCTGAAACAGTACGGGAAGGAAATTGCTAAGTTTGAGATTGCAAAGTATCAGAAGTTTGATTCTGTATGTGTGTCATGCGACCGTTTGTGCTATCAAAACAAACTGTCACAGTCAACCTAGAAACCTGGTCATCATACAATGACATGTGGTTGCGCCTCACAGCATTCTTGCTTCTGAAATCTGACTTGCATCCACAAGACACCATTGTACTATGCAAACACTGTTTCTCAAAACTGAAGTGCAACACTTTGCCAGGAAGGTCAGTGCTAAACAACATGGAAACAGATGTTACACCAACTGAGATTTCAACATTGAATATGTTTGAACGTATTCTAATTCAGACAATGAAACCATTCCAAACAATTCTACGTCTGAACACAAAGACACAGAAGATTCCACAGAAAGAGCTAGTTAGATCTCTAAAGGGTTCTTGATGTATCTACCACTTCCTCTACAGAAAAATGTTCAAGCTATCTCAACAGAAAATAGCTTGGTCATTCTAGTAAATGGTGTGCCTACAAAGGCCAAGGTCATCTGGCAAGATGTTGTCAACCTGCAAAAGGTAAACTTGCTCTGGCTTATTTAAAGAGGAACAATTCCTTTTATATAGACCTTGACATAGATCAAATGGCCAGCCTCTCTGCAACATGATCTATTAGAAAAAGTAAGCCAATCATTGAGAAAGTCAGTACACAGACAAGTGACAATGTGTATGAATAGTACACAATTCACCTACTACATGGTAGAGATCCATTAGGAGACAACATTGATCTCTATCAAATGAAGCAGGTGGAAGGTGAGCCTGTCAGCATTTGGGAGGCAACACTAGAAGCACGCTGCTTCCCAGACCTATTTCCAAAAGGGTCAGGTGGATGCCTAGATGAAAGAGAAGTATGGGTACAGGGTGCTGAGTACCGCACCAGCCGTATCCTGAGCAAAGATGGCAAATTCAGACGTAACATACAGTACCTGTTCCATCTGCTCTGGGAAAGTGAGCTTAGCATTCTGTCTGCGTCTATAGCACATACCATTCGGCTAACAACTCCACTAGATGGAATTACAGCTGCTCAATTTCTGGAGAAATTGAAACAGAAAGATAGAAATGTGCAAGTGAATCTGTCTTCCATACTTTCAAGCCTACGTGGCACCAAAGAATATTGGTATCGCAGACACTCAGAAGTGATGACAATGCTACGAGAGTATGGCGCAGCCACATGGTTTGTCACACTTAGTTGTGCAGAATATGCCTGGGACGAACTCATTGAACTGTTGAAGTGGGCAAATTCCGATGTCAAAGGCATCTCATCAATGACTATTGGAGAAATGTGTTCACTTGATCCTGTGTCTGTCACAAGACACTTTCACAAGCGCTTCCATGACATTCTCAATTTCATCTTATCAAAGGACAATCCTTCTCTAGGCATTGTAGAACACTACTTTGGAGGACAGAATATCACATGAGGTGCCTCACATCCATATGTTATTATGGATCAAGGATGCGCCATTAATCGTGAACATGATGCAGCAGAAGTGCTATCATTCATAAAAATATATCACTTGTCACATTCCAGACAAGTCTGACAGTCCTACACTATGGGAAGTTGGTTCAAAAGTTCCAGCGACATATTTGAGCAAAATATTGCCAGCGAGCAGTAAAGAACAAATCTAATTGGTACACGCGATGTCGCTTTGGATTTCCTAGAAGAGTTTGTCAGAATGGTGCCATGAATGACCTTTTCTCAGCAATGCGACACCACTTGAAGGCAAAATCAACCAAGAGGGTATACGAGTTACCCAGAGATGAAAAATAGGTGTATATCAATGACTACAACCCAACTCTTCTCCTAATGTGGCAAGCAAACATAGATGTTCAGTTTGGCTGACAACTCACTAGCCCTGGTTCGCTATGTAACTTCGCGTAATAACCAAACATGAACAGACTAGCTTGCAAGATCTTTGGGAAGATATTGCCAGTTCAAGCAAAAGCCTGACATCTCAGCTGTGGTCATTGGGTTTGAAGACTCTTTCACACAGAGAATGTGGAGCTTACGAAGCCAGTGACCGCTTAATGGGTACACATCTGTATGGGAAGTCTGACGCTGTACATTTCCTCACTGTAAACTACAAAGAGAAATGGAAGCGTGTACTGATTCCTCATGCTGAAATTGAGGAGCTTGCTGTCAATACACCTTCTTCAAAACATATCTTGAAGAATAACCTGATAGACACATACTACCCACGTAGACACAATGAGATGAATGATATGTGTCTGTTTGAGGTGGCTAAGTGGTATGACTACAAGACAGGTGCAGCACATGACTCAGCACAGCACATTTACAAGGTCAATGGACTAGATGGCTGTCTTGTGAAGAGGAACAAGCCATGGCTTATAGATCACTGCAAACTGCATCTAGGCACATCAGAGAGCACAGAACATTACTACTTTGCTCTCCTATTCCTATTTAGACCCTGGAGGAGTGAGTCTGAATTAAAAGGTGACTCTGACACATTCAAAGAACAGTTCAATCTCACTTATGAGAATTTCCAAACTGACTACTCACAAACATACATACAAAGACTAAAAGCTGAGAAAGAACAGCTCGAGCAGGCAGAGAAGCAACTTCAGGAAGACACTCCAGTTAGTTCACAAGACAACCTTGATCCAGAAGGACAAGGTGTTCTAGGTGACCCTCTGCCGTTAAATGCCCCAGAACTGTTAATCTCAGAAATTGAGACAGCCATGCAACATGGCACACACTCTATGGTCAACCCAGCTGACGTAAGAGAAAGACTAAATCAGCTGCAGCATACATTACACTCCAAAGTGGTTGAAGCTGTCCAACATGGTATACTACATGAAACAAAAAAATGTGACTGCACTCAGCACAAACCACTACTGTTTGTCAGTGGTTCAGCTGGCACAGGAAAGAGTTTCCTGATTGAAGCTATCACTTCAGAAATACGGAGTGTGACAGGCTCTTCAATGTCTGTTGCTGTGACTGCTCCCACAGGACTAGCATCATACAACATTGGTGGAGTAACATTACACCGTCTCTTTATGTTGCCAGTCGAACATGGGAGAACTGGAGAGTATCGTAAACTGTCACTTGAGGTTGCATCTCAGCTCCGTCCCATGTTCACAAAGATGCAGCTACTCATCGTTGATGAAATCAGCATGGTCTCCAATGTCATGCTAGCCTGTATTCATCTCATGCTACAGCAGATCTTAGGTACTGACGATGCAGTGCCATTTGGTGGCAAAGTATACTTGTGTTGGGGAGACCTTTTACAACTTGCACCAGTCAATGCAGAGCATGTATTCACAACTCTGACTGCAAAGCAAGCTAAGAATATCCTCAGTTGCGTTGCAGGCTATAACATATGGGAATTATTTACCTATGTTGAGTTGTCTGAGAACATGCGCAAAGTGGTGACCTAGCTTACAAATCACTTTTAGATGAAGCTCGACAGGTTCTCTATCACCAGAACATGTTTGTATGTTAAATGATCAAAAATCACAGTAGATAGTACATGCATACAAACAGCATGTAATGTCTTCAGTGACATATACTTACTGCCAGACACATAGTGTGTCTTATGCCACGACTAAAGAAATGCACTGAATTCAACAATCTAATGCTACAAAGAGAGAACCAAGAGATTGTCACTTCCATGCAATTGATACAGTTGATGGCGTATTCTTAGTCGAAAGCTAGTAGCAAAGATGACTGAACGACTAAGTGAACTGAAGTCAGATGTTTCACAAACAGCTGGCCTAGAAGCTGTTCTCACACTTTGTAAGAATGCACGATCATGCTACTACATAATCTAGATGCTCTAACAAGGCATGGTAAACGTGCCATGGGAAACATCACTGACTTTATCTATAATGTACAGAAGACATTTATTCAGACACTTGTAGTGCAGTTTGACAACATGCAACACTCTGTACACATAGATCGAACCTGCATGAAATTCCAGGTTTTAAGGATATCTATGTAAACAGGAAACAGTTCCTATTATGTGTTGCATATGCTGTCTCCATTCACAAATCTTCAGGATTAAGTTTGAATTCAGCAATGATAGACATAGGTACAGACATTTTCAAAGATGGCATGAGCTACGCTTGCACTTTCACGCAGTAATGAAGCCTTTCTGGATTGCACATCATTAGTATAGCACCTCAGAAAATACGAGCTGACAAGCTGATGTATTCTTGAGTACAACTAGATTACGACTCATATCAGCCACAAATGTCTTAATACCACTGCCTACATATATGTCGGCTCTCACACAATTCAGTCACAGCTAGATGAAGCAACAAACAGCAGCAAGCTTCACAAAGTGATTCAAAAAAAGAGTTCAGCAAAGGCCACAACCTCAAGTAAACATTCACAACCAACAATTCATCAGAAATCAGTTGGTGTAGCTGCTGTACCACTGTTTGACAACAGCAGTAGAGTAAACTGCTATGCTAACTCAGCTATGCAAGTTTTTCTACACATGCCACAGTTTGTGCAAGCAATACTGCTTCACAAGACAATCCCCTATCAAATGCTTTGAAGCAGATTATCAACATGACTTCTGACCACTCTAACAATGTACACTCACTAACACCACTACGACAGGTGTTATCTACATATGCTGGATGTAGTACATTTGCTGCAGACATACAGCAAGACAGTACTGAGCTTATGATGGCTGTGATAAACAACCTTGATGAAGACGGCACCCCAATCCGTCAGTACTTCACAGTAACATACGTTACAAAATATGTATGTGTTTCATGTGGCGAATCACAGCGTGAAACCACACAAGACATGCTGTGGATAACTCTCTTTGTTCCTAAAGCCAAAGTGTCAAATTTCGACGAGCTGTTCACTAATGCTGAATGTAGTCATGCCTGTGGAAGGTAGGAGGCAGATGCACTCAGTCCATACGCCTGAGGACTTCATCTCAATATCTGTTGCTTATGTTGCACAGATTTGACACCAATGGCTCAGAGTTGATACTCCTATCACAGACTACACAGCTAGTAGAATAGTCTTCAACCAATCACTGTTTGACACTCACAGCATTATCTATCACCATGGTCAATCCACGATTCTGGACATTACACCTCGTTACTAAGGTGCACAGCTGGATGGTTAGAGGTGATGACTCTACAACAACTTTTAAACAGAGACTCACACATCACCTGAAAATGCATATCTTCTAATATTGAAGAATTATGACAACCTTCATATTTCAGAAGAATAGGACAAAACATGTACCATTTTAACATGAGTACTTTGTCCCCAAAATGTCATAACTCGTTACAATGTTGTACAATTTACAACTGTAATAAACAATACAATTTCAACAAAATTGAATTCAAATACAGATATTACATAGACTGTGACATGTTACATCTTGGTAGATCAGTGACTACATGAAAATTGTTGTAGTGGCTTCAATCAAGCCAACAATATTTACAGTCACTAGAGAAACCATGATTACATGTCTATACAAGATTATGCATCTAAAACGTTACTAAGCTGCACAGCTGGATGGTTAGAGTGTGACGACTCTACAACAACTTTTAAATAGACACTCCACATCACCTGAAAATGCATATCTTCTAATATTGAAGAATGATGACAACCTTCATATTTCAGAAGAATAGGACAAAACATGTACCATTTTAACATGAGTACTTTGTCCACAAAAATGTCATAACTCGTTACAATGTTGTACAATTTACAACTGTAAATAAACGATACAATTTCAACAAAAAATGGAATTCAAATACAGACATTACATAGACTGTGACATGTTACATCTTGTGTAGATCAGTGACTACATGAAAATTGTTGTAGTGGCTTCAATCGGCACCAACAATATTTACAGTCACTAGAGAAACCATGATTACATGTCTGTGAAAGATTCTACCCTTATAACATTCAGCAAACATTCCACTCTCTCAGAAGTAGTCTTTTAACACTTCTACTGACTCTTCACATATAGAGAACATCATTAGATCACCATGCAACAGTGTAGAACTATCACGCTTTCAGACATAGTACTAGTATTGTACATATGTAAAAACAACTACCGTTATTGATAATGCAAGAAGCTGACTTACACAACTGTTAATAATAACCAATTACTGAATCTAATTTAGTGACTCTTACAACTGTTTAAAATTACTTGTACATAATAGAAACATTTGTTTTCAAGTGTACATTGTTAATAACTTGTTTAATAATTGAACTAAAAATAGCAGTGTAGCACTACAGTACAAGTGAATGTCTTACATATTACTCTGCAGTATACTAACAACATGTAACTAAGCATAAGTTTTAGTATTTACAAGTTAAGAATTTACATAGAAGCCAATGTAAGAATTGATAACATTTTTTTTGTTCGTGTAAAACATTTATTTTTTTTGTACTTGTCACATAACTAACTGTACCGTATGTACAAAATATTGACAATTGTAAATCAGGCACTGTTGCTGATCACAACAAACTGCATACCTGTTCCTGACAATATTTATGATCGCCTCAATTGAGGGTCGGTGGATTTTTCCATTTGCACCTAGTCAGTGACATATTATTTTATAGTAAGAATCAAATGTCACTAAACTTACAATTGTGTAAACTGTACTACTTAGACAATCAGCATACGGTTTTCGACCTCCCAGGAACATCCACATTAGCAGTCACAAATTACAACAAACACTTGTCTATCTTGTGTCTAATCACACTTCACAACCAACTGACATTCCCTTATTAACATAGCAGACAAGTAATGCACTCACACATAGTTACAACATACAACCATTTTTTAAAAGTAACATTTTTACAAACTACATTCACATTCAATAGCAATAGCTTCAGCCTGACTATTAAAATTACAAGTCAAATGCCAGAAAATAGTTCCACACATATAAACAGAAGTGAGTACTGAAGCACAACTAAAAACACACAACATCTGATTAGTTTCATATAATATCACACACTTAGTTCAATCCACATTATACACTTATTATTATTCTTACACATTTACAAATTTCACAAGTAATGATTGCACACATACAAAGATTGTATTGTGAGACTGCTTCTGTTAACAAAATTTTAATTTTGATTCGACCTTTTCTCCATTTTACAAATTGGCAATAAATTTTTTAAAACCATAACCACCTGTGTCGACTCATTACTTTAAATACCATACTGAAATGAAAATAAGTGTCTATGACTTAAGCATACAAATCAATGTTTACTAATACTGCTACAACTATACCTCCATCTATTTGTTTGCTACCTATGACATACAGTCAGTAACACAGCAACACAAAGGGTAACACACATGGTGGCATAGACGGGATCGTCAGCCCTAAGTCTCACCCCATGACATGTGTAAAGCAGCAGAAGTATAGGAGAGTGGGGTGAGAGTTAGGACCCACAATCCCAATGCACACCCCAATGCCGGTTGGTGGGCAGGGCAGTACAGGCCATGTGCTACCGCCACATGATGTGTTATGGCACAATAAAACAGACAGCACACGCAAACATAAATGCTAAAAGTGCCACTTGGGGAGTGGGTGGCGGGTACAAGTGGGTGTTCACCTAACAGCTAATTTCCTCACTTTTGTCGCTGTGGAATAACGCTAACTAATGCATTAAACAGACTTTTTGCCTCTAATTTCCCTTCTTTTAAGAAAGATAACAAGAAATAGTAAATGTATATGAGCATGGAGCACGGGCCCTTTGGGCCCGTGACCCCACAACCCATGAATGAGAACAGAAAGGCTAATGCATACAGTGGCATACACAGGAATGCTGTGCCACATGATGCCTTGTCACAAAGTAACGATGGTGCCTGTAAATTGAAATGTCAATGGGCATGGTGACACAAAGTGAAACAGAAAGCAAAACAGTACAGTACACACAAATGGCTAAAAAGTAACAGAAACACAAACAAAAAGAAAACGCAAACAATGAAGCATATGGTGGATTAGAGTCTGCATTGGGATCATCAGCCCTAACTCTCACCCCATGACATGTGTAAAACAGCAGAAGTATAGGACAATGCAGTGAGAGTAAGGACCCAAAATCCCAATGCGCACCCCACTGCCAGTTTGGGGGATGGGTGGGGGGTCCAAGGGGGGGTTTCAACCCTAACAGCGAATTTCCTCACTTTTGTTACTGTGGAGCAACCCTAACTAATGCATTAAACACAGTTTTCTGCCTCTAATTTCCCTTCTTTTTAAGAATGATAACAAGAAATAGTGAATGTAATGTAGCGGCGGGAGCGTCCCGCTGCATAATGCATTGGCGGGAGCGCGGGGCCCTTTGGGCCCCACGATCTCGCCACATGATGTGTTGTGGCATACTAACATGGACAGCAACGCAAACAGAAATGCTAACAGTGGCACACATGCTAACACAAGCACGAATGAGAACAGAAAGGGTAACGCATATGGTGGCGTAGATGGGAACGGTCTGCCACGTGATGTGTTGTGACATAGTAACATGGTGTCTGCAAACACAAATGGCAATGGTCATGGTGAAGTAAAGTGAAACAGTAAGAGAAACAGTACTGTACACAGAAATGGCACAAAATAACAGAAACGCAAGCGCAAATGAAAACGCAAAGGATAACACATATGGTGGCGCAGACGTCAATGATGCATTGGTGGAAGGGCCGCGCCCCTGCCACATGATGTGTTGTGGCATACTAACAGGGACAGCAATGCAAACAGAAATGCTAACAGTGGCGCACATGCTAACACAAGCACGAATGAGAACAGAAAGGGTAACGCACATGGTGGTGTAGACGGGAACGGTATGCCACATGATGTGTTGTGACATAGTAACATGGTGCCTGCAAACACAAATGGCAATGGTCATGGTGAAGTAAAGTGAAACAGTAAGAGAAACAGTACTGTACACAGAAATGGCACAAAATAACAGAAACGCAAGCGCAAATGAAAACGCAAAGGATAACGCACATGGTGGCGCAGACGTCAATGGTAAGTGAAACGAGTACGGATCCACAACCGAAAAGGGCAACAGTAACAGTAATGTAAGCACACAGCCTGGTTTTCCCCACAACCTGCATTGAAAAGGACAGTGAGTACAAATAATGGATGCAAAATAATGAGTATCGGGCAGAAAATGAGATCTTGGAATACTAAACACATTATATCTCAAGAACCGTCTGACGAGAAAAAAATTTAAAAGTCGTGTTATTTACAACTGTCCTGGCTAATTTGGATCTTAGCCTGAGGAGCTAAGAAATTTTCGACGCAAAAAATCGTGATCTCGTGACCGCTTCCGAGATACTGGGCCTCTGGAAAGGTGCGGCGAACGCCATAATGTTATCCTATGGGAAAAAACGTCAATTTTGGAGTGCCGTAACTTTGCCGCCATGTGATATTTTTTCACCAAACTACTGAAAGGCACATCTGTGTACTGTTAGCTGTCTTCCTTCCAAATTTCAGGAAAAAGACCAAACCGTTATTTTGCAGCAGGTTGCCAAAGGATTCCTGTAATGCTTCGGCGCCACAATGTTATCCTATGGGAAAAACTGTCAACTTTGGAGTGCCATAACTTTGCCACCATGTAATATTTTTTCAATACAACACTGAAAGGCACATCTGTGAGATGTCAGCTGCGTTCCCTCCAAATTTCAGCCCAAAACTCCCAACGGTTATTTTGCAGTACAGTGCCAAAGAATTGCTGTCATTTCCCACAGACTAGAAAATTACCTTAGCAATTTTGCAAAAGCTTTCGCCAAAAAAGTTAGAGCACACCGTGAAACCGCAGTAATTCTTGAAGTACTTTTCCAGAAATTTGAAAAACATATTTCTGGGGTGTTTTACCACAAAATAAAGACATGGCAAGCATCCTCAGGGCCCGAATAGCTAAATACAAAAAGAATTACGTTGCTAGAGGGTCTCAAATTTAAATGCCAACCATTTTTCTGATCACCAACTGAAAACAAAATGGCAGATTTGTGAAAGTAACAGGCCCATTTGCGAAAGTAAAAATGCATTTGCGACACTGTCGAACTTTTTGTTAACTTTTTCCCATTGACTTATAATGGGAAACTGTTTTTTGAATAACTTTTGAACCGTTTAATATTTTTTCACCAAATCTTCAAAGGCACATCAGGGACCCTGCCTGCATGTTCCTGAAGATTTTGGGCCGGTCACGCAAACCGTACGACCTGTACGCGCGACCATAGAATTCCAGAAAAGCGTAAACGTGTGCACAGATCATGCTTAATAACTCCGCAACCGTATATCCAATCAGTACAAAACTTGGCAGATCCCAAGGCCTATGGGTCTTAATCATACTTCCCAAATTTCAGGCAACTCCATCAAACAGTTGCAAAGTTATTAAGGTGCAAAATTTTGGGTTTAACATGGAAATGGCTCCTCAACCCTATCTATGGTAGCACTACCGTGCTACCATAATACATATATAATATTTCTGAGGGTCATCCCAGTTCATAGTAAACATGACTTTCATATTTTTGTGTGCTTTACATATAGGTATGCAGTACACATTTTTTATTGGTATAGTTTACAAAGATTTTTAATTTTATTGTGACATTAAATATTTAGACTGGATTTTCATTACAAATGTTGCCCTGATTATTTTAGGTAGATACCTGCCATTTTAACATATACATAAAAGACTAGCAAGATGAAGTTTCAGGCAAATTTGTATTGTCTGTTTTTTATAATTTTTGAAGCCAGTTTTGTCCACAGGTTAAGTTAGCAGAAATAAACTGAAACTGTATCCTGTATATTTTTGTATAGATTATGTCCCCCTGAGGAAGCTGGGTACAACTAATGACATTTACGTTCTTTGCCTTCTTAGCAAACACACATTTAGTTTGCCACTTAGCTGCAGGTATGGGAATTACAGTTATGTGGAATACAGGTTAAGTTACAACCTGAAAAGCAGGTGACTAGGGATCTAATCACAGCACACAATTTACCTTCACAAATTTTTGTTCTTAGCTAAATGTACTTCTAATAAAATTTACCATTCCAACACCACACCACCATTAATTGCCATTAAAGTGAATTTCCATCTTAAAAAAATGTTTGAGTCCCTGTCAGAATTTGAAATGTGTCTGTCTGGATTTGAACTGCTGATTCTTTGCCTACTTAGCAAATACACATTCAGAGTGCCACTGAGCTGCAGGTGACTGACTTGCAGTATGGTGTAGAGGTATGTCACAGACTACATAGCAGTTTACTATTTAAACAGCAAAGCAGTTTACTATAATATTTACTATTCCAACTCCACATCACCATGAACTGCCAATGAAGTGAGTTTCCATCTTACAAAAAAGTTGAAACAAATGTTTAAGTCCCTGCAAGGATTTGAACCACTGATCCTTTGCCTGCTAATTGAACACAGGTGCAGTGTTCCACAGAGCTGTAGGGAAGTAAGTTGCAGTTTCTAGAGTGGAGAGGCTATATCACAACCTGTAAAACAGGCAACTAGGGATCTAATCCAGCAGGTGATTTACTTTCACAAATTTTTGTTCTTAGCTAAATGTACTTCTCATATAATTTACTAGTCCAACTCTGCACCGCCATGAGTCAATACTGATCTTAAAAAAAAAAGATGTTTAATTTCTAACAAGAATTTGAACCCTGATTTGTTACCTGATGAACAGCCACACATTCAGTATGACACTGAGCTGCAGGTGAGTGAGCTGCAGTTCCAGTGGTGGTGAAGAGGTTAGGTCACAACCTACAAACAGGCAACTGAGGATCTAAGCCCAGTATGTGATTTACCTTCAAAAATGATTGTTCTTATCTCAATGTACTTACATAATTTACTTTTCCAACTCCACACCACCATGAATCACACTCAAGTGTGTTTTTATCTTCTAAAAAAAAATAGAAAAAATTACTTATTTTCCTGCTTATATTCAAAACACTGGCCCACTGCCTGCTAAGCAAACACACATTCAATGTGCTACTGAACTGCAGGTAAATAAGTTATAAACCCTATGATATAGAGGTTATGCCACACCTGCAAAACAGATGACTGTGGAAAGGGATCTAATCCCAGTAGGCAAGTCACCTTCTAAAACATAGATGTGCACAGAAAGGGGCTGACCCTGGACCCACCCCCTCCGTTAAAACAGCCACCACATGAAATGTGTTTAAAGGCTGTTACTATTGATGCAGACCCCTCTTCTCATTTACTTCTTAGCTAAACATCCACCCTCTCACAACACTGAGAGTTGGAACTTATTATGGGAGTTGACTCATTGGGAAGCAGAGCAAGACAGCATTGCAAGGTGCATTGGCAAGGCAGCACATGTGTGTAGACAAGAGAGGGCAAGGTCAATACTGGAAAACTTAGTGAAAATTAAAAGAAGACTCTTGCAGCTGATCAGAACTTGGCTCCTCCCTCATTCCAAGCAGCTCTGTGTGTGGTTGGTGGTGATCTGTGGGTATGCATGTGTACTGTGTATGGTGCAGCAGCTGATCACATAGTTTGCAGATGTGGGATGTGAGGGAGATGAAAAAAACACTATTTGGCCTGGAAATGGGTTTTGGATTGGTGCCCTGCCTCCTAAAGTGATCACAGTTTCTGCTGCAAGGTCAACACGTAGGCACTAATGCACAGTTTGAACTTTAGCATGCTTACTTGCATGCTGATCTTGGAAAGACATCCCATGAGACTTAGAATCTGGCCTGCCAACTTTAATATAAAATAACATTAGAAACACAACAGCCTGTTTGCTGTGACTATTAGCAATAGCCCAAGACACCACTGGTAGCCTCAGAGACCACCTGCCAAGACTTACTGCCAAGCTTTCTTCTTGCTGCTTAATTTGCAGCCAAATCCCACTCAACAAAGCAAACTGCACCCCCCCTGGTCACTGGAACAACCTGTATCTGGTAAGGCTGCTGCAAATTATTACTGTTGGGTCACGTGTACTGGGGAGAGCAATGTGCTTGTGAGCTTTCTTTTTTGAGTGGAGGGAAGAATATATGGTAGTTGGGATTGTGTAACAGGGACATCAGCCTGATTTTGAGTTTTTTTTCTGTAGGGGAGGAGTACACTGTGCTCACGAGGAAGAACAGCCCAATTGCAATTCTGTGGGGGGCTAGAGAGGAGTGCTTTGCAGAAGAGCCTGTGTGTGTTTTGGGGGATGACTAGGTTGGTGGAAAGATTACGTGTTGAGGGAGGATAAACAACAGTTTTCAGCCCTGAAATTGTGTGTATGTGTGTGTGTGTGTGTGTGTGTGTGTGTGTGTGTGTGGGAGGGTAATGTAAGGGTCATTTAGCCTGATTGTGTGTGTGTGTGTGTGTGTATGTTTGTTTCAGGGGGACAAGATGTATGAAACACAACTTTAAATGCTAGAAAATGCACCATTCAAACTGTTTTTATTTTTAGTTTTTGGGAGGTTCCTAGCTTTGTGGAAATGTTGCCCCCCCCTTGTTTATTGTTCTGTGCAATCCATTAATCACAAACTTCTTAGTTAAATTTACTTCTCATATAATTTACTACTCCACTTCATACCACCATGAATTGTAACTCAAGTATGATTCTATCTTGCAAAAAAAGTTGCAAAAATATTTAAGTCCTTGCCAAGATCCAAACAGTGCTACTTGAATTTAAACTACTGACCCTTTGCTTGTTAAGCAAACATATTTTCAGTGTGCCACAGAGCTGCAAGTAAGTGAGTTGCATTTCCGATGGTGTAAAAGTTATGACACAGCTTCCAAAACAGGCGGCTGAGGAGCTAATCCCAGCAGGTGATTTGTCTTCACAAATTGTTGTTTTTAGCTAAATTTACTTCACATATATCCTGTAATTTACTATTTCAACTTCTTAACACCATGAATTGCCACTCAAGTAAGTTTCCATCTTACAAAATAAATTTTTAAGTCCTTGCTAGTATTTGAACCATTGATCCTTTGCCTGCTAAGCACACAAATATGTAGTGTGCGGCTGAGCTACAGGTAAGTGAGATGCAGTTCCTATGGTGGAGATGTTATGTCACAACCTGCAAAACAGGTGACTTGAACTGTATTCAGACCGAGACAAGCCTTAGCTGGAACTAATTTAATTGACTACACCATACCATAGAACTAAGTTCAGTTATCTGAAAGTCATCTACAGTATTTAGCTCAGCTGAAGCCCTTCCCTACATTTGCAATGACATCTATCAATGCCTGTCATACCTCAAAACGTGTAGTTAGAAAGAAAAAAATTGTGAAATACAGGGGATCAAACCCAGGCTCGTGTAGGTCTGAAACCCTACACCAAGACCTAAAACCCTGTCACTGACATCATTAATGACATCACGCAGCTGAATCAATCACATTGGATGTAACCTTAAACTTGATTGAAATGCAGAAAAGGGCATGCATGACCACAAGAGGTGCTAACAACTATGCTTTTGGAACCTAAAAAAGTGTTCACTTCCTGCAGCATCTGGTGGTTCATCTCCAGGCAGAGCAATTTGATGAACAGGTAGATATAGTGCAGTTCAAAGTCAGAGAAAGTTTCCAATAGCAGTGGCTGAGACACCTCCTTCCTCCCCAGCAGCATTAAACCCACATGCTGAGACAGCAGCACTTGGCTCTGGTGTTGACATTGTATTTGTTTACCATGTACCTGTTGGCACTTAAGGAATGTGACTCCTACCACTAGCCAGGGAGTCCCATCCAATCAGAAGAAAGGGAGGTTCCACCCAGTCAGGCTGGAATGAAGAAGAGCCATCTCCAGTTGGGAGTAGCTTCTTGAAGCAGTGCCTGCCTCCATTTGCCATCTCACCAGTTGGGCAGGAGCAGAAAAAGGCAGCCAGCCAGTCAAGGTGGGAAAAAGCAAGAGTCTTCTTCAGTCAGGAGTGGATCCAGGAAGGGATGTTAATCGCTGTGGTTCCCTCACAGAAGAAGAGGGAACAGCAACAAAAAGACTTGTCAGTTAGGGTGGAGTTTAGCGAGTTTGACTCCCAGTCAGATTGGTACTCCAGCGAGGCAGCACAGGTATCAGGGATTACTTCCAGAGTAAGGGAAGGCTCAAATAAATTATTTCATTAATCTCATTGTGGGGTCACAGTTCAGAGAACTACAGTCTCACCATAGCATTGCCAGGCCATTTGGGGAGCAGCCATAGCTATAAGTGCAGCACTGATGCACAGCCCAGCCAGCCAAAGGGGGAAGTACATCCCACATCCCCTGCAGATCAGCAGAGCAGGTGGCAACAACAGCTGTATGGGGATGAGGTGGCGTTTACTTGATGTGTAATGAATGAACTGTACATTAAATTATATAGGTCAGTGACCTTGAGAGTGAGGACCACGAGAAGGAGCATGTTATCTGCACAGAAAACTGTAGGGTGTCTGCATCTCAGCAGGGGACTCTGCTCAAGGTACTATAACTCAGATGTGCAGATAAGGCACTGGCTACTCTCACTGGGGAAGTCAATCCATAATTGTTGTTTGTAACTGTTAGGGCAATAATTCCATTCCTGTGTTTTCTTTTTATACACTTCAGGTAACAGGTAGGTTACACTCTGATGGAAAAGCTTGCTAGAGGGTACATGGATCGAGTAGCAGGGAGACCGGGGAAACAAAGAAAATGGGTTCTGTCACTAGGTCATGACTCCTAGAAAAATCTTTTCTGGGTACATGATAAACCAACCCATGTAGAGAAATCCACTTCATCACCTCTGGTTGACAGTTGGGTGAGTGACTCCTAAAGCAATAGTTGAAGCAGGATCATAGGGACGCCAGTGGTGGAGGATGTGGAAAGAACAGGAGGGACAGATTGGGGTGGGAGGTGGGGGCCTTGTACGATGCAACTCCTATGGAGCAGTCATTTCACATAGACCCTCTGTAGATGGTGATGTTGTCTGGTGTGGAATAGGATTTCAGCATTTGCTGTGGAACTAGTCACTGTAAAGTCTGAAGTTTGACTTCTCTGGAGCAGAGCTGAGTAAGCACTGGGGCATTCTGCCACTTCTCTTCCCCAAAGAACACCAAGGGTTCAGACTGAGGGAGGAAGACTATGGTCAGTGAAGGGGTAGTGAAGGGTCTACTTCAGCAGGTACAGAGGCCCTAGGGTGGTGACATTGAACTGGTTCACTCCCCCTGTGTGACTTGTTAGGTCCAGTCTCCCTAAGGAGGGGACCAGAACCTGTTACTTGCCAGGATACCAGGTAAGTCATTATAGTGACACCTTTAATGAGCTCAGTCTCAAGGAATGTAAGATCTAGATAGGTACTGATGACTCTTTCATTAGGGGCAGTGGGGTAGTGGGTGTGGAGGACCAGAGAAGCAAAAATGTTAAGTGCTTTCCATGAGCTTCAGCTGGGAAGGATGCACATGGGGGGGGGGAGGATTGTCAGAAGCACGAGAAAGTGGAAAGGTCTAGTTGTCATGTCCACTTAAGACTAATGACGATGTTGCAGACCCCAGTAGGGGTGAAGGATAGCTTTAGGAGGGAGGAGGGAGGGAGGGAGGAAGTGAGGATCAAACAGACAGCAACCTTAAAATCTTTTTCTGAGATCCTAACCCATCCCATCCCAAGTCAGTGGGAGGAATCTATTCCCCACTGGCACCACAGTATGTGTTCCCACTCTTGCACATCCCTTCTGACTTTCCCTCTTCATTTCACCACTCTCCACCCCCTTGGTTTTCTAACCCTCTGAGGTAGAGGAGCCCAAGGCATCTGGATCCATCCCTCCTCAATCCTCCTTTGCCTGGCTGCTTCGCTCACCTGGACAGTAGCCCGATCCTGCCCCTACCTGCCCCAACATTTGCTCCTCCCCCTTCGCTAGATTCCCTAACTCCCTCTAAGTTGCCTCATCTCTGCCACCTAGTGATTCAGATTACTACATACTGGGAAACCTCCTGCCTCCCACAATATACCCAGAAACAACGTGGCCCCACACCCCCTACAACACACCACTGTATTCCTGTTCTCCTGCTGTCTATCCATGTTCCCTGCCCCCAACATGTTACTTAAAGCAGTTCTTGTCATGCTGTTATAGTAATACAGTGACTCCTCTCCCTTATGTATCAGTGACCTACTACCACACACTTTGAGGGCCTACCCTAGATAGGCTGTTGCTGCATCCCCTGTGTTTCCTTTCTCAGTAGACCCACCCTAGATAGGGAGTACTACAGACTCCGATATCACCTCTGTAGGTCTACCCTGAATAGGGTGTAGCTGAAACTCCCCTTGTTTCCTTCCCCCACAGTACTACCCTAGATAGAGAGTACCACAGACTCCACTATCCTCAGCCTCTGTGAGCCTTCCCTTGTCATGTGCTAGGTATCCCCTTCTCTCTCTCCACTGAGCAGAGTGGCCTGCAACCTGCAGTCCTCCCTACAGATGCTCTGTGGATTCTTCAGACATTAGTCAGACGCCACTCTTGCTTCATGGCACTCACACTTCAGGGTTGCTCACATGAGGGGTTGCTTGAACCTCTGGGTATTTTATAATTGGTTGCAGCCATGCTACTGGTCAGCTGCAGTCATATGACCTGGCCTCTCAGTCCAATATTGACAGCCAGAATCAGCATAGAGATTCTGCTCACCTTGACCTTCTCTCACTCCACTCAACTTCCCTCTTATGCCTCTCAACACAGACCCCACATTGTAATTAAGCCAGAATTTTGTATTTGTTCAAAACACTTAGGAGTCACAGAGCAGTTATAACTTTTAAGATCTGCACAGTCCCTGCCCCCCCCACACACACAGACAAATACCTCTACCACCCTCCATTTGTGACTGTTCTTCTGTGATCAGTGGTTGCCCCTTCAACATTTGATATGTGGAATGGAGGATCCCAGTAGCAGGAAGTGCAAAACATCAGCTGCTGTAGAGGCATTTCAGGAGGCATTCCTTATAGAGAGGGTTTAGGAGCCTACAAGGAAGGAGCCATCCTAGACTTAGTTATTATGAACAAGGACAGTATAGGACAAATCACAGTGTAGGACCCACTGGGAAGCAACTACCACCAGATGGTGTCATTTAATATCAAATTAGAAGCAGAGAGGAAACAGTCACAGACAAAAGCCATGCACTTTAGGAGGGAAGATTTTTTTGGCATGATGTAGGAGCTATTGCAGGAGAAACCGGAAGAGGTATGGGCAATAGAAGAAGTGGGAAAAGTTGGGAATTGATTAAGAATAGGATATTGGAAGCCACATGTCTCTGTGTAAGGGTAGTAGGGGAAAACAGGAAGGGTAAGATAAACCTCTGTGATTCACAAGGGAGGTGGGTGAAGCTAGGAAGGAGAAAAAAGGCTTTTAGAAAATACAAAACCAGCCAGTTGGAGGGGGATAGGGTAGTGTTTACATACAAAATGAGTGGGGCAAACAAGGCTAGGAGGTGTGCAAAGTCTGATGCTGAATTGTAGATGGCTCAGTTAATGAAAAAATGGGACACGCCATTATTTTGTTACATACTGGAGACATACAAAACAAGACTAATGAAGGGAAAGCATAGGATGAGGGTACAATGGGAAGGCAAACACACTGAACTAATTTTTATTTTGTTATTCACAGTACAGGATAAAGAACCATTGCCTGACTGTGCCATCAAGGAAAGGGGGGGGGTATTAATGAGGATCCAATTTCAGAGGCAAGGTTTTTAAAGGAATTAAATACACTGAAGGTGGATGAATCAATGGATCTGGGTGGGCTGCATCCACATGTGCTAAAGGAAACGGAACATGTTCTAGCTATACCACTGGCTGAGCTCTTTAACAACTCACTGGAGATGGTGGTAGTATCTAGGACTCGGGCACAGTGGATGTACAAGAGTGGAAGAAGGGGTGAACCAGGAAATCACAGACCATAGTGGGGAAGTTTCTAGAGATCTTAATAAAGGAGAGGCTAGGGGGTTTCCTGGAGGCAAATGGATTTCAGGGCGGCAGACAGCATGGGTTCATGAAAAGGAGGCTATGTCAGATGAACCTTATCAACTTCCTTGATTAAGTAATGAAGGTGGTAGACAAGGTTCAGGCAAAGGGTATACTGTACCTTGACTTCGGCAAAGTATTCAACTCTGTCCCACAAGGACAATTGGTCAAAAAGTTGGGTGACGTGGGGGGGGTGCGAAGAAGAATAAGATTACAAGATAGGTAGGAAATTGGCTAAGTGACAGAACCAGAGGGTTGTCCTTCATGGGGAATACTCAGAGGTCAGACAGATGGTAACGGGCCAATATAACGATTCAAAAACTGTGATGCAAAAACCGTATTATGTAAAGCACTACAGGATTTAGAGCGACAGGGGTTTAATAGCAATAAGGAATTACTGCTACCCCATTGCTCTGCTCTTACACTAGGAAGGGCTGAAGTTGCTGTGTGCGCATTTCCTGGTTGAGCCGCTGCCGTGGTGCAGTGGCTAAGGCACTGGCACATGGTAGATTGGAGACCTGGGACCATGGTTTGGTTCCCCACAGGTCTCCTGGTGTAGCAGCTTTTTTTATGCTAAAAAATAGATTTTTCCCCTTTCTGAGTTTCTCCTCATCCCCAAGTCCACAACCCCTCAGGACTGATTATTTTAAGTCTGGGGAGTGAGGGGGCAAAGACCCCACCCCACGTTGGGGGTATGGGAAGTGGAGCCCCCCTGCAAAATAGAAAATATCTTTATTCTCTATGGTGTTCTGCTCTTTTTGTATGGTCGGAGTTTTACCCAACCTTTTTTCAGATGTGTTGTTTTGCTTGCAGCATTTATTGCTGTGCTGTTATTGCGAGCAACATTATGACCCAGTGCCAGACAGATCACCAGTGATGCACCATAGGGATTAGTCCTCTTCAACATATTCATCTGTGATACCAGAGTAAGGATTTAGGGAAGGTTAGATTCTTCCAAGATAATACTAAGATATGCTGAAGATTAGATAGTGAGGAAGGGGAAGGGAAAAGAAGGGAGTGAATGTGCTAGACATGAAGTAGATGGCAGCTTGAGTGATTTGGTGTCTTCACCCTCTACAAAGATTTGTTCAAAATCGTAGTATTGGTCAAACTCAAAATCCAAAGCGATTCCTCTATTAGAGTAAATAACCTCCAACAAATTTTCTAATCTTACTTTAATCAGGGCATCCTGAGGGAAATAAACATTGAACAAAGTCAGTGGCTTCTTGTGGCAGTAAGCAGTAGTCAAGATGGAGTTGGCACCTGAAGCAGTGGGACACATATAAGAAAATCACTGGTAAGTAATCCCATCTCAAGTACTGTGTCCAGTTCTGGAGGCCTCACCTCTGGAAGGACATAGATAGGGTGGAGGTGGTACAAAGGAGGGTTACCAAAATGGTGCAGGGCTTGCATCAAAAGCCCTACAAGGAAAGACTCAAGGAACTAAACATGTACTCTCTAGAGGAAAGGAGGGAAAGGGAGGATAGGATATAAATGTTCAAATACCTCGCAGGTATTAAAAAGGTACAGGAAAGTAGCATTTTCCATAGAAAGAAATGCTCCAGGACAAGGGATCACGATATGAAGCGGGGGGGGGGTGTGGAGATGTGAGGAAATACTTCTTCATGGAGAGGATGGTGGATGCCTGGAACAGCCTCCCAGCAGAGTTGGTGAGTGCTAAAATGGTAACAGGATTGAAGAATGTATGGGACAGATGCAAGGGGACCTTAGAAATAAGGCAAGAGGGGGGAGAGGACCAGAGATCGAGTAGGGTCTGTGGTGGCACAGTAGGTAGGGAATATAGGGCAGACCAAGTGGGCCAAGAGGTCCTTATCTGCTGATAACTACTATGTTTTGGAGTAACAGGTACAGATCCTTACGAATAAAGCAAGAAACACAGACTTTTTTTGATGTACACTGATGAAAAAGACTTCTGGCATGAAAGTCGCATACAGGAACTAGAGAGACTAGTGGGACTCCTGGGGACTAGGGCCAAGGATTCCAAAAGTAGAAACTGAAGGAACAATCTTTGATTTATAGGATTCCCAGAGGGAGCCAAACAAGCTTATGCTGCCCAGTTTCATCAGCAAACTCCCCCCAGACTGCTCAGATATAATTGGTATCTGACTTTGAAGACTTAATGTGCCCACATATCCCTTGCTCTCCCCAAGCAAGATGGGAAGTCTTGTCCAGTAATTGCAACATTTCTTAGATTCTCTGAGAAGGAGACAATCCTGGCATTAGCATGGGAAAAAGGCCTGCAAGTGTGGCATATATTTAATTACTTTTCTACAAAGTTGGCTCAAAGAAGAAAAGTCTTCACCTAAGCAAGAAAAAATGTTCAGGTTCTGGACAACCCACACCAGCTGCAACAGCCACTCTAAAATTCAACCAGAATGAGTCCCATATGCCTTTCTAACTTCAGAGGAAGCAGAGCGCTACATCAAAAAAAAAATCGGCCTTACAGAATGGCAAAGACTGGCTTCCCATGTCTCAGTGGTATGAGTGGTCACACATCCCACTTTAGGCTGGCATCCACAGATCACAATCGTGCAAGTGCACCCCCCCTCCCCCACCAGACAGACCAAGGAGCAGCAGGTTTCAAAGATGAATGGAGGGCTGAAGGAACAGACAACCTAGTTGGAGTAATCATTCACAGAGAGGGCCTGACACTGACACATGGGATCTCTAGAATGGGCACAGGGCCTACTCTGTCAGTGAATACTGAGTGGAAGATCTGGCACTGAAGAGATTTGAGCAGAGGCCACCATCCCCAGCAAAGCCCCAGCACAATCGGGCCCTAAACCTGTTTCTCAGATGAAGCTGTCACCACCCACACTGGGCAAAATCCTGCAAATCAGAACAGATATAGTAGGGGTCTCAGCAGACTCTAAGGGGGAAACAACTATAGTACAATCTACATTAAGTGGCGGCTTAAGATTGCAATTGCAGCCAGTAAAAATAAAACGCAGCAGAGACTTTATATTAATCAACACTGAAGTGTACAGGCATATCGGATTTTGTTTACAGACTCATTGTCTTAAGGCTTGCCTTGAGTTCAGTGGGGCAGTGGGTGATCTCTCCATGCCCCCCAACCTAGTGTTAAAAAAGTGAGCCAATTCCCAAGCATCCTCCAGACTCTCATTTCATTGTCGGCTGCAACAGCTGCTGGTCTTTTGCCCACTCTCCCCATTCTTCTTTTGCTCCATGACCACAGCTCTGGGATGTCTCCCTTTGCTCTGTTTTTCTTGCCTGTCATTCATTCTGTTGGCCACCACATATGCATGCATTTGGGGAGCTTACTTGCCACCCTTGCTTGCTTCCTGGACTCCATTTGTTTGCTATTCCCATGCTGCCACTCATCCTGTTTGGATCCATTTTTGGTCAACAGCCTTGGCACTGGTGCTGAGCCATGGCCTGTTTGTCCTGTTGTTGACATCCTTCTGGCATCCTTACTCCCTTTGGTTGGGCCCTCTCTGAGCCCACTGACCATGTTACTTGCTGCTCTTCTCGACTGGAGACTTTCTACTCTTTCTTGTGGACACCTTCTGAGCTTCTGGACCTCTGAGTGTGTTTCTGTCCTGGATGTACCTCCCCCACTTTCCTTTTTCCTGGAGTTGCCTGGAATGGGTACCTTACTGTCCCCTGCACTGCTGCCACTTCCAAGGGTCAGCTGGGCCCTTGGTAGCTGTTGCTGTGGCTGGGCTCTGCTTTGTCTGTTCTTTGGGCTTGCTCCCTACCTCTGGGTTTCCACCACACAATTACTGTGCTCATTTCACGGTTCTGGGCTTTTGTTGATGGCTACTAGGCTCCTGCCCCACTGAATACCAAGCTCACACCCCAGCACACACTGGACTCACACCCCAAAACTACTGCTCTTATGCTTCTTTCCTACTGGGATTATACCACCTCAACATACAGGCTTCATTCACGCTTACACCTCAATGACCACTGGGCTCATTCCCCACAACTACTGGCCTCATGCTCTAACAACACTTGGGATTCACCTGAACGATAACCTCAGGATTTAGTATGCATTTACCCTCCTGGCATCATTCTGTAACTAAGAGAGCCTCTGTAGGGCGTACACAGCTCGCCTACGTGCGTGCGTACTGACCAGCCCAGGCATGACCCATCTCTATCTGCATTTTTTTAACCCTAGTATATCTCCACTTTCCCTGGGATTATTTAGGGCCTAGTTTGACTAGGGAACCTTTAGGGCCTAGTTTCAGTCTTCAGCTAGGGGCGAGGGAGAAAGGGCCTTTAGCTGCTGAGTGTGTTTGTAAGTTGATTTAAAGTAGTTTTTTTAGCTGCTATTTCTGTGTGTTGGACATTGTATTTGAGGTCTGTTCCTAACTGCCTTTTTTGTGCTTTAAAATTTGGTTTGGGCAGGATTAAGGTATTCTAGTAGACAAATTGGTGATTGTGTGTTTAAATGTCGCTCTCTGGCCTGTAAGTGCAGGCATCATATTACAGGGATTAGTGGTGTTAGAAGGTGATGGTTAACTGCCATTTTATTCAGTCTTCAGCTAGAGGAGAGAGAGAAAGGGCCTTTAGCTGCTGAGTGTATTTGTAAGTTGATTTAAAGTAGTTTTTTAGCTGCCATTTCTGTGTGTTGGACATTGTATTTGAGGACTGTTAACTGCAGAAGCAGTTGGGGTCTGGCAGAGGTTGTCTGAACCTTCTTTTGCTGAGCAGCTGGGGAAAGGATTTACTTGTTGGATAAGCATTACATTCTTTTTCAGTCTGTGAAGGAACTAGAAGGGGAAAGGATCAGATCTGTTCCAGTACAGTAGCTTCTTCTTGTTGTTTTTACATTGTTTCTTGTGGATTTTACTTGGTAGAAGGTTATTTCTTTTCTTTCTTACTACTTCTAATGGGCTAGTAGGGTATTGTTTTGGGGCTGTTGGGATTTTGAAACCTGTTTTCGTGGCTATAAGTGGGCTCATTTGTTTGATGTTTCACTGTGTAGCAGGCTGCATTTGTGGAGGCTTATTTCTTCTGATTTAAAACCTATTTGGTGTGATTTAATTGGGGCTGTTTCTTTGAATTGGAGACCTATATCTTCTTATTTCAAGCCTATTTTGATGTGTTGTTGGTGAAGATGTTTGAAATGGAGACCTGTTTCTTTTGGTAGCAAACCTATTTTGGGGGCTTGAGTAGAATTGTGATTCATTTTTGCTGGCTTCACTAGCTGCAAAGTTTAGTGCATAGTTGGGGAAGGGTGCTAATGATCTGAACAAGGGCCTCAGCTACCTGATTGTTTCAGGAAGACTTGGGCTGCTCCCATCCCCCAACCCCTCACCCCCCCCGCCCCTGGTCCATGATTTCCTTTATACCAGGGGTTCTGACATCACTTCCTCAAATGGGCAAAGGATATGCACCTGTCATAGCAGAAGCAGAAATCCAGGAAAGGAACAGCAGCGAGGGAAGAGGTGACTGCCATCTCAGTGGAAGGGAAGTAACTGCAAATCAGGGAGCTTTCATTGTTACTTCTTTGCATTTCTATTGCATTGTGGAAAGGAGGAGTAGGAATTTGAGGAAGGTTGTACAATAGCTACTTAAAGTCTCTTTTTGGGTGTGGATAGGAAGGATAGGAATATAAAAAGCAGTTGCTCAATCTATGTAAATGTAAGGGAAATTAAGAAAAGAATGTTTTGCACTGATGGGGGGGAGAGGGGAGACTTGGGGGAGTGTTTAGTATCCTGCATCTGGAAGGATGGGGGGTCGCTGGTGGGCAACAACAGCAATGGGTAGCGTGGTAGGCTGCAACAACTGCGGTACACCAATCTTTCTGAACATTGCCTGGAGTGTGGGGGGATGTTTAGTGTGCAACCACATAGAGAAACTTAGAAAGGAGATTGAAGGTCTGCAGGAGGAACTAAGACAGGCAAGGCAGACTGGGGGTGGGCTTAGCCCAATACTGGAGGCAGGAAGGAGGGGAGATGAGGGAGGGTGATTTGAGCCAACAGTGGTGAGAAGAGGGTCAGAAGAAGGAAAGCAGAGACAAAGGAGCCCAGGCCAGGAAGAACGATTGCCAGGGAAACCAGGCCAGGAGACAAAAGACAAATGGAAGGAGGAGATAGGGACTTGTGAGGGGAGGTGAAGAAGTGGCAAAAGTCATGGAGTAGAAAGGAGAGAACAGGTTACTATGAAGAGAGAGGGAGTGGGCATTTGTGAAGGGTCTTCAGAAAATAGTTTTGCACTGCTAGAGAGGAAGAAGGAGGAGGAGGGAAATAACGAAATTAGAGGAGTAATTGATAAATGTCTGACCCAAACCGGAGGGGGGGAACTTCTGCTGGGAGAATTGCAACAGGGGCAAAAGGGGCAATAATGTGCAGGAGGAAGAAGAGGAGCCAGAAATGAGAGAGGGAGATGAATGGAAGCAAGCAGGGAGTAAGAGGGGTGGAATCTTAGTGCTGGGGGACTCAATACTAAGAGGAGTCAGGTGGGGTAGCAAGGGGGGAGAGGCATAGTCGCATTTGGGTGGAGGCCATGCCAGGAATGACAGCAGAAAGGGTGGGACAATCTGTTCTGAAATATGCTAGAAGGGTAGGGACAAGCCCCATTTAATTATACATCTTGGGACGAACGACCTGGCTGACAAGACAGTAGATATAGTCCAGAGGAGGTTTGAGGAACTAGGACAATTATGTGAGGGGGCAGAAAGATCAGTAACTTTTTCAGAGATACTTCCAGTGCTCAAGGGAAGCGAAACAAGAAAGATGAGAATAGAGGAATTTAACGGATGCCTATGAACCTGGTGTTGTGCTAAAGGGTATGGGCTGTTGGGGGGTTGGGAGGGACCTGGGAGGACAGTAGTCTGTATGACAAGGACAGACTACACTTGAGTGAGGAGGGAAAGAAAGTGTTGAAACAGAGGATGGAGGAGTACATAGAGGAAGTTGGAAATTTAAACTAGGAGTGGGGGGGTGGCAATTGGGCAGGAGACATGCAGAGACCACAGGTTGGGAAACCATATGAGCTTACACCCCATAACAGTGACAAAGGACAAATGGCAAGTACTATTGGTGATGCTAGTAAAGGAGGACAGGATGGGAGGGGAGAAAGGGTGGAAGGTGGTTACCCTTAATGCTAGGAGCCTTGGAAGGAAAACTGCAGAGTTACAGGTGCTCATGGCAGAGGGAGAGGTGGACATTGCAGCCAACACAGAAACATGGGCCACCCAATACAATGACTGGGACTGATCTGTACCAGGGTACAGGTTATTTCATAGGGACAGGATGATTGGGAAAGGAGGAGGTGTTGCACTATATGTGAAGCAAGGACTGATGTGTGTAAGGGAGGAAGGACAGGAGGGTAGTACAGAGTCACTTTGGATGCAAATCCAGGATTCCAAGAATAGGATTCTCAGAATGGGAGTGGTGTACTGGCCGCCATCTCAGATGGAGGAGCAAGACAGGGAACTAGCAGGACAGATCAGGAGGACCTGCGAGAAGAGAAGTGTTGTGATTGTGGGGGACTTCAACATGCCAGGAGCGGACTGGAGTACCCCAACAACCAGGAACAGAAGGGAGCAGGTACTGTTGGATGCCTTCCAGGACAGCTTCCTGCTGCACATGGTCAGTGAACCAACCAGGTTAGGGAATACCCTTGACCTTGTGCTGGCAAATGGGGACTTTGTGAGAGAACTTACAGTGGAGGAACCGCTGTCAGGGAGTGACCACCATTCGGTATGGCTCACATTGGATATGGGCAAGGAAGGAGGGAATCTGGCACAAGAGTGCTGGACTTCAGGATGGCTGACTTTGGGAGGATGAGGGAAGTGGTAAAAGGGTACCTGGCCAGAATTCAATCTAGTATGGACACTAACCAGAGAGGGGGCTCATAAAGCTGGGGATAGTGGAGGCAACCAAAATCTGCTGCAAGGCCCAGAGCAAGAAGGCTAGGGCTAGGAAACTGAGCTGGTTGAGTAAGGAGGTCATGGAAAAGGTAAGGAGGAAAACAGCTGCCTTTAGGAGGTACAAGAAAACAGGAAGGGGGGAAGACAGGAAAGAGTACTTGATGGAATCAAAGGAGGTGACAAGGGCAGTAAGGGGAGCCAAGACATCTAGGGAACTCAGGCTGGCACTAGGCATTAAGAAGGGGGAGAAAGACTTCTTTAGGTACATCAGGGAGAAAAGGAGCTGTAAGGACCACATAGTAAGGATTAGGAAAGAGGGGGGCTGGGTGGAAGCAGTGTGCGACAAGGCAGAAGCACTAAATGATTACTTGCTCTGTATTTACTAAGGAGAAGAGGGGTGACATCCAAGCGGGGGAGGAATGGCAGAAACGGGGGGAGGTGGTGACAGATGGGGAAATCATGGAGGGCAGAGTTCGGGAGGGTTTGAAGGCACTGAGGGTGGACAAGGCGCCAGGCCCAGATGGCATCCACCCCAGGGTACTGAAGGAGCTGGCAGAGGTCCTTGCGGGACCATTGGAAGACCTAGTTAATGCCTCACTACATTTGGGGTGTGTACCTCAGGACTGGAGGATGGCTCATGTGGTGCCCTTCCATAAGAGTGGCCCCAAGGATGAACCGGGAAACTACAGACCAGTGAGCCTCACATCCATCGTGGGTAAGCTAATGGAGACTATCCTGAAGGAGAGGCTGGTGGCCCTCCTAGAGGCCAAAGGACTACAGAACAGCAGACAGCATGGCTTCATACTTGGCAGATCCTGCCAAACCAACCTGGTGTAGTTCTATGACTGGGTAACTAGGCAACTGGACAGGGGCCATGCAGTGGATGTCCTGTATCTGGACTTCAGTAAGGCATTCCACTCGGTGCCGTATGGAAGGCTGGGAAGTAAGTCAGAAGGCACAGGGGCAGGTGCAAAGCTGGTGAGATGGGTAGGGAACTGGCTTCAGGGAAGGCAACAGAGGGTGGTGGTGGGTGGGGAGCTCTCACACCCAAGGGTAGTGACGAGCAGTGTTCCACAGGGCTTGGTGTTGGGACCAGTGTTGTTTGGGATATTCATTGCAGACATATCATTGGATATCAAGAGCAAGATCAGTCTGTTTGCTGATGATACCAAAGTTGGAGCAGTGGTGGATGACCTAGGGGGATGGCAGGGGTTGCAGGATGATCTGTTAAAGCTTGAAACCTGGTCAGACATCTGGCAACTGGGGTTTAATGCCAAAAAGTGCAAGGTGCTGCATTTTGGGATGAAGAACCCAAGGAGGAGTTACCAGCTGGGGGGAGTGCAGCTAGCCCAGACAGAGGAGGAGAAGGATCTGGGGGTGCTCATTACAGGGTCAATGAACAACTCGGCACAATGCAGGAAGGCAGCTGCAAAGGCCAACAAAATGCTGGGTTGTATTGCAAAGGGTATATCCTCGAGGAGGGAAGAGGTGATTCTGCCACTGTATAGGTCATTAGTTAGACTGCACCTGGAGTATTGCATGCAGTACTGGCACCCATATCTGAAGAGGGACATTAAGTTACTGGGGAGGGTGCAGCACAGGGTGACAAAGATGATCAAGGGGCTGGGGGACTTATCATGTGAGAGGAGGCTGAGGGAGTTGAAACTGTACTCGCTGGAGGAGAGGAAGGATGGGGGGACATGATTGAAACCTTTAAGTACATGAAAGGAATAAACAAGACAGGTACAGAGGAGCTGTTCAAAGTAAGGGAGGGGAGGGACACCAGGGGCCATGATATGAGACTGGAGGGAGGAAGGTTCAGGAGGGAGATGAGGACACACTTTTTTACAGAGAGGGTGGTGGCTGGGTGGAATGTGTTACCTGCAGAAGTGTTATCTAGTAGAACAGTGGACTGCTTCAAAAGGGGATGGGACAGGACAAGGGAGAGGGTCAATGAAGGGGAAGGGTGGAAGGGAAGGGCAGCTGCAGAATAAGGGGTGCTAACTGCACATTCGAGTAGACTTGATAGACCTCTAGGCCTTTATCTGCTGGCAAATTTCATATGTTCGTATGTTTGTATGTTCGTAGTTTAATAAGGAAAAAGTGGTAGTCAGATTTATTTTCTGTGCTGTAGTTCGTAGGTCTAGCCCGAGTTGTTTTGTAGACTGAGGGTAGTTTAGTTGTCCTGTAGTCCAAGAACAGTGCAGGGGTGGAACATTCTGCAAGGGTTCTTTTGGTCATATGACTGTAACTCTGTGACGCCTTTATCCTAGTGAAGGAGGCATTGGAGCAGCTCACTCGCTTGGTACTGATTTGTCCTCTACACCTACTATACTGCACATGCATGGCCTCCACCCTTAGCTCTATTTTTAGTGAGACCTTGCACCCTAACCACCTGGGGGGGCACTAGTGTTTAGGGTTTCTTTTGCCATATGACTACACCTCTATAACACCCACCTAGGTTTGAGCTTCCTTTTGGTGCACAGGTTGGGCATTCCTCCATAGCAGGGTTCGGCTTCTTCCAGGAGGCTAATATTTCTTATTACTGGTGCCAAGCCTTCTTCTTCTTCCAAGGGTGTGGCCATCTGTCTGGGTCCCTTTAGTCATATGATATCGACACTATGACACCTTCAGAATGATCATCCTGTTAGATGGCTGAACTGAGTTTCTATTTTCTCCAAAGTATACCAGTCCCCTGTTCCCTACTCAAGTACATAAATACTCAAGCTATGCAAGTTACCCAGTTTTCCTCATCTTCTCTGCATTTGATTTTCAGAGTTTCCTATTACACCTAGCTTTAAAAGGTAATTGGGTGGCCTGGAGGGATTGCAACCTTAAGCCTTGGCTTCCCAGAAGTTTCTTTCACATGGATTTTTCTCTCTCCTCCAAGCTAAAGTTCATAACTAGCAAATAGGTATTTTGCATTCATAGTTCATCTGACCATTCATTGGAATTCGAATGGTGGCTAGTTCCCTTGGCACATCTGTGGCCTTACCTCGTTCTGTAGCGGAATGATGTCCAGATAGTTTTCTAAGCCTTCAGCTCTGAGTTTTTGGGCATCTTCTGTATGGTACCTTTAGCCAAGGGACCTCACTCTTGTGGTAATTCTAGGGCTGGAACCCTCCTCAAGAGGGGTCCGTGCCATCATACCCTGAAGTGGTGGTAGTTCCTTTGGAATAGAAAGCATGGAAGGCTACACTCATCCACCCACATCCTATTACATAGCAACACAAGCAGCATCATGTTGCACAAGCATCCTACACACTTAGTCATCCGCTGGACCACTGAACTCGCTGGCTTGCCTGGTGTTTAGTGGGGCAGTAGGCAACCTCATCACACCTTCCCCCATGAGTGCTAAGAGTGTGTCTATTTCAAGAATGCCCCTGATGCTCACTTTGGTGCTCTCAGCAGCACCCCATAGGATGTAACCCTCTGCAAGAATGTTCCATGCTGTCTTTCCCCCGAAATGTTGGTAATTCCTCTGGAACAGAGAGTACAAAAGGCCACACTCATCCAACAATATCCTCTTCCATAGTAGCACTACCATACTGCACAAGCATCCTATACACTCAGTCATCCGCTGGACCAGTGAACTGATTTAAATAACTTCCTTGTCAGGGAATAAATAATGTATAGTATTTAAGGCTGAGCCTGCTGTTTTCTTACTTTGCCTTCTCTCACAGTGCCTAGACAGACTGTCTTTAACCCTCCCCCCCCATCTACACCCAATTGGTAATGGAATCACAACTGGACAGATGTTGAGGTGGACAGGGGCAATTACCCAGACAGCATAGCCTCAGTGGGTTCCATCACTTTCATGCCCACAGTAGGCCTCTGTGTCATAGTCAAGGCCCCTAGAATTCTACGGCCGCAGAATTTTGCACAGAACTTGCAATCTACCACAGAACTTCTGCGGTGCCGCAGAATTCACTCTTCTTGGTGATTTTTTATTAATATTTCTGTTTATACATAGAATCTGGTTCCCCTCCCCTCTTTTTATATCCAAAACCCCCCTATATGTTCAGAATGTGATGTTATCATTGCTATAACTTCATACATTAGCTATGAAATGGCTGCATTCTGCAACAGAATTGAACAGTCACTTATTTACCACAGCTCCCACTGCCAGAGATGGTGGCACAACACATCATGCATGGTGATATTTGCTCAACCTGCACTACAGCCTAATAAAATTTTCAGTCTTACATTGATGCACTAGGGGCCAGCTTAAACAAAACCTTGTCAATAACACAGACCTGTTAAGTCCTTACCTCACTTTGTACAAACCTATTTGTGCCTTTAAGGTATAGAGACGTTATCTGAAATAAATAACTGGTAAAATGAATTTAACTGTCTAAATTTTTAAGAAAAATAAAGTAATTATGCCCAGAAAAGTGAAATATAATAATATGTAGACTTGTTGAAAGAACAGACCAGTTAAATAAATAATCGCACTGTACGCATTTTTGCCAGGGTTATCGATTACATATTGTCATTGGTTAATAGAATCACCTAAAAGTTATTGAGAAATGTTGTGTGCAGGGACAGCTGTTGGGCCAGAGGGTAGCATGTTGTGTTTCCGTGCTGGCAACTCAGGTTCAGAGATTAGCTCTGGGAGCTGGCTGGGCAGCACAAGGATTGGTGGAACACATCACTGCTCGGAGCCTGGAAAGGTATGGTGCAGTGTTCTGTCACATGGTGGACATGTTGTGATGGGCCGGAGAGCTGTATTTCACAATTGGTTCACATGTATGCCATGGCCTGATGGTGTTACACAGTGTGTCAGGGAAAGCAGGTTGACATGAAAAATGAGTTTTGCAATAACTCCTCTATTCCATTTCCAATGGGACTTGTATGAATGAGGATGCAAGTTCATGGAAATAATAAAAAAAAATATATATATGTATAAATATATATACACACACAGAGTATCTCTGTCTCTTTCACCACACACACGCATATTTGTATGTATTTTTTTTTTCCAATTGTTTAACCAGGTGAGACACACTAAGCTGAAAGCTTGTTTACAGGTGCAACCTGGGATCACAGGGAAGTTAAGTGACTTGCTCAGGGTCACACAGTATGCAAGCGGGGGCTGTGGGATTCAAACCCAGGTCTCCAGATTTGCAGCTTAGAGCCTTAAACCACTGCGCTATACTACCTCCCAATGTTACAGTTTGCATATAAATATATAAGTGATACAGAGTGGGAACCTCATGAGTGATGTAGAAAGCACATACAAATATATAAGTGATAGACAGTGGAAGCCTCATTAGTGGGACAGATAGCATGCATATAGAAATACCTTATTTATCACATAAGATCCCCTCTGCATATATCATTTATGCAACAGGCTAGGACCTTAAGGGAGAGACTTTTGTTTTGATTTTTTAGGTATAAAATTATTTTTATTAATCTGTTATTTTTTGAACTAGTGTTACTGTGCTTTCCACCATCCTGATTGCTATAACTACTGCCATGAAAGTGAAGTCAGGATGACAAGCTGAAACTGTGATGTGGTAATTTGTTAGTGCCGCAGAACTTCCGCAGAAATTACAAACCACCGCCATAGAAGTTCTGCAGCAAATGGTAGTCTTGCCGCAGAACTTGGTCCTACTGTGCTGCAGAAAAGTAGGGGCCCTGGTCATAGTCTAACTCAGCTCCCTTACAATCCTACTGTGGTGGAGTCAGCAGCAAAGCACAGAGGCTGCAATCAGGCCAACTAACATCACTCTCTTTTTCTTGATGAACCCCCTGCCTTCTGACCTAGCACCTGTAACTCTGCCACAGAAGATGGTGAACATAAGATTCCACCAGCCAACAAGACCTATTTCCCACATTCAGTGCTCCATTCCTGCAATAACTCCATGTAATGTGGCACATCATCCATTTAGATCATGGTGTTCTGCAGCTCTGCATTTAATTGACAGGGCAATGAATTGCAAGGGCAGGCAGTGGAGCGGAGGTTAATGCTGTGACCCCTCCCCTCATGAGGGAGGCCACTCTCTCTATGTAGGGGCTGGTTAGTGGGTCGGCATAGGGAAACAGGCTTGTGCTCACTGGGCACTCCAGAGCATCACACTGAGTTGAAACCTGACCACTGCAAAAGAGGCAAACAGAGGAGCCACACGACATGACCTTCATGAGCTGTGGGACGCCACAATGACACTTGTTTATGCATGCCGTATTAGAGATAGGCATCTGCTGAAAGCAGACCCTAGACTAGCCTCCTGTCTGCACCACTGGCAGCAAGACAAATTCATGAACCCCTTTCCTGCACAAACGAAACTTAAACTGTTCTACTTCTGGCAGAGCTTGCACAATGCTCCCTATTTCCCCCATCCTCATTTTGAAAATTACAGAAGAAACGACCAAGTTGAGAGAATGACTGAATTAGCCCAGTATCAGCACAGACTGAAGTAAGGCAACAGAAAATGCCCCCCCCCTTACTGAGGTCCTAAGGGGGCAGTTAAGTCATAGACCAGTCTTTATTAGGATAGGAGCATAGACTTACCTAAACTGCCAGAGCCCAGCATGTGCACCCATTGCTGGAAACTTCCATTCAGGGACCACTCCCCTGTCAGATATATGTATGCTGTGCATTGAATCAAAATATTAGCTTCCTTTTCAATTACCATGAATTTGCTGTTGCTCTAACAGAGCTTATCATATTGTAGAATGTAGTACACAAATGTAACCCCCCCTTTGGGGTTGGGATATCAGTTTGATCTACTAATTTGTATACCATTCAAGACTGGTATAGGGTTATAGCAGCCCAGATCCTTAAAGGATTAAATTTCAGCCTCCCTGGGCTGTCTGCATTAGCAACACCCCAGTGGGGTGGTCCTTCTGGTTGGCACTGAAGCATGCAGGTTGGAAGGAGAGGAGTAAAAAAAGAAGAGCGATGGGACTTTTCAGGAGAGAGCGAGAAGATGTGGCTGTGGCCGTAGAGTGAGAGTAGTCTGTTCCCCCGTGGGGAGCCTGTGAGCCCTGCTGATGGAAGACTTAGTGGCTGCTATGGGTGTGAGCCTGGGTTATGGCAGAAAGGATGGCAGAACTGAGAGTGTTTGGGACTCCATGTCCCAGGTGGGAATCTACTCCAGAGCTACAAGCCCCCAGGAGCTTGAATGGCAAGACTGTGGTCTGAAGGGAATATATAGGGCCTCAGATAGAGTTCTGCATTTGGTACTGCTGTAACAAGGGAGGAGAGTGTCCAATTGCCGTTAGGACATGTCCCATAGTTGTGGGGCAGTCACTCAAGATGGGCGTTATGATCCAGTGAATGTGAAGTTCAGCTTTGGTTGTGCCATAGGAGTGGGGAGGTATCATGGAAACTGAAGAAATGCTGCCTGTGGGATTATGTTTGGACTTTTAACATGCTCATTGTGATTGATGTGCTGCCTGCCTTTAGAGGTCGTTCAGTTCACTCCCCTCGAATATGGACACTGTGGTCTATTGAGCTAATTTGGGAATTTACCATAACAGACCTATTTTTTGTCCTCTGCTGTAAAACCCTCTGTGAGAGTTACTCTATAAGCTTCTGGAGCTATTAACTTTTATTAAAGGATCCTTTGTCTGCTGTTTTACATTTTGCCTCCATTTGTCGTTTTCCCACTTGGAGCCGCTAACTGAGTTTTTCTTTACAGCCTAGCTTCACAGTGGTTGCTGTACCCCAGAACCCAAACTTGTATGTCATCTTTAACAGTTTCCGCTGTCATGCCCCCTTCCCATGGACAGTTACCATCAGCATACCCCTAGACACCGGGGAGGTGGTGGGCTACACGGGGGGGGGGGCTCATATGAGATGTTTTGAAGGGTGCCTTTCTGTACTGGGGTGGCTCTGCAGAGGGACCAGAAGAGGCCAGAGACCATGGTGGACTGAATGTGGTGAACTGTGTCAGCCAATACACTAAGGTTCATATTAAGGAAATTTAAGGAGCAAAGAAAGCAAAATGCCTATAAATAGCTCCTATTATGGTGCTCGAGAGTTGAGGAATTTCATGCCCTTCAGCGCATATTGGTGCTCAGGGATCCAATGAGTAGAAGTGTGCAGTCAGTGCATGTGAGAACTATGCAAATGGACTTGGTCCCAGTGAATGGAATGGACTGTCCCAGCATGTTTGGGGTGGAGTTGGCGACTTTCTGCCATGGTCAGATGTGTTTTGTAGAGAGAGAACCAGCGTGATCATGGCCCCAGTCTTGTGTTTGCTCTCTTAATATTAAGTCTTGGACTGTATTTAAATGCCAGAGTGGTCTACTGTTAAAGATGGTGTAAGGGCCCTCAGCATTCGATGTTATGGTGCCATCACAAATGTTGAAATGGATGTGTAATTTGGTGGCTAGTTTGACAGCTTCCAAGGAGTGTTCCCTTTGCCACTATAAAGGCCAGGAAGTGGAGTCTATCCTTGTGTGCATGTGGTGTTATGCGGGCAAACAGAGAGTCCATGGATACCAATCCCTCCATACCCCTGCCAATGGCCAAGCCAGTCAGGCACCTCCATGGAGTGAGAAGAAGCCATTGGCGAAGGATGTGAAAATCCGTTTGCCCAGCTGGGCCCCAACCCAGAAGCAGAAGCCATGGTTACTAGTGACAGTTTGGAGACCACCAGCAAGGTGTGTATTATCTTCTGCATCAGCGGATCAAGGCAAGATTAGCAGCTCTGCAGTTCCTATCTTGGAGCAGTGCCCAGGCTCCTGACCTCAGAGGATTTCTGTGAGCCTACTCAGCCTATCAGGATGGAACCAGCCAAACCCTCAGAGACCGATACGGTTCAGCCACATGATCTCTTGGGTTCTTCTTCAGAGACTTTGGGTGTTTTACCAGCCCATGAGCCACAGTCTGACAATCCGGGACTTTTACTACAATGTTAAAGTTACTCTGGTTTGGACATTTGCTACTTGGGACATTCAACTTGGGGGTTTTGAAACCATATAACCTGTGCTGGTAATAGTATTGCTGTAACTGTTAATACTAAATGTTTGGTGTGTTTGTATGAGCAAGAGTGTTGCTGTATTGCATAAGTACTTCTTTTGCATGAGAGGTTAGGTCCTGTTTAGGCCATTGAAACTGCTGCTGGTATCATTGTTGTGCCAGTGCATCAATTAATGTTGTTAAGTGATATGGGATGCATCATTTAAGCAGTGTCTAGTTTGGGCAGTGAGGCAGCTAATTTGGCATGACCCACAGGTTAGTTTAGGTAAGTGGGATTTAGACCTGGATGCCACCCCCTGGGTGCTTAGGCAATCCACCCTGGAAGTCTAGGAGAGTGGGTGGCTAAGGAGAGCGTGAGCATATTTTGTAGAGTTGAGCTCTAGGGGCTCCTATTTACTTTTGGTAAGGTTGGGATTTTTCCACCTTTGTGGTGAGATAGCCTGAGCCCTGGTGGAGTTTGACAGGAATGGGAGTGTGCATACCTTTCCTGTTTGGTCCTTGTGGGGGTGGCCTATTGGTGCTCTGGGAGCTTGTCGAGGGTGCCAAGTTTTAAAGGGAAGAGAGTTGTAACCCTCCTTGGGATTGGGATAACAGTTTGATGTACTATTTCATGCACCTTTGGAGATTGGTATGGGGGGTTACAGCAGCCCAGATCCCTAAAGCAGCAGTTGTAGTTAACCAGCAGAAAATGTAATTGTACCCTTTTTTTTTGCAGTATTGAAAGGCTATAGCCTGTAGTTCAAGGGGGCGGTGCAACTGGCCACACACACCCTTTTGGCCTATTTAAGGGCTGCTCTCCTTACTCTACACACAGCATTTCTTCATTGCAGCTGGAGGCTCTGTCGGTGTGCCTTCTCCCTTGGAGCTCACCCCCGGTGCTGCTGTGTTTTGAGCTCTGATGGTTTGTGCTGGACTTCTGTTTTTGTGTAGTACCCCAAAGATAGGGACACTGCAAGGGACCAGGAGCTCTCTCCCTGACATGGGAATTTCTGTTTTTTAATTCTTTTATCCAGTTCCCCTTGTTCCATTCCCCCCCTTGCCTGCAGTCCCACAGACCCCTCCCTATCCTTTGTGTAATTTCACGCCATTCAGCACTCAGAAGGGGGGTCCATGGGCATGAGGCCCTTCCTGTTGGGCTTCCAGTGGCCAATCCACTGGCCAGAAGCCAGGACCTCTCCTGCCCTACAAAAGGGTCTGGGCAATGGTTTTCAGTGTAGTCAGTGGCCGAGCAAGGATGGTGGAGGATGCGGAGAGCATGGAGAAAAGACATACCTGTTGTAGTCCTGTGGCTCCTCCAGCATCACTCCCCTCTGGTCGGCATCCTGGGTGTGTGGTGGCAGCAACAGCAGCAGGGTTGGTCTAGTGGAGTGCAGCTCCTGAGCTAACCTGTTCTCCCTGAGCAGAGCCCTGATCAACGAGGGGAAGAAAAGGGCAGACGGACCAAGTTGTGCCACCAAGAAACAGGTCTGGTGGAAAATGCCCTGAACCTGTAGTTCCACCCAAGCAGCCACAGCAGTGTGAGGAAGCAGCCGGGTGGGATGATGGCTCCCCGGCCAGGTTACCTGCTTTTCTCCAGCAGCACTGGAGTCCCATGCCATGGTGGTGAGTGGGCAAGTGCCCTATCTTTTTGTTTACTCACACCACAGGTGCCATGAGTGGGGAGGGAAAGAGGAAGGGAAGTAAAAAGGGCAGAGTGCCCAAAGAAAATACTTAAAGGGCCAGTGCCCTAGTACGGCACTAGCCAGGAGCAGTGGAGGCATAGTGGGCTCCTTGGTGAGCTTCCAGCCCTGAGTGGGAGGGAGATTAACAGGCAGTGGGTCAAATGCCCAGAGGGGAAGAGGGGAAGGCCCCAGGAGTGGCCAGAGGTCATTGAGCTGTTTTAGTTTTTATTTTATTTATTTTATTTTTATTTTTTTTTCCTTTTTTTCTATAGTCTCAAGTGACTCCAGAGAAGGCAGGCAGGCAGAGCCAACAGTAGCTTGCCTCCAGGTGGGTAAGGAAGGAGGGGCGCTACGATTTAAAAGCACCAAAAGCAAGTGAAATCTAGAAATGAGGCTCCACCTAAGGTCCAGGAGTAGCAGTATAGCCTAGGGGTTGGAGTGATTGGTGGTGGACAGGCTTGGTGCATCCAGCGAGCCTGGGTTTGAATCCCACAGCCTCCACCCAGCAGGCCCTCATTAGTATTCGTGAGGGAGGCGGAATAAGGTAAGAGCCCTGTAGACTCAGACGTAGGGGTAGTTATACACATTAATGAGGGGAGAAAGTGGTCAAGTGGCCCTAGGTCGCTCACGGTAAAGGTTGTTCGAGCACCACTCAAACCGAACTGTGCTGTTGCCTTCTTAGCACTCCCTAGAGACTGTATTTTCTGCAAAAACTGAACTGTGCTTAAAATCTAAACTGTTTGCTTGCTCCTGGACTGTGCTATCGATTTGAGTCCTTGCATACCTGACACCCAACTTCATCATTGTTGTCCGGACCAGCTTCGCCAGAGCCTGACGCTGACCCAGGGAAGTCCCCGGCCCATCCGCCATCTGCAGCAGAACCACCTCCAGTGACGTCAGCTTGTGTTGAAGTCCCACCACAAGTGTTCCAGCATCAACCCTGCAATGGTAAGTGGTGGAGAGCTGCTAGTGAGGTATCCAGTAGTGAATCAGATTAGGAGCTGCCCCAGCTCAAGCTTGAGGGACCACAGTTAATGTCGTGCTTGCCCTTTTCTTATTTTGCTGGCCATCCATAAGTGTGCATGTGCCTGTGTTGCTTCGTAGAGGCCGCCTGAAGATCATACCACCAGCAGTCTTGTTGAGAGGTCAACTGGGTGCCAGGGACCTGCCAGTGGTCATTGCTGTGGATTGTCCAGAGAACAATTGGCTGACCAGAAGTCTTCAGCTTCTTGCCCAGAGCCGCAGAGGATTGCCATCTTCCTCCTTGTCCAGCTAGCAGTGTTCCTCTTTGTGTGTTGTTCATCAGGAGGATGCCCCATTATGGCCTGTTTGTAACAAGCGCTTTGTGGGGCCAATGTCCACCTGCTGATCAGCTGATGCGTAGGAAAGCCCAAGCTTGGTTCGTCCGTAGTTGCATCATCTCAGCCAACTGCACGCAGGACTTGGACTAAAAGGGGTTAAACCCCTGTTCTTGGTTCGACCAATTGTTGGTCCCAATTGTATGTTTTTTTTTATTATCTTGTAACATTGTAGAACACAGTTATCTTGGTTTTTATTGTCCCTGGTAAATAAACCTTTTGCATCTTGGTCACTGAGTAAGCTTCCTGCCTCTCCTTCCAGATTCATCTGGCCTGTCCTATAATTGTTAGGGAACCTTTCTACCTGCTACATTTGTGTTCCCTGCTTTTGGTTTGTATTCATTTGTTTCTTTTGGGCTCTCTAGTTTCTGCCACCTGTGTTTTTATTGTTTATTTGTGCTTATGGTTATTCCTACCTTCAGCTGCCCTGTGCCTGTGCTCTCAGACTATATTTCCTCCACAGATTTTCCCAGCCCTCAGTCACTGGCATTTTATTAAGTGTTTCAGCTTCCACTGCTGTTTTCCTGCCTGCTATCTCTAGCGCTTCCAGCCTAATATTTTGCACCTGGTCCAGGCCTCACCCTGCCCCTCCTTGTTGCTCTCTGTTCTCCCAGCTCTGCTCTTGCTCCACTCAGTCTCGCTCACTTTATTCAGTACTGGAGTTTCATGTGCCCTACTCACTTTATTCTGTGTTTGCTCAGCCTGGCCCACCTCCTGCATTGCTTTACTGATACTTTCAGCTATTACACTGGCTGCCCAGTCTCAGCTACAGCTGCAGGCCTTTTATCAATTTGTTTCTGAATTTAACTATTTTGAACCTCTCAGTCATTAATTTGCTTCCACTGTTCCCATTGCTCTAGCAGTGTGCTTTCCTAGGCTTGTCCTTCATTGGGACCTTGCATGTAAAAGTGTCTCTTTTGGGGATCCCTACCCTACTAGTATTACAGTTGCTATTGGTCTCATCATGCTCCCACTTCTATCAAACCTTACTTTTACCAATCCCACAGCAGTCTGTTTCTGATGATAACCTAATTCTGCTTTCATGGCTGGCACATATTTAACTTATTTCATTAGCTGCTCTGTGTTGTGGCACCATGTTCGTGGCTTCTTTGCTTTTCCTATGACAGGGGACTGAGGAGTCACAGAGGGCCTTGCAGCCCCAGGTAGCGGAAGCAACTTCCTATTTGTAGTGTATTGTATAAGCTCCTGGCTCACCTGGCCTCCTCCTGCCACTCCACATAGCCTTTACGGCAATATGCAACCAACAATTTCAGGCAACTCTCTACCTAAGGGCTTCTAGCTCTACCCAGTCTTCTACCATCCCTTCCTGAATATTATGCACCCGGTTTACACAGTTATCCCAGCCTTCATGTCCCTTGCACTACCAGCAATGCTCAACCCCTTCCAAGTCTGGCAGCAATGCATGTTTACTTGCTTCGAACCACACCTCCTACTGTACTGGCATTGCAGTCTCCTTCTATCCTTCTCCGGCTTCACAGCCTCCTCTTCCACTCCAACTGTCAGCCCTGGGCTTCGCCCAGACCCACCATTCTCTTATTCACAGTATTCAATTCAATTTACTTCCAATTTGGCTTCCTAGTGGACTTGGTCGGCATGCATTCCTGTGGTTGACAAATGCTTTGCCTTAACTAACCCCAAGATGGTCCATATTGCTCAGCCCGACCTACGTACAGGTCTCTCCACGTCAGCTCTCATCCAGTCAAGACCCACGTGAGGGTGCACAGTGGTCAGTCTGACCATGTCTGCTATCTTCCATCACAACCCACATGCAGGTCTCATGCTCATTACAACTCACTCCTCCACATTTGAAGACATGCCCACCATATCCATTACTGCCAGGACTCTGGACTAACCCTGTGGCTGACATTCTCTCTCTGCACCCCGAAGTTCACATCTTGAGCATGCGAAGCTTGGAGCAGGTTCATTCTCACCTGGCCCATAGTTGGGAAGGTCCTCACTCTGGGTAGAACTTCAGTCATCAACCATACTGACAACACCTCCTGATGTAGTATTTAAGACTTCTGCAGCGAAGGGGTGGAGCTCTCCCGGGAACCCCTTTAGTTGCCTAGTCAGGTTCCAAGGGCACTCTTCCACGCTATTCTTCCTACAACCACCTCTGGTTCACCTGGTCTGTTCATAGATCGGTAGGCCAGCTCAGTGCCTCAGCAGTTGTTACTCTTCTCCTCCCGCCTTGGTTGATTCTTGTTGCAGAGTGTGCTCGCAACCCTCCATGGTGCTCCTGTTAGAGGGATAGAGCGAGAGTGTTCCCTGAAATTGCAGTTCCCTTGGATTGGTCTACTAAATTGCAATAGCAGAGACATCACCAACCAAAAATATCCCCAAGTCTGGAGGGAAGGCAATCTAGGCATTGGATCCCCAGAGGTTTCCTCCTCACAAAGGGTTTTTTTCTCTCCTCCATGCTGAGAGTCATAATACTAGATAGGCACCCTTGTAGTCCCTATATCACTTAGTTAGATTTCTGCTGTTGGATGGAGACGGGTGGATGCCCCGTATTTGTTCTTTCTCCACATTAGGCTGTTCTCTCTCTCCATAGGAAGCCAGGCCTCCACACCTCACTGTTAGACCACTGAGTGTATCACTATTCGTATGTTGTTTCCTGCCTATTCTAGTCAAAATAACCTGACCACTGACCTATGCTACCAACTGAACCCATACTTCTAACCGACTGATGTATCGATCTTCGACTCGATAAGTGTTAACCATCTTGTATTCTTTACTCGGTCTCTTTTTGGGCTTCTTCCTAAGGTATCTTTAGCCAAGAGAACCACTCCCATGGCACCTCTAAGAGTGGAACCCTCTCCTAGCGTTCCTTGCCTTCGTACCCCTACAGGGTGGTATATCCCATGGAGAGAGAGGTAAACAGCCACAAAGTTATATACGTTACACAAGCATGAAACCAGTTGCACAGGCACATTGAATTGGAAGGCTATAGCCTGTAGTTCAAGGGGGTGGTACAACTGGCCAAATCCCCCTTTTGGCCTATGAAAGGGCTGCTCTCCTCACTCCACATACAGCATTTATTCATTGCCCCTCCATCCACCCCTCCTCCTCCAGCAGCTCACCTGTCTCTCCCATGGGCTTCTTTCTAAGGTACGTTTAGCTAAGGGAACCACTCCCATGGCACCTCTAGGGGTACCTTGCCTTTGTACCCCTGCAGGGTGGTTTATCCCATGGATAGAGAGGCGAACAGCCACAGAGTTATCTAAGTTACTCAAGCACGAAACCAGTTGCACAGCCACACTGAAATGTGTTCCTGATAATCTTTATTCTTCAATGGGGGATTTTAAATTCAATCAGCTATTTTTAAGATTGTGTTTAATAACAAGTTTTGTAATTTGTGTGGCTCTACAGTAAAGATGGTAGCCCCCAGCAACTTTCAAAAATCTTTCTGCAGAGAGCACACACTAACTGCACCCACTGTATTTATAATGCAAATATGTCAGGGTGTTGCCAGCACATGTTTTCTGATGGCCAACAGCACAACACCATTCTGATTTGCTTACATCCATGATTGTTGACATGGCAAAAGAAAAATAACTTTTAAGAACTTCAGGGGCAGATGCATTGGTTTTTCCTCCCACCTCAAGAAGGCCAAAAGTAAGGAGCTTGAGGAACAGCAAGCCAAACTTTATGAACTGGAGAAGCAGTACAGGGAGGACCCCAATAAACGTAAAGAGCTCCTAGTGAAGATAACTGGGTTTAGATATAAGACTAATGTGCACCTCCACCAGAAGGCAGAATATGCCCTATTCCTCCTAAAGCAGACCTTCCTGGAGGTGGGAGAGAATCTAGGGATCTGGATTGCCTACCAACTAAAGAAAAGACAAGAAAGATCTAAAATTATAGCTGTTAAGCAAATAAATAGCACTATCAGGATGGATATCAAGAGCATTGATTATGGTTTCTTACAATTCTATATGTTTTTTTTAGAGGTCTGATGTGACAGTTCATGAGGAGGATATGATAGCATTTTCAAGGAATCTGGGCCTCACCTCACTCACTACAAACAGAGAGACAAACGTGAACACTCTTTCACAATAATAGATGTGAAATGTCTCTAAACAGCATGCCAAATGATCAAACCCCAGATGGGATGTCATAACGGCAGAGTTATACTCCTCCTACAACCAAGAGCTGTTTGAACCTCTGTCAGACGTATTATCTGATGCTAGGGAAATGGATATGCTTCCACCATCCATGTGCACTGCCCTCATAACGCTAATCCCCAAACAGAGGAAGGACCCTTCCAGCTGTACCAGGTACAGACTCACCAATATACCTCATTACACCTGATTGTAAACTATACACTAAACTGCTAGCCAATAGGCTGAGGGAAGTCACCCCTTCTAATCAATCTAGATCAAGCAGGGTTTTTCCCAGGCCATAGAGACATGGACAACACTAAAAGGTTTCTCACCCTCCTATGGGCAATTGCCTGTTCAGTCAGCCTAGCCACCGTGGTCACTTTGGATGAAGTGAAAGCATTTGACGGGGTTGAATGGAACTTTCTCTTCCATGTCCTCAATAAATTTGGCATTGAACATTTTTTATAGAGTGGATGCGCATGCTATATCAGGGAGCAACAAAGGCAATCCTAAGAAATGGACACATCTCAGACACCTTCTGTCAAAGGAGGGGGGACAAGGCAAGATTCCCCCTACCCCCACTCCTATTGATCCTGACCCTGAAATCACTACCACAAGCAATCAGGCTGCACCCACAGATCCACAGAACTGTGGCAGGAAGAAAGCAGAAAATACTTACTCGGATGATGGAAACATAGAAACATAGACTTTGTCAGCAGATAAGGACTGCTTAGCCCATCTAATCTGCTCCTGAAGCTTTCAGTTACCAATTGCGAGCTCCTCTCACAATTGGTAACTGAACCCACTAGGCACAACTGCAAGAGTGGTAATAGCACACTTCTGGACTGGGTCCTGGTCAGCTGCCCATCAAGGATATCAGGGGTCACAGTTCACCCAGACTCCCTAAGTGAGCACTCGCCTGTCACCTGCCTTTGGTCAAATACAATCAAGAAGGCTGCTCCAACCTTGATGGAAAGTTGGATACTCAAGAGAGGCCTGCTTAACTCCTTTAGGGCAGAGCTTGCCCAAATCGACTGGAGGCCACTGGATAAAATCCAGGACATAGACCTAACTCTTCAGTACTTTATTGACAAGTTCAGTGCTACTTGTAACATATTTGCCCCCGCAAGAAGGAGGAAAAACCCAGGGATCCTGTAATGGATGGATCACCAGGGAGCTGCTTGACCATATGAGGGATCAGGACAACCTGTGGACAGGGCCAAGGACACAGGCAAGAGAGATGATTATCAGAGATATAGGGTGGCCAGGAATAATTGTACTAACCTTATAAGACTTGCCAAAGCAAAGTTCTATAAGGACCAGCTTGAGTGGTTGTGGGATGATGGCAGGAGATTTTGGGGGAACATAAAGGAACTATTAGGGAAGGAAGATAAAAAGCATCCCACAATGTTCAACATAAATGGGACAACCACCCAAGACTTGCTCCCCATTGATGACTCCTTCAATAAAGCTTTTACAGACCTTAGCTCTGTACTACCCCTGAACTATTTTAATATCTCTGAATCTCCTCAAACCACCCCCAGCAAGGAATACAATCACCCTAATTTCTATTTTAAATATATCTCCATCGAGGAGGCTAGGAAATATGTAAAAAAGGTACTCAGCAAAATCAGACAAGGGAGTGATAAACCTGACATTAAAACAGTTGCTCTCACCTTGGAAGAAGTGCTTGCCCCCATCACTAAATTATTCAATAAATTCCTCACACTTGCTAAATTTCCCTCAGTTTGGAAACTTTCTCTACTGACCCCTGTTCATAAAAGTGGGGATCGCACAAGTACCTCTAACTATAGGCCTATCTCGATCATCTTCCTCTTCGCAAAAGCTCTGGAAAAAATAATGGCCGACCAAATCACCGATTAGCTGCAAAAATACAATCTTCAATGCACATAACAGCATGGCTTCAGGAAGAGCCATAACATGTCAACTGCCTTGGTTGATTGTTCTGAGTTTGTGCATAGGGCCCTGGATTGAGGCATGTTTGTGGGGTAAATATTTATTGATCTCACCAAAGTATTCAACAGTCAACCACTCTTTTTTTTACACAGCAGCTGCAGTATCTAGGCCTGTCAACCACCTCTATAATGTGATTCTATGACTACCTCTCCTGTAGATCACAGAGTGTTAAAAGAGGGACTGCTAACTCTACTGCTAGAGTGGTCTCCATGGGAGTCCCCGAAGGTCCATACTTGGCCGGCTGGTTTTTAGTTTATTTCTAAATGCACTCCCTGATGCCTGCACTAGCAAAATCATTCTGTATGCTGATGATGCAGTCATCTGGAATTGTCAATCCCAGCTTGCTCAGCTCCAACAAAATCTCCAGGCCATCTTTCACAAACTTGAAGACTGGTTTCAACAACAAAAGCTGCTACTCAACTACAAAAAAACCAAAACCATGCCCATCTCAAGCTATCAAATCAAGGCAAGAAACCCTTTACTCACCATTACCGACAACAAAGCAATCCCACTGGAGTAGGTAGACTGCTTTATATACTTATGGGTCATAAGAACATAAGAATTTGTCAGCAGAAGGAGATCATGCGGTCCATCTAGCCTGCCTGTGATATCTACCCCCCCCATTTAATGGTTTTGCTGATATGACCACACTTACTGTCCCATGCCCATTTGAATTCGTTAACTGACTCAGCTGCCACCACCTCAGATGGCAGGCTGTTCCACAGCCCCACGATCCTTTCTAATGTTGGTTCTGAACTTTCCGCCCACCAGGCATAAGTTGTGTCCCCTTGTGCGCACAGTCCCATTTACATGGAAGAAGTTTCCTGTTTGTACTGCATTAATACCCTTCATGTACTAAAAATTTTCTATCATGCCCCCTCTATTTCTCCTCTGCTCTAGAGAGAAGAGATTCAATTGGCTGAGACTGTTTCCATAAGATTCATGGTGCAGACCCTGCACCATCTTGGTGACTCTCCTCTGCACAGATTCCAAATGGTCTATGCTCCATTTTGAGTGAGGCCGTCAAGACTGCACACAGTACTCCAAGTGTGGCCTCACCAGGGACCTATATAGTGGAACAATTACCTTGCACTTTCTTCTGGTAATACCCCTACCTATGCATCCAAGGATGCTGCTTGCCTTTAACGCTGCTTTTTCGCATTGCTTTCCTACCTTCAAATCATCTGCTATCAGAACTCCTAGGTCATGTTCCAGCTTCGTGTTTTCCAGTGTCTGACTGTCATAATAGATGACACCCTGTCCTTCTCGAGGCACATTGAACAGGTAGTAAAAGCAGTCAATATCAGACTTGGGGCTTTATGCATATACCGTCAATACCTCATGCCCACAATCCTTCGCCTCTCCATCACCAGCTCTATCCTATCAATAATTGACTACAGTCTGGTAGTGTACCATGCTGCCTCAGAAACTGCCCTAAAATGGGTGGCTACGGCACTCAATAAACCGTGTAGGCTAGTCCTTGGGGCAGATAAACCTACCCACACGTGCGCCTTGTACGAACAAACTGTCTCACACTCAGAGACAGGGTCAAAATACAAACTTGCCTATTAGGTAAAAAAGCCCAACTAGGCCTTGCACCCCCCTGCATCCAACACATCATTCCACCAGCTCACCTGCAGCATAATACAAGGGGCATGGTTAGAGGTACCCTATGTGTCCCCGTCATGAGGACATCCCTTGGCCAGCGCCCGTTCGCCTACAGGGGTCTCCTCAGGCTAAACGAGCTCCTGGTTGGAGTAAACAATACAAAGAGCTTCTCTACCTTTTAGCATGAGCTGAAGCAATCCCTAATCAACACTAGAACCTGTGAATGCAGACATGCATAAGACACTTACACCCCTCAGTAAGGCACTCGCCGTCCACATAAGTACTCCACCGTGGGAAATCAGACTTCCAAACTTCACCCGATAGAATTTTAATCCACTGTTGATTAGCTCTTACTCCCACCTTGTTCCTCCCAGCCCCTCTCTTTACATGCCTAAGTGCCATTAATTCAATCCCATCCCTGTGACTCTCAACCTGCTCCTACGCCCTCAATTCATCTCCTCCTAACTACTGTCTCACCACCCAATCCTGCCCTTACCTCATACTGACCTCCCCTTTACTTCACCTATCACCTATTGCTTTCCTAGCTCCAACTTTTCCAGCTCATCTCCGGGACTGTGCCTGTTGATCCCCTGCTCCCACATCCCTCTCCCTCCTCCCTTAACCTGCATCTATTTTGAAGAATTTAGGACCTGAAACTTGTCACAATGCATGTTCCCAAGGCAGCTGGTTATACCTCTCAGAGTTGTTAACTGCAACTGCCTATAATCAATTACAAAGATGCTTTCTTGTCCAGTTAGTATTCCTATCTTAGATACCTGTATTTCAGTCTGTGTGAACTGTACCATTGTAACTTTTCTAACTGTTGTTTTGTCTCTTGGCGTGTAACCATTGTAAAAGAGCTGATAGCTCAAAGGTTAATTCCAAAGTGTTAAATAAATAAATAAACAAAACCAGAGTGTTCTATGCAAATCCTCATAGAACTGACCCAGAGCTATGGTACAATCTTCTGTTACTAACTAAATGCAACCAAATCAATTGTCCTGCCTTCAAACTCAGACACAAGGTCTCTGCCAGGATACACATGGCGATTACACATGCAGATGACCCTCTGAAGTACATGTGTATCAATATCTCCAGGGACCTAAACAGATTAAAGGCCCATAACATCAGCCCACTCCTAACAGAATTTGAGAAAGACTTGACAAAATGGAGCCACTTGCACCTGTCCCATTAGGGGAGGGTGCAAGCCCTCAAAATGATGGCGACCCCAAAAATACAGTATGTGTTTGACAACTTTCCCATTATGATAAAGAAACCACCCAGGAAAACCTGTAAAAGATCATTCTTTGCTTATTCTGGTGTAAAGACTTAAGGAGGCTCAGTGCAGGGAAACTAATGAGAGAACTCAGGAGGGGAAGAATCAAACTCCCAGATTTCACTTTTAAACACAAAGGACATGCTCTCTTGCTACTTAAGACAAGGATCCTCAGAGGTCCTCCACTATACAGACCAAAGTGGGTTGCAAGTGAGCAAGAATTTTAAATAAACTGCTGGTTGACACCATTCTTTTTGGGAACCTTCCCCCTGACTCAAAAGCTACTCTACACTACACCGTGCAAAGGAAATATGGCAGTGAGCTGCAAAGTTAGCAGGCTGGACCATGAACAAATTTGTCTACCTTCCTGTTTGGAAGAATAAGCTCTCATCTATTTTATGTATTTATTTATTTAATTATTTATTTAATTTTGTTCACCGGGTAGGCCCACTGGGCCCAAGACGTTCCTTTTTTAGGGGTAACCTGAAATTAGTTACAGAGGGGTTTTTGGGTACAGGACATTTCAAATACCTGACAGTTTTAGGCACAGTCACAATACATAGCAGACAAAAATACAGTAATACAATGCATATTCTTGACAGCTTTGAGGTACAAGCACAAGAAACTGCAGACAAAATGCAGCAATACAACAAGTAGACTCATATCAGTGGGCAGACCTAGACTTTTTATGGGACAAAAAGATCTTTTATTGTAGCACATTCGTATAGTCTGTACATGGTCACCTTCCCATGTAGAGTGTAGGCACCTGTAGCCAAGGGTATAGGACTTAGGGGGCAATTTACCCAGATTAGGATAATATACTAGGGGTTGGGGAGTCACAGATTGTCTTTGACATCTGCATTGCCTGTGTTCCTTATGTAGCTCTCTGAGTCCTTTTTTAACAGAGGTTAGTGAGCCTGCATTTTTCAGCTGGTCTGGGAGATTGTTCCAGTGGGTAGAAGCAGCATGGGTGAAGGACTTATTCCCTGCTGCCATTGGTATCCTAGGGACTTCCAGTAGTTTCTGAGATGAGGTGCAGAGCAGCCTGCCTGGGCATTTAGAGACCAGTATCCCATTTAGGCCAATTGGGTGTGGGTCGTTTATTTATTTATTTATTTTATTTAGTTATTTAACCAGGTGAGACACACTAAGCTGAAAGCTTTTTTACAGGTGCAACCTGGGAGCACAGGGAAGTTAAGTGACTTGTTCAGGGTCACACAGTATGCAAGTGGAAGCTGTAGTATTCAAACCCAGGACTGGTCTGCTGGATGTCACCAGATTTGCAGCTCAGAGCCTTAAACCACTGTGCTATACTGCCTCTTTTATTATTATTATTTCTATTATTTTGTAGGTGGTGTACAACAGAGGGAATTGGAGCCATTGGGTAAGAGACGGTCAGTTTAAGGAGTCAAGCACCTCACAGTGGTGTCGCCTCAGGGGTGATTTGGTAGCAAATCACACAATTTTGTTATAAAGAGCTTGCATCCTGCCCAGCTCCTTACCAAATAGGGCCTGGATGATGGGAGTTGCATAGGTTGGATTTGGCAGGAGGATACTGTTTGCAATTGCAACCTAGTCTCAGGGATAAGTTGTGAATTCAGTCTGTATAGCAGTCCAAGCTTATGGTGTATAGTTTTGGTGACCTGGTTCACCTGGTATGTAAATGTGAGGCCTTGGTTGAGGACAAGGCCAAGGTACCTAAAAGGGCTCACCACTTCCAAGGGTGTCCCTGAGGACAAGACAAGGAGGAGTAGAAGGGATCTGTCTGAGCCTCGTGTACTAGGTCCATAGACCATGACTTTTGTTTTTTTGTCATTCAGCAGCAGCCTGTTCTTCAGCAGCCACTTTTCCAGTGTACTGAAGTCCTCCTGTAGCAGAGGTTTCAATTCTGATATGCTGGCAGCGGTTCTGTATAGTACAGCGTCATCCCCATATTGTATTACAGAGTTACCACCACAGTTGTTGCCAAGATCAATGACAAACAGTGAAAACAGGCGGGGCCCCAGGACAGAGCCTTGAGGTACCCCCTCCTTGATAGGTAGACTACCTGATAACGATCCATTCCACTTAACCTGCTGGGTTCCATGGTAGAGGTAACTCTCAAACCATGCCAAGGAGTGGCAGTCTAGGCCTGTGTTCTTGAACTTGTCTGCCAACAGGCCGTGGTTGACCAAGTCAAAGGCCTTTGTGAAATCAATGAAACTGGCTGCATTGGTGTAGTACTGGTAGAAAACCTATGAAATTACCAGATTGGGAATCTGGGATCAACCACCTGACAAATGTCATAGACCCCAAAACAGGTTATTTGAAATCCCTTGCTTAACCGTAAACTGACTGTCCACTCCCAGACAGGCATCACTGGAGGTACCTTCAGCTCAGACATGCCCTCTCCAAGGCACTTGGCCCTCACTGCAGGATGATGGAAGTGAACCCCTTAGATTTTTTAATGTCTTTTTCCAGACAGGCTCTAATAAAAAACAGCCATGTATACTTTACCTTACTCTCCCTGGCCCCACAGAACACACAGCCATAAAATAGGGACTTACACTAGGCCAGGAACTCTATCAAGAATTCTGGATGGAATGGTGGGAAACCCTCAGTAGAGACATCAGGGATACTAAGAACAGATTTACTCAGTTTAAACTACTTTATAGATGGCATAAGACACCTACAAAGCGGTACACATAGGGAATGTCCTCAGCTGATAGATGCTGGAGATGTGGACCGCGCAAGAGGAATCTCTCATTTACCTACTTTGTTCATGTTAGACACTAACCAGCTTCTGGTCAGAATAATAACAGGTCTGTGCCACAATAATCAAGCAGATCCTTGCACTGGTTTCCACCTTAATGATGCTGGACACATGCCTGGATAAGCATCTGAAACCAATCTGCCCTCAGACAGGCTGACAGCAGCACTAGTCTTCACAAAAAGAAATAATACTGAGGCACTGGAAGCAACAAAACCCACCTGATATTACAGAATGGTTGTCACAGTTTGGCCAAATGGCAAGCTTCGAAGGCATCCAATATGCAATTGGTGGAAAACTGAGAATCTACAGGGTTATTTACAGGGGGATACCTAAAATGCAGATGCTGCATTATACTGCAGGGAGCATGCAAACTGGACACTACAGTAGATCAATGGACGTTAGGTCCCACGAAGCCCATTGCCAGACACATCAGGGTAAGAGAAATTTGAAAAACCTCTACATTTCTTATAGTGAATATATGTGAGCATCCTCCCTTCAGTATAATGGTCAAAGCACTGTCTCATGCCTTATAAATACACTGTAAGGAGTTCATATATATATTTAGAGACCAATATTGAATGTAAAATATGAGAACATAGCTTGTAAGTCCCTTGAATTCAGTGGGCAAATCCTATATTTGATTGTAGACTCTTAAGTGGTGATAGCTCATTCATGGTTTTTATTTTCTAAAGTTTTGTAATGAATTGTTGTCTTTAACTTCTCTTTAAAAATAAAAACATTAATTGGAAAGAAAAAATAGAACGGAAGATGTGGAAAAGAATTGGTCACGTGTCTGTTAGTTATAAATCAATGCTAACAAATGAAAGTTAATGCACGTGGAGCAAAAAAATCCAAAAATAACATACAGAATGGGGGTGGGTAACAGGGGAAATTATGACTAAAGACAAGACCTGAGGTAATAATATCAGACATTTTATAAACAACTGCACAGTGCAAGAGGGCAGTGGGGAGGGCAATTGGAATGCTGGGATGTATTGGAAGGGGTATCAGTAGCTGGAGGAGTGAGCGGATTCTGCCACTGTACAGGTTTCTGGTTCATCTTCCGACCCCTTTTATCTGATCCTCTTTTAACCCACACCTGGCTGCCTCGGTGGCTGCTCCAATTCTGAATGAATGTGTGTTGTATGAGGTCGGGTTTACACCTGCCATCCATAAACCCTTTCGCAGGACCGCAGTGAACTGCCGCCTTGAGACCGCTTTTCTGTCCCCATACACAAACAAATGCCTCAGTCCTGTTGGACGACCCGCCACACACTCCTTCATTGACAACCATGGGCGAATGTTCCCTGTGGGGGCATAAACAGTGTTATAATGGTGGGGGGGGTCGCACTGGTTCGTTTTTGATTTTCGCAGCTGAAGACACAGTCTGTCTTGCCAGATGACAAAATCACTAAACTGGAGATTGGTGTTCTGACTCGATGAGTTAGACTGTGGTACCAACACCGACACCTGGAAGGCCCCAAAAAATGCACATATGTATAGGGCCCTGAAAAGCTTGGTTTTGTAGCCCGAGCTGCAAGTGACTGCTTTCAGAAGGCTGGACAGTTGAGGTAATCCTATCAGCTTCCTTGTGTCCACCTTTTTTCCTGCAAGTCTAGACATGCCAGGTATCATTTTCTTCATAATGAAACTGTTGGTTGGGTCAGGAAAACCCTCGTACTTATGAAGAAAGGTGATGCCCACTAGTTGGAGGTGTATAGCTGCTGGGGATTTTCCCAGGCTTTCGAAGTGGAGGACGTAGCTTTGAACTTGTCTTTGGGTACTATGCAGTCCACGCTTACCTCGTGACCACAAAATTGCTGGAAAGATCCATAGCTACCTACATACTTCCTCCATGTCGAGGGGGCCACAGCGAGTAGTACCAGTTGCTGCAATCTTGGCTCCCAAGTCTCCAGACCAGTTCAGTATTTTGTGGGGAACTGGCTCACGTATACAACTCCGCCTGAAGTACTCAAGCTGAAATTGAGACAGGGCATCAGCTATAACATTTTCTTTTCCTGGCAAATGACATGCCTTAAAAGAGATGTTGTACCTTAAGCAGCATTACACAAAGACCCGCAAGACCTTCATCACCTCTTCAGAACGAGATGTCTGTGAGTTCACTATGTCTGCTGTGAAACAGCACTTTCTTATTCTGAATTTTGTGCCCCCACACACTTATGGCTACCATGATAGGGAACAGTTCGAGAAGGGTGATGTTTTTTGTGAGTCCCCTCAATACTCAATCCTGTGGCCAGCATCTTGCAAACCATGTTCCTTGCCAGAATACCCCAAAACCAATGCCACCTGAAGCATTGATCACCATGTGCAGATCCAACAATTGGTCTGCTGGTGTCTGCCAGATGATGATACTGTTGAAATCTTGTAAGAAGAGTTCCCAAACCTGTAAATCTGCTTTTATGCCCTTCGTTAGTCTGATGTGATGATATGGTTTTAGAGCCCCCAGTGGCTGACGCCATCCACCTGAGGAATGGCCTGCATGGGCGAATTGCCCGGCATGCAAAATTCAAGTGGCCTATAACAGATTGCAGCTGTTGTAGGGTCGCCTTCTTTGCCCTACCCATCTCACACAACAGTTTGCTCAAAAGTGCCACCTTGTCTTGCAGTAGCCGGGAAACCATTGCCTTGGAGTCTATTTCTATGCTCAGGTATGAGAGGCAGGTAGCAGGGCCCTCCATTTTTTCCTGTGCTAGAGGGACACCGAAATACCCCATTAATGGGGTGAAACCTTGCTGCATCTCCACACATGTGGTCCCCCCTGGGGCCCACAAATAGGAAATCATTGAGATAATGAACTATATGTATGTTCAGTGTGTGTTCTCTGGTGGCCCACTCCAAGAAGGTTGAGAATGCTTCGAAGGCTGAGCAGCTTACGGAGCATACCATGGGCATAGCCTTATCCATATACCATTGGCCTCACACTTTGAAACCCAGTAAATCATGGTCACTTGGATGTACTGGTAGCAGACGGAAAGCAGATTTGATGTCACTTTTTGCCATCATTGCCCCACCGCCTAGCTCTTGTATGTGGCGCAGTGCCACATCGAATGTTGTATATTGCACTGTGAAATCCTCCAGGTTGATGAAGTCATTTACTGCCTTATGGGTAGGACAAGTGATGAATGAGCCTGTATTCCCCTACTTCCTTCTTGGGGACCAGCCCCAATGGGGATACCCTGAGATTGTGCACTGGTGGGTAATCAAATGGTTCCGCCGCCACCCTGCCTGCCTCTATTTTCCTGGTAATTTTCATCTCCAGGATGTTAGGAAGTAAAATTGCAGACTTGAGATTGCAAGCTGTGGTTTCTAACCTTGGCCCCTTGTATGGTATCCTAAAACCATACTTGAAACCATTGTGTATATATTTTGCTGTTGTTTTTTTCCGGTAGCAGTCAAGCCAGGGGTCCATTTGGTCTAATCATACTGGTGAGTTAGCAAAACTTCCCAGACCCCTTTCCTTTTTCACTGCTTGCTCCCTCGATGTTTGATTTCTTGCAGGAATGCCGTGTGCATTCTGAGAACTTGTGCTCTCCTCCGCACAACTTGCAGATGTGCTTGTACTTACAAAAGGAACCAAAACATTTTCCTTTATTGTAGTCATAACATGCCTTCCTCCCTGCTCTGCCCTCTGTTCTTTCCTGTACTCTCCACCTGTTTGTCTGGCAATAACATGACCATTATCCATATGAGTTACCACATTGGGCCGGCCACGCGTCATATAGTGGACCCTCAGGTCTATGTGTGTGTTTTCCCATTTGAGATTGGGTTGCCTAGAAAGTTTTAAACAAAACTGCTATTTTAACCACGCATATCCATCAAAGGACAGATGTGAAGATTTTATGGTATCCCTGTATTTTAGCAGAGCAATTAACTTATCAGGGTGTTTCATCCCATAAACTGACATAAATATGTCAAATGCTGCTGCCCAATTCTCAAATGTGAAAGGTACCTTCGGCTGCCATGGCCTCTCTTGTTTATTCCTTGTCTCATCACTCACTTCCAGGATCTCCTATGCAATAACGAGAACATGTCTATAAATTTCCCATTTCCAGATTTTTTCCCAGACAGCATCGGATAAGTGGTCCCCCAATGGGTCTTCCACCCCAGCATATGCCCAACACTCCGGTGATCCCGATATTGCACTGGTTGACTTGTCCCCCATTGCAGTATTGGGAGGGGTATCCATTTTAGAGGCTACCATCTCTCGCTCTTGTAAGCTTGGTGTCAAGCTTTCCTTGTTAGTTGGGGGGTTGTATTTTTGAAGGCCCCGGCCCTCTCCATACCTGAACTGCCTCCCCATTGTGCATTACCCCTTCTACCATATCCCCTTGGGAGACAATGGGGTGAAGGGGCTGGATCAAATGAGCCTCAACCCCTGTTGTGATCTGCTGTCCACCTCCCATGTGACTTAACCAGGCTTTATCTGGTCCTGCCACTGCAGATTCAGTCCAGTGGTGTGCCCCTAAGCCATAGTTATCTACTGGCCCAGAGGCCCCAGCTGTGCCCAAAGAGGTACCCTCACCAGGCTCATTGGCTGGAAATGTCTGAGGCCCCATGATGGGGTTGGTCATTCCACCCTGCTGGGTTGTTGGGAAACCGGGGGCGAAGGGGCCCCAAAGATTCATCGCTGGCCAAGAGATGGGCATATTACCCAGTCCCCCATACATAAATGGCCACCTAAAGGGGTTATGTTGCCATGTTTGATGCCTTGGCATTACCGGCCCAGGTTTGAACCCTGGAGCCCCCTGGTGTCCTAACTGGCTGCTTACCTTTTGACCCCCTTGGTTTTCATGTGATTTTTGTTTTACTGTTTTCTGACCACGGCCCCCAGTCCTGTCTCCCATGCACCTTGCCATCTTCCATTCACATTCTCTTACCTTTGTGGCCTTAGCCATGTCTTCAAGGTTCTTTCTCCATTTTTTATATTTTGCTTCCTCTGTTGCAGATTCCAATGGCAGCCGTTCCCGGCTATCACTGGATTGCTCTTCCTCACTATCAGATTCAAACCACACTAATTCTATTAAAACATCACTGTCTTGATCTCCCTCATACTCACTGATCTGTGGCTGGGCCACCGGTAGCACCGGGGTTTTTTCCCTTTCTTCATTCTCTGTCCTGGGTTGGGCCACCGATGTGTTCTCCTCTGCTCTGCTCCATTTTTTCTCTGTCTGCTTTTTTTCCAGTCTCTGCCACTGGTTGAAACTTACTCCTACTCTGCCTGCCCTGCCCCTTTTTAGCAACAGATTTTTTCTGGGCCACGGATTCCAACAATCGGGCTGATGGCTGGCTACGCTTGGGCTGCCAACCCTCATCTTCCGCTGGTTCTTGTGGCCTATGTTCTAGTATGGTGGGAGGGTCTGCCACAGTTTGCTGTTGCACACCTGGATGGGCAACTAGTAGTTCTGGTTCCAACCTGGACATGGTCATCAGCCAATCCGACCCCCCAATGTCCTTTAGGCATTGCAGGGCCTTGCGGAATGCTTGGTCTTGCCCTTGCATGGGGATAGCCTGTGCCACATATTGTGTCTGGCTTCCTAGCCCCGAAAGGTCTTGAGTGGTACCCTGTGCCTGCCCAGAGATTTGGGGGGGCCTGGCTGTCCAGAACCTGGTTATTCTGTTATTAGTTATTACTACACCTTTAAACTTGCCCTTTATTAGTTAACCTTCTAACCCTATGTACTCTTAGAGTTTTATTTTTTTTTTATATGAACCCTTTTTCTAAAATGGGGGCCCCACTGGAAGGGATACTTGCTTTGAAAAGCCCAAAAGAAACATAAATTGATACCATAGTAGGTTAGTCCATTTTTTTAACTGACTGCCCTATCCTCGCTCATCTGTATTTGCTCTAGACCCCTCTTGCTACTGTTACTGTATCACAGCCTGCTAGTACCGAACAGTGTAGAACATCTCCCCCTTAGAAGTCCCCTTTTAAAATTCAAAACCATGAACAAAATGAAAAAAAAAAAAATTTATATTGGTATTACTCTTTAATCTATACCTCTGTGCTATAAACCGGGCGAGCAGGAACCTACCTCTGGAAAACTATTAAAATAAGAATCTGAAGCTCCTAATGCCCCAAAAGGCCAACAAGGCCTGCTGGTAGCTGTTTAAAATATTTTAAATGCTTAAAATGCCAATAAAAGAGTAGCGAGCGCCAGGCCTAGGCTATAAATTACCAGGATCAACATCACTTCACTTTATATTGTGGAACATGAGGGGGGCATAATAGTTATCATTTTGCTTTTTCACTTATCTCACGCAGAACAGAAAACCTGAAAGTTTACAAACTACATTCTTAGAATATGTATATAGTATATAAGGTTACCAGACGTCCACTTTTTCAGGACATGCCTTGTTTTCTAGCTGCTAAATTTCTCATTTTTAACCCGTGTTTTAAAAACCCATCTCCATTGTATTCTGGACTTACCTACTTTGACTCCTGTGTACCCCCATCTGGAAAAAAGTCCCAGCCCAGTGAGTAAAATAGCCCGGTGTAATGCAAAGTATGGGAAATCAATTGCTGGAGTGTTTTAAAAGTGGTCAGGGCTAACTGGGGGTAAATTCTGACGTTGTCTAGATAAAACCGTCTTGACAAACAAGAATTCTCATTAAGTTTCTAAAACAAACACACTTATCTTCTTGACATAATTTACTCAGTCTTAGATACTGTATTTGCTACACTATACACTGTATATAACACTGCAAAAGTAACCTGTTCCATCTGAAACTCATAACTTGTGTTTCTACATTAGTATGATAAATGATCAGGGCAATGAATGGCAGATCTGTGCAGGCAAGCAAACAGGAACCGGCTGGACAGGACTGCAGAAACCCCAGGTGTGCGCTCGCTTCCCCACACCGTTTCCAGCAGGGGATTGCATGGCAGTCCATGGGGTCAAAGGGCGAGCAGGCGGTCTATTTTTGGGGAAGACAGCACACCACCGGCCAACTGCAGCAATGCAACCCTCTCTCGTGCACCAGAAATAGAATTGTAGGTAATTGCTTAATTTTGCTCCTTAATGTAACACTGGTATACCTCTTCATTTTGTTTAAGTATCCTGTTTTAATTAAGAAAAAAAATTTGTACTGTTTAAAAACATCTGATAACTCAGCACTTGTCAGCGATACCCAGACCATTTGTTTTAGGTTTTTCTTTATTTTGGTTAAGCAGAATCTAAGCCGCTAACCCTAGAATCCCAACACACACACACACACACACACACACACACACACACACACGTATGCGCTGTATGAATATAACCATGAAATTATAAAGAAAGGCAGTGACAAACTGTAGCAGCATAGCTAACAATAAAAGAAACACAAGCGCCAGGGGTGTAAAAGGTGGGAGGGGCGCTACGTGGCAAGGCCAATCCAGCGGGGGGGGGGAAGGCGACCGAGAGACCGAGACCACTGGCCTGCAAAAAGCGTGAGCTAGTGGGTGGAGAACTGTCCAAGATAAAACCAAAGGAGAAAAGCGCTCTTGTTACTGACCGCAGCAATCCTTCAATGAGGTTGGGGGGTGGGCGATGGAGACACACACACACACACACACACACACACACACACACACACACAATGCACATGTATGCGCTGTGTGAATATAAGCATGAATCTGAATGAAGGGCAGAGACAAACTGCAGCAGTATCGCTAACAATAAAAGGAACTACAAGCGCCTGGGGCATAAAAGGTGGGGGGGGGGTGCCACGAGGCAAGGCCAAGCCAGTGGGGGGGCGCGACCGAGAGACCAAACCACTGGCCTGCAAAGGCGTGAGCTGGTGGGCGGAGAACCGGCCCCAAGGGAGAAAACCAAAGGAGAAAAGTGCTCTTGCTGCTGACTGCAGAAATCCTTCAACATGGTTTGGGGGAAGGGTGATGGAGACAAACACCAGAGCAACACAAGTCCAAATGAAACCCTCCGGAGCCCAGCTAGCACACTGGAAAATTAGCCGCCCAAAGTCGAACAAGCAAATCCACTACATTAAAGAACACTTACCTCAAGAGCTGGGAAGAACGCAAACACATAGTGGGAGCGGGGAAGCGAAAAAAGGCTGGCGGGTGACTAAAGAAGCTAGAAAGCCGATGGCGCCGAAAAAAGGAATGGAGGCACAAAACAAACTCAGAGTAATGAAAACGACAAAACTTCTTGCTGAGGAGCTGTTCCAGGAGGACAAGATCCCCAGGGACAGCTCCTTAAGAACCCTTGCCGTGACCCCCCCGTAGGGAGGGTCTGGGACAGCCCTGTCCGAGGAGACCCTTGGATTGGGCCACTTGCTCTGGGGGGCTGCCTCCTCCTAAATGGTGGGTCGTCCTCCTAGTCCCACCCTCTTGGGGGCTTTCGGCAACTTGCCCCCCTGGTGAGAGGCCGGTGGGGTTATTCTGCCGTTCCCAATCCCGGTACAATCTCAGTATTGCATGGGGTGGTGAACTGAGTGATGTCGGTAACAACAACAAAAAAAAAAGAAAAAGAAATGGGTCAGAAACTCAGGCTGTGTGTATGTGGCAAGGGGGGGTAGTACAGAGCATGGAAGGGAGGGTAATGGAGTGATGCTAGTAAATAAAAAAAAGGACCACAGCCTGAAGCTCTCGGTATATGGGGGGGGGGATAGGGAACAGAACAGAGCACAGAGGGGTAACAGAGCGATATCAGAAAATGAAGCTGTGTATATGTGAAGGGCGACACTACAGAGCATGGGTGGGTAAACAACAGACAGTTGCCACTACTCATCACCCTACATTTCTTTGGTTGCAAATTTCATCATGAACCATTCAGCAACCATTTCAAAGACATGCTCACTTCAGACTACTAGCCACTGGCAACGAAAAAAAGTCGGACAGCCTCATAGTAAAATTTGACCTGATGACTGGAGACCAGTTAAGCAAAATTTTCCCAGATGAACAAAGACATACAGAGTGTATGCATCCATGGATGAAACCCACACAAACCGCACATGAGAGACATTTAAATTTAAATGCAACTGACGTGAATGAAATAGAAGTCGACTGACTGGGGGGGAACACAAAAATGCAAATCGCATGGGCAGTTCAGGTTTTTACTGATAGGGCCCCCACTAAAAAACGTTAATTTAAAAACTGCCTCCCCAGAAACCATAAACCAGGCTGAAACAACTGCTCACTAAAGGATCCTGCTGTGATTGTTACCAGACCTGACTGGGCATTTTCTTCTACCTGCGGGTCTTTGATACAAAACCTGCTAGACTCTGTGGGCTGGATTTTCAAAGCACCCCTTGATCGCCACGAATTTGTGGTCATCTAGGGCTGTGGTGAAGCCCCCCCTGGCTTTGTCTGGGTCCCTGCACCATATTCAGGAAGAACAGGGTCCCTGTGCCACAAATCCACGAGTTGCCACACCTGCAGGCATGTGCCAAAACAATCGGTGCACCTGCAGGAAATGCCGCAGGGATCCAGCTGCCCCCCTTCTGGCACGACACCAGAGGAGCAAGGATGGGGGGACATATTCTGGCCAGACAGGAGTGGGCAAAGGACAGAAGGGGCACAGGGTGCAATGGTGGGTGTTGGGGAGGCTGTGGGTAGTCAGATGAGTGCAGTAACACCCAGTGGGGGAGTCAATTATAGCACACTTACACCAATGAAATGGCACCGTTCCCTGGCCTCATGTTGGCACAATCCTGGCAGCAGCCCCAGCCTTCAGGCAGCTGCCAGGGCTGTGCCCATGTGGGCTTATGGCACTGTGTAACAGTGGACCCCCAACCCGTGGTGCCACAACATCAGTGTAAGTGTTCTATAATAGGCATCCCCCTGGGTGCTACTGCACTTATCTGACTACTCACAGCCTCCCCAACCACTATGGCACCCTGTGCCCTTTCCTCCATCATATGTCACTGTCAGATCCCCACCACCGAGAGTCCAAGCAGGGAGAGCCAACAGTGCAAGGGGCTTAGACCAGCTCAGTTCTGGTCTGTCTTGAGCCCCTTGCTGCCATTATGGAAGAGCTTTCTGCCTCCCAGAAAAGGGGATGTTGCAGCCCTGCTGTGCGCAAGCCCCCTTGGAACCTGTTGAAGCCCACTGTGTGGCACAAGTGGGGCACAGTGCCAACTTGATGCAGTGGCTCCCAATTCAGACACAGATCATGTTTCTGAATCAGGAATGCTGCATCTTTTGACACAAGGTGCCAGTTGTGTCACACCTGTTTGATGCAAACTCCTTGCATCTTTCGGAGGGCTTTGAAAATCTGGCCCCATGTATTGATACCTCCCCTTTGAATTTTACCTCTGAATCTGACAAGGCTTCTTAATGGTCCTACAGACAACACTACTTGATTCTTTATGTAACTACTGCACTGATGAGGAACCTTTGTAAATGAGCTTCTTAGCTCAAAGGTATATATCCAGTTGTACAAATATAATAAAAATAAAATAAACACCAAGTTAAGACAGTTTTATACCTAAGTAAGAGAAATAGCAGGAGAGCAGTATTCCAGGTCAGGATACTGCTCCCTGCATGCTGGGATAAACAGATACCTAAATTCCCCTGACACTGGCAGAAACATTTCACTAATAACAGAGCCTGCATTACAGATCTCCAACAATGTTCTTTCCTCAATACTGAAGCAAATCCAAAAAAAAAAAAAAAAAGAGGAACTGCTGGCCACTACCCTCCATTAACACCTGCTGATCTTCAGAAACTAAAAACATCTGCTGCCCGCTCACCAGACACCGCAAATGGCCTTGTCAGGAAAGTATGGTTCAACATACAGCTATACATGGCCAGACTCGGGCGAGAGGGCTTAACAGAACTCAGACCACAGTCCTTCCCTGTAAAAACAGATAGAATGGATGCAGCTATATCACTCTAAGCTCAACCCCCAAACAAAAAATCAAAAAAAACCCTTGGAACATAATAAAGAAGCAAACAGGGGTTTCATATACAAGCAGCCGGATAACCACCTATGTCCAGTGAAATTATTCCTTAAGTACATGAGCAAAATTCCACCGGATGCCAATGCATTTTATCTGCATCCCAGATGCTTACCACAGTAATTCCTGGTGCAACAGGCTACCTGGTACACCAATGAAGTTATGGGAAAAAAATTCCTTGATGCGCTCATGGTTAACCTGAGTGTCGAAGTCCAGCTCAACCAGTGCTAGACAAATCACAGTATCAGGGCAACAGCAGTACAACTGTTGTTCAATGCAAGCCTAACTCCCAGGGAAATCGTGAGTGTCACAGGCCACCAATGTGAAGCAAGCTTGGCCAACTACAGGACTGCCTCATCCAAGGACAGAGAAGAGTGAAGCAGCATTCTGGGATGTCAGCAGAAGACTACCAAAACATGCATTTGTCAGCGCTGAATGTTTGCTTACTGGTATTGGCATTTGTACTGCAAGAGATAGACAGCTGCATAATAGGAATGGCAGTGAAGTACTGAACTAATGCCAACCCCCACCCCCACCTTGCAGAAACTGACAAGTGTTGGGGGTGTGGCTTTGGGTCATCGTGCATAAAGCTCACCCCATTCCACCTCACCCCACCCCACCCTGCAGACACAGACAGGTGTCATGGTGTGCCTTGGGGTCTTTGGCCCTTATGCTCACCTCATTCCATAAGGAAATAAGCTGAGATGGGTGTAGTATAGGAGAACGGAGTGAACATTAGGGCTGAAGACCCTAAGATACACCTCAGTGCCTGTCACTGGCTGCAGGGTAGGGGAAGGGGTGCAATGACATGAGTATTACAGCTAACAATCCCAAGTCAGACCCCTGACTCCTGTCAGTCTCTACAGAGTGGGGCATTATGGTTAAAAACCCTAATGCTCTGGGTGTTTGTTGGTATTTTCTTTACAAATTTTCAACATGGGCTTTTTGGGGCCACACCTCATGAATAGTGGTGCTGTCTTTTTGTTACTCAATCCCCAAAGGTGATTTGCTGGCGACTGCTCGACCGGCACTACAGATTGTGAAAACACATTTTGGGTAGGATGTGAAAAAGACAGCTGTACTGTTCATGAGGAGGTGTGAAAAAATGGCAATGTTGAAAACCTGGAGTGAAAATATGAAAAATTGGTGAAGTTACAAGCATGCGTAGAAACTGTGTAATGCATGCTCATAAAGCAGTCATTTTTTGGAATATTTTTACCAGTTTTTCAACATGGCCTTTTTTGGATGTTCCCTCATGAAGAATGGTGCTGGGGTTTCATTAATCTGTCCCAAAAGTTGATTTTACACAGTGACCACGCCATTCTGTGCTGCAGTTGCGAAAACACATTTTGGGCAGGATGCAAAAAATGACAGATGTACTGTTCATAAGGAGGTATGAAAAAATGTTAGAAATTTGGAGTGAAAATATTGAAAATTGGCAAAGTTATGAGCATACACAGAAACTGTGCAAATAAGACTCGTAATGCAGTCATTTTGTTTGTTTTTTAACAAATTTGCAACCTGGCCTTTTTGGGACCCCATCTCATGAACAGTGGCACTGTCGTTTTTTTAATCAGTCCCAAAAGGTGATTCCGCACAGCAACAGTGAAATCACCTTTTGGGACTGAGAAATTAAATGACAGTTCAAGTGTTCAAGAGGTGGGGTCCCAAGAACCTCATGTTGAAAATTTTGGGCCTAAACCCCCAAAAATGACTGAGATATCAACCTAAGTTGAAACCCCCCATTGATGCCATTATAGAGCTTTCCATGATTTTCTTCATTTTGCAGTCAGATTTTAAAGAATACAGACATGGTCCCGGTCCACAGATGACCACAGCGCTGGACCTGTGGAGGTAAGTATTGGGTGAGGGGGTGCAGGGGAAGGGGTATGCAGAGGGAGGATGGGGATGGGGAGGGGCCCAGGAAGACAATGAGGATGATTTTTTTTCAGGTTTAAAAAAAAACAGGAACATTTTCTTCATTTTCAGGTAAAAAAGTTTGGCATACTGGGTGGGCTCCCAGTGTGCCACAATATTGGTGGTGGGGGGATGCCGACTCGTGGATTGGGTACCCCAATGTCAGCAAGGGGTATTGACAGGCTGGGGGGTCATGCATCTGACACCGGGAGTGAGCATCGAAAAGAAAGGGGAAATAGTTTAACCCGGAAAGACACACTAAGGGGGAGGGTGCCGACATGGGGATTGGGCACCCCATGTTGGCTTATGGGGACTGTGTGGTGGGCAGCAGAAGCGGCTATATTTCAGCACACTGGGGTAGGCTCCCAGTGTGCCACTTAATGAAAGGGGGGATATGCTGACAGGGGATTGGCTACCCCAATGTCGGCTTTCCCCGGGAGTGTGTGGCCAGCGGCAGGAGCTGCCAATTTAAATAATTAAAAGGAATCACAGAAGGAGCAGGACAGAGAACTGTATCAGTTAAAGCAAAAGGAAGCTGGGAAGGCAGTCAGAACAGCAAAGGCCCAAACCGAGGGAAAGATAGCCAACTCAGTTAAGAATGGGGATAAAACCTTTTATAGGTACATCAGGGAGCGAAGGAAGACCAAGGGAGGGTTAGTGAGGCTTAATAAAGAGGAGGGAGGGTGGGCAGAGGGTCACTGTGAAAAGGCAGAGATACTAAACAAATATTTTTGCTCAGTATTTACAAAGGAAGTGGGGGAGGTACCTAAAACAAACAGTAGAAACACTCTGGATACAGAAGTTGATACCAGCCCATTTACAGAAGAAAGGGTTCTGAAAGAACTCTTAAAACTGAAGGTGGACAAAGCAATGAGGCCTGATGGGGTTCATCCCAGAATTCTAAAAGAACTAAGGGTAGAACTAGTGACACCACTGACTACCCTCTTTAACAAATCACGGGAGGATGGGGTGGTACCCGAGGACTGGAGAAGGGCAGATGTGATTCCAACTTCACAAAAGTGGGAGCAAGGCAGAAGCAGAAAACTATAGACCTGTTAGTTTAACCTCAGTGGTAGGGAAAATGATGGAATCACTTCTGAAGGAAAGTATTGTTGAGTATCTACAGGCCAGAGGGGCTCAGGACCCAAGGCAGCATGGATTCACAGCAGGAAGGTCATGCCAGACAAATCTGATAGATTTCTTCGACTGGGTGACCAAAGTAGTAGATCAGGGAGGGGCTGTGGACATGGTCTACCTAGACTTTAGCAAGGCATTTGACACAGTCCCTCACAAAAGATTAATATACAAGTTAGCCAGCCTGGGAGTGGGTCCCAAGATGACAGCCTGGGTAAAGAATTGGCTGGAGAATAGGACACAGAGGTAATAGTAAATGGAGTCCACTCTGAAGAAGGGGTTACTAGTGGGTACCGCAGGGTTCAGTATTAGATTCGGTCCTCTTCAATGTCTTTATGTTGACATTGCAGAGGGAATGGAAGGAAAAGTATGTCTCTTTGCAGATGACACAAAGATCTGCAACAGAGTTGATGCACAAGGCGGGGTGGAAAGGATGAGAAGGGACTTGGCAAGGTTAGAGGAATGGTCAAATGTATGGCAGCTTAGATTTAATGCTAAGAAGTGCAAGGCAATGCACCTGGGAAACAAAAACCCAGGGGAAGGGGAGTCACGTGGTGCAGGTTTCATGGTGGCTGCCTGATTGTACTGTTCCAGCCTCCTGCTCCATTACAAGCCTTTAATATACAGCTAAGAAGGAGCTATACCAAGTGTAATCACTAAGTTGTGTACCTGAATACTGCCAGAGCATCCTGCAAGGTTTTCAAGAGCCGATGGATGCAGAGATGAGAAAACCCCCACCAAAACATACCCCGCCGGCGTCCCCGGCCAAGGCCTTGTCGAAAAAAGCCAGAACCTCTCCGCAGGCAGGAGGCCTAGAAAGTGAAAGCGGAAATTCAGATAAGGAGCCCCTGACGCTGGCGCAATTTTTAGCAGAGTTCAAGCCTTTCCATACTGAGCTGTGCTCAGTGACCGAAGAACTGAAAGCAGTGACACAGGCGTTGGAGGATTTATCTCGTCGAATGGGAGACACGAAAGTCAGGGTCACCTCACTAGAAAAACGGATGGAGAAACAAGAGCCTGAGCTAATTCAACTAAAACAAAAAATTAATAAAATGGAAATGAAAATTGAGGATCTGGAGGGAAGAAGCAGGCGTAACAACATGATAATAATTGGTCTCCCTGAAAAGGAAGAGGGATCCGATGCAATCGCGTTTACTCAAAAGTTCCTCCATCGGATCGCTGGCCCCATGCCCTTCGGTGACAACTACACGATAGAGAGGGCTCATCGGGCATTAAGGGCTATGCCTCCTGCCGGTTCTCCACCTCGTATATTGATTTTCCGTTTCCTAAACTTCCAAGAGAGACAATATGTTCTAACAAAAATTAAAGATCTCAAAGAAGTAAGGTGGGAGGGGGCCTTGCTGAGAATCGCCCAGGATCTCCCACTAACTGTGCGCCAAAGGAGTGCGGAATATCATCAGGTGGTCACTAAATTGATACCCGCAGGCATTCATTTCTGAATGGGGTACCCAGCACGACTGCAGGTGGCCCTGTCTGGCCAGTGGTCCAGCTTTGAAAATGCTCATGCTGTGGCAAAAGGGTTGCAGGAGGCCCTTCCGGACCTGTTCAAACAAAAGTAAAGACTGAGTCTATGCCTTATAATAGTCTCGTCTCGAAGGGCAAAGAAGTATAATACAGTAGCATGAAGAGGAGAGAACGATGCACCCACCAGGCAGAGTGCAGGAAGTCGCAGAGATATATTATTAGATGTTGGATCCCAAAATAGACAGTTTTACTGGAGAGATGCGGTTCATTCAAGAGTACCTCAAATGGTACCCCTATATGTGGCTTTTTGCCTTGGGGCTTTTGGAACAGAAGCAAGAAAGCGGACTCCTGGAGCTGGTTGGGTTCTTAAGGTTTTTGGAAACCGCGAGCCAATCGGAAGGTAGCAGTCACTAAATGTCACGCCTCAGGAAGCTCTACTATACCGCCAGTGCGTTTTGCGGTGACTTGCTCTAAGTATCATGTACTCATTGGAAACTTGGAGTCGGTCCTTATATCGTTTTAAATGACCCCACATCCCATGTCAAAACCTAGCACTTTTCAACATGCGCCTTGCTTCTAAGCAGGGTAACGTCTCCCATCTTGGCAAGTATCCTCGGGGGTTGTTTCACTTGCTGCTCGGATACATGGGAGAGTGTTTGGGGGAGTGTGTTCCTGTTTTTGTCAGCAGCATCGCCCGATGGACTGGAGCCGGGTTAGAGGGGGCTCCGCTCACAGAGTTTCGCAGCTCGTGGCATTTTTGTGTAGTTTCCATGGAAGTTAGCAAGGTCGTCCTGAACATCAGCCACTAGAGGGAGCCCCAGTATTACGTTCTCTGTTGAGAGCCCTCTGCTAGGGGGCTTTGAAAGTCTAATCGATCCTGCATCCCCTGGTTTTTGCAAGCTGCAATCTCGCTGCTTCTCTCTCCCTCGGTTACACTTTTTCTTTTTTTTGTGCTGTTGCTCGATTATCCCTAATATAGGGGTCCGGAGAGCAGTTGTATTGTTGTTCTTTCTTTTTTGAAGAGTCAGACGCATTGGGGAGCGTACAAATTATGCCGTGTGTTTTTCTCCCCATTAGTCGTGCATTTTCAGACTAAACGGACACGATCCTCTGGACAATTTCCACATGGAATCTATTATTTAAGTTGTTAGTGCGCTGTGTAATTTGTGGGGTTGCTTAAATGTTTGTTAAAATTGCTGATTGACTCGAAGCACAGACTTAGGGGAAATTGTTGGGTGAATGCAGGGTATTTGGGGCAGTGTCTTCTTTCCCTAGGCTACAAGGAGGAATTATCCCTTTTTTATTTTTATTATTATTATTTTAAAAATGCCTGGGAAAGTTCAAATTGTTAAGTGCCTTACTTTGAAGAGCAACAGACCTTACATAAAGTTGCCCCAGGAAGAGTTATTCTGGGATGTTGGGTAGTTCTTTCTAGGTGAAGTGTCATGCCTTCTTGGCTCGGGGGAGTTTAGTTAAAGGGTTTGTAACAGGTTAGACTTTCTTCTGACAAGAAATTGTTTATGCTGTCAGTGGGAGGGGGAGGCTGGAGGGGAATCGGGAGCTTTGGAACTTGCGAACTCATGGGCCGGGAGGCGGTTTTGTTGGTGGGAGGGAGGTGGGAATCTTTATCAACCAAAGTTAAGGTTTAAGGTAATTGATGTAGGAGGGGATAGGGGGGTAAAGTGTAGTTATTTGGAGGTCAGAGAAGGGGATAGGGAAAACAAGGGGGGTCGGGTTGAAATAAGGTTTAAGGGTAACTGCTCAGAGGGATCTGCTCATAAGGGAAGGCCAGGTGTAGAAGTAAGAATTGGAGTGCAGTCAAATACATGTGGACTCCAAATGGAATATAAGGATGATGGGTAGTACCCATGAGTTTATCACATGGAATATTAAAGGGGCTAGGAAGGAATTAAAGCGTTACAAGGCTCTGCGACACTTGCAATTGCAGAAGGCCCAGATAATATGTTTGCAAGAAACGCACTTATTGGAGAGGGAATCTAAGGTTCTGAGACGTCAGTTTGTGGGTCAGGTATACGCTGCGGGTGATAGTACCGCCAGTAAGGGGGTAGCCGTTTTAATAGCCAGGAATATTCCCTTTGTATGCGAGGAAAAACTGGCAGATCCTGAGGGTCGGTATATAATAGTAGTGGGGTGTATAAATCAAACAAGGATGGTGATAGGTAGCATATATGGCCCAAATGGGGATTCACCCTGGTTTTTTACAGATCTACTAAAAGCTTTGTCCCCCTTTCTTCATCTCCCAATGTTGTTAGGAGGCGATTGGAACCTGGCATTTAATGCAGAATTAGATAGGGAAGGCAGGTGAGATAGGGGCCTCTCTCCTGCTCAAAGAGCCATTAGGGATCTCACAGACAATTTGAGCCTGTGTGACCTGTGGAGGGTCTTGTGCCCCTCTAAGAGGGAATACACATTCCTATCGGAGGTCCACAAAAACAGGTCTCAAATCGATTACTTTTTGATGAGTCAGAGCATGCTCCCTGGCCTGATAAATTGTAAAATTGCTCCAGGGGTCATCTCGGATCATTCCATGGTCCGATGTTCCCTAAATCTTGTATTCAACACCCCCAAGCAAACCATCTGGAAATTAAACAACCAGCTTCTCAGCACTCCGGAGATTAGAGATAGTATAAGCCAGAGAATAGTACAATACGAGCAGGAAAACTGCAACACAACGGGTAGGGGTGATATAGAATGGAGTGCACTAAAATGTGTGTTAAGGGGGGAGCTTATCAAGATAGCTGCTGTTAGGAAGAAAAATAGAGTTTGGCCAGACAATTGCTGACCCAGATCAGAGATATAGAGAATATTCTTTCAAAGGCTACTCCAACGGTAATTAGGGAAAAGTTGGTCCGGCTCTGGTACCAATATAATGATATTCTGAGAGAAAAGGCAGAGTATGCCATTAATAAAACAAAAGCCCTATATTTAGATCAAGGGGAGAAAGCGGATCATCTCCTCGCCATGCGACTTAAAGCAGCCAAAACATCCAGAATCATTCAAAGTATATCCTCCCTCACAGACGGGTCCATCAAAACCACCCCCCACGAAATTGTTAAAGAATTTGAGGATTACTACAGGGAATTATATAGCCCTATGCCCAATAGACCAAGTGGTGAGGAAGTCAGGGTTTATCTATCCACGTGTAATTTACCTCGGATAATGGAGGATCAGAAGGAAATGCTTTCCTCCCCGATATCAGAGTCTGAAATCCTAAATGCGATTCAGATGCTCCCAGCCGACAAAGCTCCCGGACCGGATGGGTTCTCTCGAATTTTATAAATGTTTCAGAAGACAGTTATGCCCAGGGTTAAAAAGACTATTCCATAGTATATTTACTTCAGAAACCATTGATAGTCACCTTTTTGAGTCCCTGATAGTGCTTATCCCCAAAGAGGGGAAAGATCGAGATAAGGTCCCGAACTATAGACCCATAGCCTTAATTAATTATGATGTAAAAATTTTAGCGAAAGTACTAGCAGCCCGCCTAGCTAAGGTCCTTCCTAGGTTAATCCACTAAGATCAGGTGGGATTCATGAGCGGTAGACTAGCATCAGATCATCTCTGTAAACTATCCCACATCTTCTCAGCATCCAAGGATAGTAAAATCCCATGTGGTTTGATGTCAGTCGATGCTGAAAAGCATTGACAGAGTAGATTGGAGGTTTCTGTCTTTGACCATGGAGCATTGGTTTCCCAGCTCACTTTATTGACATGGTGTTTGCGTTATATAGATCACCGTCCGCAAAAATATACTGTAACGGGGTATTTTTGGCAAGCCTACCCTTGTTATCGGGCACTAAGCAGGGTTGTCCTTTATCCCCCCTTTTGTTCAACTTATATTTAGAGCCACTGTTGTGTAGTATCAGACAGGACCCCAAGATTAAAGGGATAAAAATTGGGTCACTGGAACTTAAGATCTCTGCATTTGTGGACGACATTCTACTCCATGTTAGCCACCCCCGAACCTCAGTGCCAGCAGTGCTCGAAGTTATTGCGTCCTATGGTAAGCTATCCAACTATAAAGTTAACATAGGGAAAACTCAGTTTTTCCCTCTTAATGTGAAAGTTTATAAGTCGGATATCTTGAAACTGGGAATACATTGGGCCCCTCTCACCTTGAAATATCTTGGCATCGTTTTGGCCAGCTCAGAGGCCAAAATGGTGAAAATTAATTTGGATACCCTTAAGGTAACTATAAAACAAGATCTGGAAAGATGGGGCAGTCTTCCGCTCTCTCTCTGGGGAAGGGTCAACGTAATAAAGATGAATGTGTTGCCGAGGATTTTTTACCTTCTAAATATGCTTAATGTATGGTTACCCCTAAAATGGCACAAAGCACTGCATTCAATTATCTTAGAGTTTATCTGGAGAAAGAAACCAGCCCGTAGAGCCTATCACAAACTTGCCGCCCCCAAGGAGAAGGCTGGTTTAAGATTGCCACATTTCGGGTTATATCACTGGGCAAGCGGTCTCTGTAAATATATGCGCTGGCTCCTGCCCCCCAGGGATTTGGAACTATTACCGTATGTTCCTCCCTGGGTTGAACTGGAAACAGAGTTAATAAAGGAGGCTGGTGTAGATCCGAAGGCTCTCCTTTTCATTCCATTAAAATCTCTCCCCTCTAGTCTAGCAGCCGCCCCAATTAAACTTTCCTTACATGCAGCACATTCAACTATGTGCTTCCCCGATTACTCCCGTGTGCAGATAGATATCAGCCAATATGTTATAACCCTAATCTGCGGATTGGGGGAAAATGATAAAGGAGTCCTGGCTTCCCTTTCTGAAAGGGTTAAAGGTGGCAGATATCATGCAAGGGGATAGGTGCCTATGAGTTGCAGAAGTTCTAACAAAGTATAACATAGGGCCTAACCAATCTTTTAAAGTATATCAACTCACACACCTGTTGGAGAATTTCAAGACTAAATTAAAAGAGAGAAAGTTTAATGGGGCATGGTTTGAACCCCTGATCTGCTGGGTTTGGGAACTGCATGCGGTTTCTAAGGTCTACAAGGCACTATTTGAGCAAGTTTATGCAGACACTGTCAACAAGCCGAGATTCTGGTTGGATCATTTGGGGGATCAGGACCGGAACTGGGATCTTATTTGGTGGCACATGTACCAGTATATTGCCCAGGATAGATTACGTATCATGCAATAACATTTTTTAAATAACTTGTTCTGGACTCCTTCCAAATTATATAAGGTTGGACACAGCCCAGATGCGTTATGTATTCGATGTCAGCAAGCTGAGGGAGACCTATTTCACATTTTTTGGGAATGTCCATCGGTAAAAGGGTTGTGGGACCAAATTAAGCACAAGGCGGATTCGTTATTGGCCATTGAACATTGCTTTACCCCTGAAATCTGTCTGATAGGTGACTATACTGATATTGCTGTAAAGTCCCGAAGATACTATATGGCCTTGATCTCATCCTCGGTCAAGAAAATAGTGTTAAGGCACTGGTTGGATAACACCTCACCCAGTTATGTGGAATGGCTACAAGAATTACTCTTTAACTTAAATATGGAAAAATCTGGGGCTATGAGGAGGGGTAGTTCTTCAAAATTTGATCGAGTTTGGGGCCTCTTCCAGACTCTTTATTTGCTCCATTCATAATCAGCCATTGCAGGACAAGTCGACCCTGGTTCGTTCCCTTATAAGCAGATCTATCTCAACCCTCATAGTTCTGGGGTGGGTGGGTATGGGAGGTTAGGTGGAGTAGTTAAATCGGGGTTAACACCACAAAATTGTCGTGTTTATTCTCTAATGGTACATTGTAAGTGGCACTGTGCTGTCACAGATTATCTTCTGTAAGGCTTTGTCTTTCATCTGAGTACCGACAGTATGTCAATAAACTTGAATTTAAAAAAAAAAAATCCCAGGGGAAGAGTACACAATGGGGAGTGTGATACTAACAACAACAAAAATGGAAAGGGACCTGGGGGTAGTCATATCAGAAGACCTAAAGGTGGGCAAGCAATGTGAGAGGGCAGCAAGGAGGGCTGGGGGGATACTGGGATGCATAGGGAGAGGCATCCCCAGTAGAAAACAGGAAGTTATTGTCCCTCTGTACAGACAGTAGGCGAGACCCCATCTGGAGTACTGCATGCAGTTCTGGAGACCCAATCTCCACAAAGACATAGACAGGATGGAGGCTTTCCAGAGGAGGGCAACTAAAATGGTGCAGAGTCTGCACCGGAAGACATATGAAGAGAGACTTAAGGAGCTGAATATGTATAGACTCGAGGAAAGGAGGGAGAGGGGGGACATGATAGAAACTTTCAAGTACCTCAAGGGAATCAACAAAGTCCAAGAGGGTAGCATCTTTCAAAAAAAGAGGTGTGCAAGAACAAGGGGGCACAATTTGAAGATAGAAGGGGTGGCTCAGAGGTAATTTAAGGAAGTATTTTTTCACAGAGAGGGTTGTGGATGCATGGAACGGCCTTCCGGAGGAGGTTGTGGAGTCAAAAACAGTGGTGGAATTCAAGCATGCATGGGACAGTCATAAGGCAATTCTAGGGGGTGGAGGTAGGAAGAAGTAGACTGCTGGTTAACTAGGATCTGCAGCTTATCCATTAGGTAGGGACATGGGCAGACTGGGTGGGCCAAGCAGTCCTTATCTGCCATCAAAATCTATGTTTCTATGTTTCTATGTTTTGTGAGGAAAGGCAAACTAGGGCCAGGGGCAGAGGGCAGCAGCTGACAAGAAGGAGACTGCACCCATACGCATTACTGTGCACTGTAATGCTCATGGGCAGAGAGTCTTGTTGGCTGCCTCTGTGTTCCTGGTTGCGAGGGAGGGGGGAGCTGCTGCTGCAATCAGGGATGATGAAACTGTCCCTGATTGGAGCGGCACATTTCTTTTAAGTCTGGCGCTCTCTCTGAAACTGTCGTCATTGGCAGTTTTTCGTTTGATTGGTAGCTGAGGGACAGGCCCCTGAAAGTGTGGACTACATTGGCCACACACTGCCACACCTCTGCAATGCTCTACTCAGCTCAATATGTTTCTTGTGTGCTGCGCGCGCAAGCAAACATAAAAAAGAAAAAGATGCAACAACCTTCAACATTTACACCTACAAACACCTCCAGCTCACTAATGCCATCTACAGGACCCAGCACAGCTAATCCATTCAACCTAGTAAACTGCATTCAGTGCACCAGTAAAGTTTATAAATTACAACCCGAAATAGTGGGCTTTCTTATTTTAAGCATCCTACAAGATAAAGTGCCTGGGTTAAAAATCATTTAGTTTTCCTTCTCCATTCCCAAAAAAGGCACAGTTTTTTCTTCCCAGTTTTAAACAATTGAAAAGTTAAATACATTTTGAATTTTACTTCTGTAAAAAATTCCTTTGTGCCTGTCTTTATTCTCTGCATATCCATATTCTAAGCACAATAATGCCCTCCAGGGTAGGCGGTATTGGGATATACTGGATATTCCAGGGGCTATAAGGCCTTTCGCCTGTGGTGTTGGGCCTCTTTACGTCCGTGGGTGGCCCAGTATATCTCAACACTGTACATCCTGTACAGCACGTTATTGCTTACTTATTGCTTACATTTTACACACGGGTCCATTGGCATGCACATTTTTTGCTCTGCTCAGTCCCAAAATTTCCTAAACTGGTGTAATTATCAAAGGAGCAAACAAACTAGAAGAAAGTTATTGTTTTTTAATTGTTCCCAATGACTTACCTAACTCTGACCAACAAGCCTGCTACCTAAAACTGTTTTTTCTAACTTAATTAATCAATAGATTTCACTTGAAGGCCAACAAAGACACATTCTTCCTCACTGCTCCTTGCCTCCAGTTCTACAGTCATGCTCACCAGCACATTTACATTCCATGGTGTCCATTGGTCCCCTTCCCTCACCCAATCCCATAAGAAACCATTCTCTGGTGTCCAGCGGTCTCTCCACTCCCAGCTCATCACCCCGGCCACTGCCTGGTGTGGTCTAGGTTCCACTACCTCCCAAATCATGCATCTGTACTTGGAAAGATTTACTACAAAATAAAACTTTTATTAAACAAATAGAAATTTCTGGTGCTGCAGATCAGCTGCAAATCCCCAGTATTTCCAGGTTAATATGTCTCTTCCTGTTAGTCTCAAAGCACTGGGATTTTGCAATGGCACTGCAGCACCAGAGGTTACAGGAAATGCAACTTGCACAAAGTCAAAATCTGCCTCCGTCCCTACCTGGCTGCCAGGCAGCTGCTCCACCACAGAATTGTTCCAGCTCATTCTCCACCACCTGCTGATAAGAAGGTGCTATTCTGACTGCATCTTGACTGGTGCAACCCTATCAGGCCAACCACAAACCTATTTGCTATATGCCCACAGTCCAACAACTACCTCAAACATTGGCTGCAGCTCACTCACAGGGGTACAGAAATGGTGTCAAAGATCTGGCAACATATTGCACAGCTGCAGAGCATCATACTGCACAGGAGGAGCACTGTTCTGTCTCTAACAGCAGCTGGGCCCCAGATATTGCACTTATGGACTGGGAACTGGACTGGTAAGATGAGTCCTTATTTATCCAAGTCCATGAGTGAAGACTGGATCTGGGGGTGGGGGTGGGGTTGGATCTCAAACACAGCAATCTGCCCAGCCCTAGTTCTAACCCACACTATAAACCCCCACGCTCCCAGCCATACTGTTACTGCCCTAAGCAACCAGTAAGCCCTTCACTCTGTCCCAGCCATATGTTTGAAATCATTGACTGTTCTGGCGCCCACCACATCAGCTGGCAGATTATTACATGGCTCCATCACTCTTTCTGTAAAACAAAAAAAAGCTTTCTCACTTCCCTCTTGAATCTCCACCCCCATTAGTTTCCACTCCTGCCCCGTGCTCTTGATCTGCTACTCAAAGACTAAGTGCAATAACACCCTCCAGGGTAGGCAGTATTGGGATATACTGGGTTTAAAGAGGCTATAAGGCCTTCTGCTTGCTATTCATAGTTCTGTCCTATCCATTGTAGACCACGGTCTGATAATCTATGCTGCAGCCTCCACATCATCCATCCGTATAATTGCCATTGCTCTGAACAAAGTGTGCAGACTCTTCACTGGTGCTGTGCACCTCACTCACACTTGTGAGCTATATGCTCAGACAGACTGGCTTCAGTTTAATGGCAGGATCCAGTATCAAACATGCCTATTAGCCAAGACAGCACTTCTTGGCCTCCTGCCTCCTAGTACAGAAAACCTGCTTAGCCCTCACTGCAGTTCTCAACATACCCGAAGCTCTGGCAACCAATTTCATACCTAGATGCTGGAAAATACAGGATCAACCCTCATTTTCCCACAGAGCACCTCTTTGGTTTAATGCACTTCTTAGGGATATATCTGCCCTTCCTATAATAGATCCATTCAAACGCATGCTCCATCAACATCTCACTCCATTCAGCTCTTGTGACTGTTATTACTAATCTCCATCACCTGCTAGCAAGGTTCTACCTACATGCTCTCCCCATCACTACTATGCTCTGCCACTCCTCTCCACAATTTGACAAGGCCTTTGGAAGCCTCTACCAAGCCCCCTCTTTTCTCCCTTCCCTGCCTTATCTGCCCTTTCCCTGCTTATACCCCCCTTCTGAATTAGGTTGACAAGGCCTCTGGCTGCCTCCTCAAACTATTATGGCTCAATTACCACCCTTGTTCCACCTTCTTAGTCGTAACTCTACTGTATCTGCAGTGTATTTGCACTTGGATTGACTGTTTTGTTGGTAACAATGTATTATACTGCCTCTGTACATTTGTCACCCCCTCCTAATGATGTGGAAGCTTTGATTTGTGCTCAATGGTACTGTAATCTGAGACTGTATCAATAAATAAATAAATACTTATGCTAAATTGTCTTCACAATTTATCTTGTTCATACCTTTCAGGAACTTGAAGGATTCCATCATATCGCCCCTCTCTCATCTGGCCTTCGGCAAGTACCTGTTCAGTGCCTTGAGCCAAAGATCTGCCCTGCTGGCCCTGAATCATTTTGGTCAGCCTGCATTGCTCTGTCTTTAACCTGTCCTTATTATTTTTTAGATGAGGACTCCAGAACTTTACACAGTACTTAAGGTAGTGCCTCACTAGGGATCTATAGAGAGGTAGTAATACTTCCTTCCTTCTACTGTCAATGCCCCTTCCTATAGACCCCACCGTCCTGATTGCCTTACTGCAGGCCTTATTAAACTGACTTGATTTTTTATGGAGTTACTTTTCGGGAGACTCCTAGGTCCCTTTTTTTCAGAGGTCATGCCCAGCTTTACCCCCTCCCCCCCATCCAGTACTCTGTACTTTCTTGTTCCCTTAATGCATCACCTTGCAATTTTTGGAATTGATTTTGAACTGCCAGACCTTTGATCACCTTTCTAGCCTTTGCAAGTCTCTTTGCATCTCCCTAACCCTCTCCTTGCTGTGTACCCTGCCACAAAGCTTAGTGTTGTCTCTGAAGAGACTCCTTTTGCTCTGGATTCCTTCTCCCATGTTGCTGATAAACATATTGAAAAGGACTGGACCCATGTTCGATCCTTGTGGAACCCCACTTGTGACCTCCCTCTCTTCTGGCTTGTCTCTGTTAACCACAACCCTCTACTGTCTCCCTTACAACCAGTTTCTCACCAACAAACAGTGTTCTTCACTGCACCCATATCTTCTTACTTCTTCAGCAACCTACTGTGAGGCACTGAGTTGAAGTCCTTGCTGAAACTGAAGTAGAATAAATCCACAATGTGGTCTTTTTCCACTACCTATGTTACCTAGTCAAAGATTACTATCAGGTTGGTCTGACACGACCTCCCTACCATGAACTCATGTTTACTATCCTGCAGTCCATTGCTCTACAGGTAGACCATGAGATCCTCTTTGACTAATGCTTCCATCAGTTTACCCACAATAGAGGTAAGACTGACAGGTCTGTAGTCATTTGGTTGCTCCTTGTCCCCCTTTTATGGAGTGTGACTACATCTGCCACCCTCCAGTCTTTTGGAACTATCCGTCTCAGTTGAGATATTGAATAGCCCTACCAGGGGCTCAGTTAGTTATGTTGCCAATTCCTTTAGCACCGTCAGATGCATCACATCTGGTTGCATGGCCTTGTCTATCTTTTGGGCTGCTAGCCTTTTCCAATTTACTTTCTCATCTCAGGGATCCCCCTTACAGACACCTTAATGCCACTTTCTGGCAGAGGCCCTCTGTCTTCGCTTGTGAATACAAAGCAGAAGCATTCAGTAAGAATGGCTGCTTTCTGCCAGTCTTTCTCAATTACCCAACCACCCTCTGTTAGCCTATCAATTCCTCCTCCCTTTTGTCTTTTTTCCCTAATATATCTAAAGAATTGTTTTTCCCCTCCTTTAACCCCCTCTGCAATATGCAGCTCTGTATCTGCCTTTGCTTCTCTGCCTGTCCTCTTGGTTTCCCCTGTTCTCATTTGGTACTCTTCCCATTCTTCCTTTCTTGTTTTTCTCTGTGTCTGGTGAATGCCACTTTCTGACTTTCACTGTTTCCCTGACCTTTCCAGAAAACCATATTGGTCTCTTGTTCCTGTTTTTTTTGATTACTGTTCTCATGTAAGACTTTTTGCCTTGAGAATGGTCCCTTGATTTCCCCCATATTTTGTGAAATGATTTTTAAAGTGTAGTTATTGTGGATGTAAAACATGTTTCTTTCTTTGTCTTGCTTTTAGTAATTGGAGGTGCTATATGGAAGTCCACCCCCTCTGACACATCAGCAGTGAAGACAAGTAAAAATTTGTTTAGATTTATTTTTTTGCTTAAAAAAGTATTCTAAAGAATGCATGTTTAAGAGGAGCAGGTATGGTAATGAAGAGTACCTACGATTAGGAATACAGCATGTGAGTTGTTTGAAGCCAAACCAGTACTGAGAAGCCACATTGAGCAGTGCTTATGGTAATTTAAAGCTACTGTACATGCTTGAGGTTTTACTACAGTCAGATGGGTGAGAAGTGTGAATGAATACATTGAAGCCCTACAGTGTAGCTTTTTCAAGATAAAGCAGTGGTAGCAGAGAAGGGAGGACACACTGAGCAATAAAGTAGGTAGTCCATTTATTGTTGAAAGTAACAGTTTTTTAAAACAGTTTGGTGATAGGTGTTGGCACAGTAGGAGAGAGGGATTTTTTTTTTTTGCTTTTTGTTTAAAAAAGGGGTTGTGCTAGCAGAGTTTGAGGCAAACATCACAAGTGTGGGCAACTTATGGTGTGGAGAGGTAATGATTTTTCTTTCTGGCCATGTGATCATGTGTGTACGGAGACTTTATCTCACAATGTTGCACCAGGATAACATCATGGTTGAAGGTCCCAGCAGACCCATTGGCTAGTAGCAATGTTTCTGACCATTTTATAATTGTGTATAGTGAATAATTTGAGACAGTAGATTTGGGTCATAATTGACCTTTAGTAATTACAGAAGCAATAATGGACAAAAACATTTCTGATTGCATTGTAAAGGTTTAACACACCAGGGAGAAACACATTTTGCATCCATGAAACCTTGAACACGTTGTGAATGTTTATACTGGGGACAAAGAAGAAGATGTCAAAATCCTCATGGTATGTTCTGACAGTTTTATGAGCTGGTTCCCTGGGACTAAATGACAATAAACCTCAGTCAGATAGGAGTACTGTAAGGATATTGGCTATACAGAAAGGGCAATAGGGTCAAAAGACTGTTGGGAACCTTATATGATAAACTTAGAAGGAAAGGTTCATACCCTATACTATGTACATGTTGAAACTGTTGCCAAGGTAGCTGCAGCAAAGGTCCTGAGCAGCTGTAAAGGTTTTTTGTTTAAGAAATTATATAGAGAAATTACAAATAGGTAAAATTATAGCTACAGTTTCTTATTAAAACAGAAACTGATTGTAACAAATAGGGATGGTCATATCTTATTGGCCAGAGTGATCCAGTATAAGTAGGGCACCAGATACCACAACTAGGTTATCTGAGTATATATAGAAGCTAGAGTGGGAGGGCAATGGCAAAACTGAAAATAACATAAACGCTTATCACCCCTAAAATTGTTGAGATTAGACCTGTCTCCTCTGCTTTGTGAGAAACAGTTGAGAATTTAGGCTACTGAAATGCATGCCAGTGGTTCAGTAGGTTGCACACTCCCATCTGGAACTGGAAGAACAGAATATCATGGGTTCTAGTCTCACACCAGGAATCTGAATTAATATCCAATACTGACACCAGTGATACCTGTCTAGGTGGACATTAAAGATCTCATGACACTTATAAGAGTGGGAGGGGGTTCCCATCCAACATTCCCCTTGTCAACAAAACAGACCCATGTTATTACCCCACATGATGCACCTGGAAATAGGCTGCCTCAGTTCTGTGCCTTTCCTGGTAGCACATTACAAATAAAATCAGTCAACATATACAATTGAGTAATAGTTCTGTCCAGTGGTTTGTAATGACTCAACTGCTGCTGTATAAATACTCATATAGTACTGGAGTACCTGCAGCTGAGATGACAGTCAATCCACACTTGGATGTTGACTAATATCCTACACAGGCTAATCAACTTATTTCTAAAGCTGACCAGATGGATAAGATTTACTAAGATCTATTTCACTAATGCATGATGGGTAAAGTTTATGAAGTTTCATTTGACTTGAGGACACCAGCAAAAATAATTCACCTCAGAATTATGTCTCATCATAAACACACATAAGGGGCTATTTTAATATAAGCAACCCTGTGGAGAGGCCAGAGCTCTAGCTGTGTGGCACTGAATTATGGAACAGGGGCTGCAGGGTGTATGCAATGCCATCTGATACTGCTTTATGACATTTTAATAAAATTGCCATATAAGCAGAAACATGGACACAGCTAGAGGTGGTCCTAAATAACATGGTCATTAAGAAGACTGAGCAGGATTGACTGAATGCTTTTTTTTCTCAGCCATGCCACATAACAAAGATATATGTGGATGTAAAGGGATTTAGCTCACTGGTAAAAAAAGAAGGCACTTGGAAAAGTTCCTGTTCTTGAAATGTGATGGAGCTGTGATCCTGTTTGGTTTTGCCTACTTAAAATGAAGTTTAGAACCTTGACGGTGATATTAGAACTGGTCTACACAGTGTTATACTGCTTCTGAAAAAGAACTTGTATCTTCTAACTTTCTGGTATGCTGTGGCCCAGAGTTATCCCTCTCTGTTGTATTCAGTAGTGCCTCATTAATTGATACATGCATTTTTTATTTTTGCCTTAACACTGGTGTAAACCTACAGTTGCAGAATGTGAGTGTACTTCAAGAAATACAGAAAAGACCAGCAAAAAGAGTTAGTTCAAAAAATATCATTATAATTTATTGTGCAAAAAAACATACTGAAGTAATGTGCATATAGGTTTTCTTTGAACACAGAGCCGGCTAAGTAACTGCCCTCTCACCCCAGTGGACAATCACTTAGTTGACTCTGTTCAAGGAAAGGCTGCAATTATGATACTATTTTTGCACCCATTCATTTTGCTATGGCTGTCTGTGTTTACTCAAGTGCACTCATTTTCTACTAAATGGATATTGTCTGCAGCAGGTACCCCAGTGAGTGCACTGTGTCCCGGCACCAAAACATTATCTTCTCTTCTGTGTTTGAAATTATCCTTGCATTACCCTGCTCTTTGCACTCCTATAAATCCACCCTGACACTGCTGAGTGGAACTTGTCTCATCTTTCACCACACCACTTTATAGCTTAAGGTCTGTTGTTCACCCATAGTAGGGGATCCTAGCCTCTGCTACCACAAATCAGATGTGGAAGTGGGCACTTCTGTGGATTGTTGATGCATCACTGGAGTGCTGATAAATGGCGAGGTGTCATCCTGTGTACCTATACCATGGTTGTTCCTCTTGTAGATCATCCTTGTTCCCATTTCATTAGGGTACCCCCACTGTCCATTTCCTCTATATCCAGGAGAGCTGACACTGCATGGTTACCCGCAGTATAAGTACCATCCTAACTTCACCAGAAGAGGTGCTTGTGATATAGGACAGGTAGTACCATCCCCCACAGTCAGAGTGTGTTGCCTCTGCAGCACTCATCTACTCCACAAGCCTGGCATGGGAGTTGGATTTGGGATGTGACCCCAGATCTCCAACATTGTAATTAAGTTTTATTTTAACATAAAAAGAGACTATAAAATACTGTATGTGATTCATGACCAGTTTCAGTTGGTGTTCTGCAGGGTCCCATACTTGTACCCCCATAAGTCTTTCCTTAAATAATAATACAGTCTTGTCTTTAATGAATTAGCAATGCAAAATTCATGTGGCAATGTATTACATACTGTATGATGACAATGCCATGATCTATTTTAGTATTACAACTATTCTTTCTGTATCTTACCACATAAATCTTGATTTTCATTTCAATCACAATTTGTTTTCCCACAGCGGACTAAAAAATAAATCTATAATTTTCTCAAGTGTAAGGAATGCAGCTGATCGACTCCAGTTGAATGTTAAAACTCCTATAAGTGATGACATAACTCATGTCTCCATCTTCAAGCATTTGAGATTGTATCATGACCATGCTTTTTCCTACACTCAACATATTAATCATATATTGATCATATGGTAAAAACAATCAGTTTTAGACTAGGCGTATTCCATAGAAATAAACATAACTGTATGGCTGAATCTAAGAAATTAGTTATTTCAAAATGTGTATGACCGGTGATTGAATGGTTATACTGTATATTTACTGGCTAGGATCAATAAATCACCACTGGCAGACCCTCACAAACTCTATAATTCACACATGTGAATTATAGAGTTCCATAAACCATGGTTATAAAAATAGCCCTCAGTGCACCTGTGTAAGACACTGTCTTTGCGCTGGCCATATACTCGCGCTCATTACAGAAAACCGCCAGCGTGAGTGATAGTCTCCCCTGATGTGAACTGTGCTTCCAATTCCTCTTTATTGCCTGGCTACTCTGTGGTGTGAGGGTCAAGGGATGTGTTTCCTGGCTGGTGCTCATTGGCAGTTAATCAGCTGCTGTAACTGTGCTTTTCTGTGTGTGTGTGTGTATGTGTGTGTGTGTGTTTTAAAAAAAAACATGCTGCAATAGTGCACAAATGCAGGCTCAAACTTCACGCTGCATGGACACGACAGTCAAAAGAAGTGTGGCTGGGGTGAGAAAAAAACTCTTTCATGTAAAAACCAGTAAATATAAAAAATAAAACACACAGAAATGTGTTTAAACAAGGATTTTATGCACACCCCTGGTGTGCAATGCCCTGAGAAACCTCTCAGGCTTCACCCTTGGGGTTTATGGGACATCGCATACCTCAGTTGTGCATAAAATCCTTGTTAACCACACTTCCCCATGCATTATTCTATATACAATATACTGTATGCCAGTGCTGGGAAGGTTACCTTATCATGGATACCTGTGGCACTAAACAGAGCTTGTCCATTTCTTCTGGGGTGTCATTTCCACACTCTCCATTGCACTTTATACAGTTCTCTTTCATGGATGCTTTTACATTTCAGATAATCTTTTTGTTCTGTGTTATGCATGAAAAAGCTTAAGATTTAAATCTGATGCTGGACATACAGCTAAATTTTAAACCTGTTGAAAATAAGCATGGTATCAGGGTTATGGTGGAGCCTGGATGACAACCTCCATTGAGAAAAACTACTCTACAGTAGGTCAAAAGTCTTTTGTCTTTCAATGAACTCAAATGTAGAACAATCTTACACCTGAGATTAGACTTGCTTCTAACTTTATTTCTTTTAAAAGAAATGTTGAAAAACCTTTATGACAGCTGTACAGTACATATTGTAATTATCAGGCATTTCCTTTCCATTGACACATACAGTATTTCCACTATTACCATGACCTAAATCACCTTTGCAAATTGGTACTTGTTTGCTCAAAGGTTTTCTGAAAACTAATAAATGAAATTAAATGCCATTTGTATTGTGGAAAATGAGCTTATGGCGATCATGCTATGTCACCTTACCCTATTCTGCAGACACCAACACATGCTGAGGTGTCCCTTGGGGTGTTTGGCTTTACAGTCACCCCATTCCATAAGGACATACGCTGAAATGGGTGTAGCATAGTAAAATGGGGTGAACTCTGGGGACAAAGTGTCCAAGGTACATCTCGATGCCTGTCACTGGCTGAGGGGTGGGTTTGGGATGGCATGAGCAGTACAGTAGACAATCCAAAGGCACACCCTGATGCCTGTCAGTCTGTACAGGGTGGGATGTTATGGTTAGAAACCCTAATGCCCAGGCGTTTGTTGGTATTTGCAGTACAAATTTTCAACATGGCCTTTCTGTAACCCCACCTCATGAAAGCATTTGGGACCTCTTTTCATGAAGAGTGGCAATGTGATTTTGTCAATGAGTCCCGAACTTTGAGTTCCAACAGCGACCGTGCCATTCTGCACCACATGTATGAAAACACAGATCAGGCAGGATGTGAAGAATGACAGCTGTACCATCCATAGGGAGGTGTGAAGAGGTGGCAATGTTGAAAATCTGTAGTGGAAATATTAAATATGCTTGCACTTCCGAGCATATGTAGAAACTGTGCAACGCATGCACGTAACACAGTCATTTTATGGACTTTCATCACCAAATTTTCAACATTGGGATTTTAGGACCTCTGCTCATGAACAGTGTCACTGTGATTTCTTTAATGTGCCCTGAACACTGATTTCCCACAGCGACCGTGCTATTCTGCGCTGGAAGTGCAAAAACACATTTCGGCCAGGATGTGAAAAATGACAGCTGTACTGTTCATAAGGAGGTGTGAAAAAATGGCAATGTTGAAAATATTACAAATTTGTGAAGTTACAAGCGTGCATGGAAACTGCACAATGCACGCACATAACACATTCATTTTATGGACTTTCATCACAAAATTTTCAACGTAAGCATTTTAGGACCTCTGCTTATGAACAGTGTCACTGTGATTTTCTTAATGTGTCCCGAACACTGATTTCCCGCAGCGACCATGCTATTCTGCACCAGAAGTGTGAAAACACATTTCAGCCAGGATGTGAAAAATGACAGCTGTATTGTTCAAATGGAGGTGCAGAGAAATGGCAATGTTAAAAATCTGGAGTGAAAATATAGCAAATTCACAAAGTTACAAGCGTGCATAGGAACTGCGCAATGCACACTTGTGAAACAGTCATTTTTTTGATTTTTTCCACCAAATTTGCAACATAGACTTTTTGAGAGCTCACCTCATGAGCACTGGCACTGTCATTTTGTTACTCAGTCCCAAAAGGTGATTCCACGCAGTGACCGCAAAATCATCTTTCGAGACTGACTAATGCCATAATAGTGGCTGAATTCATGAGAAGGGATCCCAATATGACAAGGGGTCCCAATAACCCTGTGTTGAAAATTTGGTGCCAGAATTCCCCAAAATGCCTGAGATATGCACCAAAGTTGAAAGAACCCTATTTATGATGTTATACAGCTTACCGGCATTTCTTCAGTTCGCAGTCGGCATTGAAGAGTGCAGACATGTTGCTGGTCCATCGAAGATCATCGCACTGAACTCCAGAGGTAAGTATGGGGTTTGGGGGTGTGGGGAGGCAGGGTGCACAGAGGAAGGGCACAGGTTGGGGGAGGGGCCACCGGACTCAACAAGGGACTGTTTTCTGTTTTACAGGTAAAAAAAAAAATTACGGGAGTTTTTTTTTTTAACAGGGACATTTGGCATGCTGGGTTGGGCTCCTAGAGTGCCACCCTAGTGTTATTTTTGGGGGCTATAGCCAACGGGGGATTGGGCACCCCTGTCAGCACATACCGAGGGGGGCAAGAGCCGAGGGGGATTGGGCACCCGGGCCTAGGCACAAAACACATTTTGGGGACATTGTCGATGGGGGAGTGTGCTCCCCATTGGCAAATTAAACTGGAAAGGGGACTGAAGCTGATGGAATTGGGCCCCATTGGCAAAACAAAGAATGTTTTTTTGGGGGGGCGCATGATGCCGAGGGGGATTGAGCACCCCTTCGGACTGGGGGCTGTGTAATATTGTTTGTAAACATGGTGGTGGCTTGCCGCCACATTCACAAAAAATATTACACTAGGCAGGGTACCGCCCTGCAATGACAGCTCACTCCCTCATTACAATGGAATGCCTGATGCTGCAATAACGAGGTGGCCCCTGATTGCTGCGGCAAAAATATTACAACTTGGTGGCACTTTTGGAAGCCAGTGTCGGCAGCACACTGTGCATCCATTGGTCCACCAGTGCCAAGCCCCCAAATGCAATGCCTCCGTTGGCTGCCACAGTGCTGTGCCTCCACAACCCGCTTCTCTCCTAAGCTGCCGCATAATGTTTCTTGAGCATATGTGAAGCAAACATAAAAAAGCATTCCCCGGAGCCAGTTTTTAAGGCTACATTGAAACTGTAGTAGAGAGTTTTAAAACTGAATCACAGGCTGTGATTAATCATTTTGAAGAAAGAAGACATAATAAAGCACTACTACAAGATACAGTAGGATGGGAAAAAAGTCATGACAGACACTCCCTTTTAAATTGATCTGAAAAACATCCATATGCAAATAAGGCATTATGAAGTTCATTGCCATATACTGTATAGCTCACAGTCAGAGCAAGTGAATAGCATGTGAACATTGGACAGTTTTGAAAGCAGACCCCATCATGGGAAGGGTATTGCAAGGTAAATATCCTCAGGCGGTCTACAAAAGCGGTACTAACCACAGGGATATGCGTGTGCAGTCATTACAACCCCCTCTGAATTTAGGCTTACTACAGACTTCTGTGTTTGTTCCCCCTCTTTAGATGCACTACTTGCAGGAGATGTAAATACTGCAAATATATTAAGAAAGCCAAAATGTTAAAACATCCTACACAATATAAAGAATATGAGATTAATAATTTGATTCTATGCGATGTACCGAATATCATTTATTTGGCTCCATGCACATGTGCAGCATTCTGTGTCTGAAAAACTGTCCGGCCATTTATACTGTACATAGGTGAACATGTTAGGGATATAAATGAAGGGGATACTAAAAATATTTTGGCAGCACATGACCAGTTTGCAGGGGATTCTGTGGAACATAAGTAGATGTTCACAGGGATAGAAAAGCTAAAACTGGGGAAGGGGGAGACTTGAGTGTCCCGGTTTTGTGCAGAGAAGCTAGATGGAGATATTACCTGGGTGGTTTGAAACCAGCAGGTTTAAATTCGAGATCTGAAAAAAGGCACATTTCTGTAGAGTGATGATGTGATTGGAAATGCTAGAAATTTGTTACTTATGTGTTTTGTTTTTTATCTTTCTAGAAAGATGGAAAACATATTGCCTATTGCGAATTTTGTGACCCCTATGAGATGACTCATATTATCAAGAGTTCAGTACAAAAGGCAAAGCACCAAGTGTCTGTCTGCAGTGGACTAAGGCCCAGATATTCAGACATTACCACCGGTAATAATAGGGTTTGCACCAGCACAATCTTGGTTTGCAGCTTGCGCTGGGGGGCCATATTGAGAGGCCCAGGTAGTGTACCCTTAACCCGTTAGCACCTAGGTAAGTAAGTAAGAATTTTTTTGTATGTGTCACCCAATCCAAGAGGCTCTGGGAGCCTTACAAGGTAGTGCAAAGATGTACAACAAAAGTACATATTACAAATAAAAAGCAGGGTCAGTAAAATCAGCAGTTAAACTCAATAAGTAAACAACAATAAAATCAGTCTGACATGCTAATTAAAAATGCTTGATTATAAAGATGCATCTCTAGACCCCTTTTAAAAACCTCCACTGATGGGCCTCCCTCAGCAATCTGAGAAGTGAATTCCAGAGGGCTGGACCAGCTACCTTGAATGCTCAATCTTCTGAGGTTTTCAGCCTGGCCCTCGGAACCACTAAGAGGCCTTCGGTGGAGGAGAGGAGCAAGTGCATCAGGGTGGCAGGGATCAGGAGATCAGAGGCACAAAATTCTGTTCAATGCATCAGTTAGGGTTATTCCACAGTGACAAAAGTGAGGAAATTCATTGTTACGGTTGAAAACCCCCCCTTGGACCCCCCAGCCCACCACCCTATCTGGCATTGGGGTGCGCATTGGGAGTCTTTGGTCCTAACTCTCCATCATTCTCCTATACTCTGCTTCTTTACACATGTGATGAGGTGAGAGTTGGGCTGAGACCCCAATGCACACCCCAATGTCGGTTGGGGCTGGCTGGGGTCCAAGGTAGGGGTTTTCAACCCAATAATTGAATTTCCTCACTTTTGTTGCTGTGGAACAACCCTAACTGATGCTTTAAAACGGAGTTTTGTGCCTCTAAATATATATATATATATATATATATGTTAGAGCAAAAACTCAGTTTAATGCATCAGTTAAGGTTGTTTCCACAGTGACAAAGCGAAATTCGATGTTAGGGTTGAAACCCTTTGCCCCCTCCACCCCACCCCCAACTGGAATCGGGTGCCCGCTGGGATCTGCCAGCCCCAACTGTCACCCCATCACATGTGGAAGAAGCTGAGGAATAGGGAATGGGGTGACAGTTAGGACCGACGACCCTAATGCGCACCCCCGATTCCAATTGGGGGGATGGGCTGGAGGGGTGCAAAGGGGGTTTCAACCCTAACATCAAATTTCCTCACTTTTATCGCTGTGGAACAACCCTAACTGATGCATTAAATGGAGTTTTTTGCCTCTAATTTCCTTTCTTTTTGAGAATTATTATGAGAAATAGTGAATGTAATGTGGCGGCGGGAGCGAGGGGCCCACCACGTGATGTCTTGTCACATAGTAACATTGTGCCCGCAAATGCAAATCATAATGCGCATGGTGATGCAAAGCAAAACAGAAAGAGAAACAGTACTGTAGGCAGAAATGTTAAAAACAATGCAAACGCAACTGCAAATGAAAACGCAAAGGATAACGCACATGGTGGCGTAAATGTGAACAGTAAGTGAAACGAGTACGGAACCGCAAGCAGAAATGGTAATGGTAACAGTAATGTAAGAGCACAGGTTGGTTTTCCTCAAAAGCTGTATAGAGAAAGACAGTGAGTACAAAGAATGTATGCAAAATAATGACACTCGGAACACAAAAATGAGGACTTGGAATAGTAAATTGCTTATATCTCAGTAACCATACGACATAGAAAACAAATGTGAAAGTCATATGAATTATCACTTTCCTGGCTAGTTTTGTACTTAGCTTCTGTTAGGGGGCTAAGAAATTATTTGACAAAAAGTCCGTATCTCGCACCGTTTTCGAGATACGGGCCCTGAAAAGCACGGCGAACGCTGTAATGTTATCCTATGGGAAAAAAACAGAAGTTCGGACTGCCATAACTTTGCCTCGCTGTAATATTTTTTTCACAAAACCACTGAAAAGCACATCTGTGGGATGTTGACTGTGTTCCCTGCAAATTTCAGCCCAAAAGACCAGACCATTATTTTGCAGCAGGGCGCCAAATGATTGCTGCAATGCATCGTACGTCGTAATGTTATCTTATGGGAAAAAGCGTCAATTTGGAGTACCGTAACTTTGCCGCTGTGTAATATTTTTTCAACAAAACACTGCAAGGCAAATCTGTGAGATGTCGGATGCGTTCCCTCCAAATTTCAGCCCAAAGCTCCAAACCGTTCTTTTGCAGCGGGGTGCCAAAGAATTACTGTTATTTTGGGTATAGTGTCGTGATTTGCGAAAGCTTTCACAAAAATTTGCTACACTTTCATGAGTGCGACACTACTTTGCGAAAGTAATTTTTCCAGAAATCTGAAAAACATATTTCTGGGGTGTTTTACCCCAAAATAAAGACATGGCTAGCATCCTCAGGGCCCGACTAGGTGAATACAAAAAGAATTAGGTTGCTAGAGGGTCTCAATTTTAAATGGCAAGCATTTTTCTGATCACTAACTAAAAACAAAATGGCAGATTTGCAACAGTAAAAGGCCATTGCGACAGTAAAAGTGCATTGCGACACTGTCCGAACTTATTAACTTTTCCCATTGACTTATAATGGGAAATTGTTTTTGAATAACTTTTGAACTGTTTAATATTTTTTCACAAAATCTTCAAAAGGCACATTGGGGACTCCGCAGCATGTTCCGAAGAATTACGGTCCAGTCAGCGTAAACCGTTCGACCTGTAGGCGCGACCGTAGAATTCCAGAAAAAGCGTAAACGCACACGCAGATCACGCTTAATAACTCCGCAGCCGTGTATCCGACAGGTACGAGGCTTGGCAGATCCCAAGGCACATGGGTCTTAATTGTGTATTCCAAATTTAAGGTAAATCCGTCAAACGGTTGCAAAGTTATTAAGGTGCAACATTTTGGGTTTAACATGTAAATGGCTCCTCAACCCTAACTATAGTGGCACTACTGTGCTACTTATAATATATATATATCTATATATTTATATAGATATATATATAGATATAGATATATATAATATTCCTTCCTTGGTTGATCACTTTTTTGGAATTAGGGATGGTGTGATCCCAAATTTCATAATTAAGTATCCAGTTTATCACACAGTCATCAATGTGGCATAATCATAGTGGGACTATTTAAATTGTCTTTTTTGAGGCAGTATAGCACAGTGGTCTAAGGCTTTGAGCTGCAAATCTGGTGACATCCAGCAGACCAGATCTGGGTTTGAATCCCACAGCTTCCACTTGCATACTGTGTGACCCTGAGCAAATCACTTAACCTCCTTGTGCTCCCAGGTCGCTCCTGTAAAAAAGCTTTCAGCTTATTGTGCTATACCTGGTTAAACAACTAAATAACAAAAAAAATTCTTTTTTGCTAGTCATTTCACCTTTGAAGAAGCAACTGCAGAAGTGCAAAACACCATTGGGTTAGCGGAAGTAGCTACTGTTTTGTGGGAATTGTTACTTTGTTGGTGATATGCCCTGCACATTTAGCCTATGTAAGATTTTTCTAATAAAGTACTCTTTTTGATTATATTGCTGTGTGGAGGATATATTCTTGTGGTGGCTGACATGTTGTAGGTCCTTTTGGTTTTGCTCTTAGATACGTTTGACTTTATACACAGTCCTAGCTACGGCAGTCCCACTGTCTGTCTTGCAGGACAGGAAGTAAGCAAATGCTTGGTGCACCATCTTAACATTAATGCCCTGGGGCCAGATGGGATGAACTTAAGGGTACTCAAGGAACTGGCTGCAGATCTGGCTGGTCTGCTAGTAGGGCTAGTCTGTAGATCACTTCAGACAGGTGTTCTGAATGACTGGAGTATAGCAGGCATAGTCCTGCTACACAAGGGAGGGGACAAGGAGTAACTTGGAAATTACACACCTGCTTGCCTTACCTCTGTAGTGAGTAAACTAATAAGAGTCACTGATCATAGAGGATCATGTGACCTACCTAGAGAGCAATGGTCTACATGATAGTAAACATCATGGGTTTGCACAACCACATTTGTTACCTTTCAGCCTTCTTACTAGTGCCTATTAATTAGTCCCCACTTTTGGAATCCTCTGTTCATTCACTCCTACTATGCCTTTTCATACCCATCATCACCTTTTTGTTTTCCAGATTATTTTCTTACTTTGCCTATTATCATTTTTTGACCTAAAGCCCCCCAATTTTCTTTCCTCAATTGCAAAAAATGTTAATGCAGACATTAGGGTTGAAGAATGCAAAGTGCACAAAGTAGGGAAATGAAAAAACATTGGGAATTTGGGTCTCTGGAGTACTGGCAAATCAGTGGTGAGGTCTTCTTTGTGGCTGTCAACCCTAATGCCACCTCCTCCCCTGAGCGAATGAGCTTAGATGTGATGTCATCATGCATGGCCCGAGGGGCCCTATGTGAAGAAAGCTACAACAGATTATGTTGGCCATATTGCATCACTATGAGGCACTAGCTTGGAGTTGTACATTTTGCTTCAGACAGGAGGCTATGGGATGGGTAAGGGGGTGGGCATTAGGGCTGACAACTCCAAGGAAGACCTCACCACTGATTTGGCAATACTCCAGAGACCCAGATCCCTAATGTTTTTTTCATTTCTCTACTTTGTGTGCTTTGAGTTCTTCAACCCTAATGTCTGCAGTAACATAGTTTTTTTGTAATGAATTTCACTTCTTTTTCTGATAGCGGAATTGTATCCTCATTTGTACAGGTCCCTTTAGGACCTGCGCAAAATGAGATAAATACAATATTGGAGACAATCCTGACCCAGTTCATGGGCCCAGCAGGCCTCAGCATGGATTTCAATACCTTGTGGGTAAGGCTCCCTGACCCACCACAGGGTGTGGCATCTGGGCCAAAGCACTGCTGTGTCCCTACCTGGCTGGGGCTGGTGCTGCATGCTGCAGCACCTTCCCCATCAGCCTTGTCCCAGTAAACTGTCTCACTAAGTTCACACTTGAACTCAGCTCACTGGCACCGTAAGGCAACGCGGTCCCCAGTGGTGCAACGGCCATCCCTACAAACAACGTTACTTCATAAAGTCTTTGTTTTTTAATATTTTGACCCCAAACTTTCAACATAGTCTTCTTATAACCCTGCCTCATGAAGCCAGTAGGTGAAAATGTTCAAATCCCCCCCCCGAAATACCATTCCATGCCACAGGTGCGAAAACACATTTCAGCCAGGAAGTGAAAAATGACAGCTGTAATGTTCATGAGGTGGTGTGAAAATGGTTATGTTGAAAATTTTGGGTCAAAACATTGAAAATTAGCAAAGTTATGCACATACATAGAAAAATTTCAATGTACGCTCATAACTTGGTGATTTTTAGGAATTTTTTCACCAAATTTTCAACATGGCCTTTTTGGGACCCCACCTCATGAACACTGGTGGTGAAATTAAGTTAGTTGGGCCCAAAAGGTGATCTTGTGCAGTGACCACAAAATCACCTTCTGGGCCCGATTAATGAAATTTCAACACAGTTGCTTATGAGGTGGGGTATCAAAAAGTCATGTTGAAAATTTGGTGAAAAAATTTATAAAAATGGTGAAGTTATGATGAGAAGTTTAAAATTCCATTGAAATACATTATACAGCACTTACTGGCATTCCTCAGTTCACATTTCGGCATTGAAGAGTGAAGACGTGTCTCTGGTCTACAGAGCATTACAGTGTTAGACCTCAGCTGGTAAGTATAGGGTTTGGGGGGTGGGATGGTAGTTGCTCAGTGGAAGGGTTGGGATGGGGTGAGGGGGACAACGGCAACAATGAAGGACTGTTTTCTTTTTTCAGGTAAACAAAAAAGATGTTGCAGGACAGTTTTCTTCTTTCTAGAAACAGTAATATTATAATAATAAATATACTTACGGCCATCAGAGGGTGGGGATGCCACTAGACATCAGGAAAACATAAAAAAAAATGAGGATGGTGATCAGACGGTGGTGGGGGATGCCACTAGACACCAGGGAAACATAAAAAAACAACAGGGACAGCAATCAGAGGGTGGGTTTGCCATTAGACATCAGGAAAACAGAGAACAAGGGATGCAGCAGGATGTGCAGGTGGGTGATCAGGTGGGGGAGGGACCACTAGCCACCTGGGAAATCATTCATTCATTTATACTGGGCAGGTGATTGGGTGGGGGGAGTGACCACTAGCCACCAGGAAAAATGTTATTACATATGGGACTTGCTTTTTCATTATGTGTGACGTATCATATACTGTGGTGTTCTGCTATATGACACACCACAGTATATGACATGACACAGATAATGAAATACGACAACAGCACAGCACAGCACAGCTTTTGCAAAAAAACAGCTATCCATAGAATGCTTTTTTTATGTTCGACATGCATGCACCCACAAGCGAACATGTTGGCATGAGAGTTGCTAGAGAAGGGTGTGAGGGGGTGAGTCCAATGGAGAGTGGTGCTCTAGGGGCTGGTCTGTGGCAGGCAAATCTGTAGGCAGTGTCCTGAAGACACTAGTTTTCTGAGGGGGATGGTCTGGTCATGCACTTCAAAGGACAGAGCCGATGCAGTGGCAGTGTGTCCTGGTCCTTTGAAGTGCAAGTTAGTATGGCAAGCACTGTTATTCCCTCCACCCAAACCTCCTTCTAAGCATCCACCACCCTACAAACCCCACCCCAAACATACCTTAGTGACGGGGGGGGGTGCTCAATCCCCCAGTGTCCTCAAAATGTTCTGCAAACTCTCCCTGAAAGAAAGAACATTTTCCCTCATCATTTTTTTTATTATGAAAAAAAGAACATCCATTCATCCATTGTTGTCCACTGTGTAGCCACCCCCTCCAAACAGTATACAGACACTGGGGTGCCCAATCCCCCAGTGTCTTCATCTGTTCAGCAAACTGACCCTGAAAAAAGGAAACTGTCCCTCGCTGTTTTTCTTTCCTGTAAAAAAGGAAAACATCCATTGTTGTCTGCTGTGTAACCCCCTCAAACAGTATACAGACACTGGGGGTGCCCAATCCCCCAGTATCTCATCTGTTTAGCAAACTGTACCTGAAAAAGAAAACTACCCCTCATCGCTTTTTTCCCTGTAAAAGAAAACCATCCTTCGTTGTCCGCTGCGCTGTTACCCAACCCCCACCCTCCCATTCAAGACTCACCATCCCACACACCCCACCCCATACTTACCCACTGGAGGTCCGTCACTGTAATCTTCCTTGACTGCAGGCATGTCTTCACTTTTCAAAGCCCAACCGTGAACTAAGGTAACCACTTCAATGTATTTCAATGGGTTTTTTGTCGTCAATGTATTTCAATGGGGTTTTCAACTTAGTGGAATAACTTGGCCATTTTTTAACTATTTGTGCCCCAGATTTTCAACATACATTTTTTGGGACCCCACCTCATGAACATTGCAAGTGACATTGGGTAAATCTGTCCCAAAAGGTGATTTCACAGTTGCCATGCAAAATCACCTTTCAGGCAGGAGTTGAAAGTTTTCTCCACCATTGTTCATGAGGTGGGGTCATAAAAAGGTTATGTTGAAAATCTGGTGTGAAAATATTAAAAAAACAACAAAATTATGAGCCTGCGCTGAAATTTGCGAGCACAGGCTCGTAACTTTGATAATTTTCAAAATTTTGACCCCAAATTTTCAACATAGCCATTTCTTCATAGTACCTAATAAATGTAACAGCTGTCATTTTTCAGATCCTAGACAAAATGTTTTTTGCATCCCAAAAGGTGATTTTGCAGCCACTATGTGAAATCACCTTTCAGGCAGGAGTTGAAATTTCATTCTGCCTGTGTTCATGAGGTGGGGTAATAAGAGGGCTTTGTTGAAAATTTGGTTTAAAAATATTCAAAAACAACAAAGTTATGAACCTGTGTTAAAATTTGTGAATGCAGGCTTGTAACTTTGTCAATTTCCAATATTTTGACCCACAATTTTCAAAATAGCCATTTCTTTACAGCACCTCATTAACATGATAGCTGTCGTTTTTCAGATCCTGGCATAAATGTGTTTTTGCATCCTGAATGGTGATTTCCTGTGGCTGCACAAAATCACCTTTTAGACAGGAGTTGAAAATTGTTTCCACATTTGTTCATGAGGTGGGGTCATAAGAATGCTACATTGAAAATTTGGTGTAAAAATATTAAAAAACAAGAAAGTTATGAGCCTGCGTTGAAATTTGCAAATGCAGGCTTGTGACTTTGGAAATTTTCCATATTTTGAACCCAACTTTTCAATATAGCCATTACTTCACAGCACTTCATGAATGTGACAGCTGCCATTTTTCAGATCCTGGCCAAAATGATTTTTTTTTTGCATCCTGAAATGTGATTTTGCAGTTGCTGTGCGAAATCACCTTTTGGGCAGGAGTTGAACATTTTCTCAGCACATTCTGAGGTGGGGTCATAAGAAGGGTATGTTGAAAATTTGAGGCACAAATATTACCAAACTAGACACTTACACTGCCCAACATCATCACCTCCACTTTGCATTCTTGAATGAGTGATTCCTTCACTGAAGTAGTTTTCAAACCCCCACCTCCATGACACCAGTGCAGACAATGAACATTCGGCATTGACAAATGCTTATTTTAACACTGCGCATGTCAGCAATGAAAAATCTTTTTAAATTATTCAACAGCTACTTGACCTTAATACACAAAAAAACACAAAAGCATGTACCTTGGGCCAAACTCTATCAAACCTGAAAGTTTCAGGTTAAAAAAAAAAAGTCCTAAAAATGGTGATTTTTATGTTGTCTTGTGCCTGCGCAAGAAACATGTTGTAGTAACTTTGGAATAGCAGGTTTTGGAGGTGTGGTCCTGTTGTGGCCTGTGGCGCCACTGCTTTTTGGGGCTGGGATCTGTGGCATGGATTAGATTGCATGCTGTCTATGACAGCAGTGCAAAAGCATGTCCACCACCTTGAAAGCTTTTAGCCGCTGCAATGAGGGAGCTCCACCTCATTGCAGGGCATGCCTTTCCCATTGTAAGTTTCCATGTGACATGGCAGCGGCTGTGCTGTCTGCCTCACACAGTGCCCAGAAAAGTCGACTTAGGGGGGTGCCCAATCCCCCTATCACCATCATCCTCCCAACACTCTTTATTTGCCGATGGGGTGCCCAGTCCCCATCAGCCACAATCCCCCCTTCCCAATTCATCTGCTGACGGGGAGTTCAATCCTCATTGGCATCACCCACCCACACTCTTCATTTGTCGACGGGGTGCCCAATCTCCGTCGGCTACAGTCCACCCCAGAAAAAACCCCGCAGGTGACACCCCATCCCCAATTCATTTGTCGACGGGGAAGCCCAATCCCTGTCAGCATCATTCCCCCCAACACTCTTTTTTTAGTTGCCAACGGGGTGCCCAATCCCCATCAGCTCCAGTCCTACCCTCAAAAAAAAAAACATGCAGGTGACATGCTGGGAGACCACCCCAACGTGTCAAATGTACCTGTAAAAATTAAAAACCTTCCTGTCACAGAGTGGCTCTGTGAGGTTTGAAATTCCAAGGTTAGAAATATGGGGCTAGAGAATTGTTTTTCCTTTTTCTAGCACATATGGGAGTCCCCCCCCCCAGAGAGGAGGCAGTATAGTGCAGTGGTCTGGAGCTCTGAGCTGCAAATCTGGTGATATCCAGCAGACCAGACCTGGGTTTGGGTCCAGCTTCCGGCTAGACACTGTGTGGACCCTGAGCGGGTCACTTGACCTCCTTGTGCTCCCAGGTCGCTCCTGTAGAAGAGCTTTCAGCTTAGTGTGCTATACCTGGTTAAACAATAACTTCATTGTCCTGATTATACTGAGTGTGGATAAGAGAAGAGGAGATCCCCGTAGCAAAAGCAGTAGTGCTTTCCTACTACATTTAGAGTTATGGTAGAGACTTAGGTGGAAATTATGTTTGGGGACTAAATGGTTGTAAAGCTGTTTTCAGGCTAGGTGGGTGTTTTAGCAGCTGTTAGTACTTTGGTTCTGGGCTGCTTTAACAGAGTACATTCGACTATGCAAGAGGGCTGTGAAGGCATTTAGCCTTCTAATACTGTTTAAATGGAATGACTTTATTCTAAGATTATTAGGGACAGTTTGAATATCCTCCGGAGTGGAGGTTGCTTAATTTTGAGTAGTTCTGAAATTTTCTTAGAGCGAGGGAGTTACGTATGCTTTTGGGCATTTTGGAGCCCTGAAATCTAATTACTATGTGTTGCAGCTCACTATTAAGTGAAGGCTGGCCACAAGTGGTATTTGTGTCATTATTAGGGAAAAGGGTGATTTTGTTACCTCTGAGTTAGTGCAATTAGTAATTGCACTGTTGTGAGGACATAAGGCTTATTAGCTTTAAAACTTTAAGCTTTAGACATTTAAAATAAGGAGATTTATTTCGCTTACCTATTGAAGATGAATTCCCTTTGTTTTGTTTTGGCTTTGAAACCTGGGGTTTTTCGGTGTTTGTGGAGCTTTGAGTTGTGCTTTCAACTGCCAGCGTCCTTGTTTGTTCTAAGAGCTGCTGGCCATGCACGCCTTCTTAAGTATTGTTGGGAAGGGGTGGTGCTTTCTTGTCTTAGAAAAAGGAGTTTAAAATGTTCAGAACAGAAATAACTTATCTCTGAGTGAGGGAATAAGTTACTAAATGAGTTTAAAATACATAAGCTTGTTGGGATAAAATAAAGGATTAGAATACAAGATAAAGTAATTAAAAGTTGTAAGTGAAGGTGGAGTTTGAAGGTCACCTGATCCTGGCTGGATATAAAAGGGTGAACTTTGACTCAGTAGTTTAGATTTGTTAGAGATTGTCAGCACAGATGGCTAGAGGTGAGATTTGTCAGAGAGGTGTAAGCAGGTGGAGACTTAAATCCTGTTGTAGTGAGCCTAGATGTGTGCTCTAGATGCTGCTGAAAAGTGCTCTATGGAGTTATTTGAAAAAACTATTTTGATTCATGTTCCAAATGGAAGATTTAAAACTGCCAGAATATCCTGTGTGAGGTTTATGCCTTTATATTGTCTCACCTAAAGACTTATAAAGAATGAGATGATGCCAGATGCTCTAATGTTTGCTATCGAAATTGAAGTGAAAAATGAGAAAAATACTGTGCCATTCTGATGTTATCCTGATGAGTGATGTTTGAAAGAAGAATAAATTAAAACTGAAGAAAATTGCAAGAACTGGTGAGACATTTTTTCCTTTAACTGCCCACATAAACCTGCGCCCTACCACATTGGTACCAGGAGTGGGGTAATTTGTACTGTGATCTGCATAAGGTCTGGTGGGCAGTAAATCTGGCATGATGGTACTTTGAACTGGTTCCTGTTTACTGGTTATTGCTGAGAGAATTTTGTTTCCTGTGAAACAATCCAGTTGAGTGATAATTCTGGGTTGGTGGCAAAGCCTGCTCTAAACAAGCTATATGAAGATGAGGGGTCACTGTGAAGTTTTGAGTGACCAGAAGACTGACCAGAGTGACTGGATGGAGGTGATACAATGGTTATTTAATCGCTGGATGGAGGCAGAGCTGGTGTAAAGAAGCAGAACAAAGGTACCAGGAGGTGCTAAGCCAATTGACGGTAATGAGGGACAATTTGGAGTTTCAAGGGCCTATGAAGAAGGCTGAAGAGTTGTCCTGTGTGGATTGTGTGGACTGTGTTGAGGAACAGTTCCCTGTTCTACCTATGTTCCAGGGAATGTATTGGATTGGAGATGATGAAGATGATGGAAGAACGACGAAAGACAAGTCCCCAGGTGAGACTGTTTTGTTAACTGGGGTGAAGAATGCAAGCAAGACAGAAGAGGCAGTAGGTGCTGAAGGACTTGTTCAGTGACTTATAATAATGTTGATAATAAAAATGTCATTAATTTTTGCTGCAAACTGGAAATTTTACAAGCAGAGGATCCAGAAATTCAGCAGATAAGTAGTTATGTTATTTTGAATAAAGATAGAATAGATATGGATGGGGGTAAGGGACAGTTATGGTGGTATGAAATAAGAGATGAGGTATTATACCACATGAGACCAAATCCCCATACAAAACAGATAGACTCTAGGGTAGTGGTACCTTGTAGATATAGAAAGGGTATTTAGATGCTTTATATTGCAAAACCAAACATATGAGTCAAGAAGAAATGTTAAAATGTCTCATTCCTTCCTTTTATTGGCCTGGGATGTATAGTCAAGGCTTTTATATTTAAAGAAGTGTGTAGCCACTCAAGGAAGGAAAAAGATTGTAATTGGCTTCCTTGGAAAAAGGGGAAAGTGATTTACAGAGATATGAGTAAAAGATGGTAAAAGTTTACAGTACTGGACTACTTGTGTAGTGAGTGGAAGGGGTTAGAGGAATAGTTCATATAGATAGTATATACAAGTAACTTTCTAGTAAGGGCTCTAACTCTAGTATGTTTCAGGTATAGAGAGAATAAAAAAGGGTACCAGATAAAAAGAGCATAAGATAGAAGGTTTTCAAAATAAAGTATTTGGGGAAATTGTTTGAAGAAATTATAAAAGTGCACATATTGACATCTTAAAATAAGTTTTTGGAAAAAAGAAAAAATGAGATCAATAGGAAGGAAAATATTTAATGGAAAATAATTTGTTGTAGTTAAAGAGTAGGAGTAGTGTGGAGTTTTTCCTAAGTTCAGAGTAGATGATTAGGAGAAGTAAAGAAAAGGGTAGTTGATTAGGTGAAGTAAAGAAAAAAAACTGCAGATTTGAGTTTGATTCATATGAAGGAATACATTTTAAAGCAACAAGCTTAAAAGCTAGGAGCTATTTCTTGTATTTTTTTTTGTTTAAGACTGGAGGGTTGGCCACCTGCAGTTGAATTTATAGTGTTATACCCCCCCCTTTTTTCCTCAGTCTCTTGTTGCATTTGTTTTTGTGTGTTTATTTTTGAAATAAAATATAGCTAAAGTAATAGCATGTTTGCTTAGGAGAGGATATATAATGAATGTTACTATCCTAATTTTGCTAATAGTGAAATTGAGATTAGTAATGTGAGATAGAATAAAATCATGTGTTCTAGAATATGAAGGAGCTATAGACTATAATGACAGTTCTGAAAATGAAAGCTGTTGATATGGAATATACTTTATATGTGTATGGAAGTTGTATTTCTCAAACAAAATCTAAATATTTTATTTATGAATGGTGCATAGAATTTGATGGATGTTGCTATGTGGAAAAAATCAAATTCATGTAAAATAATTTAGATATGAAATCTTATGTTATTGGGGATTACTTAAAACTGACTAAGTTTGGCAATAGTTAGATACTTAATATGGTTCATAATCTGGGATATAGAATATGGACAGGAAATATTTAGTGTAAGATGCAGGATAAAATAATCTTGAGTATTTTCTTGAGGTAAAATAATTGATATGGAAAGGACTCTTGGGTTAGAGTTTCAAGAAGTGGTGGGTCAGGGCTCCGGTGGGTTAACCACCCTCTTTTATTTTAAGCAAAGAATTCCGATAAATTGGCCAACCAAAAAGATTTGGTTGCCTCTTAGGTGGGGAGGAATGTCACAGAGTGGCTCTGTGAGGTTTGAAATCTAGGTTAGAAATATGGGGCTAGAGAATTGTTTTCGCTTCTAGCACATATGGGAGTCCTCCCCCAGATAGGAGGCAGTATAGTGCAGTGGTCTGGAGCCTGAGCTGCAAATCTGGTGATATCCAGCAGACCAGACCTGGGTTTGGGTCCCGCAGCTTCTGCTTGCATACTGTGTGACCCTGAGCAGGTCACTTGACCTCCTTGTGCTCCCAGGTCGCTCCTGTAGAAGAGCTTTCAGCTTAGTGTGCTATACCTGGTTAAACAATAACTTCATTGTCCTGATTATACTGAGTGTGGATAAGAGAAGAGGGAGATCCCCCGTAGCAAAAAGCAGTAGTGCTTTCCTACTACATTTAGAGTTATGGTAGAGACTTAGGTGGGAAATTATGTTTGGGGACTAAATGGTTGTAAAAGCTGTTTTCAGGCTAGGTGGGTGTTTTAGCAGCTGTTAGTACTTTGGTTCTGGGCTGCTTTAACAGAGTACATTGCGACTATGCTCATGGCTGTGAAGGCATTTAGCCTTCTAATACTGTTTAAATGGAATGACTTTATTCTATAATTATTAGGGATAGCTCTGACTATCCTCCGGAGTGGAGGTTGCTTAATTTGAGTAGTTCTGAGATTTTCTTAGAGCGAGGGAATTACTATGCTTTTGGGCATTTTTGAGCCCTGAAATCTAATTACTTCGGTTGCAGCTCACTATTAGTGAAGGTTGGCCACAAGTGGTATTTGTGTGGTCATTATAGGGGAAATGGGTGATTTTGTTACCCTGAGTTAGTGCAATTAGTAATTGCACTGTTGTGAGACATAAGGCTTATTACGCTTTAAAACTTTAAGCTTTAGACATTTAAAATAAGGAGATTTATTTTGCTTACCTATTGAAGATGAATTCCCTTTGTTTTGTTTTGGCTTTGAAACCTGGGGTTTTTCGGGTGTTTGTGGAGCTTTGGAGTTGTGCTTTCAACTGCCAGTGTCCTTGTTTGTTCTAAGAGCCGGCTGGACATGCACGCCCTTCTTAAGTATTGTTGGGAAGGGGTGGTGCTTTCTTGTCTTGGAAAAAGGAGTTTAAAATGTTCAGAACAGAAATAACTTATCTCTGAGTGAGGGAATAAGTTACTAAATGAGTTTAAAATACATAAGCTTGTTGGGATAAAATAAAGGATTAGAATACAAGATAAAGTAATTAAAAGTTGTAAGTGAAGGTGGAGTTTGAAGGTCACCTGATCCTGGCTGGATATAAAAGGGTGAACTTTGACTCAGTAGTTTAGATTTGTTAGAGATTGTCAGCACAGATGGCTAGAGGTGAGATTCGTCAGAGAGGTGTAAACAGGTGGAGACTTAAATCCTGTTGTAGTGAGCCTAGATGTGTGCTCTAGATGCTGCTGAAAAGTGCTCTATGGAGTTATTTGAAAAACTGGTTTGATTCATGTTCCAAATGGAAGATTTAAAACTGCCAGAATATCCTGTGTGAGGTTTATGCCTTTATATTGTCTCACCTAAAGACTTATAAAGAATGAGATGATGCCAGATGCTCTAATGTTTGCTATCGAAATTGAAGTGAAAAATGAGAAAAATACTGTGCCATTCTGATGTTATCCTGATATGAGTGATGTTTGAAAGAAGAATAAATTAAAATTGAAGAAAATTGCAAGAACTGGTGAGACATTTTTCCTTTAACTGCCCACATAAACCTGCGCCCTACCACACTTCCCATGATGTTTTGTTTCCCCCTGTAAAGTAGAAAATGGTCCCTCACAGTCTGCAGCCCCCTCCCCAACCTGCGCCCACCCACTGCATGCCCCACCTCCCCACACCCCCCCCACTCACCCCATACTTACCATCATGTGACGATCTTCTGTGGACCGGGAACATGTCTGCACTCTTCAAAGCCGACCGCGAACTGAAGAAATGCCGGTAAGCTGTATAATGGCATAAATAGGGTTTTTTCAACTTTGATGCATATCTCAGGTAATTTTGGAAATTTTGCCACCAAATTTTCAACATGGGGTTATTGGGAACCCTCTTCATGATTTCAGTTACTGTCATGGTGTTATTCTGTCCCGGAAGGTGATTTTGCAGTCACTGTGCAGAATCACCCTTCGGGACTGATTAATGAAACGACAGTGCCACTGTTCATTAGGTAGCCTCTCAAAAAGCCTATGATGCAAATGTGGTGAAAAAATCAAAAAAATGACTGTTTTGCTAGAGTGCGTTGCTCAGTTTCCATGCACGCTTATAACTTCACGAATCTGTAATATTTTCACTCCAGATTTTCAACATTGCCATTTTTCCACACCTCCTTATGAACAGTACAGTTGTCATTTTTCACATCCCGGCCAAAATGTGTTTTTACACTTGTGGCACAGAATAGCCTGGTCGCTGTGGGAAATCAGTGTTCAGAACAGAGTAAGAAAATTACAGTCTAACTGTTCATGAGCAGAGGTCCTAAAATGCCTATGTTGAAAATTTGGTGACAAAAGTCCATTAAATGACTGTGCTATGAGCGTGTATTGCACAGTGTTCATGCACCCTCGTCATTTTTTACATCCTGGCTGAAATGCGTTTTCGCACTTCCAGTGCAGAATAGTTTGGTTGCTGTGGGAAATCAGTGTTTTGGACAGATTAGGAAAATCACCGTGACTCTGTTCATTAGCAGAGGTCCTAAAATGCCTATGTTGAAAATGAGGTGACAAACATCCATAAAATGACTATTTTACAAGCGTGCATTGTGCAGTTTCCACACACGGTCATAACTTCGATAATTTTTAATATTTGTACTCCAGATTTTCATCATTGCCATTTTTTCACACCTCCTTATGAACAATACGGCTTTCATTTCTCACATCCTACCTGAACTGTGTTTTCGCACATCCGTCGCTCAGTGGCGCAGTTGCTATAGAAAAACAATGTTCAGAACAGAGTAAGAAAATCACAGTATCACTGTTCATGAGCAGAGGTCCCAAAATGCCTATGTTGAAAATTTGGTGAAACAATTCCATACAAGCATTTGTCAATGCCGAACGTTCGCTTGCAGGTATTTGCAGTGGTATTTGGCACTTGGACATGGCTTAAAAAAATCAGTGACAAAGAAGTACAAGCATTTGTCAATGCCAAATGTTGCTTGCTTCTATGTGCTGTTTAGGTATTTGGAACCCATTGGAGTGCAAATATTGAAAATTCGCAAACTTACAAGCTTTGTAGGAACCGCGTAACGTGACGCTAAACAATCATTTTAGACACCAATTAAACGCTTTTGCCCACCATATGACAGCGGCACTGTCATTTCATTAATCAGGCCCGAAGGTGATTTTGCGCAGTGACTGAAATCACCCTTCAGGCCCGAATAACGCCATGACAGTGACAGAATTCATGAGAAGGGGTCCCAAAAACCCCATGTTGAAAATTTGGTGCAAAAATTCCAAAAAATGCCTGAGATATGCAACAAAGTTGAAAAAAACATCTAGCCCATTATACAGCTTACGGCATTTCCTCAGTTCGCGGTTGGCTTTGAAGAGTGCGAAGTGTGCCCAGTCCAGCGATGATCGTCGCGCCCGAGCTCCAGAGGCAAGTATGGGTGAGGGGTGTGGGGAGGCAGGGTGCGCGGTGGGTGGGTGCGGGTTGTGGGAGGGGGCGGGGAGACTGCGTGGGACCGTTTTCAATTTACAGGTTTTTTTTTTTACATTGATGACGCGGGAGGTTTGCCACACTGGGGTGGGCTCCCAGCATGGCAGCAAAGATTTGGAAGGGGCCGTGACACGGTGCAAGCAGACAGAGATGGTTTTCTTTGACCACCGCTGTCATACATAGCACCGGTGCGGATTGGTGCAGGACCGCCATGCCTGCTCAAGGGAGCAGGGGATTGGTCAGGAGAGGCACACCATCAAAATGTCCCATTCTCCCTAGACGTTCCTTGTGCATGCACGCAGGCGAATGTAAAAATGACTATGTTACAAGTGTGCGTTGCGTAGTGTCCATGCACAGTCATAAATTTGAGAATTCGTAATGTTTTCACTCCAGATTTTCAACATTGTCATTTTTGCACACCTTCTTATAAACAGTTCAGCTGTCATTTGTTACATCCTGCCTGCACATCTGGTGCACAATCACACAGTCACTGTGGGAAATCAGCATTGAGATAGATTAAGATAATCATAGTGCCACTTTTCATGAGCAGAGATCCCAAAATGGCTATGTTAAAAATTTGGTGAAATAATTCCACTAAATGTGACTGTGTTACGAGCGTGCGATGTGCAGTTTTCACACATGTTCGTACTTCGAGAATGTTTAATATTTTCACTTCAAATTTCCCACATTGCCATCTCTTCACACCTCCTTATCAATAGTGCAGCTGACATTTTTATGTGGTGCAGAATGGCGCAGTCACTGTGGGAAATCAATGTTTGAGACAGATTAACAAAATCACTGGGGCACTGTTCATGAATAGAGGTCCCAAAGGCTTTCATGTGGTGGGGTCACAAAAAGGCAATGTTTTAAAATTTGGAGTGCAAATGCCAACACACACCCAGGGTGTTAGGGTTTCTAACTATTACATCTCACCCTGTATAGACTAACAGGCATCAGGGGTGTGTATTTGGATTGTCTGCTGTACTCCTCAACCATTGGTCCTCCAACTCCAACCTGCAGCTACTGACAGGCATCAAGGTGTGCCTTGGACTCTTCAGTCCCAAAGTTCAACCCATTCTGCTTTGCTGCACCCATCTCAATGTACTTCCTTATGAAATGGGGTGAGCATAAGGCCCGATGACCCCAAGGCACAACGCAACACTTGTCAGACTCTGCAGGGTAGGGTGAGGTGAAATAGCGTGAGCGTTATGGCCAGCCTCCCAAATGCACACCCCAATGCCTGTCACTCTCTGCAGGGTGGGGTGGGGTTGATGTTGGTTCTATACTTCACTGCTACTTCTATTATGTGTCTCTCTAACTCCTGCACTACCAATGGCAAAACCAGCAAGACAACATTCGGCATTGACAAATGCTTGTTACATTTGTTGCAACTCTGTAACTGCCCCCACTGAATCAATCGACATTAAATTTTCAGGATCAAGAGATCTGGCACAGAGGCTGTGCTTTCCAAATTTTATGTAAATCAATTGAACTGGGTCTGAGGCAAAGTTATTAAGGTGCAAAAATTGGGGTTTAACATTAAAGTGCTTACTCAGCCCTAATACACATCCATTATTTACCCTTACCTCTTCACTAACTTAGTGTTTTTTCTCTTTTAGATAATTCCTGAAGTAGACCTATGGTTGAAACGCCAATTCTAACTCTATTTTCTATTTTTAGAATGCATTTATTATTAACATTTTGTTCAGTAATATGATTAAAAACTAGAAGTGATGAAATAAGAAAAGCAGAAATATAATTAAGTAATAATAAGAAGTGAAAAAAAATGATGATCTTATTTTTTTGCATGGCAGGCATATATTTGAAATATTAGAAAAAAATAGCCCAGCAGATGGTGCTAGTGCTTCTCTCCCCTCACCAAGTGTTTGTTTGAGGTTGTGTTTTGTCCCCCCCCCAAGAAACACTCAGGAATACACAATTGTTTGTTGCTACCTAGTTTAATTAGGCAGTTGTGCCATTTTTTATAGTGTGCCATAGTGAGTTTTTAAAACTGCAGAGTGTGTCCATTTTTGGTCAGTTGAGCGAGTGCTGTGTAACGACTGGGCAAATGCATGTGATGATCATGGTACTGACCGGGCACTAAGAAGGAGATCAGCGTGTTGGCTTAACTTTGGGATAGGCATGAATAAGTAAATGCTGTATATTGAAATACATTAATGAGGGGCACTAAATGGCAGGTAAAAAAGTAGTGGGGAAGTCCTCGGAACTGAAAGTGAAAGATGGAGCCGACTGTCTCACGCCTGTAAGTAAAGCCAGCTTGTGGTGCTTTATTTCAAAAGAAAGAAGAAATGTCACCATGTATTGATCCTAGGGGATGGAGGGTAAACATTTTTAGTATTGCACAGTAGTGTAGCGAGGGAGAAAAGTACTGTTGGGGGGGCATGTGATGGCTTCATTATCTCGTACTGTGATTCTGTGTAGAGAGCACTGTGTTGGCTTTGTGAAGGCTTGAAGGCAGGGATTTCTTTTACTGTTCTGAGGTCACCTGTGTGCCTGGACTTGATACAGTGATGTTATTGTTCAATAACATCAATGTCCCAGGCACACACTGACCAATCAGGGAAAGAAAAATTCTCTTGCCATTGTATAATGTTAAATACATGATGGGTGAATAAAAGGCTATAATTATGTTAGAGAGAATAGAGTAATGAGTGACCAAGATAATGAGAAAAAAGATAAAGAGGTGGGGAGGGTGTTGTGGGTTAGGGGACAGGAAAGCAGGGAAAGGAAAGAATCAAAGGATGCAGCGAGGTAGGGGAAAAAAGCAAGTGATAACTACAAGAGTAATTTAAAAACAAGCTAGAACATGAATAAAACAGCTCATTCTTTTTTGAATGTCATATTAAAAGCAATAAATAGATTTAGTTATCATGTTATGATAAGGTATGATTGAGCCTAGTAATTACAAAATCTTTTTTTTTTCATTTATTTTTAACCCCTGGTAGACCCGACCTGCCCTATCTGCCTCCTCTCCCCCAGCCCCATCAGTCCACCATACCTGGGACTTACTGATTCGCCCCCTGCAGTGCCACAGGTTACCCACTGTGGTTGCACCTCACAGGTGGGCCCGTTCCCAGGGAATGTTTAATTCAGTTGTGGGACAATGTGCCCAGTAAGTGGGTGCAGGGTCTGCGAGGAGAGGAAGCCTCATACTGCAGGTATGGGTGGCTTCAACTTTCCTGTGTCCCCCAGCCCTCAGACACTCCTGGAGGCATGGAAGCTTGATGTACACCATGCACTGACATCTTCCACCAGCAGCAGCATCTACCCTCCCGAACCACTGCTTAAGCCTGCACCTCCACCTCCACCTCTGATCATCTAGGTGGGGGTTGCACAGCTGAGCTGGCAATCCTCCCTCCCTCCCTCCCTCCCTGGAGGAGGAGAATATCCATTGGTACACTCAGTCCTCCTCCCCCTGGCCAACCCCTGAGCAGCCTAGGCTCATTCCCAAACCCAGTTCACCAGCATGGCAGCAGGTAAGGCACAAGTGCCGCAGCCCTCCATGCCACCGGGCAAGCCTGTGTTACAGAATCTAAATCTGGATAGTTATATTTAAATAGGAACTACAGCTGACTGGCACCTACTTAAGGCTAGTCACATACATGTAATATCCAGTATCCACACTGCCACATAAGGAGTCCAAAAGGAACAATTTACTGGAATAGTCAGCTTTTGTTGTTGTACAAACAGTGCAGTCCTTATAGACACCAGATTGTAGCTTGTAGGAAAACTGAAGCAAACAAATGCTGACATGGCATGTAGGTTGAACCCCCATCCTCCAGGTGATGTCCCCAGATGCACTTCATGCAATGGTATTTTTCAAAGGCTGACATACATATACGACATTACCCTTTTTATCTGAAGTTTATCAGGATTACCTATGGTTGACTAGTGTGGCAAGTAAGGTAGTTCAGTGGGCTAAGACACAGAAGGAACTGTAGACAGCAGAGGCAATTAAGAAGGTGGAGGAGGCCTTTTTTTGCTATATGGGCCCTATGTACAAAACTGTGCCAGGCACGCAGTCACCACCTTTGTGTGTTTGCAGGAAGACTTGATGGACCTTTGGTCTCCTTCTGCCATCACCTTTCTATGTTTCTATGTATACATGAGGAAAGCGCACAAACAATGCAGCTGCGGCATGCATGAAAGGCACGTAGTTGGGCACATACATATCCCCGGTTGACCGGCGCCATGCACAGGACATGCATGAGTGGAGGGGCGTGGCCATGCATTGGACCACGTGCCCCCCCGGTACACGCATGCACAACACTAACTACATTACCAAAGTGCTTGCATATCCCATGGAGGCACTATGCCAGGTTAGGGCAGCTGTAAAATCCCTGCATGCGATATGCATGAACAGGCCAGAGCAGAACAGCACTGCAGCATACAGCCATGGTTGCACCAGTGCCATACAGTGCACTGGCAATGTACAGGTGGCCCAGAAAGGTGGTGTACAAACACCGTACATGTCTGTATGTGCACCACTGATTGACACTCAGCAGGTGACCAACCAAAGAACACAGGACACACATGGGGGGCACTAAGAAAATGTCTCTAGAGTGTGCAGGCATGTGCCCCATATCCATAAGCCCACACACCTGTGCAGACCCGCAGAGGCCAGTGATACATGAGGATGGGTACATGCATCAGAATCCCCCCGACCATGTGCATGCCTATTGGACAGCATGACCTTTTGTAGACCATATGGTCCATTGACATACACCACCCCTGTGTGACTTGTGACCCTCAATGGCCACACTGCTTCAGTGTGTGGCCCAGGTGTGACACACAGTGCACACAATTCTACCCTGCCACAGGTGGCTGTCCATGGTCATGGTCAGCCATATCCCACAGACCATAACCGCCCCCCCATCAAAGGTCCCATCACCCATACTCCTTAGAAGGCCTGTAGCCTCCCACATGACTATGCATAAGGCACATGGATTACAGGACAGTCAACATTTATTACCTCATATAGCAGGACACAGATGATGGCTAGTAGTATGGCTCATGGAAAGCTCCACTCCCATCCCCCAGGCCTGCCGCTGCACCACATTACTCCATCTGGTCTTCCTCCTCTGATGACCATTGTAGTGTGGTGTCAGTGTACATCTGTGGGACCAGTACCCATCTTTGCAGTGGACCACAGCACACCTGCAATGACAGAAAACACAGACAGGTGCACATGAGCGGGGGCATATGCAGGGTAACAGGAGTAACCAGCACACTGGACATGTCATGGGGTACCACATTAGAGGGCTGCAGCATGGACGACATCTCCTCCACATCATCCTTATATTATATATCTGAGCTTCCAAGCTGGAGGCTCAGGAATTCAGGTAGCTGCACTGGCCAACACCTTCACTTGGTGACCACCCACCCAGGAGCCCCATCCTCAAGGTTGCAGATCTCCAGGGCAAACTCATCTGGGCAGCCTGTGAAGTCCTGTTTAGACATAACATGGAGGACAGGGTCAGACTACTGTATAAGCATGCCACCCACACACACAAGGGCACACATCACCAGATACCCTCCTCCTCAGACTCCGTGATGCACCAGATGGCTCCACCCTCCAGGTTGTCCTGGTAATACCGCACTGACATGTGCCACAGCTTGCGGGGTATACCACAACATGCCCAATAGCAGCCACATGTTCAGATACAGCTGCCATGCCATCCACCTAAGAAGACAGAAATGAAATAGGCACACACAGCCACGCAGCATGACCATGCAATGTGTCTGTCCACCCTCCCCCTGTGGTACATCAAGAAGCATGGACCTGCAGGCCAGAGTCCCTGGCAACAAGCTCCACACCCACATTGTCATGCACCGCAGGATAGGCCCTAGGGCACAGGAGGTATACAGGGATGTGCCCAGGGCTAGTGATGAACGCAGTACTGCTGGATGACACAGTGGCATGTCGGCAGACTGGACGGCCATGGAGGTGCATTGGTGTGTATAACCCATGGCTGCTGTCTCGGGATCAATGAGACACACACTGCGTTGACAGGTTCTGTGTGAACCATGTGACACTTTTGCACCTGTGCGACATAGTCAGGGGCCTAGTGCAGTCCTGAACACTGCAGTCTCATGCCATGTCCGTTGAGACAAAGGTGTTATGTGCACAGTCCTATTATGCCACCGGGTCATTCCAGAGGGTATCAGGTGATGTCACAGGGGTCAGCTGGTCCTTTGTGTCATATGCCCTGCAGCAGGTAATGGATGCTCTGCTCCATAGTGTCCAGGCACACATAGGGTTTCCCACTACACAGCAGGACCTACAGGCAACCAAGGAAGCATTCTATGGCATGCACTGAATGCCCAGTACCATGGGTGCAATTGATGGCACACATGTGGCCATCCTGGCACCTCCCGTGGATGAGGAGGCATACAGGAATCAAAAGGGGTTCCACAGCATAAACTGCCAGGTTGTATATGCAGCCCATGGCATCATAACAAATGTATGTGCTAAATACCTTAGGTTATACCATGGCACATACATATTCTATAACTCTGGTATCCGTGCACACCTCGATGCATGTGGTGGGGAGGACTGATGGCTGATAGGTAGGTACTACCACGGTCCATCCACGGTAGCCATCAGTGGACTACAGGGAACAGTCTTAACAATGTCCATTTTTCTTTGCACAAGCGACAGCTGGTATCCACTCTGGCCTTACTTGATGGCATCGTACCTGGTACTGCAAGGACTAGTGGAGGAGGGCATACAACGAGGCACATTGAAAGATAAGGGCAGTCATTGAAAGGACAGTCTTATACTGAAGATGTGCTTCCAGTGCCTGGCCTGTACAGGTGGCACGATGATGCTATCACCAGTGAATGCATGCAGATTGCTCACCTCCTGTGCCACATTGCATAACAGATGTGTGCATCGGTGACTACCCGAACCATAGGACACCCCATATGACCTGCCCCCCAGCGATGGACATGCATTCGCAGCACCCAGTTTAAGTCACCCTCCGGCCAAGCTGTACAGCATGCTGTTGCACATGGCACGTTCGGCTGATAGATGGGTGGAAGGACCATGTGCACTGTGATGAACTACTCCTTTGAGTGCACATTCACCCATGTGCCACACATCTGTCTGATACATGCACTGTTGTATGGCATGTGTTATGCAAGGTGATGTTCGCTGTAGTCCACTGATGGCTACCATGAATGGACCGATGGCCCACCATGACCTGGTACCCCTCTCTCTGGCTGTGCCACACCTTGTCTGGTGGTAGACCCTTCATTGTAGTCATATGCCTGCATTTCTGCAGTGGTGGTATTGGTGATGGCAGACTCTGGTGTGACCATCACCATGGCCCCTGTCGGTGCATCGTTGGCTGCCTGGCCCTTTGTGGTGGCACTGGTCATAAAGTGATTGGCTATCCTCTCCAGCACATACCCTATACTGCTAGTGTCATGGCTCATTCCCCTTGCCACCACTGTCAGGCCCTGCAGCACCTCAGTGTTCTTCTGCTGTGCCTCTAGCTGATCCCATTCCAGGCGGCGCAGGTCAGGGTAGCAGATCTATGGTATTACCATGGTGGACACCCTCCTGCTATGTCATTGTGTGGTCCATGCTGGCCCACCTTGTGAACTGCTGCCATCACCACGGGATGTCACCTGTACTGGTAAGGTGGAGAGCGTGTGTTTGGCATTCACAGGGCTGTGTGGCTGTGGGTCTATGGCTGCAGGACTGTTCTTGTCCCTGTCTCCAACTGCACCATCCATGGGTGCAAGGTCTGGACGAAGAACAGGTCAGGACGGGGCATTGTGGTGGCCCTCTTCCCCACTGCTCTTCATGCTTATGCCAGTGTATTGCTGAACTGCTTCTGTAGCCACCGGTGCATAGGTGGAGGGGCATGCTTCCCTCCCTTTTACCCTCCTCTATGGGCAACTGCTCCTGCATGGTACCTATGGGTGACAGAACAGACAGGCGTTAGTGCACTGTGTCTGGAAAGAGCACCTCTGGTACTGTCCCATGGTATCATTGTGCTACATGCTTACCTTCCTTGGCCTCCTGTTCTGTGGTGCAGTGCTGCACTGTGTATGGGCACTTGACATGGACTGTTACTGTGGATGGCCCTGAAGGATACATTACATGACGGTTAGCTGAAGTGTAGGTCCAGCTCTCCCCAACATCCACCCCTTGGGCCTGCATATCTGGCATTGTATCCATTCCCTCCATCTCCCCATACATGGTGACCTTGGAGATGGTCACTACCATGATCTTCTCCATCGGTGACAGTGTCTGGTCCTGGAATGGGGGCCCATCACTGGTGGTCAGCCGGGAGCAGCTTGCTGCTTCCAGCTTCTGCATCATGGTGGAACAGAGACTGCGCCACCTGTGCTTTATGGCAGACATTGCCTTGGCCATGGGACTGGTGACATTGATGACCACCTGTATGTCCAGCCATATCTGGTTCATAGTTTTGGAGGCTGTGGTCAGAGAGTGTGTCCCATAGAGGTGGTATAGTTGGCATGGACGTCCGTGAACTGGGTGGTCACCTGCTCCATGGTGAAATTGGTTGTCCTGGTCTTTTGTGTGCCTTCTGGGTATAAACCGGTGCCTGACTCTGAGCACCCACCACTTTTGGGTGGTTGAGCTGTCTGTCCACTACCTCCTGTCCTACACTCTGGACCTCATGTGCTGTATGGCCATCCATGCTCCTTGTGGCATTCACTTCCATGATTCCATGCAGGTGGTATGGCTCTCCATATATGGTGGGGTCAAGGGGTGTTTCTGCATGTTGGGCAGCTGCCTGGTGTGCTCTTGCATGGCCTCCATGCTTCTATCTTGCCTGCTTCTGCTTTTTCTCCTCCTTGTACACATGCTTGTGTATACAGCATGGCCTGTGCTGTCTGTGTGGCATGTAGGTGCGCACGCCATTTACAATAATATTTTACACAGTTTATGCACTTTCATGCATAGCCCCCTATAGGTGAGAGAAGGGACAAGAAGGATGGGATTGTTAGGCTTCAGAAAGGGGGCAAGTAGGTAGAGGAGAATGGGGGGAAAGCAGAGGTACTTAATGAATACTTCTGTTCTGTCTTCACCAGAGAGAAAGACAGACCAGTGCCTACGGGGGCGGGGGGGAAGGGGGGAGCATGGATGTGGTGGCAGAGGAGGGCAGAGTGAGAGAGGGGCTGCTGGCGTTGAAGATAGACAAATAACCAGGCCTGGACAGCATACATCCAAGGGTAATGAGGGAACTGGCAGAGGAGCTTTCTGGGCCACTGGTAGGCCTGTTCAGTAGTTTTCTGTAGTCGGGTGTGGCACCACAGGACTAGAGAACAGCATATGTGGTGCCAATCCATAAGAGAGGTCCCAAGGATGACCCAGACAATTACAGACTGCACAGTCTGACCTCAATCATGGGCAAGCTCAATGAGACCATACTTAAGGAAAGGTTGGTTGAGTATCTAGAGGAGTATGGTCTTCAGGATGTGAGGCAGCATCTGTTTATGGGAGTGAGATCATGTCAGATGACTGATTTGGCTGGGTCACTAAGACAGTAGACAGAGGCCACGTGGTGGACATCCTTTATCTGGACTTCAGCAAGGCCTTTGACACTGTACCCCACAAGAAGTTAATCAGGAAGAGAAGATGACCTGATGGGTAGAACACTGGCTGAGGAACAGGACCCAGTGGATGGTGGTGGGGGGAAGTTATCTAGCACCAGGGAGGTCACCAGCGGAGTCTCACAGGGCCTGGTGCTGGGATTGATTTTCTTCAATGTCTTCATTGATTATATTGGGAATGGCATTAATTGCAAAATGTGCCTATTTGTGAAAGACACCAAACTCTGTGGGAGAGTGGACACAGCCGAAGGGATACAGGACCCACAGGATGATCACAAAAAACTGCAGGAGTGGTCTGAAATTTGGCAGGTTGGCTTCAAGGCCAAGAAATGCAAAGGTATGCACATTGGAGCCAAGAATTCCATAGTACTACCAGGGACAGGTCCAGGTTTCTGCAACAGAGGAGGAGAAGGATCTGGGAGTGATGATCACTTGCAACCTGAAGCACTTCATGCAGTACAAGAAAGCAATAGCAAGGGCAAACAAGATGTTGGGATGCACAGCCAATGGCATCAGCAGTAGACAAGAGGAGGTTACACTGCCCTTGTACAGCTTGCTGGTAAGGCCACACCTGGAGTATGGAGTGCAGTACGAGTGCCCACACCTTAAAAATGACATTAGCCTAATGAAGACTGTCCAGAAGAGGGCAACGAAGATGACTGCAGGTCAGCAGGGTAAAGCATACAAAGACAGGTTTGGGGCACTGAACGTGTACTCCTTGGAGGAGAGAAGGGAGAGAGGAGACATGATTGAGACCTTCAAGTAAATGAAAGGAATAAATAGGGTGGAGAATGGGGGGTCTCTAAGCTAAGTGGCAGCCAAACATGAGGGGACACAGTATTAAGCTGAGGGGGAACGATTTAGGAGGGAGGCTAGGAAGCACTTCTTCATGGAGAGGGTGGTGGCCAATTGGAATGCTCTGCTGGAATTGGTGGTCTCCCTGAAGTCGGTGGGCAACTTCAAGAGAGGCTGGGGTAGAAAAAAAGGGAAGGTAAGGGTCATGGGAGGGTCAGATGGAAAGGATGGGAGGATTGAGTAAGGGGAGCAGGGTCAGTAGCTTAAGCTGTGCACTCTGCAATACTGTACGAGCAGACTAGATAGGCCAAATGGCTTTATTCTGGTGCCTTCTTTGTATGTTCATATGGAGCCTCTTAAAAAACAGTACAGAAATCTCAAATGTAACTAAAGTTTATCAGAATTCAACAGTGCAAAACTGCAATCGTATAAACAGTATTTCAATGTGCTTGTGTACACTGTATAAGCTTTTGGCCTTTCTCTGTTCCCACCCTTGGTGGGGAAGCTGGGCAGCATGTAGGGAATTGAAGGCCCAGCACCAAGGGTGAGTAGAGTGCTGAGGAGGAGGAGGATGGGGAGGATGGTGGGTGTGAAGAAACATGCTAAGTATGGACTGCAAGGAGTAGGCTACTTTTATGCTGCATGTGGGAGGAGCTATTCCCCCACATTGAACCTCAGGCTTCAGCCCTCCCATTTCAATGTGTTGTGAACAACATTTGTGTTTGTGTACACTGGTGAAGCTTTTGGCCTTTCCCTATTCCCAACCTTGACAGGGAAGCCAGGCAGAGTGTAGGGAATAGAATGACCATAAAGACTACCTCCTCCAACTCACAGAGAGCGTGGCCAGTAGCACACAGGAGAGAAACCTACACCCAGTGGAGGAAACCTCTGAGGGCCCATGGCTACTAACCTGCCTCTCCTCTGGGCAAACTAAGAGGAGCTGATCCTAAATGCTTGTCTGTTTTCAGCTTTGGAATTAACTGATGAAATCCATCTTCCAAGTCTCTTGATGATGTATGCAGTTGTGTTATTCTTCGATGCTGAAGGAGCTACTCTGATTAGAATAGAACGTCCTGGAAAGGCATAAGTACTGAGGCAAGTTGTTGCAGAAGAGATTTTGGTGATAATTGCAAGGCTTGATAGAAAATTTTAGAAATGTGAGCATTTGTTCAACATGAGCAGAGGTACTATGGAAGAACTGCAGAATGCAGAAGGAATAATACATTTCATGCTGTAATATAAGTAGCTTGGGTGGTTGAGTTAGCATGATCCTGTATCCAGTGAACATGGCGACATCAATTGAGCGCTTACAAAAATGGTGACTCAGTTACAGCGCCTGTGTTCAGGGCTTCCTGGCAGGGTAGTGACCAGATACCTGGGTGGGCGAGGGAGGGCGATGGGAAGCATACACTCACGCACGCACGCGTGGGGGGGAAGGACCACATCACATGAGGGTGGAAGGGGGGGTATGTGTGAGGGAGTGTGGCAGGCAGCTGCTGAGCTGGTTGGCTAGCATGGTGGGGAGGGTGGTCAGTTGGGGGGTGCAGGATGCAGGGTTTGGGTCTGGAGTGGCGCATTTATTTTTTCTGGCAGGCGGTCTTGTGGGTTTTATTAAGGATTTTTTAAGGATGCAGTATTGCATAATGGGTTAAGGCTAGGAGCTGCAGATCTGGAGACCTGGTTTTGAATTCCACAGCTACCTAGGTGCATACTGTGTGATCCTAAGCAAGTCACTTAACTTCCTTGTGCTACCTGGTCACATCTGGAAGCAAGCTTCTGCTTAGTGTGCAACTCCTGGTTAAACAATGTTCTCCTTTAAGAATTTCACTCCTGACATGCAGTCCCCTGGAGTTGAGAATAGTAAGTTAGGGGGGTTGCCTCCCACATACATGCAAATCCAGTCACCGCCTTACAGTTCACCATGAGTGTACATTGCCGTAATTAATTTTCAGCGATGTACACTTTCTCAAACAGCGATCGCCCTTCCGTGATCACCATTTTCACATGGAACCAAATTATCTGCATGATGGCATTTGCTGCAGGAGATAATTTTCTAAGTTATGATATTACTGAATGTAAGAGGTGAATTTATCACTGAGTTCTGAAGAAGGATGGAGGCAATGAAAAGGTCCGAACTGGAAGTGTATGAAATAGTTGCTTTAATTAGATAGCCCTTGTGGATGACATCCTCTGCTGTTGATTGTGTCAGAAAACTGTATACTTTTTGGAGGGACCAGTGATGTCCTCATACATGGGCGGCACCTAAAATTGGGTACTCACATATAGAGGAGACATTGCCGAAATTCTCAGAGAGATGTGATGATTGGTGGCCAGAGAGTGATGATCCAGGACTGGATGACGATAGCTGCATAGCAGCTAGAAATGCAGCAGAGCAAATAGTGCAGCACAGTGCACCACTTAGAAAACATATCGAAAGCTTTGAGCTGCTTGAGCAACTGAAGGTCAGACAGACTACAAAGTAATAACGATCCTCTCAAAACATGCCATAGAGATGCCAGAGATGGTTGAATTAGTAAACTGAAATGTGTCACAGGTGTTGGCATTCGAGGGTCAGCATCCAGGGCTGGTGTATTTGATAAGAGCTATTGCACTGTGGATATGAGCAGAGGATAGCAAAATCATTGAAGTACCCAAATGAGTTGATGCACAGGTTGGACGAGGACAGAGGTGCAGATAAATTGTTGATGAAAAGCTTTGTTTTCTGGAAATTATCTAGTAGCAACACCTATGGGATTAATTAATAAGTAGGGAATGGTGAATGTTAAAGTCCCAGGAGGAATGCCACTTATAGTTCCATTGGAAAGGTTGATGGAATGCTGCAGAATCCTTTGTTGCAGATTGCAGATTATAATAGTGGAAAGCATAAGAGGCTGAGGCAGTAAGCAAACTATTATAGTCACAAAATGAAGTGGCAGACTGAAAATGAAGTTAAGTAGAGCCATGAAGTCTTAAATATCTGGCAAAAATATGGGAAGCTCGCGATGTTGAGGAGTGGCTGGCTGAGACTGAGACCCTGAATGGGGTGCAATTTTGAAGTGAGACATCAATACTATAATTCCTGACACTGGCAGATGCCGAGTACTGGATGCCAGATGTCTTTAGTCAGCCAGAAGCCAGGGAATAGTCCAACCATGAATGGAGTATCAAGATTCAGATGACCAGGTATAAGCAGGAGGCTTGGGAAGAAGTCCAGGGGCCTGCATGAGATTGCACTGGTTTGCAGGAGAGTTGGAATGAATGAGAAGACATGGAGTCAGTATGCTGCATGTTGCACTGATTGGATTAAAGTCTGTGGAAACCTTGGTAGATCTGCTTTGGAATTGAATGCAGAGAGTCAGTATGCAAGACAATGCCATCGAGCCAATGCGTGACTGCATAGTGTGGTAGATGCAGAGTGGTTGCACTACAGATGTTAACAATGCCAGTACACTCAGCGTATTGTGGTAGATGCAGATAGCTGGTAATGTGGCCGATGCCTAAAACACCAGTATGTTTATGCATATTGTGGTAGATGCAGAGAGTCGGAGCGTAGCAGGTGACAAAACACCAATACAGACAGTGTATTGCAGTAGATGCAGAGAGTTGGTAGTGTAGCTGATGCCAAAATGGCAGTACACGGATGCATATTGTGGTAGATGCAGAGTGGTAGCTTGGCCAATGCCAAAATGCCAATACGCAGCTGAGTATTGCAGTAGATGCAGACAGTGGTAGCTTGGCCAATGCCAAAATGCTAATATGTGGCTAAGTATTGCAAAAGATGCAGTGTGGATGAATGATTAATGACAGAACTCTCATCTCTAGTAGACCGAGCCCACCTGCACTCAAATACATGGAAGATATCAATTCTAGACAGAGACTGGAATGTTTGAATGCTGAGGGACAGATCTCCCATCTATGGTAGATGGGGCAAGCCTACCTTTACTAGAATATCTCAGCAGGCATGAGCTAGAGATGAAGACTGGAAGACAAAAAACTGCTGGTGAGAGCAGTGCAAGGTAAGGAGCAGCTAGTTGCTTCTTAATAGAGCAGGAGATTCAGAACAGAACTGGAGTAGCAGGCAGGAAGGACAAAGGATTGAGGAAGAATGATGCAGCACATTAAAGGAAAACATTTGATGAGATGTAGACGAGAGCAAGAACAGCATTGAAGCTTAAAGTACTGTAAATACATGAAATAGGGAGTATTGCTTTAAAATGGGTCTGATGATGATGATGTCAAAATCAGGAAGCACTGGAGGCACAGATCACAGCTCTGAAAGGAGAAAGCCCCCCCAAAATGAACAGATGCATCAGCAAAATGGACAAATGGAGGGAAGCACAAGAACAAAGAGACACGGCAGACAAGGTACAGCAGGGAAGAAAAGGCAGAAACATAGTGCACAAAGGGAGGGGGAGGACATGAAAGGCAGGAGTGGGGAAGGAAAACAGGAGGGAAGGGGCAGATGAAAGACAAACAGAAAATAAGTAGACAAGCAGGAATGGGGGGCACTCATGGGGCAAGTGGGTAGAAACACCGGGCACAACAGCAAAGACAAGCAAGGCACAAACAGCACAAATGAGGCAGTGCAGGGAAAGATGAGAGCAGGGAGCCAAAGACAGCAGAGGAGGGAAAAAGGGAGTGAAATGAGCAGGCGGCAGGGAAAAGCAAGGAGGCACAGCCATGAACCAAGCAGGAGCCTAGAGTGAAGTGCCATGGGGTGATGAAACAAGCTAATTGTGGACTGCAAGGAGTTGGTTGCTTTTATGCTGTATGTGAGTGGAGCTATTTGGGCTTCAGCCCTCCCATAAAAATATATTCATCCACATTAAAAACATAATTTGAGTAACATTATAAATGTTTTCAAGATTTCTTCTTCAATATTGTACTGCCCCAGAGCATTGTATTTTAACTTAATTTGCAATGCCTAAGCAGCAATTTGTCTATGATGCTTCTTTTTTGTTAATGTTATTTGTTAATCAAATCTTAAATGTACCAACATGAAAAAATATCATAAGTACCAAAAGAAACCTGATTTTCTGCACAAAAGTAGCCAAGGATAAATCACATTATGCTGCTCGAGGAGCCCAGGTTTGCAAAATTGATCTTGATCTGTCTCTTCCTTCAGGCATGCCCATTATTAATGGAGCATGGACTCCCAGAATTGTCTGGACAAGCCACTTATGCAGATCTATAAAAGAAGACACAACTGAGCTACTAACCAAGCAATGCTATTTAGTATTTTAGCTTTCAACAAGTAATGTTTTTCCTAATACATTATACATCTTCCTAATTATGCAGTTAATCAAACATCCTCCATCTAACTGCAAATATACATTCTGAGTCATGATGTATGTGTGTATTCCTACCACTGTCTATCTGTCTCTATATATAGGGGTAACCTCTAGTCTGTCATTGAGCCCTGGAGGTTCTGTGGCTTTAGGAGACAAAATCCAATACTACTCTCTTTTTAAGATAACTTTATCATACTTGCCTCCTCTTCTTTTGCTTATGGGTGTCTCAATATGTATGAATATGAAGTGATGCTCTGTCCTGTTCCTTACATTATATATGTAGTTATATTTACCAGTGGCAGACATAAACAGTATCAGCATATTGAAACCCAGTATATCCAATGACAGGTAACACAGGATATTTTAATATACAGACATCTTACATTTTGAACTGGTTCATCTCACTATAAAAATGGTGTGAGCTGAACTCTTATCATTCAAACCAGGAGGACTACATGCCCCAAATTCATACTGCTGGTATCTCTCTCATTGGGGTACCTCAGGGCTTAGTACTTGGACCAGACCGGTCCTCTGTAATGTCTTTGTAGGTGACATTGCAGAAGAGTTGGAAGGGGAAGGTATACTTCTTTACAGATGACACCAAAATCTGCAATAACGTAGACACTCCAGAGGTGGTGGAATGAATGTCTAGAGATCTGAGAAAGTTCGGTTAAGGGTGTGGCAGCAGGTTTCAATGAGATAAAGTGCAAAATCGTGCACCTGGGGCACAGAAACACAGAGGCAGAGTATAAAATGGGGGGGGGGTATTGACAGTCACTAAACAGGAAGAGGACCTTGGGGTTGTCATATCAGATGACCTAATGGTGGCGATGCGGACGGCAACCAAAATGGTTTTGGGGCTGCATCGAAAGATCTATTTTTAAAGACTGAGGGTTCTCAATATGTACGCCGTGGACGAGAGGAGAGAGGGGAGACATGATTGAGACCTATAAATACATCATGGAGTGAATAAGGTACAGTGGGGTATTAATCAGAGCAGAAGGTGCACAAGAACAAGGGGGACTGCAATAAAGGCAGAATGGGAGAATTTAGGTGGGATGTGAGGAAAACTTCTTCTCTGAGATAGTGGTGGATACAGTCTTCCACTGGAGGTTGTTGTGGTGAACACAGTGGTGGCCGTCAAGCTTGCATGGAATAATCACAAAAGAATCTTGGTGGGAAAGCTTGGGGGGGGGGGGGGGGTAGCCTGAGATCAGGTGGGGTCTGCAGTGACAGTATAGGCAGAGAAAAAATGTGCAGACTGGGTGGCTAAGCAGTCCCTATCTGACAACAAATGCTATGATTCTATGTTCTATATTTCTATATTTCTCTGTTTTACTCATCGTAGCTATTTATTTTCTAGATCCCTTCTTCTGTGGCCTAGTGTGACCCTTTCCAAGTCCCAAAAAGTAAAGGTAGGTCATGGGCCCAATCTTTTTACATGGACAGCTAATGCATGTTCCTGCCTACCCTTCTGTATTGCTTTTTGGTGTTCTCCTGTTCACTATTTGAAAAATCTGCTAGTTTTGTTAATGTGAAGGCCGAGCAACTACAACTGGCTATATACACAGCTGTTGTCACACAATTGAGGAACTGTGTGACTTGGAACTCTTTTTGATAACTGGGTGAATAATTTTATCACCTGTCTCAGTTTTATTGCAGTATTTTCAATTTCCACAACAAAAAGTGCCCATAGGAAGGTGTGGTTGTCCCACCTCACTGTATTCCTGGCACATGCATACTATGTATGAACCAATCTCCATCCTGGATCTGAGGATAGTTTCAAGACAGGGCTCATTTGTTAGGAGGTCTCAGTTTCTTTTTAATGATTTGTTGTACTCTGACTGACTGGAAAAGGTAGTCACAAAATTAATATGGGTGTTTTCCTCAGTGTACTGAGTTTGTTCTATCTCTGTTTCTGTGATCCAACAATTCCTAGCTATGTTTTCCACCTCTGTTGTAGCTCGTCCTACACATATGGAACTACACTGCTGAGCTGGGCTCCATTTTAAATCTAAATTGCCTGCAAGTTTCTGGGTTTTACTCGGAAAAGTGGCAACCGAATTAGCTGGGCTCCATTTTTTTAAATCAGTTAAAAGTAACACCAGGACACTGCAGTAATCTCGCTACTCAACTCCTCCCCCCCCCCAACTCACCTTTATTAATCCTCGCTTTCTCCTTTCCTCGGCATAAGTTTTCAGCGAGGCTCCCCTCGTGGGTGCAGGTGGTCATGAGGGATCATACTCCCTCCCCGGAGCCTCAATCAAATACAAAGGGACCCGCGGCTGAGGAATTTAGAGGGACCTATGTTTTTTGCCTCGTGGAGCTGTGCAGCAGGTGTAGTGAGGAACACAGCCTGAGCACTCTCTGCAGTCGTTCAAGCCCCACTGACGCTGCGCGTCAGCTGCCCCACCGCCCCCACCACCACCCTTGGTCGTGCTGTCCTTATATATTGGTGGTGAGCTTTTGATTGGTGAAGAGGTAAAACCTATCAGGCAACTTCTCCACTTGCAGGTTATCAGGACCTGCCACTAGAGACTGCCATTGTTTCCATAGCCTATCTCTCCTCTCTGCATTTACTCCTGCATGGTTGATCTTATGGCTTATCCGTTGGTGTGAGTAAAAAAAAGAAAAAAAATCTCTAATGATCTACTTAAAATCCCTCCCAAGCATGTCTCAGATAAATACCTTATCACTTTTCTCTGTCCACGTAGAGGCATCATGGCTTACCCTCCTTGTTTTAACCCTCTCCATACACCCACTACCCTCCTGCCTTCATCATATTAGTTCTAGTACTACCCTTCCCTCTGCCCCAGTTTTTCCCCCTGTGTTAATCCGACCAATAAAAACTCCCTCATCAGTTACTATGTCTTATATCCCCTGCCCTCCTCCTCCTCTACCTTGTCACCCCACCTCTGAAACCATGATTACCCCATTACTTTATGGTCAGGAAATACTACGCTTTACGTGCACCCATATTTCCAATAAACCGCACAAACATGTGGTCACATCTCAACGCACCTCCAAAAATATCTACAAAACTACCCTAACCAAGGCAGCAATCATCCTCCTGCTACTTGTGGGTAACATCCACCCAAACCCTGGTCCCACTCCCAATACCCTACGGCAACCAGCTAAACAAAAGGGACTGCAGCTGGCCACCATTAATGTTTGTAGCCTACAAAACAAACTTGCCTCATTTCAAGCCTGGGTTTGCCTCCACTGCCCTGATGTAATAGCCGTTACTGAAACAAGGCTGTCACAGCATATCCCTGACTCGGCTGTAAGTATACCTGGTTATACACTGTTCAGGTCGGATAGACTAAATAGACGGGGCGGCGGTAGTGCTCTGTACCTCCAAGAGCACTTACAAGGAATAATCACTACTACCATAAGCCCCTCTGAAGATGTACAGTCTCTCACTGTTATGGTGGAAGTTGGGAACTCGAAAAAAATCCCTCGACATAATGTCTGTATATATACCCCCTCATAACCAAAGGGATGCCTTCACATCCATCTTAATTATTATCGAACAACTCCCAAAAAATTCCGAAGTCATTGCCCTAGGTGATTTTAACTCAAACTGGCTTGCCCCCCAGACATCCCCCCTCAGGGATGCAGCTGCTGCCCAAAATCTATCTCAAATGGTCCTCACACCCACTAGAGTAAACAAAAATATGTGCCATAGCTCCCTCCTTGACCTCATACTCACAAACCATCCTGAGCACATACTGGATGTCCAGGTCCTATTGGACTTCCTCAGTGACCACTCCCCGGTAACGTGTCTCTGGTCAAATAGCTGGAAACCACCCCCTCCTAGGATCTCCATGTGTTGCCAACTCAAGAGGGGGGCTCTAAAACATCTCAGAAACTGGCTTCGAAATCTTGACTGGTCCCCCCTTGATCACCTGACGTCAGTTGATGCCGCCCTGTCCTTCTTAAGTTCCTTCCTATCAGCCTGTGACGTCTTTGCCCCCTATGTCAAATGGATTGAAAAGTCTAAATCATCCCTCTGGGTTACTAGATCTTTGCTTGATCATATGAAGGTGCGTGATGACCTGTGGTTCAGAGCCCTTCAGTCAGGTCTGCCCGCTGACCAACAACGTTATCGTGCTGCTAAAAATACTTGCACCTGGGAAATATGGCTGGCAAAGGCTGCTTGTTACAAAACAAAACCACTGCCACTTGGGGTGATGGTAAAAGGTTCTGGGATAATATAAAGGAACTTAGTGGAAAGTCTCCCTCCCCTTCCCTCTCCCCTGCCATGCTTGTCCTAGATGGTATCCGTACTCAAGAACCCAGCAAAATTGCAGATGCTTTTAATATAGCATTCTCAGGCCTAAGCTCTATTCTCCCCCCTGACTTTTTCAGTTCTCATGTGGGATATTTCCCACCACCTCCCGGTGTGCCTCCCTTTTGTCTCAAAACCATCTCCACTAGTGATGCCCACTCATATATTTCCAGGTTCCTAGGAAAGACCAGACATAGTGGTGACTCACTAGATGCTAAGCTACTATCTTTAACCCTTGATGCTGTTCTAGTACCTCTTACTAAAATCTTCAACATGTCCCTGTGCCTAGGAAAGTTCTGTCTCTATGGAAAAAGGCAAGGATTACTCCAGTAATCAAAAATGGTACACTTACAGCTACTAGTAACTACAGGCCCATCTCCATACTCCCTCCACTCTCAAAAGCCCTGGAAAAAATAGTGGCTGATCAACTTACTATCTAGATACAAAACACCTAATCTGCCAACAACAGCACAGTTTCAGGAAAGGTCACAGTACCACCATTGCCCTCCTAGAACTCACCTCCTTTGTTCATGACGCTCTTGACCAGGGAGATCTGGCTGGTGCAGTCTTTGTTGATCTCTCCAAAGCATTTGACACCGTCAATCACACCATGCTCATAAACGCCCTCCTCTCTGTCGGCATCTCCAAAGAAACTACTAGCTGGTTCTCCAGTTATCTCTCTGGCCGCACTCAGCAGGTGATGATAAGAAACACCCTCTCTGCAAACCTTCCAGTCTGATCGGGTGTCCCTCAAGGATCTATCCTCGGTCTGCTCCTTTTCTCACTTTACCTGAACTCATTACCTCAGGTCACCTCTGGGTGTCTTCTCCTTTATGCTGATGATGCGGTGATCTTCAGTCATCACCCTGACCCCGCTTTACTTCAAGAATCCTTGCAGGACTCTTTCACTCAATTGAAGCTTGGTTTTCCTCACACAAGCTTGTACCCAACACAAAAAAGACGAAAGTCATGCTATTCGCCCACCCACAACATAAGCACAGCACTACAAAATTAGCTATACACAATGTGATGGGCACCAAGCTGGAACCTGTTCCCAATTTTAAATACCTAGGGGTTATTCTAGACCAGGAGTTCTCACACTTTGTCATAGTGCGCCTCCCCCAAGCCTTGGAAAAGATCTTGAGCCTCCCCCTAATATAGAAATAATTTTGGTCCTCCCCATAGTTAGAACAACTATCATACTTTGTACATTACGGGAAGAATACAATGAAGTGCATGTGAGTGGTTTATTCTCATTTTATTGAACTTATTATTCTCCCTCTCTATAACCCCCCTCCCCAGGCCAGCCTACTCGCTCCACACTTGACTTTAGGACTCTATTTACCCCTTGTTGCAATACCTCCATGAGTCAGATTGCTTTCTTTGTCAGTTTCACCCTGCTCTTAAACACCTTCACAGGGACCATTTTGCTCCCTCCTGCTCTTGCTCCTAGTATCTCTGCTTAGCCTTTGTATTTGTGCTTTTCTGCGCCAGTATAATGGGTCAGTTGTTACCTTGTTCCATTCATTTGCATTATTTTGAATTTTGTTGCACAGTTTCCAAGAATTGTATTTTCCCATGTCATACCAGGAAACAAGTGTTTGTTCAGCGTGTCTTTCCTGGTAACCATTTTGTACATAAATTTGCATGCCATTATTCGCTTTCAGTTTGCTGCATCTTTTCACACGAAGCAGCCAAAACTTGACATTAAAATATAGTACATTTTAAAGCTTGCTTGAGCCTCCCCTGGAACAGGTTGGGGCCTCCCCAGGGAGGCTGGCCTCACCATTTGAGAAACCCTGTTCTAGACTCTGTCCTCACCTATCGTGAGCATATCGCATCAACCTGCACTGAAATTAACAAAAGAATCGGTCTCCTCTACAGGTTTAGGCCCTGTCTACCTCCGGAGACTCTTCGCTTAGCTATCTCCAGCTCCATCCTCACACTGGTAGACTACGGCACAATTATCTACGGGGCCGCCTCTGACACAACTCTGTCCAGCGTTAAATGTGCCCTAAACAAAGCCTGCAGATTGGCCATAGGATGTGATTGTCTTACGCACACCTGTGACCTCTATCTGCACTCATCATGGCTAAATTTTCAGGGGAGACTAGTTTATCAGACCTGCCTACTGGCCAAAAAAATTCAGTTGGGCCTAGCCACCCCAGGCTGTCTTATGCTCCTCCAAAAGAACCTACCGGCTCGCTCCACTACACACTCGGATACCGCCACTTTCCATGACCCCTTTGTAAAGACCACTGCTGGCCAAAGGTTCTTTTGCTACAGGGCACCACTCTGGATGAACTCAATCCCTGACTCTGTCTTATCAATTCCCAGTCTTGGGCCTTACAAACATGAGTTACTTAATCACATACAGTGGTGTGAAAAAGTATTTGCCCCCTTCCTGATTTTCTCTATTATTGCATATTTGTCACACTGGATGTTTTCAGGTCTTTAGACAAAATATAATATTAGATAAAGGGAACCTGAGTGAACAAATAACACTTTTTTTTTTTACTTATTTCATTTATTTAATGAAAAAAGTTAACCAACACCAACTGGCACTGTGTGAAAAAGTAATTGCCCCCTAGTTAAATCAACCCAATTAAAGGGATAATTAGAGTCAGCTGATTGAACACAGCCAGGCTTGATTACAGCCAGCCCTGCTCAATATAAACCTCACTTATTTTGGCCCTTACCATCAGAGTCACGTTGCCAGCACAAAGATTCAACAAGCACATTATGCCATGATCAAAGGAAGTTCCTGAAAAGATCAGAAAAATTTGTTGCCTCTATCAGTCTGGAAAGGGTTACAAAGATATTTCTAAGGCTCTGGGACTCCATCGAACCACAGTGAGAGCCATAATCTCCAAATGGAGAACACTTGGAACAGTAGTGAACCTTCCCAGGAGGCGGCCTGCACAAAATTACTCCAAGGGCACAGTGTAAAATCATCCAAGAAGTCTCAAAGGATCCTAAAACAACATCCAAAGAACTGCAGGCTACTCTGCCTCAGCTAAGGTCAGTGTTCATGACTCCACAATCAGAAAGAGACTGGGCAAAATGGGCTTCATGTGAGAGTAGCAAGGCGGAAACCACTGCTAACCAAGAAGAACATAAATGCTCATCTCTCATTTGCCAAGAAGCACCTGGATGATCCACAAGCCTTTTGGGAAAATGTTCTATGGACAGATGAGTCCAAAGTGGAACTTTTTGGACAACATGGATCCCATAATGTCTCGTGTAAAGCAAACACAGCATTCCACAGTAAGAACACCATACCAACAGTCAAACATGGTGGTGGTAGTGTGATGTGTGGGATGCTTTGCTGCCTAAGGACCTGGATGACTTGCCATAATTAAAGGAACCATGAATTCTGCTCTGTACCAGAAAATTCTTAGGAGAATGTCCAGTCATCCTTCCGTCAGCTGAAGCGTAGTTGGGTCATGCAGCAAGACAATGATCCAAAACACAAAAGCAAGTCCACATCAGAATGGCTAAAAGAAGTAAAATTAAAGTTTTGGAGTGGTCTAGTCAAAGTCCAGACTGAAACCTAATAGAGATGCTGTGGCAGGACCTGAAACGAGCAGTTCATGCTCGAAAACCTACCAAATGTTACTGAATTAAAGCAGTTCTGAGAGGAAGAGTGGGTTAAATTCCTCCACACCGATGTGAAAGACTGATATTGAATTATAGGAAGTGTTTGGTTGCAGTCATTGCAGCTAAATGTGGCATAACCAGTTATTAAGTGTAAGGGGCAATTACTTTTTTCACACAGTGCCAGTTGGTGTTGGTTAACTTTTTTTCATTAAATAAGTGAAATTAAAAAAAAAACAAGTGTTATTTGTTCACTCAGGTTCCCTTTATCTAATATTACATTTTCTCTAAAGACCTGAAAACATCCAGTGTGACAAATATGCAATAATAGAGAAAATCAGGAAGGGGGCAAATACTTTTTCACGCCACTGTAATGTCAAACTCCCACTGTGACTGCAGATGAAACTTTAAATGTTAATACATCATTACTTCACAATTGCTGTCATTCCATTGATTGTGTTTATTCTATTTTTTTCACCTCGGTAGGTTACTGTCATTTTCTGTACCAGTAATGTTGTCTATATTGTATATTCTATGTTATACTGTATTCTAATCCATTTACGTAAGACGTGGAGCCTTTGCAAATGAGTCTCAGACTCAAAGGGTTGTAATTCCTAGACTTTAAATAAATAAAATAAATAAATTAAAAAAAACTCAATCCTCTTCAAAATTTCCCTTGATGTGTGTGTATATAGATATAGATATAGATATAGATAGATAGATAGATAGATATATGTATATGTGTATATATATATGTGTATATATATGTGTATATATATGTGTGTATATATATATAGTGTATATATATATATGTGTATATATATATGTATATATATATGTGTATATATATAGATATCTATATATATATATAGATAGATATATATATATATATCTATATATAGATAGATATATAGATAGATATATCTATATATATATGTATGTGTGTGTGTATGTATGTATGTATGTATGTATGTGTGTATGTATATGTATGTATATATATATATATATATATATATATATATATGTATATATATATGTATATATATATATATATATATATATGTATATATATATATATATATATATGTGTATATATATATATATATATATGTATATATATATATATATATGTATATATATATATATATATATATATATGTATATATATATATATATGTGTATATATATATGTGTATATATATATATATATATGTGTATATATATATATGTGTGTATATGTATATATATATATGTGTGTATATATATATATATGTATATATATATGTGTGTATATATATATGTGTGTGTGTATATATATATATGTATATATGTGTGTATATTATATATGTGTATATATATGTGTATATATGTATATGTGTGTATGTATATATATATATATATATATTTATGCAATGGGGTGGACATATATTCAGTGTGATAAATGCATTTATCTGAGTCACTGTATGTATAAATAAATTTATACATACAGTGACCATTTATACACACAGTTACTATGTCACAAATCTCTTTAGAATTAATTTCGAATGTTCGGCCTCAGAAGCAGTACTAACCATATTCAAATGGGAATAACTTTAAAATGAAAAAAGATAGCATGGTACTGTGAACATGAAAATTGTTCAGCACAAAATTATCTACAAAATGAGTGGTGTTTCATGTATAGATACTTTATAGATTTTTTACAATTAGCAAAAAAGCAGAAGAAAATTTAATTTTTGTTCACTTTTTTGACAAACAAATGTGAATAACTTTAAAACCAAAAATGACAGCATGGTAATATGAGGAAGAAAAATGTTCAGCACAAAAATATCTACAAAATGATTGGTGTTTCATTTATGGATACCTTTTAGTTTTTTTTATACTTAGCAAGAAAACTGCATAAAATTCTATTTTCTTTTCCTTTTTTTGACAAACAAATGTGATAACTTTAAAATGAAAAAGGTAGCATGGTACTGTGAGCATGACATTTGTTCAGCAAGAAGTTTTCTACAAAATGAGTGGTGTTTCATTTAATGACAATCACTATGCTAGGCGGACATATTCTAGGAAAGTTAACCAAAACTCCCAGAAATTATCATTTTAAAAAAAAGCTAAACAGTCAAAACTAAATGTTCCTGCAGTGACAGAAAGCATCCCTATTGCATAAATGAAATATACAATGGCGAGCTTTCAGATAAATGATTTAACTACACTTGTGCTGTTTGACCTCGGACACCTCACTCATGGCTTGTGCCACTCATGAGGTTACCTGAGGTCAAACAAGCACTTGTGTAGATAAATTATTTATCTGCTAGCTCACCATTGTATATCCCACATTTTATATATATTATATATATATATAAAAGACAAAGGACCTCTGTGCGCAAACACTGAGGCAAGGGTTACCCCAAAGGGCATTTGGCTGGGAAGCCAAGTTTCATAACATAATAGTGCATAACATTCTGTGGTGATTTGCATATGCAGCCCATGATGCTTTGCATTGTGGGGGCATGTGTGATTATATATATTATATATATATAAACAACTGGTTTGTATTTTTTTTCCATAGAGAAAAATGGTTATAATTTTACCGTTATAAGTAGCTGGTTATAACGACATTCACGCACCGGCTTTCTCCCTTTCACAACACGAGCCACACATACCTTATACTACAGCACTTGCCACTCACAGTCACAGTCTCAACTGTCCACCTCCAAAAAAAGATGAAGACTCCTGGTGCTGGATGACAGTGAAGAGGATGACTAAAGTACATTTACTTTCACTTACTTACTGAAAATTTCACAAGATCCATTAACACATATTAAACTCTTGCTCTCTTCGCAGGTAATGCGAGACCTTCAGACAAGACACCAATCACCATAGCAACGCCATGAAGAAGAATAAAATCCAAGAAGATGCTGAAACTTTGAACTGTATTTAAAAACCTTGCTTATTCTAAACATAGGCATAGTAATTGCTTTTAGTTACCTTATTTAAAAAAAAAACTTTATTTTTATCTGTTGCTGAGCAAGTTGTCAATTCCAGTCTGACTTCCTGGTTCATATGTGCCAGATGACACTACAACTGTACCATAAGTTGAATCTTCACATTTTAAAGTTGAAATGTCACATTTTAAAATATGGTTTCATCCTCCTTGAAAAATTTCCTAATGTTCTGAATGTTATTACATACAATAAAAAGTTCATTTACCTAAAGACTGCATCCACTTGTACTATTGCAAATTCAACTCTAGCAGGCACAAAAATACAAACTAGAAATTATACAACATAATGGATGGGTAGATTGTTAAACTCGGATTTTACACACCCCCTTGGGGTGGGATGCCTTCATTGATCCCAGGAGCTTGCTCTCAGGGTTTATGTTGCATCCACCCCTCAGAGGTGTGTAAAATCCTCATTATAACCAGCTACCCATCCGTTATTCTCTCTCTTTATATAGTGTATGTATCCATAGTGGAGCAATTACATAGGAACCTTGAAAACTGACTCTTTTGAATATTTTCTACTATGTGGCAGGATTGGCAACTTTCACAGGGGTGCAGGGAGTTTCTACAATCACTCTTACAAAAAAGGCCAGTTTCAGTTTGGCAAGATGAATCTTTGCTGATTTGAAGATCAAGAAAGCTGACACTGTCCCTGCTCCAGTTCAAAGAAAACCTCAGGTTTGGGTTGTTAGATTCCAGCTACTAAACAAATGTTTGCAGTGGTCCACTGTGCACCACAAGGTAAGGAATAGGTCATGAATAAATCTCTTATAGAGGTCAATGCAATCATGGTATGGCTTTGCTTCTCTGGACAATACAACCTTTTGTTCCCCTGCATTTAGATAGAGCCCTGCAAAATTGGGGGCAAAATATGCCCCCATTACTGCTCATTTTATTTGCTATAGAATCTTTCCATGAAAGAAAGCACTTTCATACAGTATCTTTTCTAGTGCTGTGCAGAATGCAGAATTCCGTTGGTGAAATTAGTGCAGAATGACTATTCTGCTGGTGGAATTTCCACTGTAATTTTGCTGATTCTTCTACGGAATTCTGCCTACTGTGATCCGCGGAATAATATTCTGCTGAACAGCATTTTTTTCCATGGAAAATTATTCTGTAACAATTTCCACAGAATATATTGAGATCTGTGGAATAATGTTCTGTGGAATGGCCATTTTTTTCCACAGAAAATCATTCCACAACTATTTTCTGCCACAGAATTCCACCATTCAGTTTCTGGTGAAATTCAGCAGAATTTTGAAAATTCCACAGAATTTTGTTCCACTGAAATTTGAAAATTCCGCACAGCCCTGTCCTTTTCTGTCATCATCAAAATAAATTCAATCTTTGCATTTAAGTATTCTGAGCAGGTACACAATGCTTTCCTTAATGCCTGTAGCATCCCCTATGGGCATGTAAGCACTAAGATGTGATGGGGTGCTGGTTGTGCTTGTGCTGCCACAACCACACACCCAGGGGTATTGTAATGCACATGACCACAGGCCAAGTGTTTTCAGCCCCTGAAACTAGTGGTTGTGGCAGTGCAAGTAGCACTTCAGTGTATCTTACTGAGCTTATAGAATGGGTTTTGTGTTAATAAGTGAGAACAATAAAAATAAGCACTTAAAAAAAATTAAAAATCAGCAGGTTTTGTGTGAAATAGTTCTTCCATAGATGGGCTATCATTACAGGGTGCTGGCCTGAGCTGTACTGTGTGAGCCTCTGTGGTGTGTGCAGTTTTTGTGTTACCTGTTTCTGGAAGTCACCCCTCCCCCAGCATTTTGTTCACTTTTTTCTTTGAAAAAAAAAAACAGAAACAAAACGTTATATTGTTTTACTTTGTAGATTAGAAATGGAAGTGATAGTTTCAGGTGTCTTACTTCAGTGACTGAGTGGACCAAGCAAGGTGGTAGTGTGAATTAAAGTGAAACCAGGATTAGGGATTGAAGCATCTAGGTGCTGCACACTGATATTTGTAGTCATTGAGCAACATTGGTATTGGGACTTTTCAAACCTGTTGGTTAGGCTGTATCACTCCAATAAATACGAACACATTTCAGCCAATTATAATGCAGGATTCTTAACACCCATTTTATGAATTGGTATAGAGGGTGTACATATCCATCATAACTATTAAACAAATTGGATTCCATCTTGATATCTCTCAGAATATTCAAAATGTCTGTGCAGTCCCTCAGAAAATTTGTATATGACCAACTGATTTCTTTTATTTAAGAATCCACAAATTTGGCTAGAGGATCAGTCAGTGAACCAGTGCTGGCCTCTAATGGCCATCCTGGTGAATCTAGCAAATTTTTGTGAATCGTTGGCAAGCAATAATAAATAATTGATCTAACTGGTGAATCATCTTTCAAATAATGATACAATTCCAATTTATGGGGCTGGCAGCATAGCCTAGAGGTTAGAGTACTGAGCTGTGAATGAGCCTGGTACATCCAGCAGCCCTGGGTTTGATTCCCACAACCTCCACTTGCATACTGTGTGAGTCTGAGCAAATCACTTAACCTCCTCAGTGCTCCCTGGTTGCCCCTAAAAAAAAGACACTAATGCCTAGTGGGCTTTACCCAGTTTCCAAAGAATAATAACAAAATAATAAAAACAAAACTATAATAAATGTTATAAAGTTTGTTTGACAGTGCATTATATGACAACATATCTATATCTGTTTTTAGAGATTTGGTCATACAATTCACAGTAAACATTGCTGTCTGACAATTGTCTGAACATCATTTGCTTGCATTTGGGGTGAGCCATGATAGCAATTGAACTGAATGTGCATAAAGTGCTCCATTCACAGCCAGATCCAGTTCAACAGGTAGTGATGCACTAGCCCCAGTGCTTTGACTCAGGATGTGTCTTGACAAAGACTCATCCTGAGCTGAAGCACTGGGGCTAGTGTGAGTCGACTGTCACTGCTGTTTATTAAACATTTTTCTTACACCTTCTCTGTGCTCCTGGCCTCCTGTCTCTGCTACCATTGAAATGGATTTGACTGTGTAGTTGATTCCTGGACTGCAGCACTTTGTGTTCATTTTGTTGCATTCTTATCCTGCTGTACCCATTTAATTTCTGAGGTGCATGGTACCTATATGCTTTGTTTGACAACTGAACTGCAATTATCTTCAGGCTTCCTGATAGTCTTGGTGTTATTTTCTAAAGCTATTGTAGCCTGTTTTTCTTCTCTTGTCATATTGTGAAAACATGGTTTCTCATAGTTAGCAAACAACTTCAAGTTCTCTTTCACGGTTTCTCTCAAAGACTTCCACCACTGTGTTTCTGGTGGGCACGAAATGGGACTTGCATTTTAAATCAGTAGTATGGGTGGATATCACAGGTCTCATCTGGTTCTTGTCATTTTCTAAAAATTCAGTGTCTAATATCCTGATATAACCATTTTCATGAGACATTGTGCCATAGTTTGTTCTATCTAAATCCTCCATTTTAGAGTTTTTTTTTATTTTATTTTCATAGTATACCTGTAAGTTCAAATTGTGTGTTAGTCAGTGTAAATCTAGTATGTTATTACATGCATCAGTATTATTAGTGGTCATAAGTCCCAAATCTTTGGTCAAGACTGTTTTTTCAATGCAAATTAGAGAATAAGAGGATATATGTACCACTACCAATGTTTCTAGTTCAATCCCCTGCATTCACAGCATCTCTTGTTGTATTGCTGGTTCTTCCTTGATTGATGCTTTCGGTTGTTCATTTTTTAAGAAATATTTTATTTTATTGCATCAAGCATGACATACATAAGGCTCAAATATATATAATAAGAATGTTAATATCCAGTTAGAAGCTTAATTGGATAAACAGTCAAAGTACTGTACATTATTGACATATAATAAATTGTGGAAAATATATTAACTAACATAATATAATCCCTTCCCCCCCCGAGAAGGAATTTCCAAGATGTTTATGTCAGATGAAAAGTCACTTTGTATCTTCATTAAAGGTGGGAATAACTCCATCAGTTCTTTCCATGAGTCACTAGCATAATTGTCAATGTCCTCAATCTGATAACCTACTCTGTCATATAGCAAAGTTTCTTTGAAAGCGTGTCACCGTTCTTGTTGAATTACTAAGAGGAGACTTTGGTCGTTCCAGTTTTTTTTTTTTAATAATCCTTTTTAGGGCTAATGTACCAAGGCAAACTACTTTCTCTTGATTAAGAGAAAGATTTAGAGAGTCAAAAAGGTTGAACAATAATATATTAATATTACAAGGTATAGTTATTTCTAAGAGTTGGGATAATGCAGTTGCAAGAGTTCACCAAATGTTAATTATAGTGCATAACCACAAATTATGAATGAGGGTACCCGTGTTGTTACATTTATGCTAGCAGTTCTTACTGTAGGTTGAATTAATATTTGCCAGCAAATCAGGAGTTATATATGATTGATTTATAATTTTCTGTTGAATACATCAGCTTTTGGTCAAAATGATGTCTTTTTTGGCTCCCAATTTAATTGCTCTCCCCTGGTTTTCCTGTAATATACATCTTAGTTCTTTCTCCCAGGTAATATTTGTTTAGTTTTTCTGAATTTATGCAGTTTATTAATTAAGCTATAAAAAGTGGAGAGCTGCTTCTTTTTTGTTACTTTAATTATTTGTTCTTCCTTATCAAATATTATGTTGAGGTCCTTGCTTGAAATTCCGTTATTGGAGCAAAAGGTTCAAAAAGTTATAGATAATTGATTGTAGGTTAAGACATTGTTAATCTTTGAATTTTGTATTATATTTTGGTATTGCTGTTATGAAACTAATTTATTATATTTACTTAAGAAGGTGCTTCCATGAGTTAATGCCCTCTGATTGAAGAATTATTTTTACTTCCTTAAAGTTATAACTCTATGGCGTTTGATATATCTTGCATGGAGTGTATAACCATGAGATCTGGGTATGTCTTAATTTATTTTTTTGCTTATGAGGTCTAAAAAAATCAAAAGTGAGAACTCTTGATGCTTTCAGCATCTTGTACTTTGTGATAAATAATAATTTGTTTAATTGAATATTAATTTGTTCTTTATTCAATATTTCCTGCAAAATTTCGTACCCATTTTTTTTGGGAAAAAAGACCACTCCCACATCAGTGAGAAGGTTTGTGCTAATAAATATGAGTGGGGATCTGGACATCCAAAGCCTCCCTCCCTCCTTGATGGACAGCATCAGTGTCAGCCAAGTGATTCTTGGTTTTCCTCCTCTCCATAAGAATTTGGAAAAGATTACTTTAATATCTGTAAACCATTTTGAGTTTTGAGCGTCTATCAAAGATTGTAGTATGAATACCAGTGTGAAGGAACCATCATTTTAATTACTTGTACCCTTCTCCATAAAGAGATAAATAAATTATTCCAGAGTTCCAGTTTCCTTTGAATTTTTTCCTTAATTATTTTGTAATTATGTACATTTAACTGATAACCTGAAAATGAAGAGAAACAATTAATTTTTAATGGTGCGTAAATCGATTTGTTAAGATCCACATAGAGTAACAGTGTCGTCTGCAAAGACACTTACTTTTGTTACATTGTCTTTTATTTGTATTCCTTGAATTTCTGGACAGTTTCTGATAACATTTAACAAATGTTCCAGACATAACATGAATAAAAGTGGAGGCAGGGGACAGCCCTGTCTGATCCCTGCCTCCATTTAAATCTTTGGTGTTGGGATACCAATAAATATAAAGTTGACTGTTGGATTGCTATATAAGGCCTTAATTATCTACAAAATTTTGGTTGGAATGTTCCATTTTTCCAGTATGTAAAGCATATAAGAGTGATTAACTAACATACTAAAATGCCAGCAGAATAGGCCTAATGGTCTTTCGTGCCTGCTTGTTTGGTCAGCCCTCACCCTGGGAGCTGACCTTGGTGCCCCACACTCCCTCTCTGGCTTCTCCCTTCCCAATCCCGGATATTCTTGCTGCACTGGTTTTTGCTTCCAGAACCCTTCCGCTGTACCTGTCCCACCCCCTCTTGAACCCCTCCATCATTTCTGCCTCCACCAGCCCCCTGGGTAGTGCATTCCATGGCTCCACCACCCTCTCAGTGAAGTATCACTTCCTCCTTTCTCCCCTGAATCTCCCCCCTCCAGCTTCCACCCATGACCTCTAGTTGCCCCCTCCTTCCTTCAGAGCACCATGACTCCTCCTCCCATATTTACCCCTTCATGTACCTGAAGACCTCTATCATGTCCCCCTGGTCCCTTCTCTCTTCCAATGTGTACATATTTAGTTCTTCGAGCCCCTCCCCTAGGTCCTATCCCTGAAGCCCCAAATCATTTTGGTTGCCCTCCTCTGGACCCTCTTCAGGAGTTCACTGTCTGTCTTTAAATGTGGCCTCCAAAACTGCATGGAGTACTCGAGGTGCATCCTCACCAAGCAGTTGTACAGTGGGAGTATCACTTCCCTCCTTCTGGAGGTGAGCCCCATAGTGATGCATCCAAGCATCCTGTTGGCCTTTGCCACTGCCCTTCTACAAGTTTCTGAGTTGTTCATCTTGACATCCACCACCACCCCCAGGTCTCTCTCAGCCATCGAGACTTGTAGTATTTCCCCCCCAGGGTGTACACTTGGCCCAGGTTTCTGGCCTCCAGGTGCAGTACTTTGCATTTCCCTCCATTGAACCTCAGCTTCTGCTTTCTAGACCACTGTTCCAGAGCCTCCAGGTCCCCCTGTAGGGCCACCCTCCCCTCCTCCCCATCCACCACCACCCCCAGTTTTGAGTAATTCACAAAGAGACTCATCTCACTCCTGATACCCTTCCTTATGTCAGAGATGTGGGTGTTGAACAGGAGGGGCCCAAGTACTGATCCCTGAGGGACTCCACTCATGACCCTCCTTGGGGATGAGACTATCCCACCAACCACGACCTTCTGGGTCCAGTTCTGGAGCCAATTTCCTATCCATCTGATCATCTGGCTCCCCACCCCAATTTCTCCCAGATTATCCAACAGGCTCCTGTGAGGAACAGAGTCAAATGCCTTGCTGAAGGCAAGAAAGAGGATGTCCACTGGCCTACCCAGGTCCAAGGCACTTGTCACCCAGTCATAGAACTCCACAAGGTTTTTCTGACATGATTTCCCTAGGATGAATCCATGCTGTCTATTGTCTAGGCACCCCAACTTTTCCAGGTCCCCCCAGTCTCTTTTTGACAATTCCCTCCATCACCTTGCCCATCACCGCTGTCAGACTGACAGGCCTGTAGTTCCCTGCCACCTCCCTTGATCCGCCTTTGTGGATAGGCACTATATGCACCACCTTCCAGTCCTGGGGCACCCACCCTGTCCTCAGAGAGATGCTGAGGAGCTCCACCAGGAGTTTTGCCAGGACATCCGCCAGTTCCTTCAGCACTCTGGGATGTAATTTATCTGGCCCTGGTGCTTTCTCTGTCTTAAGGGACTAGAGGGCTTCCCTCACTCTCTCTGCTGTGATTTCCACCTCTGCTACCTCATCCCCTGCTTTGCCTTCCCCCCACCTGCCAGCGATGCCCCACAACTGAATCAAAAGCTTTACTTGCATCGAGTGCTAGGGAAAAGTAGGGTTCTTTTATGTACTGGGTGTATTCAGTACACATTTGAACCTTCCTTGTTGTGTTGACAGTTGTTCTGCATGTAATAAATCCATTCTGGTCTGGGTGGATGTGAAGGGGAAGCTCTGGTATCAATCTATTGGCTAATATTTTTGCTATTATTTTGTAATCACAGTTTAATAGAGCAATAGGTCTATATCTGCTTGGTAGATCTTTTGGTATAGATTCCTTCAGTAGTAATATAATTTTAGCTTCTAATATAGATGTGAGTATTGTCCCCTCCATATCCACCCATTACTGCATCATCTGCAATAGTCAAAGGGCCAAAATATCCTTGAATTTCTAACAGAATTATTTTATAAACTGTCAAGGCCTGGGTTTTTGTTATTGGGTAGATCATTTATTGCATTTATAATTTCATTTATATGAAATGGTTAATTTTGCAAGTTCAAGTGCCTTATATTGCTATTAAACATGAAGGAATCCATCTCCTGAAAGTTCCTTATTGGTTTATTTTTGTAAATATCTGAGAAATATTCAGTTATAGTTGTAGCCAAGTCAGGCCACTTGGCACTATTTGGTTGTGTGCATTCTTTAAACTAATAATCATATTGCTATCATACCTTATGTTCAGAAGGTTTGCAAGGAGTTTCCCCAGATTATCCCCTTGCTAATAGTGGGCTTTTTTTAAATATTTTTTTTCTCTTTCTAGATTTAACTTTTCTTGTAGTTTTAATCTGTAGTTTGTCCATTCTACTACATATTTCTTGTACTCTTGAGTAACTAACTTATCTAAGTCTTTTAATTTGGAGTGAATTGCTTGTTCTTCTAGACACTTAATTTCATTAACACAGGCTTGATGAGCTATACAAACCCCCTGAAGGACGGACTGTAGTGTGTCCCATTAACAGGAAATAGCTTGTTGCCCCGTATAATCATAAAATCAAAACTTGTTTATTATTGGTTTCATTTTATTTGTAAAATCAGTATTTTCTAAGAGATCATTACTAAAATACCATGACCTTGTCTTGATATTTTTTCTGGTTTGACCTGCAAATTAATTTTAACCAAGGCATAGTCCAAATAAATTATTGAACTATTAGATACATTGTCTATTGAAGGCATTAAATATTTTGATGTTAATATATAATGTAGTCTGGAAAAATTACTATTTTTTGACTTGGGGTATGTATTCTCTTACACTTGGATAAAAAATTTGTAAGGGGTCAATTAGGTCATCCCCCAAAAAAAAAAATTCTCAATAAGCCAGAAGTCATTTTGTTATTTTTTGAAACTTTTTTTTTCTTGTGGAGATATGGATTAATTTGGGCATTGTAATTGCCCATTAATAAAATGTTTTCTGGCTGTATAAGTATTAAAGCTTGATTGATATTGGCTAAAAACATAGAGTACTTCTCTCCTGGGCCATAAACAGAACTAATTGTTATGTTGAATTTGTTAAAAATGCTTCCTTTGATCAAAATGATTCTGCCTTCTTGGTCCGTCCATTTATCTATTAACTGAAAGTTAAGTCTTTTCCTTATTAAAGTTGAAGCTGCTGCTGCTTTTTGGTTCTTGGAGAGAAAAAGTTATGAGACAACCAATTTCTTAACTTCTTAGATTCCCTCATGTCTAAATGTGTCTCCTGTAAAGCGATTGTCTACTTCTAATTTATTAAGATATGCTAAAACACGTGCTTTTTTAATGGGTATGTTAAGTCCATTACCGTTAAAGGTAGAGCAGTTGACTACAGTTGATTGTGCCATAAGTATAATGATATTAATAGTTTCCTTTTTATACTCATGTTCCAAAGGTTTAAAGCACTCACTCGGAGTCTCTGTATCCCACATATTAAAAGGTATGCTATCTTCTCAAATTTAGCCCTTCCTGAGGCCCCCACCTCCACACTATTAGGCTTGGTAGACCTTGAAAATACAAACTTTTCATGAAATTGCTTGCCTCTAAACTTGCTGTAAACCAATGAGGACTAAATGTAATTAGAAGCAATTGAGCAGAAGCAAGAAACAAAAATGCCCCCCTTCCCCATCCTCATATAGCTTAAGATATCCCCAAACAAACTCCTGAATGACCCAAATGGATCACTATCAAAACCCATGAACCAGCACTGACCCCCCAGCAATCCCAAACATACAATATCACAACCAATAATAATTTGCATAAAAGGCAGGAAGAAAAGACAAAAAAACTTGTGTACATTTTGATAATATTCAGGGTTATCTCTATGTTAAGTCAAACTTGAGATGTTTGTTATTTTGTTTCACAGCTTCTTGTACTAAGAAAAGGTCATCTATAACCCACCAGAGGTTTTAAAAGTGTGTTTCTCTGTAGGTTTTCTTTTTCATTTTGTCTTCTCTCTCTCTCCCCCCTTCCTCTTCAGCCTCCTTTCTGAAGAGATCATTTTTCTGGCCTCCTCTCTCTTAACTGCTGAATTAGGATGTATTGATTCTCACACTAGAACAGCTTGGGAGGATCTTATCAAAAACCATATGTCTGCTGTTGTATTCCCCCCGGCCCCGCCAAGATTTGAGACTTGCAGCCCTTGACAAAAACCAAAAGGAAAAAGGGGAAGGGGAGAAAAAAAAGAAGGTAAAGTCATCATTTTAAATGTTCCAAGTTGTCCCGAATATTAGAACAAATTTGGCAGTTTGTTTCTTAGATCTTTTTCTGCTTGTTTTGCTGCATGGAAGATGTGAGTAAATCCATCAATAACAACTCACAATCTTGCCGGGAACAGGATTGAAACTCTGTAGTTGTTTTCTCAAAGCTTTTTCCTAATAAAGTCAAACTTTTCCATTCTTGTATAACATCCGCAGGCAAGTCATTAAAGATCGAGATGGACAATATCATTAGATTAATCCTTTTCTTTTTGTAGACAGCATTCATTAAAGTGTCTTTTCATCCAGCCGAAAAAACTTGGCAATAATAGGTCTAGGTGGACCTTGACCTATGTAAACATAGAAACATAGACTTTGACGTCAGATAAGGACTGCTTGGCCCATCTAGTCTGCCCATTTCCCTTCCTACAGGATAGGCCACAGATCCTAGTTAACCAACAGCTTATTTCTTCCTACCCCCCACAAGAATTGCCTTATGTCTGTCGCATGCATTCTTGAATTCTCCCACAGTTTTAGACCCCACAACCTCCTCAGGAAGGCTGTTCCATGCATCCACTACCTCTCTGTGAAATAATACTCCTCACATTGCCCTGAACTGCCCCCCATCTTTAAATTGTGTCCACTTGTTCTTGCACCGACTCTTTTCTGAAAGATGCTACCCTCTTGGACTTTGTTGAGTCCACTGAGGTACTTAAAAGTTTCTATCATGTCCCCCCTCCCTCCTTTCCTCAAGGGTATACATATTGCTTCTTTATCTCCTCATAAGGCTTCTTTGCAGACCCTGCACCATTTTAGTTGCCCTCCTCTGGACTGCCTCTATCCTGTCTATGTCCTTGCGGAGATGAGGTCTCCAGAACTGGACACAGTACTCCAGATGGGGTCTCACCAACTGTCTGTACAGAGGGGATAACAACTTCCTGTTTTCTGCTGCTGATGCCTCTCCCTATGCATCCCAGTATACCCCCAGCCCTCCCTACTGCCTTCTCACATTGCTTGCTAACCTTAAGGTCATCTGATATGATTACCCCCCCCCGGGTCCCTTTCCTTTTTGTTGTTGTTACTACCTCCCCATTGTGTATTCTTCCCCTGGGTTCTTGTTTCCCAGGTGCATTATTTTGCACTTCTTTGCATTGAATCCTAGCTGCCATACTTCTGACCATTCCTCCAACCTTGCCAAGTCCCTTCTCATCCTTTCCAAGCCTCCTTGTGTATCAACCCTGTTGCAGATCTTTGTGTCATCTGCAAAGAGGCATACTTTTCCTTCCAGTCCCTCTGCAATGTCACTTATGAAGACATTAAAAAGGACTGGACCCAATACTGAACCCTGCGGTACCCCACTAGTAACCCCTCTTTCTTCAGAGTGGACTCCATTTACAATTACCTTCTGTGTCCTGTTGTCCAGCCAATGTTTTACCCAGGCTACCACCCTGGGACCCACTCCCAGGCTGGTTAATTTAACTATTAATCTTTTGTGTGGGACTGTGTCAAATGCCTCTTAAGTCTAGGTAGACCATGTCCACAGCCTCTCCCTGGTCTACTACTTTGTCACCCAGTCAAAGAAATCTATTAGATTCGCCTGACATGACATTCCGCTGTGAACCCATGCTACCTTGGGTCCTGTGCCCCACTGGCCTCTAGGTACTCAACTATTCTTTCCTTCAGAAGTGACTCATCACTTTCCCTACCACAGAGGTCAGACTGACAGGTCTGTAGTTTCCTGCCTTTGTCTTGGTCCCACTTTTGTGAAGGGAATCACATCCGCCTTCCTCCAGTCCTCAGGTACCTCACCATCCTCCCATGATTTATTAAAAGAGTAGCCAGTGGTTTCCACTAGTTCCCCTTAATTCTTTTAGAATTCTGGGGTGAATTCCATCAGGCCCCATTGCTTTGTCCACCTTCAGTTTTAGGAGTTCTTGCAGAACCTTTTCTTCTGTGAAAGGGCTGGGATCGACCCCCTATCAAGAGTGCTTCTGTTAATTGGATTAGGCACTTCCCCCTCCTCTTTTGTGAATACTGAGCAGAAATATTCATTTGGTATCCCTGCTTTTTCACTGTCCCCCTCTGCCCACCCACCATTCATTCTATTCAGCCTCACTATCCCTTCTTTTGTCTTTCTACGCCCGCTGATGTACCTATAAAAGGTTTTATCTGCCTTCTTAACCGAGTTGGCTATCTTTTCCTCAGTTTGGGCCTTTACTATTCTGACTTCCCTTCCTGCTTCCTTCTGCCTTAACTGGTACAGCTCTCTGTCCTGCTCCTTCTGTCTTTCCACATACTTCTGGAATGCTATCTTTTTCTTCCTGACTTTCACAGCCACCTCTTTTGAGAACCATAGTGGCTTTTTCTTTCGTTTTAATTTGTTTATTTGCTTCATGTATGTATGGATGGTAGGTATAATGAATTCTGACTATATCAAAGTTAATATTGTCGGGGTCGGTGTCCAAATAAGTAACAACCATCTGTTTTAAAGTATGTGGAGTCAGAAAATTTTAGCAGGCTTAAAGCAATAGTGCAACAAAAAATGTTTTTCCAAAAAACTTGTTTAACTCACCTTTTTTAGGTATCTATGCTATGCACCATGAGTTTTTTTTTAATTTTCTCGAGTTTGACACTTATCAGGTCCATAATGGTATTTCTAAGGAAAATGTTGCAGCCATCTTTTTTCTTGAAAAAAAAAACTGCATCAACACATCTATAAAATATACAAATTTTGGTGGAGCTAGAAATTTTTACCTCCAAATAAAACTAGAAGATGCCCGGAATCTTTTTTTTTTTTACTTATTGTTTATCCATGACTTGCATCCCCATGACCCCCTCTCCTTCCATGCTCAAGGAGTGACATCCTCCACATCAACCTCGACCATCTGGGTCTGCCCCTAGAGTGCCTCGCTGCCATCAGGACCCAACTTGATGGCCTGGATTACCCCCCCGGAAGAGAGAGGAGAGACATCCCCACACTACCTCCCCTCTTGTCCTCTGCAGCGAGCGTGCACAGCGGCATCTGCCCTTTGGTTGGCCTGATGCTGAGAATGGCTCTAGAGAACTTAATCTAGGGGGGCAAGAGGCATTTTCCTCTGAAGCTTGAACTCTTCCCCTGTAACCCAACCCCCTGAGATGCCAGCGCAGAGAGTTGATGTGCTGATGCATGCTCACTCTAGCGTCTAACAATGTCCCCCCTCCCTGGCTCTGAGATACAAAGCCGCCATGCCCCTCAAGAGTCAGTGCATCCACCAGCTCCCATAGGATGTCAGGCTCTAGACAGCACCCCTGGCATCCCACCCCAAGGGAGGAGAGCATCCGTGAGGATGCTCCATCCTCCCTCCTCCTGCTGACCCCCACTGACCCGGGTCTATTCCCAAACCCGGGTCACCAGCGTAGCATGAGGTGTGGCGTCCAGTGCCTCAACCCTCTGCACCACCGGGCTGGCTGGAATTTTTTATAGTGAAAAAGTTAGGGTCAATGTTTTGTCCAATTTCATTGCACTGCTGCTTTTAATTTGGTATTTAAACAGGTACTGAGATTCACTCTGTGTTGCAGTACTCACTGGCATGAGCTGATCTACCACAATCAGTGCTAATTTTGAGACACACACCACACACACACACACACACACACACACACACACACACACACACACACACACACTGTCTGTATGCTGCTATGCTGTGCTTGTCTACTGTGTGTGTATGCCTATACCATAGGTAGCTATATGGATCCGCAGCATAAAATGGAAGCACAGCATGGCACAAACATCACATAAGTGTAATATAAAAAGATGTGTATAATAACAGGTTTTGTTTTGTTGCAGAAGTAATTAACATAATATTTAAAATAATAGACAGAATGTACTATGCAGGGCAGCAGAGTGGTCTGCAGCACCACAAGGCAAGCTCAGAAAACAGTCACACTGCTGCTGGCTGCAGGGCCTGCACACTCTGTTCTTCAATTATTCAACTCCCAAAAAAATGGTGTTTAAAAAAAAAAAAACCTCTAAAAAAATATAATATAATGCATGTTAAAAACTAGGTTTCCTCAGAAACTACCCATGGGATGGGAAGAGGATCCTGAGGATCACCACATCAGCAGAAAAGAAGGCAGAGCTAGATGTCATTGTCCAGCTGGGTTCTAATGGCCTAGCTAGGAACAGGACTGGGATAGTGCAGAGGGAGTCTATGGAGCTGGGGAGGAGTCTTAGGTAGCACACTCAGTGGCTTTTGCTGAAGTGCTGCTTGTCTACAACAGGGGAGGAGAGAGGAGATCATCTCAGTAGCACCACATATGAGCGTGTATTATTGAGCGCTTCAATATGAGAGACTCAATAATACCGCTCACATGTAGAGCGAGTAGAGAAAAAGATCTCTGAATACCTGTAGTGAGTGTAGCGCTGAGGGATATGTATTACACTCATGAGACAGAGGATAAAGGAAATAATTTGGCCAAGCTTTGCCAAGCTGGCCATGTGGTGTGGTGGCTTGAGGCACTGCTCCTGGAGCCTGTGGTGCTGGGTTCAGATCCTGGTGCATAGAATATTTTTTTGCTTCCAGGGCAGTTTCTATATTTTCTAAGTCTGCTTCCCATGAAGTTGAGAATCCTTATTTTGGGGGGTGTAGGGGGTGAAGCCCCCCCACATAAAAATAAGAACTAGTGTATATTTTTAGAGAACTGTCACTGTTTGCGGCAGTCTCTCTAATGGGAAGTCACCCTTTTGATGTGGGTGATTCTTTTCTCCCTCTTATGAGTGGCACAATAAGAGACTCACCCTTATCACAAAAAAAGATGATCTCCACACCAGGAGCTTCAATTCATGGTTGAAGTAATGGTGCAGAGAGGAGGGGTTCCGATACATTAGGGACTTGGGATTCCCTCTGGAGGGATAAAGGCCTATACAGGGGTGGCCTGCATCCATATGGGAGAGGAACCACAGTCCTCAGCAGACAGTTTAAATGTTGCTTTGATGAACATTTAAATTAGTAGAAGGGGGTAGTGGAAGAAATTGAGAAGGCAGAAACTGCCCCCCCACAGGCTGAAGTAGAGAGTAGGGAAAGCCTGAGGGGAGAGGAATCCATCAGGTTGCAAATTAATAAAGGAAGCAGAGTGACATAAATGAAGAGGGTTGGGGTTGAGACTATGAGCATTACAAAGAGGGAGGAAGAGAGAGGGCAAAAAGGTAAAAGGGGGTAACAAATGGAGTGGTTAAAAAAATCTGTAAGGCCATGTGTGCAAATACTTCAAGTCTAGGAAATGAGCTGGTGGACTCAGAGGTTGACCTGGATATTGTAGCCATTACTGAGTCATGGTGCACTGAAAACCATGACTGGGACATGGTTGTACCATGTAATGCACTGTTCAGGAAGGACAGGGTGGGAAAGAAAGGTGGGGTATGGTGCTTTATGTGAGGGAAAGCATAATAGCAACAGAGATACAGAGAATATGGGGGGGCAGAGGTACTGTGGGTCACTGGCATATATAGATTGGAGCCTCCTAGCTGCAGCTTCAGCATGAAGCAGGGAGACCTTGGACTCCCTGTAAGGGGTGTTCCTTAGGCAACTAGTCAGTGAACCCACTTGTGATGAGGCAATACTGGATCTGCTACTCACTAACAGGGACAGTATTGCAGATGTCAAGGTGTGAGGCCACCGAGGGATCAGTGATCACCATAAAATGTGGTTCAGAATGAGGACAGCTGCAAAATTGAACAACACAAGGGCAAGGGGTCTGGAGTTCAGCAGGACAGATTTTATAAAGATGGGCGAAGGTCTCACGGATGACCTGGCAGGGGGGACCTTGGTGGGGTGCAGGAACAGTGGGTGAAAATAAAAGGAAGCATAGTGAAGGCAACAAATCTCTGCGTCAAGCAAGTTAGCACATCAAGAGGAAAAAGGGAAGGCCATGATTCTGAAAAGAAGTGACTGAAAACATAAAGGCTAAAAGGGTAACATTCAAAAGGTATAAGCAGACTCAGAGGGAGGAGGTTAGGGGGGTGTATCAGGGGAAACAGGGAGGAAGGGAGAGCAGTAATGAGTGTGAAGGTTCATAGTGAAGAAAGAATAATCCAGGTGGCAACGAATGGGGACAAGACATTTTTGAAGCATGTAAGTGAAAAGAGGCAGACCAGGGGAGGGATTGTAAGGTTAAAAAAGGAAGGGAAAACTGTGCAGAGGTGGACCAGGAAAAGACAGACATCCTTAGCAAATACTTTTGTTCAGTGCTCACAGAGGAATGGAGGCCACAGGAGGGAGATGGACACTAGTCCATTTTCAGAGAGAGAGAGAGTCCTGAAGGGACTTGCTAATCTTTTTTTTTTTTTTAGTTATTTAACCAGGAGTAGCACACTAAGCTGAAAGGTTTTTTACAGGTGCGACCTGGGAGCACAGGGAAGTTAAGTGACTTGCTCAGGGTCACACAGTATGCAAGTGGAAGCTGTGGGATTCAAACCCAGGTCTGGTCTGCTGGATATCACCAGATTTGCAGCTCAGAGCCTTAAACCACTGCGCTATATTGCTTCCCAAATCTGAAAGTGGACAAGAAATGGGGCCATATGATGTCCATGCAGGGGTTTTGAGGGAGCTCAGAAAGGTACTGGCTGCACGTCTGACAGTTCTGTTTAACTGCTCATTGGAAATAGGAGTGGTACTGGATGGCTGGAGGAGGGCAGACATTGTCCCACTTCACAAAAGTAGTAGCAGGGAGGAGGTTGGCCTGAATCAGCCTGACATTGGTGGTGGGAAAGTTAATGGAATCACTCATAAGGAAAGGATTATGGAATATCTTGAATCCAATGGGTTACAAGAATAGGGGCAGCAGGGATTCATGGTGGTGGGAGGGCGTGTCAAATGAATCTGATAGATTTATTTGACTGGGTGACCAAAGAACTAGATCTGCATGGAGCCGTGGATGTGGCCCACCTAGATTTTAGCAAGGCTTTTGACACTGTTCCATACAGGAAACTGGTAAGCAAACTGGATAGCTTAGGAATGGGTCTAAAGGTGGTAAACTGGGTAAGAAATTGGTTAGGGGACAATCGGTAGATGGTGGTGGTAAATGGAGTTCACTCTGAGAAAGGGAGAGTGACCAGTGGAATGCCTCAGGGATCAGTACTGGGACTGGTCTCCTTTAATATCTTTATAAGTGACATTGCAGTGAACCTGGAAGGGAACATCTGCCTCTTTGCAGATGACACCAAAATCTGCTATAGGATGGACACTTTGGGGAGGGGGGGGTGGAAAGGATGAGCAAAGACCTGGGAAAACTCAAGGAGTGGTCAAGGGTATGGCAGCTGGGTTTTAATGCAAAAAAATGCAAAATAATGCACTCAGGGCACAGAAACCCAGGGGTGGAGTAGAAAATTGGTGGAGTGGTGTTGTTGACCACCAAGCACGAAAGAGACCTGGAGGTAATCATATCTGATTACCTAAAAGTGGCCATGCAGTGGGACAAGGCAGTTAGGAGGGCTAGTGGGATGCTGGGGTGCATAGGGAAAGGTATCACCAGCAGAAAGAGAGAGGTGGTATTGTCTCTATATAGATTGCTGATAAGATGCCACCTAGAGTATTGTGTCCAATTCTGGAGACCAGATCTCCAGAAGGGCATAGACAGAGTGGAGGCAGTCCAGAGGAGGCAACTAAAATGGTGCAAGGTTTGCATCAATAGTCCTATTAGGAGAGACTAAAGGAGCTCAAGATGTACACTCTGGAAGAGAGGAGGGAGAGGGGGGATATGACAGAGACCTTTAAACACTTAATGGGGTAAATAAGGTACAAGACTGACATTTTTCTTAGAAAAAAGGTGCTCAAGAACCAGGGGACATATTATGAAGCTAGAGGGGGTAGATTCTGGAGAGATGTGAGTAAGTACTTCTTCACAGAAAGAATGGTAGATAACCTGAAACAGTCTTTCAGTGGAATCAGTGGCAGTGAAGACAGTGGAAGCATTCAAGAATCCATTGAATAGGCATAGAGGTCTTAGGGGAAAGAATGTTTATTGAAATTCTAGGATCACAATATCTTTGAGCCATGGTTCTTTTACAAAGGATCCATGTCAACTCTGAAAACAATACAAACATAACAGGCTTTGAGATAGGCAATTCAAGCAGTGGAAATACAAAACATCTGAGGGGGCAGAAGGTACAGGACAGAAATATGTATGAATGATGCAGTACAGGTGAATGAGCAGTGTAGTACAATGGATTCTAAGCAGGGTGAGGTAGCTTGAAAACTGCCAGAGGAAGGAAAGGAGAGGTAGTAGGGCAAGAGATTAACTGAGATGGATTGAGGGGAACACTAGAAGACAGCATAGCAGCTGAAGGGCATTGTCAGGTTTAAAGTGTTAGAGCCAGGAGGGAGAAGAGGTAGGGGGTAGGGGAAAGGTGGCATGGAGTGGGAGAGGAGTGCAAGAGCAGATTAGGAGCGACAGTCACAGGAGCTGGAGGCAGAGAGATGGAGGCGAAGGTTGGTTTTGAACTGGCCTAGCCTTTGCAGTGAGGTGATGTCTTTGTTGAGTCCATTAAACCAGGAGAAGGTCGGAGGGAGAATGGGCCAGAGATCAAGCAGGGGCTGCTGTGTTATGGTAAGAAGGAAAAAATGTGCAGACTGGGTGGGTCCGCGGAAAACCCGATCGCCTTTTCCATAGTGCAGGGACCTCCTTCCACGGACTCTATCCCTGTACAGTAATAAAAGAAAAGAAAACCTGATCCCTATTTCCATAGTGTAGGGCCCCCCTTCCCGGACCCAATCCCTGTAATAAAATAACAGAAAACCTGATCCCCTTTTCCATAGTGTAGGGACCCCCTTCACTTCATGCCTGATCCTGTAATAGAAAAACAATGATACCATTTTCATAGTGTAGGCCTTCACTTTCTCCCCAGTAGGCTGTAACTCCACCACCCTGTACCTCTCCTATGTCAACAACCAATGAGCACGTACTATGTACTGTACACACTTGGTACCAATCAGTCGGCGGCTTGCCATGTAAGGGTAAGGAGGGCTGTACCAGTCACTGACATGGGTCAGGATGGGGGGTGTGAGGTAGGTTACTGCCTACTGAGGAGAGGAGTGGGAGGACACTACACTATGGAAATGGGTATCTGTTGTTTTTTTTCTATTACAGGGATCGGGTCAGGGGATGGGGATCACTGCGCTATGACAAAGGGGATCGTGGCTACATGTTAACTTTACAACAGTACTCGGGGCTTGAGGAAGGGGGGTATGTACCCAGCCCTTGACTATGCATGGGGCACCAGCCTTCCCTGTGTATAGTTAAAGCAGGGTTTCAAAAGCGTAACTATGCATTGGCGCAGCAAGCAATAATTGCTCCTCGGGGGGGTGGGGTTCAATATTGTGATGCATGGAATATGCATGAGGGACCCCTAATTTGCACTGGTGAATCACAATATTGTGCGCTGTGGCACAGTCAGGTTTGTGTGGTGCATCGGGGGTGTCTGAATATTACCACACCCCCAATGGCCTTTGCAATTTTGGAGATGCGCAGGTGCATCTAGGGATGCACCGCACATCTCTTCTGAATATGTGGGCCTAACAGTCCCCTTCCCCACAGTTCCTGTCAGAATTTAAAAGGAAAAAATCCACAAATTACTATTTACCCATATTGTGGTACTGTTTGGTCATCTTGCAAAGGTTTTTTGTGTTATTTTTTTTATTTTTATGTTGACTTGCTGCACTTGCGTGCAGGTCAACATATTGGGAGAGTGGAGATTTGGAGGCGCGGCTGCTGTTGAGCGAATGCAGGGCACGCATCAGTAGGTGCGTCCCTTATTCCCCAATAAGCCAGCATGCTAGCACTGACACCAACATTATGGAAAGTGGACAAACTTAGAAAGAAAGTGTCACGGCAATCAGAAGCAAGCTCATCATGCAGCGACATAAAGACACGCCTCCCATACGTGCCTTTGAAAGGCAAACATTTCAAGAAACATGGCGCAGAAGCCCCCGCATGGAGGGTGAAGCTTGTGCCCCCCCTTGTGTGACACGCCAACGGGGAAGCCCACTCTCCATCGGCATCATCCCCCAACTGTTGAATGCCGAGGGGGATGCCCAATCCCCCTCGGCTCATGCTCCCCCCTGACTTTGTTTGCCGGTGGGGGGTGCCTAATCCCATGGCAGCATTAACCCCCCCGTGTTGTGTGCCGACGAGGGTGCCCAATCCCCCATCAGCTAGTGACCCCCAAACCCACTTAGGTGGCATGCTGGGAGCCCACCCCAATGTGCCAGAACAGTCCCGCAGCTTTGTTTGCCGGCGGGGGTGCCCAATCACCCGGCGGCATTAACTCCCCCCCGTGTTGTGTGCCGATGAGGGTGCCCAATCCTCCTGGCCGGCCATTAACCCCTAAACCCACTTAGGTGGCATGCTGAAGCCCACCTCAGTGCCAAACTGTCCTGCGGACGTTTTCTGTACCTAGAATATGAAACGGTTCCTCATAGTCTAGGTCTGCCCTCCCCTCCACCCGCACTCCATCCACTGCGCACTCCTGCCCTCACCCCTCACCCTATACTTACCTCCAGAGTCCAGCGTGACGATCTTCAGTGGACCGGGAACACGTCTGCACTCTTCAAAGCCGACCGTGAACTGAGGAAATGCCAGTAAGCTGTATAATGGAGTGAATAGGGTTTTTTCAACTTTGTTACATATCTCAGCCATTTCTTGGACTTTTTGCACCAAATTTTCAACATGGAGTTTTTGGGACCCCTCCTCATGAATTCTGTCACTGTCATTGCATTTATCAGCCTCAAAAGGTGATTTCGCAGTCACTGCGCAAAATCACCTTTTGGGGCCCATTAATGAAATGACAGTGGCGGTGTTCATGAGGTGCCCTCTTAAAAAGCCTAAGTTCCAAATTTGGTGGAAAAATCCAACAAATGCCTGTTTTACTAAGCATGCAAGCAGTAGTTCTACGTAGGCTCGTGAATTGCGGCATTCACAATATTTTACTGCTGATTTTCAGCATTGTCATTTTTGTACACTCTTGTGAACAGTATAGTTGTCATCTTCTCTACATCCCGTCTCGAAATGTGCTCCCGCACCGCACACAATAGTGCAGTCGCTGTGGAAATCAGTGTTTGGGCCAGATTATGAAAATGACAGTGACACAGTTCATGAGCAGAGGACCTAAAATGCCTATGTTGAAAATTTGGTGATGATACTCCGTGAAAATAACTGTGTTACGAGCATGCTCCGCAGATTGCATGCACACTGCATTGGCCGTGGCATTTGTGATATTTTCAGTCTGGATTTTCACCATTGCCATTTTTCCACACTCTTGATGAACAGTACAGCCATCATTTGATATATCGCCCAAAATGTGTTTTCACACTTCTGGTGCAGAATAGCGTGGTCGCTGTGTGAAATCACTTCTTGGGACACTTTGAGGAAATAACAGTAACACTGTACATGAGCAGAGGTGCTAAAATGCCTATGTTGAAAATTTGGTGCCGAATGCCCATAAAATGGCAGTGTTACAAGCGTGCATTGCATATTTCCCACGCACCCTGGTAGCTTCGCAAATTTGGTATATTTACTTGCCACATTTTCAACACTGGTATTTTTTTCCACCTCCTTATGAACTGTGCAGCTGTCATTTCTCACATCCTGCCCGACATGTTTTCTCGCACTGCACTACCAAACACCCAAAGAGACACCCTACTGCTTGTCACTCTCTGCAGGGTGGGGGTTGGTTGGCATCAGTTCAGTACTTCACTGCCATTCCTATGATGCATCTGTCTAACTCCCGCACTACCAATGCCAATGCCAGCAAGCCAACATTCGGCATTGACAAATGCTTGTTTTGTTAGGACCAATCTTCACCCTGAAAAAAAAGTCCACAAAGTGGGAATTTCATGATACAGTACTTTTCTTTTCATCATGTGAAGGTAGACATGGGCAGTGAAATCACAATTTTGCTCACCTCCTATTAATGAGCAATATTAGCAATAAAGATACTATAGAAATAAAAAGCAGCAACAAGCTAATTTTAAACTGTAATACTATTTTCTGGCTGTTCTGTTTGATGTGACCTGCCCTTTAAAGAGGTACTGAAGAAGTGTGAAAAAAGTATCCCTCTGCACAGAGTGTAAGTGCTCTGCCCTTGTAGTGTGTCACAGACTCTGCCACCCCAGTGTAGAAATCAGGCTGGGAATGTGAACCCAGGGTTCTACATGCTATCACAATAAACTAAACCCAGTGTCACTATGCCAAACAACTGTCGAAGCTCTCATGGGTTTTATTTTCAGCAAACTCCTTGTAGTCCATGCCCAAAGAGCTAGTATCAGATAACTGAGAACATTTCATATATGAGAAATTGTCATTTTGAAATGGAAATGCAGTGCAGTAATTAAATCATCTCCATATTCTCTCCTTTTCTTTCTCTTTCTTTCTTTTCTTTCTTTCTTTCTTTCTTTCTTTCTTTCTTTCTGCACTAGACAAAAGGTCCTTGTTCAAGCTTGACCTGGGACAGACAGATTAATAATAACAGAATACAAAATAAATATAAAGATTTATATGCCTCAACCACAGTCACAGTGACAGTGTTCTAATGCATATGGATTTGATATGCTGCTTTAAATGATGAAGCTGAAGATTTCATGTAGAAGTTAAAGCAGGCCATTGCAACTTGTGAATTGGTATAAGACTGACCCTTGCAGTACTAGTTAGCAAACTTTTTTTGACCATTAAAAATCATTACTTCATGTTGGATAATCAGGAGAGGTTTAAACTTTCTGGTGCTCTTACAATTATAGGTTCTCCAATAGTATCCAACATTTTTGGATACATTGGATAGTGCATCATATCCAGTTGTGGGATTTAAGTCTGATCCAACACCCAGGTAGGATTTTTCTGAGGTTGGATTTTTTTTTTCTCAGATCAGGTAATAACCATCCAATCCAAAATCCAAAAATCCAGTTCTGTTTTTCTTGCTCCTCTCCTTCACCCTCGGTATCCCACACCTTCAGGTCTCCTACTTTCTCCACTGCCCACCAGACTCTACTACTAATGCTGATCTCAACGTCAGTCTGCCCCAGTCTTATGGTGTCCAGGCTTCTGACCTGACCCTGCCAGGGGTCTCCTCTTACTGCTATCAAGGAGAGGAAGAATTCATTATGACTTGAAAGTAAACTGGAGGGGGTGACCCCAATGTACTACGGGGTTGGCTGGCAGTGGGGGACAGGGACTGTCATCTTGCATGTCAGGCTGCATTTTTTTCACTTACTCCCTTCACATGCTCCTCTCTCCACCATACAGATGCACACTTTGAAGTAGCCTAGACAGTAAATGGTGGAGTGTGATCATCCACGCCACTGATTCCTGCCCTGGGTGAAGAGGGTCTGATGGATGTATCTTCACCTTCCCTGGTAGCCTTTGTTCCTAACTATCCAGTGTGCTGTAACTGCAGGTGCAGGCATTGTGACAAACTGTAAGAAGTGCTCCTTGATTACCCTAACTGGTTTACACAAGGTCCTGTGACTTTCCCTCTCCCACCAAGCAGTACCAGCCAGGATCACCCTAATACCATCCGCAAGAGAGAAGCCAACAGATTATGGCCCCTTCCATCCCTGGAAGAGATGGTGACCATCCAGACAGATGCTAATTCCTTCTTCTATGGGTCTGCCCCGATACCTTGCAAATACTGATTAAAAGTCCCTTGTAAATGTGAATAAAGACCTAGGATTTTATATTAAAATTATAATATTTTGTATTTTTTATTATTTGGATCCATTTTGAATTTGTTTAACATGGCCAATATCTCAAAAATGATTTTAAATTCAGATTACCAGATTTGGATCACTCTTCAGGTAGTCTGATTATCTGCAGAAATCTTGTCAAATTTAAGTTGACACTGAGCACCTCTACTTATAACCATAAGAGAGACATTCCAAGGTTCTGAAGTTCCTAATACAGTCCAGTTGGCATATTCCATTTCTCACAAAGGGGGTTCTTAAATTTTCTGCAAAGTAAACACATTTGTATCTAAAGAGCCCCTAACTTTACAGAGAGAACTTAAAAAAAATCTAAATTTTTAGAACAATTCAGTTAAGATTTGAACATTTCTCTGCATTTACCTTCCTCTTTGCCTTCATAACTACGCACATTGATGTGAAGATTGGATTACTGTTCAGTAAACTTCATCTACTTGGGCTGCTTGTTTATAGCTGATATCATAATCTTCTGTTTATGACATCATTAGGATTTTCACATTTCCATAGAGGCAGTGTCAGTGAGTTGTGGCAGGTTTTTGTAAGCTGTTGGGATTTACATGCTTAGTCACAGCGAATTACTGTTCCAGGTACATAAAACTGGTGAAACTGCAATCAACCATGTCAAGTAAAGTACTAAAGTTCAACTTCTCATATCCATTTAAGCTGACATGGGGGTAACAGCAATTCTGGCCTTCGATAGTGGCCCATAGTTTTGTTTGGGTTCTGTCAAATATTTTGTTGAATTATACTCTTTTCAACATGTGACCAGAAGGCTGTGGCACCCAAAGGTGAATGGTGAAGCTGAAATAGCCATGCAGACAATTAAGTACCTTCAGAGGAAAAGCCCAGACCCCCTACAGTGCCCTTTTAATGTACAAAGCCAATCCATGGGCCATTTGGTGTAGCTGAACAGAACTTTGGATGAGTCAGAAAGGTGGACTTTTGTGCAAATTTGTATTCTTATTTTTTTTTTTATTTAGGTTGTTTAACCAGAGGGTGGGTTGAGTTAAACATTCATTTTCAGTCATGCATGTCTGTGAATATAGAACAATACATGTGCTAGCCATGCCCACTCTAATGTATTTTGCAAAAGGTTTTGCTGCCACCATCATAGGACTGGACCAAGGGAATGATTTGCTGTACAGTATAAGGCTTTCCTCTTTATCCTGTTATTATTATGCTACTTTATTTGTGCACCCTTGGGGGTATGACTCACCTCTGCTAAGGTTACCTGATGCTGTCCCACAACTTCTTTCCTCTGGATGTACCCTATCAGACTGTTTTCAGTAGATATGTCCTCAGAGTGTCATTTGCACTGCCTTGAGTATGGAATTCACTTCAGACACATATCTCTTCATTGACTATTTACAGAGGTTGTTCCAGTAAATGCATGACATTGCAGAAGACTGCTCTGCACTGATAAGATGGTTAAAAGCATGGAGTTCTGCCTCTTAGAAGGTTTCCAAAGTGAGAAGCAAACAGGCTCCACATGCTCAGAGGGTAGCAGTCAGTCTGGCAGTCAGTGCACTTCTACGGGATACAGCAGAACAAACACACTGATATGAAGGCACTCAGTTTGAAATGATCCAGCAGTCACAAAGTTTGCAGATAACTCCCATTTTATTGAAGTGGACATTGTGGCCATCACTGAAACCTGGTGTAATGATAACCATGACTGGGAGATGGCCATACCTGGCTACAACATATTCAAAAGAGGCAGAGCAGGCAGGAAGGGAGGAGGAGGAGTGGCACTGTATGTGAAAAATGACATAAGGGCCACAGAGATCCAGGAGGAACAAAATGGGGGAGAGATACTGTGGGTTGCTTAGAAAGGAAAATGGGGCCAGCCATCCGCAGACAGGTGTGGTCTATAGACCACCAGCCCAGGAGGAAGAAACAGAATAGAGTTGATGCTAGCCATCCAAAGGATGGCAGACAAGGGTGAAGTAGTACTGGTTGGAGACTTCAATATTCCAGATGTGGACTAGAGCATCCCAGCAACAGCATCAACTAGGAGCAGATTTATCCTGACTCCTTCAGGGTGCCTTCCTCAAGCAACTGGTCATGGAACCAACTCGCAGAAGGCAATACTGGACCTGTGCTCACAAACAGGGACAGTGTGATGGGGTAACAGTGGGGAGCACCTGGGTAACAGTGACCACCAGTCATTGTGGTTTGAAATCACAAATGAGCAGAACCAAACCACACAAAACACCTATCCTGGATTTTAGGGGGCAGACTTTGGGAAAATGGGGAAATACTTGAAAGAGGCATTAAGGGAATGGGACAGAAATCAGGGGTTGAGGAACAGTGGCAGTATTTAAAATGGGGATTATAAGAACAATAGAATTATGCATTAAGCAGGTTAGCAAGAGGAAAAGGAAGAGGAGACCATTATGGTTTTCCAAAGAGGTAGCAAAGAAAGTGAAAGCCAAAAAGATAGCATTCAGGCAATACAAAAAGACACAGGCAGAAGGGGATAGGGAGAAGTACCAGGAGAAACAAAGGGAGGCAGGGAAGTCAGTAAGGGAAGCCAAAGCTCAGACAGAAGAACACATTGCAAAATCAGTGGTTAAAGGGGACAAAACCATTTACAGGTACATAAGTGAAAATAGAAAGACAAAGGGAGGGATAGTGAGACTGAAGGGGGAGGATGGGAGTCGCTTGAGGATGACAACAGTAAAGCTGACATATTGAACAGGTATTTCTGCTCAGTCTTTACTGAGGAAGAGGGATAATGGTCTGAAGGGAGCACAAGGGTGAGAATGGCAGAATGGACACAAGTCCCTTTACACAAGAAAGGGTCCTGAAGGAACTGGAAGTAATAAGAAGTGACAAAGCAATGGGGCCAGATGGGGTGCAACTCTAGGGTCCTAAAGAAGAACTAAGAGAGGTGGTGGCTGAACCTCTGGCTATCCTGTTTAGCCAATCACTGGAAACAGGGAGGCACCCAAAGACTGGAGGACAGCAGATGTAGTCCCTATACAAAAGCGGGAACAAAGAGGAAGCAGGGAACTACAGACCAGTCAGCCTCACCTCAGGTAGTAGGAAAGATCATGGAAGCACTTCTGAAGGAGAGATTGGTGGAACATCTGGTTGTCAATGGACTACAGGACCCAAGGCAGCATGGTTTCACCAGGGGAGGCCACATCAGACCAATCTCATTGAATTTTTGACTGGGTGACTAGGGAGGTGGATCGGGAGGGCAGTGGACATGGCCCATCTGGACTTCAGCAAGGCCTTTGACACTGTGCCACATAGAAGACTATTGCACAAACTGGGGAATATGGGTGTGGGCAGGACAGTAAGAGTGGGTAGGTAACTGGCTGGGCAGCAGGACACAGAGGGTGGTGGTAAATGGCTGTCACTCCACAGAGGGAAGAGTGACCAGTGGGGTACCACAGGGATCAGTGCTGGGACCGGTCCTATTCAACATCTTCATCAGTGACATTGCGCAGGATCTAGAAGGCAGAATTTCGCTGTTCGCTGATGACACAAAGCTCTGTAACAGAGTAGACACACCAGAGGGTGTAGACAGAATGAGAAGGGACCTGCAGAAACTTGAAGAATGGTCAAGGGTTTGGCAGTTGAAATTCAATGCAAAGAAGTGCAAGATAATGCATATGGGGCACAAAAACCCTGGCACAATATATCAGTTGGGGGGTGTGGATATAGCATACACCAAGCAGGAAAGGGATCTTGGGGTTGTCATCTCTGATGACCTCAAGGTAGGAAACAGTGTGACAAGGCATCAGGTAAAGCAAATAGGATGCTGGGATGTATAGGCAGGGGCATCACCAGCAGGAAAAGGAGGTCATAATTCCGCTATACAAGACACTAGTGAGGCCCCACCTGAAGTACAGTGTATGTCTGGAGACCATACCTATGTAAGGACAAGACAGGGTAGAGAAGGTTCAGAGGAGGGCAACAAAGATGGTGCATGGATTGCATCACAAGTCCTATGAAGACAGGTTGAAGGAACTGAACATGTACTCCCTGGAGGAGAGGAGGAGAGAGGGATATGATAGAGACATACAAGTATCTTACAGGAGAAACAGAGTGCAGGAAAACACTATTTTAAGCCAAAAAGATGTTCCAGGACTAGAGGGCATGGGATGAAGTTGGAGGGAGGACGATTCAGAGGAAACATGAGAAAGAATTCTTCACAGAACGGTGGTGGACAAGTGGAACACCCTGCCAGAGGAAGTGGTGGGGCTGAAACAATCACAGGATTTAAGAATGCATGGGATAGACATAAAGGAATTCTAGAGGTCAGGGGTAAGGAGAAACAGACTTCTAGGAAAACAAACTGAACTTATAAGCTCAAATGGGCAGACTGGGTGGGCCATAGACCCTTATCTGCCGACACTGCCTATGTATCTATGTAACTTTGTGACTGTTGGATCATTTCAAACTGAATGCCTTCATATATGTGTGTTTGCATTCCAAACTGAGTCCTGATTTGCATTTTTCTCTTTCTTCTCTGACTTCAAAAATATATACTTATGCTTGCTCTGTCCCATCAAAGGTACGATCCTCAGCCTTAGACATTTGCTGTTCTAAAATCCTCTCTCTGGAATTCTATTAGGAAATCCCTCTCACTGATCATTTACTCCTTCTTGAAGCCCTGGGTATTGTTAATGACGCCTCCGCTATGTAATCCAAAAAAGACAAATGGCGTCTTGTTCCCTGGACAGAATCTACTATAAAAAAATAACAGTAAAAAGGTTTACACAGTATACCTAAGCTAAATGAGCCACAATCTTGTGTGCCAGTCAACATGCATGTGACAGTGTGTCAAAATACACATTTATACAAGAAAAAGTCAATAAATTACATGACCAACAACACACAAATTACGGACTGAAACCAGTGCTACACAGAAAACAATGCAGTTACAGTATGTAAGGACACAGCTAGAGAGAATACATTGACATTTTGACAGGCAAGCAGAGGAGCAATTTTAAAATAAAGATTGAGGGGGCAGGGAGCATTAGAAGAGTAAGTATTCATTTCCACCCAGTGCTTCACGTGATGGTACACATAGAAAGCAAGAACTGCTATTTCAACCAGCTATCCTTGAAGAGCTACTGATGCTATAGAGAAAATTTAGAGAAATCAGTCGATAAAACTGAGCTTCAGCCACACACACACATACACACACACACATATCGCCACCCACAAAGAGACTGTAAAAACAATTTGCCTTTGAGTCATCTGTTTACTGAATGCAAGAGCCTCTTGAAAAAGCACTTTACTCATACAAAACTAGATGGGGTGATTTTCCTGCTTGAGTGGGTGCATGCTGTTTTGGAAGGTGATGTACTTTGAACTTGTATATTCAGTAAACTGATGATTCAAAGACAGTTTGTTTTTGCAGCCTTTTTGTGTGTATGTGAGGATAGTGGCAGATTTGTTTGACTGGTTTCCTTTGGTCTTAGCCTGGCCCTAGGAGTGGCCTTTCTTAAATTGAGAGAAATGCTGTATTTACAAAAACAGTTCAGTTTTTATTGTACATATTTTGAATGTATTTTCCCATTATATTTCTAAGGGAATTTACATGAAAATAGTGGTTATGTACTATGCACTTCATCTGCTTTTGCTGTTCATGTTCACAAAACATTGTCACCCTTGATTTGAGACATTGTAAGATTTTCTGTAGTACTCTTGGGTGGTACCATGAAGAGATGTTTGGGCTAATTACTACCACTGAATGAATCTGAAAAAATTCCTATTGCTAAGCTGCATACCTTTTATTTTTTTATTGCACTAACATTATTTATGCCTAAAATGTTACCAGGAAAGATGTACTGAGCTGGTAACAGCTCGTTTCCTGATGCATCCTGGGGGCGAGGGGTGAGGAAGTGTATAATAGCAAAGGTGCAATGGTACTGTAAATAAAGTACAGCACAGTGCAGAGTAAATAACATTAATAACTTACATTTTAAGCATGCACGATATTTAGACAGGTGGAGCAACACAAACAAATAAAAGGGGCAATGACAATACAATACAATACAATATACAATACAATACAATACAATGACAATACAATACAATGAGGTGCAAGTGCAATACATTTCCAGGTGTGAACATAAGTTTGGGAGCAGATTAACGATACCCCAGCTGTGGGAAGGTACTACAGTTGTCTATACAGTACAATACATTACAGTGCAAGTACAATACAATGCAGATTTGAGCAAGTAGATTATGTATTCACAAGGGAGATTGTTAAAATTAAAACATATTTATAGCTTTAAAATGCTAAATCTACTTTTATTAGTTATATTGCTTTCACTTGAAATTGATACAGCATGTTCATAAGTTTTACAGAAAAGAAAGAGAAGATCCTGTATGCACTGAAGCTATGTGCAGCTTCACATGTAATGATGAATACTCAGCAGCCCCAAATTTAGAGACATTCCCACCAGGACAGAAATAGATAACACCTAAGGAGATCTATAATGCTACAGAATGTCCAAAATTGAAAAGTCCATGTCCAGATGCCATGCTCAACATCTGTCTGAAGCAATAATATCACCACTTTTGTAGTTAGCTAACAATAACAACAACAACAAAAAAAAGCAAAACAAAAAAAATCTGCTGTATATAAATGGCCTGGACTACCAACCACTTGGCTAGTAACATGGAACACATTCCTCCTTAACAGCTCAGACCCTGTTAATCCCCCCAAGAACTATCTCCCAATAACCAACTTGCCCACAAAATATAAGCTAAACAGTGGTTGACAGTGACATGATCAAAACTGTCATAGTTACATAGCTACATAGTAGTTGTCGGCAGAAAAGGACCTCCAGGTCCATCCAGTCTGTCCTGGTTTAGCTTTAAGAAATGCCTTGCTTCCTTCCGTCAGATCTTGCTGGATCTGTTTCCATTCTTCCCTTCTGTCCCAGTCTCACTAGTCCCCTGGGTCCATCCCATGCATGCTTGAATGCCCCCATGGTTTTTACCCCCACCATTTCCTCTGGTAGCCATTTCCAGGGTTCAGCTGCCATCTCCATGAAGAAGTATTTCCTCACATTGCCTCTGAATCTCCCCTCTTCTAGCAGTCTATCATGACCCCAGTCCTAGTGCTCATTCTTTTCTGCAGATAGCTGGTATCCCCTACCTTATTAATTTCTCTGGCATAGTTTTTTTTTTCAATTCTGTTTCTCAACTGATAGTCCAGGGAACCTCTCAGGCAGGCTCACTCAACATCCACCCCTAACTGCCTGCCTGAAATGCTCTTCTGACCAAAGCTTCAGTATCAGGATCCCCTCCTCTTCCACCGGCCCACACAGGAGGAGGCCAAGGATCCCCAGGGGTAAGGTCAGGATCATGGCCGGCACTGAGCATGTGGGGTTTCTGCTCCAGGAGACCCCCTGTCACCTCACCTGGCTGCTAGGGGTTTTCTTGGTTTTCCATTTCCCCCTCGGAGTGCAGCATGCAATGATGCCTGCGCATGGCTGCCCTGCTTGTGTCTGCCGCACTCCACCCCTTACGTTGGCTGGTGTACCTGTGGTACCCCCAATCTCCATCAGGGATCGTTAGGACACTGGGCATCCCTGGATCCCTCCCCAGAGAGGACCGCTGTTCTCTGGGTGCTCCATCCTCTCCCTCTATCACTGAACCCAGGTTGTGGTGTGGAGTGAGGTTTGGCGTCCAGACCCTCAACCCTCAATGCCACTGGGCTGGCTATTTCTCTGGCATACTTGAATGTTTCTATCATGACCCCCTGTCCCTTCTTACCTCCAGCAAGTACATATTTAACTCCCTGAGCCTTTCCTCACAATTTTGTTTTTGATGCATGCCCTGGACCATTTTGGTAGGTCTTCTCTGCACTTCCTCCACCTGGCTTCTATCTTTTCTGAGATGGGGCCTCCAGAAATGGACACAGTACTCGAGGTGTGACCCCACCAGTGACCTATATAGGGGCATAGTTACCTCCATCTTTCTACTTTTTATTCCTCTCCCAGTGCATCCCATCATCCCACTTGCCTTACCCACTGCTTTACCACACTGACTAGACACCGTGAGCTCCTCTGTTATGATGACTCCTGAGTCCCTTTCCTGGTTAGTTGCTACCATTTCTTCCCCTCCTAGTTGGTAAGTTGCCCCTGGGTTCGTATGCACTATGTGCATAACCTTACATTTTTTAGCAGTAAATCCCATCTGCCATACCTTTCACCACTCCTCCAGTTTGTTTAAGTCCTTTCTCATCTTATCTACTCCCTCTTGTGTGCCCACCCTGTTGCTGATCTTTGTGTCATCTGCAAACAGGCATACTTTCCCTTCCAGTCCATCTACAATGTCTCCAATGAATACATTGAATAGTAATGGCCCCAGGACTGACCCCTGCTGTACTCCACTTATCACCTCCCCCTCTTCTGCTCTCTCCCCATTCACTATTACCCTCTGGCACCTGTTGCTTAGAAAGTTCTGTTCCCACATCACCAACTTTGCTCCCACCCCTAGACTGTTCAACTTGTTGATTAATCTCCTGTGTTGGACCGTATCAAAGACCTTCCTGAAATACAAGTAGGTCACATCCACTGCTCCCCCGTTCCAAGACTGTCATCACCCAGTCGAAAAACTCAGATTAGTTTGGCATGATCTCCCCCCCCCACCCGTGAACCCATGCTGTCTTGGATCCTGTCATTTGTTACTAGTCAGGTATTCCACCATTCTTTCCTTTATTAATGTTTTCATTACCTTCCCCACCACTGACTGTCTAGATATATCACAATGGGTTTGAATCCCATAGCCGCCTAGGTGCATACTGTGTGATCCTGAGCAAATTACTTAACTTTCTTGTGCTCCCAGGTCACATCTGGAAACAAGCTTTGGCTTAGTGTGCTACTCTTTGTTAAACAATATTTCCTTTCCCTATATCACAGGTAATCACTATTCATTTCTATTGGATTTCTGTGTTATTTCCTGATATATCCAAATATATGTTGCATCTTGTCACTGGCTACCAAAAACAGATACAGAGTCTTTTACCATTGAGATCTAACAACCACATGGCAATAAAATAACAAACTCTGGTCAGAGCCACCATGACTGCAAATACATTAACTTCATAAGGGTGTTTCATGGCCTTAAATGTAAAGATGAATTGCCGTAGTCAGCTCCATGTGTAAATTTCATTTTTGGTAAAGGTAGATCATTTATTTGGTTGATCCTGTGTTTCTCATGTGTTTAAATGTGAGTGTCAAGTGCGTATTGTACTATATGTGGAAGGAGAGGGAGCTCCACGCCAAGGCCTTCAAGTAATGGTAGAAGTAATGGTGCAGGGAGGAGAGGTATGTCTACACTGGGGACAGTGGGACAAGCTAGAAGGATAACAACCTATACTGAAATGATGGCCTGCTTATATCCAGGAGGCAACCACAGTCCTCATTGGATAATCCAAATGCTACTTTGATAGACATTTAAAGTAGCTGGGGAGGATAGTGGAAGAAATAGGGGAGGTAAAAAGTGGGCCACTACAAGCTGAGATAGAGAGTAGGGAGACCCCAAGAGGAGACAGTCCTACTAGGATCCAAGTTATTCAAGGAAGCAAGGGGTTAGCAAAGGAAGAAGGGGTAAAAGGAGCAGTCAAAGGAGAAAGGTATGGAAGGGGGGACAACTGGAAAAAGGAGAAAGCAACAAGATGAGAGGTGAGGGCTGTCAAAATGGTGCAAGGTCTGCATCAGAAGCCCTATGTAGAGTTCAGTATGTACACCCTGGGAGGAGAGGAGGGAGAGTGGGATGTTATGGAGACCTTTAAATATCTCTTGGGGATTAATAAAGTGCAGGAGAGAGAGATGTGTTTCAGAGAAAAAAGTGCTGTAGAACAAGGAGTCATGATATGAAGCTGGAATGAAGTAGATTCAGGAGAGATGTGAGGAAGTACTTCTTCGTGGATTCCTGGAACAGCATTCCATGGGAGGTAGTGGGGGTAAAACCAGTAGTGGGGTTCAAAAATGCCTGGGACAGGCAGAAAGGAATCCTAGGAGAAAGGAAGGAGGTGGAAGGTGGAAGAGCCAGTGCTGTACGGCAAGCTGGGTCTACAGAAAAATTGACCATAACTAAAAATGGTCAAACTAGATGGGTCCACAGGTCATTAGCTGCTATCAGTTTCTATGTTTATGTAACCCCCCATCAGAGATTACTAGTCTTTTTGCCCCTTCCTGGGATTTTGTAGCATAATTTGACCCAGTAGGGAAATAGGTTATATCTTCTCAGCACTCAGGTGGAGCTTCCTGCAGGTCAGGAGGTTACCATTGGTGCGTATGGGGAATAAAGCCTAGCAGTTTAGGTGAGAGTGGGAGTTCCAGTTGGAGGAGTAAGTGGCAAGGGTATGAGAATAAATCAGGGCTGAGCGGAGGCAACTGCTTGCTCCGGCCCCTGGTCGGTGGCACTTGGGGGGGCAAAGAGGAAGAAGTGGGAGCCAGTAGCCACAAGCTGCACAGTATCTTGGATGGTAGCTAAATTCAAGGGGGAAGACAGCAGCCACAAGCCACAGAGTGCTCTGACAGCCTGCGCCAATTCATGTAGGGATCCAGTTGATAAGAATGCATCAGGGACTATAGTGTCAAGAGAATGAGTTGCCTTAGAGCTCCATGGGACATGCCCCCCTTCTCAATTCAGGGACAGTTGCTGCCAGTTCTGGGAAAGGATGCAGGGGTCATGAGGGAGCCAAAAAATCCCCAAACCACAACAACTGCATGTTCTGAGGGGGACCCGCTGAGCTAGTGCGGAGAGAGAGAGAGAGAGAGAGAGAGAGAGATGGATATTGTTGAGAGTTTGGGTGACTGCGAATAATACTGGTCTGTTAGGCACTGTGAACTGTTTCAGGACTTGTGCTGCGTTCAAACTTTTGTGACCATAGTGGTCCTGAGTTAAAGCTGCCCTAAAGACTGTGCAATCACCTCGATCCAGGTAAAAGCAATTATTATGGCCATACCGGCCATGTGAAAGTTGAATGCATTACCCACGAATTAACTGATGCTACCTGGAGCTATGTGTGAATATGTTTAAGGAATTTGGGATCCCTGTTGTTTCTTCAAGTTCCATGCAGACATTCCGTTATTGAAAGGAACCGTTCAATATGAATTAACCTGTTGTTTTCATCCAGCACCAGTGAGGAAAAGGGACCCTGTGTGTGACATCTGGGTCTGGGTAACGTGGCAACTGGATGTGTTTCTGCTGCTTTGGGCATCCCTTTTCCACAGACATATTCCATCCATACACCTAGACATGGGGAGAGAGAGCTACATTTCTGTGTATGACAGGTTATGTGATTCAAATGAATAAGGCGAACAGCTGTTACAGTTTTGCACTCATGCAGTTGGCTTACAGAGCACGTTTAGATACAAATGTGTGTGGCAGTTGTTGGGGGAAGGGTAGGGAGATGTGGGTTTGAGGATTAAACAAAACTTAAAATGAAACAAATTAAATACCTGTGCCATATAGTACTATGCACTTCATCAAGCCCAGCAGTGATGAACATTAAATACATATTCTGTAGGTTAAATTCAGTGATATCAGAAATACATAATTTTTTTTATCCAAGCCATCAGCTTCCATGCAGTGAACATAGTAAGCTTTATTTGCAAAAGGCTGGGAAATAATTTAAAAGTTTAAGTTGACAAAAAAAGGCAATTAAGTTATCATGATTGGTCAGGTTCACCTTTCAGCATTTCCCAGTATAAGTCTGGTTCCTAGAGAAGGAGTCAGAGAGACAGAGAAAGAGAGAGAGAGAGAGAGAGAGAGAGACAGAGAGAGATGGGGGTGGGGGGAGGAGGAAGAATGATGGAGTTCTGTTTATTATTTAGTCTTACATCAGTCTTGAAAAGGTTGAAAAATGCTACAGACATCAGTAAATCATTGTACACTGCCAGACACATACAGTTGGGAGAGAGAGAGAGAGAGAGAGACAGAGGTGAAATCTGAGTCTCTGCTGGAGCAATACAGTCTCATTGCAAACTTGGTTTTGATCAACTGGCAGTGGTGTAGTGATAAATTAAGAAGTGTGGGTGGTTCTCCATGAACTATGATGTCCTGAACCCTCCACAGGCCTGGGACCTGTGAACCACCTAAGCCCCTAGAAGCTATCAGGTTTTAGATGCACTGTGGTGCATTTTAAGGATCATTTTGAGACTATTAGGCAGCTTTCAGAGACTTCTTTGACTTGTTACAAACAACCAATATCACTATCAAAAGAAGACAGATACTAGAGACAAGAAAGGGAAATTTAAACAAGCCTAGGGGGGATGGCAGAATTAAGCAGGAAAAAACAAACTGCCTCCCCCCCCACAAGGTGAAGTAGACAAACAGATTGATGCAAGGGCCATGGATGCAACCAAAGGAAACACAAAGGAAGTAAATAGCAGTGGAGGCATGGAGGGAGGACATAGGGATCAGGATGGGGGGAGCTGGTACAGGTGGGGGGACCAAAACATGGAAACCTATGTGTACCAATGCCCAGAGCCTGGCAAACAAGATCCCAGACCTAGCAGCCTTGCTCATGGAGGAAGATGTAGACATTGTCATGGTCACTGAAACATGGTACACAGGAAACCGTGACTGGGATGTTACCATACCAGGGTACACAATCTTCAGAAGAAACAGGGAGCACAAAAAAGGGGGAGGTATGGCTATGTACTTTAGAGAGGTGATCAAGACAATGAACATAGCGGGAAGACAGGAAGGGAAAGAGGCTCTATGGGTCACATTAGAAACAGGAAATAGCACCACCATCCACACTGAAGTTGTCTATAGACCTCCAGCACATGGGGAAAAAATAGAGTATTAGTGGAAACCATACAAAAATTGACAGAGAAAGGGGAGGTGTTGCTAGTGGGGGACCTAAACACGCCAGATGTTAACTGGAACACATATGCAGCAGCCACTACCAAGAGCAGTGACAACTTGTGCCTCAGACAGTTGGTAAAGGAACCAGCATGGGAGGGAGCAATACTAGATCTGGTTCTCACAAATGGTGGCAGAAAAACAGATGTATCAGTGGGCAGCCATCTAGAGACCAGCGATCACCATACAGTGTGGTTTAAGTTAAAGACAGTAGTAGAGTCGAGCCACTCAAAAGTAATGGTCCTGGATTTCAAGAGAGCAGATTTTGAAAAAATTGGGGAACACCTCCAGAAAATTCTGGCAAAGGAGGAAGGAGGGGAAGGAGTGGAGGAACAGTGGTATAAACTTAAAGGAGCCATAGCAGGAGACAACAGGCCTCTGTGTAAAGCTAATTAATGAAGCAAAAAGAAAAAAAAAACACTGTGATTTTCAAAAGAGGTAGCAGGGAAGGTTAGGGGGAAAAAAACAGGCATTCAGAAAGTAGAAGGAAGCACAGAGGGAGGGAGACAGGGAAGTGTACCAGGAAAAACAGAAGTAGGTGGGGAAAGCGGTCAGGCGCACAAAGGTGCAAAGTGAAGAAAGGATAGCTACAGTAAGTCAGTAAAAGAAGGTGACAAAAGTTTCAGGTGTATTAGGGAAAGGAAGAAGACCAATGAAAGTGTAAGCCCCCCTTCTTTGATGTCTAGGGGTGGCTGATGTTAAGAAAGGGGAAGGGGGCCCAGACCACAGTTGCATCCTGAACTATCTTTCGGTAGTTGAAACGAAGTATGGAATTAAAACCAGAGAACATCCTTTCTTTGGTCATCTTCACACTGAGGAGAATGCCTCTGAACCCCCTCAGACCAAGCTTTTACCTCCAGCAGGAGCAATATGGAACAGGAGCTGTTTTCTCTCACCTTCTCAACACTCTGGGACCCAGGAATGCAAGATGGAGAATTACTCCAGACATCATCATTCTGGGCTATGGAAGAATTGATCAGCTTTAAAAAATAAACACAGTTAGTTCATCTTGTTCATGTGACCAATCAATGAGTGAGTCACCAGATTAGGCCAAAACCATGCAAATTTATTTCCTGGGGCTCCCGCGACCCTTAGCAGCATAAAGACCCACCCCAGACATGGGCTCATCCTTAAACTCTTCATGTTCCACCCACAGTCAAGTGGCTTCAACACAGATGACAGGGCAGGTACGTACTGATGGTGGGGCTTCTGCTGCTGATGGAGTAGTGGGTACACTGTCACCGAGCAGGGACTCCGCTGGAGATCTCTTGGGCCCTGGGGATCCACCATTGCCTTTTACAGGCCCCTGCCCCTCTTTCTCCTATGGAGATAGCTAACAGATGGTGAGAAGGAGCTGGGCAGACAGCTATGCTCCCCCTCTCCACCCTCTTTTTCTTCCTCCACCGTCTCCACCTTGATCTTTGGGGACCCCACTTTCACTTCCATGATAGTCTCGCCACTCTCTTGCAGTTCTAACTTGGCTCTGGTACCCACCTCCACACTACTCCTGGACAGCAGGAATGCAGTACCAGTTGACACACTGGCAGGATATTCCAAAGAAAAAGCAAAAGGTTTCCCCACAAAAATGCCTCCAGGGTCAACACTGGATCATATTGAGCAGATGGGCAACTTCACCACTCCCTCTTCTTGATGCCCAAATCAAATATATTGATCTTCAGCCTGCCCCCTCCCTGTAGAATTCCAAATCTATGTGCCAGCCCAGTGGCGCAGAGGGCTGAGGCACTGGTGCCTTGCCTTGAACCACACCAGTGACCCGGGTTCAGAAATGGACTTAGGGCACCAGGGGTTAGCAGGGGAGGAGAACATTGAGTGTCTGTAGGACTGCTCTCCTCTCCTGGGGTGGGTAATGGGATCGCTTCACTCTGCAGCGGCCCCCGTTGGAGACCAGGAGTAGTACACGAGTGTCACAATAGTGGGAGGAAGCAGAAAACAGAAAAACAGCCCAGGATTGGCCGGATGACGGCAGCTGGCCTATCAACACCTCTGAAGGGCCTCCCATGAAGGTTCCACCTACTTCAGCAGTGGCCCGGGACCAAGAGAAGAGTGTGCTGGGCACCCTCACTGGTGCCTCCCCCTTGGAGGAGGGGGACCACCCGGTGAAGGGTTACACCGGGCTACCCCGGGCAACCACGGGGGTCAGGCTGCAATATAGGTGAGGGGGCTCCAGGAGGAGGAGTAGTAAAAGGACGTTGGGGGACCATGGCTGCCCGAAGGAGTGGCAGATCCTGGGCATTTGGGGCAAAAAGAAATAATGCAAAAAAAAAATAAAAAATTCCAAAACTACGTAAGCAGGGAGGCAGGAACTGTTGCCTGAGGTTCCTCTTTCAGTGTAACGTCCATTGCCATGTCTCTCACTATCATAGACAACTCCTCGAATCTGCAGTCTTTTCCTTTTTCCTTTCCTTTCTCGTGCAATGGCTCAGCTATCCAGTGCCTCCAAATGTTGCCCTGCTTCTCTCTTTCTCCTTCACTCTCACTTGCTTCCACAAAATGGTGACTCCATGTTGACTCCCTTCAGCACATTAGCCCCCAGTCAATCAGAACCTCCAAATTCATGCATGTGACCAATGCTCCACCACAGAGGTGTGAGAGAGAGAGAAAGCAGGCCTAGGTAATCCAAGCAGACATCGTCATCACTGAAACTGCACCATATGTTCCAGGCCTGTGCCAGCTGATCCAGCTGACACTCCTAGGTCCAATTCCAGGGGTACATACCCTTCTGGGGCACAGAAAACAATGTTGGCTGAGCCCCCATATCTGTTAGCCCCCTTCCCCGATGTCTAGGGGTAACTAATGTTAAGAAAGGGGAATTGGGCCCGGACCACAGTGCCATCCTGAACCATCTTTTGGTAGTTGAAATAAAGCATGGAATTAAACCAGAGAGCATACTACCTTTGGTCATTTTCTCACTGCGCAGAATGCCTCTAAACCCCTTCATATCAAGCTTTTACCTCCAGCAGGAGCACTATGGAGCAGGAGCTGTTTTCTCTCATCTTCTCAATGCTCCAGGACCCAGGAAGGCAAGATGGAGAATTATTCCAGAGACCATCATTCTGGGCTATGGAAGAATTGATTAGCTTTAAAAAATAAACACAGTTAGTTCATCTTGTTCGTATGACCAATCAATGAGTTGGACACCAGATTAGGCCCAAACCATGCAAATTTATTTTCTAAGGCTCCCAAAATGATTATAGGGCCCAGGAGCCAAACTCACTTAACTTCAATAAACACAGCTCCATGGGGCACAACAACTTAAAATGAGAGAGAGAGAAAACTTGACAGCACTTACACACAGATCTCAAATCAGCGTGCAGCAGATTACAACAGCATTCCAGGAATAAACGAGTAGAGCCTGCATTTCTAGTAAGTGTCACAAACCCACTCAGCAGGTCAGGCCCTCTACTCCCAAAGTGCCAACCTCTGAGCACAGTCTTGTGAACAGTTTACCAGAACAAGGTAACCCTGTTGTCTGTTTTGTGAGTTTGGATCAACCTTTGGTCTCAAGTCTTGGAGGGATTCAAACTGTGAACCTCTTGCTAGCATGCCCAATGCACAGACTCAGATATATCTGTCTTCGGGGGGCCAGACATCCTTGCCTATAGGCACCTAGCCAGGTATACAGAGATGAACCTTTAAAATCTTTAATAAAGACCTCAGATTTAAAATGCTTCTCTTTCCAGTTTGGTACCACCATTCAAGCTTATGCTTTGTGTCTGCGATAACCATGTATACTCTTCTTGCAAGTGAAGGAAAAACAAAGACAGACCAAGTAAGCTCTAAAAAGAGTTTTTATTAAAATATGTAAAACACAAAATACAGAACTGTTATATCACAAGACATACAAATCTTTTAAAAGAACACGGTTTAAACAGTGCAAATTCCTGCTTACAGTACTTACATTTTACTCTCTTTCTAAATACCTGCTTAAAAGTGCTCATGATCTTTCCTTCTCAGAGTCTAGGTAAAAAAGTTCAAGTAAAACAGAATTATTCCTTAAAGTAAACTGTATTTGACAACCCCTTTTGTGTGAGGTCATCTAGCCCCTCCTCTGTCAGATTATATATAACAAATATATATCTTATACAAAAACAGGATGTCTTTTCAAAGTATTACATTCTGCAACTTCAGCATAATTCATGTCCTTCAAATGACACTACTTTGATCTCATAATAAGCTTTCCCCTTCCAGGACATGAAAGCATCTTTATGATTTTTCACTTCTATGTAATAACCTGGGTTTTTCCTCCAATGTCATAACATGGATATGATATAGCAACTACGGCTGTAATTAACTCAGACAAACAGGATCCTTGATTAAGGCCTTCCATGTAACACCTAGTATCTAAAACTGTGTATGTGATCTCACATGCTGTTTTCAACATTTTCTCATGGCTTGTATCTTTCAGTTGAAATCTGGGGGGGGATGAGTGAGGTCACTCCTAGAGCATCAGATTTTCAGCAGAGACAGTCAGCAATACAATTTATATAAACAAAAAAAAAATGATACAGCACTCAGAACAGGCTGTCCACATCACAATTCCTCCTCACCTAGACTAAATTTGGGGGTTCTATCCCTTACATGGGATGAGCTTCCCAAATCAGTTCACTCCTCATAGACTCTAGACAGCCCATCTGAGTTCTGGTTCTTCGCTCCAGCCCTCTGTATGATTTTTAGATCATACCCTTGTAAAGCAAGACTCTATCTTAGCAGTCTGCCATTGTTTTTCCCCATCTGTGTCAGCCAAACCAGGGGGTTGTGGTCAGTCTGCACCACAAAATGCTGCCCATTCAAGTATGGCTCTAATTTCTTTAGGGCCCACACTATGGCAAGACACTCCTTTTCCACCGTGGAGTACGTTTGCTCCCTGGGAAGTAGCTTCCTGCTCAGGTACACTACTGGGTGATCTGTCCCTTGGCTGGAAGTCTGACTCAGTACTGCCCCAATACCCACGTCTGAGGCATCAGTCTGAACTATAAAGGTTTTGCTATAGTCAGGACTTGTCAAAATAGGAGAACTGCACAGTGCCTCCTTCAGTCTGGTAAAGGCTTCCTCACAGGCTGGGCCCCAGGTAATTTTCTTTGGCATCTTTTTCTTTGTCAGGTCAGATAGGGGAGCAGCCAGGGCACTGTAATTGGGTACAAATTTCCTGTAGTACCCTGCTGTCCCTAGAAGGCTCCTGACCTGCTTCTGGGTTTCTAGTCTGGGCCACGTCTGGATCACCTTTATCTTTATTTGGTTAGGACGGAGCTGTCCCCGGCCTACCACATGCCTGAGGTATGCCATTTCTCCCATGGCCACCTGGCACTTCTCAGCTTTGACAGTGAGCCCAGCCCTCTGTATCCTGCCCTGCATTTCCCTAAGGTGGGATAGGTGTTCCTCCCAGCTAGTACTAAAGATGGCAATGTCATCCAGGTATGCCACGGCGTACTCCTCAGCACCATTTAACACCTGGTTCACCAACCTTTGAGAAGTGGCCGGGGCATTCTTCATTCTGAAAGGCATTACTTTAAACTCAAATAAGCCTATCGGAGTGATGAAGGCTGACCTCTCCCTAGGTCTGTCTGTCAATTCTACTTGCCAATACCCCTTGGTCAGGTCAATAGTCGTAAGGTAGGTCACCCCCGAACTTGTCCAAGAGTTCATCTGTCCAGGGCATTGGGTGGGCGTCGGACTTTGTGACTGCACTCAGTCCACAATAGTCCACACAGAAATGAGTTGAGTGATCTGGCTTGGGCACAAGAACTACGGGTGAGGGCCATGGGCTGTGGGATCTCTGGATTACCCCTAAATCCAGCATCTCCTCCACTTCCCTCCTAATGTCCTTTTGGACAGCCTCTGACTCCCGATATCCATATGGGCGACTGTGTCCCTGTCTCCACATCGTGTGTCACTAAGGGGGTTAGTCTAGGCTTGGCGCTAAACAACAGGGCAAAGTCTGCTAAAATCTCCCTTACTTTCTGGACCTGGTCTGGGTTCAGCTGGGGAGACAATTTTACTGTCTCTACAGAGGAGTCCTGCTTACTCTCTTCCAGAAAATCCAGAAGGGGTCTCCTACATCTGTCCCCTTCCCATGACTACACACTGCAAACATATGTCAGCCCTATTTGTATATGGCTTCATCATGTTAACATGGTACATCCTTTCTGTCTGTCTTCTGTCAGGTAACTCCACAATGTAGTTCATGTCATTTACCTTCCTAACCACTTTGTACAGTCCTGACCACTTAGCTTGCAGCTTGTCATTCCGGACCGGAATAAGGACCATGACTTCCTGACCCACCATGTACGAGCGAGCTCTAGCTCTGTGGTCATACCACAATTTTTGTTTCTGTTGGGCAGCTGCTTGGTTGCTCTGGGCTGTCCCCATAAGCTCCTTCAGCCTTTCCCTTAACCGTAGGATGTAATCCACAATGGGAGTTCCCTGGGTGGCGTGCTTGCCTTCCCTGTCCTACCGGATCAAGTCTAGGGGCCCATGTACCCTGCGTCCATATAACAGTTTGAAGGGGGAAATCCTGTCAACTCTTGGGGCACCTCCCTGTATGTAAACAACAGGTGGGGAAGGTATTTCTCCCAGTCCCTCCCATACTGTTCAGCAAATGCCCGGAGCATTGACTTTAGGGTACCTTTGAATCATTCCACAAGTCCATTGGCTTGTGGGTGATATGGTGTCATGCATCTCTGCACCACCCCACACTTGTCCCATAAACATTTCATCAGGTCCGACATGAAGGAACTCCTTTGATCAGTGATTACCTCCTGTGGAAACCCAATATGGGAGAAAATCCCAAGTAAGGCATCTGCCACTTTGTCCATCCTCAGTGACGATAAGGCGACTGCCCCTGGGTACTAGGTGGCATAATCCACCACAGTCAGGATGAATCTCTTCCCTGAGGAGCTGGGGATATTTAAAGGACCCACAATATCCATTCCCACCCTCTGGAATGGCTCCTCCACTATGGGCAAGGGGATCAGGGCTGCTTGGGTTTTCTTGCCTGCCTTCCCTATTTCTTGGCCCTGTGACAAGATCTGCAATACTCCTTCACCTGCTGGGTGAAGTTAGGCCCATAGAAATTCTGGGCCAACCACTGCATCATGCGCGTGATTCCCAGATGACCAGACAAGGGAATATCATGTGCAATTTTAAGCAACTGCTCACGATACCCCTGGGGAATGACAACCTGCCTGCGTAGCATCCCTCCCTCTGTCTGTACTGCCTGAGTATACATAAGTCCATTTTCCCAATAAACCTTATGTCTGCTGTCACCTCCCTATGTGCCGTCCGAGTCTGCCCAAGCCCTCAGCTTCTCTAAACTAGGGTCACTTCTCTGAGCAGCTGCAAACCCCTCACACATTCCCAAGGCATGGGACAGGTCCCCTTCAGTTGCTAAACTAGGGTCCCTAGCACTAGCGTCAGGGCCCTAAGGATCACTGTCAATCCCAGACCTCTGATAATGGGTCACCCCTTCCTCTTCGGAGTAAGCTTTCATAGCTGTGTGGTCACTTGCTACCAGGGAAATTTTTACCCCCTTTTTATCAGTCTCCCCATCTGGAGACACAGGCTGGGGAATCAACCTCTCAGTGGTTTCCACACTGGTTTCTGTGGGGTTCAGGGAGCTACAATTTTCCCTTGCTGCTTGGCTATGGGTTACTGCACATACCATCCCCTGTTGGAGATTGTTACCCAGGATCACATCCACTGATAATGTTTTGGCTACAGCCACCTGCTGCACAGTTCCCCCTGTTTCACCCCATTCTAAGAGAACACTAGTGAGGGGTAATGTTTTCTCTTCACCGGTGAACCCTTGGACAGTGACGTGTTTATTGGGTATAAGCTGACCAGGCTGTACCAGATCCCCCTTTACTAACATCAGGGATGCCCCTATGTCCCTTAACCCTTGCGTCTGCACACCATTTACCATGACTGGGTGCATGTGTTCCCTCATGTTCACTGGCATGCTTCCAGAAACACACAAACAACCCACTTCTTTTCTAGCACCCTGTTGTGTATTGCTCACCTTTTAGGGGCACTGTCTGGCAATATGCCCAGTTTCCTTACACAACCAACTTTCAGTTCTTTTCTCAGAGAAATCTTTTCTCTGAAACCTGGGGATAACTGGTTTTGCTGGAGGCAATGAGGGTTTTAGCTGCCCTAAAGGCATGCTTTTCCCTGTCTGTGCTGCCATGCCCACCCCATTTGCTCTCAGAGCAGGTCTGCTCTTGGCATAGCGGTCCAAGAGTTCAGCAGCCTCTTGCACTGTTTTGGGATCTCGGTCCTCTAGCCAGGTTTTTAGCTCTACTGGGCAAGCCCAATAAAACTGTTCTAATAAAATTACATTTTCAATTTTATCAACAGAGTGTGCCTCAATTCCTTCCCACCAATGTTTTAAAAACTGATGTTGTTTCATGGCTAGCTCCTCGTAGCTCATATCAGGGCTTCTCCTGAGCTTATGGAATTTAGCTCTGTATGATTCAGCAGTTAATTCAAATTTTTTTAACAGTGCAGCTTTTAGCTTGCTGTAATCATTGCTGTCCTCATTGTCCATTTGACCCAATGCATCCCGAGCTATCCCGGTAAGTAGCGAGGATTGCTGGAAGCTCCAGGATGCTCTAGAAATTTTAGCCTGAATGCAAACTTTTTCAAAAGAATTTAAAAAGGCATCCATGTCCTCCCCCTCCTTAAATTCAGCTATTAATTTGGAGTTCAATTTGTAACCCAGTACTGCAGTCCCAGTTAATCCCAAGCCCCTTACCTGCTCTGATGCCACTGGTCGGAGTCGTAGCTTCTCCAGTTCATGTTGGTGCTCCTCTCTCTTCTCTGCAGTTCACTGCCGATCATGCTCCTCACGGTCTGCCTCCCTCTGTTGTAGCTCTGTCTCTCATTGTTCCCTCTCTGCATCTCGACTCTCTCACTCCCTCTCTTTCTGGAACTCCAGCTCCATCCTGCACAACTCAATTTGCAGCCTGAGTACCTCTGGATTCAGGATACTGGTGACCATCCCCTGCTGCTGTGGCCCTTCACTGACAGTGTCCCTGTTGCCCTCCTCATCAGACCTGGACACTGCACTGGCCACTAGTCCTGTCACACTCAAGGTCTGGTCCCTTTCGGTCATAGTCTGTGACTTGCTGCTCTGGATATCTGCTACCATCAGTGCCTCTATGAGATTCTGCTTTTTGGCTGTCACCTCGAACGGGACTCCTCTGTCCCCGCATAACTGATTCAAGTAATCTACAGTATGCCTGCTGTAGTCAGAAGCCATCTTCTTCCCCGACTATGGCTACTCTGACTTGCACGTTAGAAAAAAAAATAAAATGGGTAGGCACTTGACTGTACACCAAGTGATATATAGTTCTCTTTCCTTTTAAAATAAAACTCTGTCTTTTCCTTTCTTTGCAAGAGAGCTTACAGTCTCAGCTGACACAGAACAATAAAAGTTTGTAATACCAAAATTATGCCATCGCTGCCAACCAATCTGTCAGAAACCCACTCAGCAGGTCAGGCCCTCTACTCCCAAAGTGCCAATCTGCGAGCGTAGTCTTGTGAACAGTTTAACAGAACAAGGTAATCCTCTTGTCTGTTTTGTGAGTTCAGATCAACCTTTGGTCTCACGTCTTGAAGGGATTCAAACTGTGAACCTCTTGCTAGTGTACTCAATGCACAGGCTCAGATACATAGTATCTGTCTTCGCGGGGCCAGATATCCTTGCCTATGGGCACCTAACCAGGTATACAGAGAGGAACCCTCCAAAACTTTAATAAATACCTCAGATTTAAAATGCTTCTCTTTACAGTTTGGTACCACCATTCAAGCTTATGCTTCATGTCTGCTATAACCATGTATACTCTTCTTGCAAGTGAAGGAAAAACAAAGACAGACCAAGTAAGCTCTAAAAAGAGTTTTTACTAAAGTAGATAAAATATATAAAACACAAAATACAGAACTGTTATATCACAAGACATACAAATCTTTTAAAAGAACATGGTTTAAACAGTGCAAATTCCTACTTATAGTTCTTAGATTTGACTCTCTTTCTAAATACCTGCTTAAAAGTGCTCACGATCTTTCCTTGTCATAGTCTACTGTAGGTAAAAAAAAAAGTTCAAGTAAAACAGAATTATTCCTTAAAGTAAACTGTATTTGTGAACCCCTTTTGTGTGAGGTCATCTAGCTCCTCCTCTGTCAGATTATATATAAAAAAAATATATCTTATACAAAAACAGGATGTCTTTTCAAAGTATTATATTCTGCAACTTCAGCATAATTCATATCCTTCAAATGACACTACTTTGATCTCATAATAAGCTTTCCCCTTCCAGGACATGAAAGCATCTTTATGATTTTGCACTTCTATGTAATAACCTGGGTTTTTCCTCCAACATCATAACATGGATATGATATATCAACTACGGCTGTAATTAACTCAGACAAACAGGATCCTTGATTAAGGCCTTCCATGTAACACCTAGTATTTAAAACTGTGTGTGTGATCTCACGTGCTGCTTTCATTATTTTCTCATGGCTTGTATCTTTCAGCTGAATCGTGGGAGGGGGGATGAGTGAGGTCACTCCTAGAGTATCAGATTTTCAGCAGAGACAGTCAGTAATACATTTTATATAAAAGAAAATTAAACAGCACTCAGAACTGGCTGTCCACGTCACAGTAAATACCCAGCTTCTGCCACTGAAACCTATCTTTCCTTGTTGAACTGTTCACAAAATGTATTCCTCTACATAATTCCTCTGCTTGGGAGTGATTTACTCCTCCTAGTGCCACTGAGGGAAATGATCCCCAGGGGGATGAGCAGCCCAGCCTCCATGACTGCTCCCAAGTACTGAAAATTTATTTAATTATTTCCTAAAGCTGTTACCCAGTGTCCAAAGATATCCCATACCTTCCAGCTCAAGTTCTCACCAGCTGAGCAGCCCAAACAGATGCAGTGGCTTCCCTTCCTTAACTTTGCAATTTCCTGAGGAACTGTGACCCTTAGTGGCCTAAAGACCCACCCCAGACATGGGCATGGTGGGCACAGGGACCTGCCTCACACATGGGCATGGCAGGCCCCAACGAGTCCCAGGCCATGTTCTTCCCCTCCATCAAACTCCCAGGGCCAATGTGCCACATGGGAAAAGGCACACTGGTGCTGCCACCAACTGATGGCCCCTGCTGAGGTCCTGCCAGCACCACAAATGCCCCATTAGCCCCATACTCCTATCTTTTGAATGGATCCAGGCCCCCATTGCCTACAGAAATAGCTTAGTATCTCCTTCTGACTCTTGAATTCCTTCCACACCTCAGGCCTGATGGTCCCAATGAAGTGCTCTCTAAAGCTCCTACTGGGGGACTAGGAGGAATTACACAGGAGCCACAGCACGACTGCTACTGCATGAACCTAATCCCTCCCATAGAGTCCCTCAGAAACCCCTCCCCCCTGCGAGGCTTACAGAGGGATTCTGAGGTTGAATAAAAGGGGGGGAGTGTGCAGAGGGGGACCAAGAAAAAGCAGAAATTCTAAACAAATACTTCTGCTCAGTATTTACAAAAGAAAGATGGGGAGGGACAAAAATTAGGTGGTAGAAACACATACGGGGAGGAGGTGGACACTAGTCCATTCATGGAGGAGAGAATCCTAAAGGAACTCTTGAAACTAAAAGTGGACAAGGCGATGGGACCAAATAGGATGCATCCCCGAATACTGAAGGAACTCAGGGAGGTACTAGGGGTATCACTGACAGCCCTATTTAACAAATCACTGGAGGAGAGAGTGGTGCCTGAGGACTGGAGGAGGGCAAATGTGGTACCACTACACAAACGTGGGAGCAAGTTGGAGGCTGGAAATTACAGGCCAGTTAGCTTGACCTCAGTGGTGGGGATAATCATGAAATCCATGTTAAAGGAAAGGATTGTGGCATATCTGGAGGTAATATGGATTCACAGCACGGAGCTCTTGTCAAACAAATCTGACAGATTTCTTTGACTGGGTAACCAATGTGGTGGATCAGGGAGGGGCGGTGGACATGGCCTACCTAGATTTTAGTAAGGCATTTGACACCGTCCCACACAGGAGGCTAGTAAACAAGTTGCATAGCCTGGGAGTAGGTCCCTAGGTGGTACAATGGGTCAGAAATTGACTGAGCAGCAGGATACAGAGGGTGGTGGTGAATGGAGTACAATCCCAGGCAAGGGAGGTGACCAGTGAGGAGCCACAGGGTTCAGTTCTGGGGCCGGTCCTCTTCAATGTCTTCATTAGAGATATTTCAGAGGGGCTGGAAGGGAAGGTGTGCCTCATTGCAGAAGACACCAAGACCTGCAATACGTTCGACTGTCCAGATGGGGTGGGAAAAATAAGAAGAGACCTAGGCAAATTGGAGGAGTTGTCAAGAGAGTAGCAGCTTAAATTCAATGCAAAAAAGAGCAAAGTCATGCATATGGGTTGCAGGAATCCTGGAAAGGAATACAAAATGGGGAGGGGGAGATACTAACAGTGACAAAACTGGAAAGGGATCTAGGGGTAAACATAGCAGATGACCTGAAGGTGGCCAAGCAATGTGAAAAGGTGGTGTGGAGGACCAGAGGGATGCTGGGGTGCGTTGCAAGGGGCATCACCAGTAGAAAACAGGAGCAGTGATGCCACTGTACAAACAATTGGTTAGGTCACATCTGGAATACTGTGTTCAGTTCTCAAGACGACATCTCCGAAAGCACATTGACAGAATAGATGTGGTCCAGAAAAGGGCGACAAAAATGGCGAAAGGATTGCACCAGAAAACATATGAAGAAAGACTGAAAGACCTCAATATGTATACCCTGAAGCCAAGGAGGGAGAGGGGGGATATGATAGAAACATGCAAGTACCTCAAAGGGATCAACAAGGTCCAGGAGGGCAGCATCTTTCAAAAAAAGAGATGTGTAAGAGTAAACGGTCACAACATAAGGCTTGGAGGGGGGGACTCAGGGTAAATGTGAGGAAGTATTTTTTCACAGAAAGGGTGGTGGATTCATGGAACAGCCTCCCAGTGAAGGTCATAGAGGCAGAAATGATTGATGAGTTCAATAATGTATGGAATAGACAGAAGGCAACCCTGGTGGTAGGAAAGGATGGCAAGCTGCTGATCATTTAGGATCAGAAGGTAATTAAGTAGGAGGGGCAGCACCATATAAAAGACCCACACTGCTTTAAAACCCTACAGATATGCTGTGGCCATTATCATCTGCCTGCTATCATCTGTTTGCTGCTAGCAAAAGAACTGTGCGCTGTACCTGTATCTGTTGAGTTTTAACCTGCTGAGCCTGCATTGCGCTGTAAGAACTTGTGCCATTGCTCTCCTTTGCAATTCCACCTGTAGTTGGTAATACCGGAGCCAGTCCAAGATGGAGGAGGAGGAACAGAGAACACATCAGCAGAGGAGGAGGGGCAGTACCATATAAAAGCCCCACGCTGCCCACAGCGTGAGCACAGTAGCGTGAGCGTGAGTGGCACTCGGGAGCAGAAAGAACTTTGAAAACATTCTACAACTTGGACTTGCCAGGTTAGCTAGCTAGGTACTATGTTTAGATAATAGGCACAGCTGTATTTAAATGTTTATTTGTTGTTTGGTGCTTTAACTTAAATCAATGTGCATAATGTTTTAACAACACAAAAGTAAAAAGCTTATGACAGTTAAATATATAACTTGTGGTGAGAACACAGTTTTAAAAGTAAATAGCACTGTGTTTTGTTCTACTTTAGGCCCACAAAAACAGTTTAGAAACAATAATGAAGGGCCTGCTGTTTAAAATGTTGGGGTTATTGGTGGGATTTACCTGTGTGGTTCAAACACATGTTCCTACTAGTCTTAATACTTCAGGAGCAAGATCTGGGCCTGGATATTCAAACTGCGCTGAAAACTGGCGCAACAGTAGGAGCAATCGCAAACCAGTTGCGCAAATGCGCAACAGGTGCGATATTCAAACATGGAGCAGAGCGAATTGTGCAAGCAACCAACGTCTCAATATCGCACATACTGCGCCATCGCGCAACCAGGAAGGAGAGGCTGAGCCAAAATGCTGCGCTATGGCACAACCATGGAAGCTCAGCTGAGCATTGCAGAGCTGCCATAGCGCAAGCACAGCCCCCGAGCAATGGAACTGCACAGCCAGGGAGGCAGGCTGGGGCCCACCGCCAGCCATGCCACACATGGGCACAGGAACTCACTGCAGAACCACACCACACTGGCACACCCCAAGCACAGCATCACTGGGGGTGGGACGGATGATCCACGTGCCCATGGGGACAAGCCAACTAAAGCATAGCAGAGCCATGACACCCCAGCACAACCACTGGCAGGCAGAGAGTGCCACACCCAGGGGGTTGACAACCACAGTGCACATCAGTCCCCCCCGTACGCACAGCACAGCGTGCACCATGTCCCCAAGACACCGCTCATGTGCAGTGACAGGCACTGCAGAAAACACCATGCACCCCCCATGCCACACGTCAACCCCATGCTGCAGAGAAGCATACCAGCCAGACTCCACTGTCACCCAGCAGTGGGTGGCAGCAGATGGCAAGAGCAACAGAAAGGCAATGCTATGCTGCTGATACCTCCCCATGGACACACACACACACACACACACACACACACACAGATACCCAGGACCATAGCAGCCCAGATGGCATGTACACCCCTGCAACGGAGCACCCAGAGCCAGTTGCAAAGCAGACACCAACACAGCAGTTGTACCAAAATAGAAATGTATATTTCAAAAAAAACAGTTAACAATAAACGTAGAACTATGTACAAGTTGGGGAGGACGGTAAAAGGCAGGGGTGTTCAAGGGGAGGGAATAAAAACTTGAGAGGAAGGCAGGGTGAAAGGGATGGGTGAAGTAGAACTGAAATTTGGGCTATGGCCCAGCTGGCTCCTGCTCCTCCCCCTGCTGGCGTCCCCTCCTGTGCCTGCGCTGCCGTTCCCCCTGGCGCTGTAGGGCCTGCAGGAGCTCACGGTTGTCCACCACCACCTGGGTCCGGCGCCGCAGATCTTGCCTCATGCCGTCAGCACACCGAGGCTCAGGAAAATGGGAACACAGTCAATGGCTGAGACTGACCACAACCCTGAACACCACCCAACCTGCAACCCATCTAACCAATGTCCTGCACCTGTGATGGCATGCACCACCCACAGTGAACATGCACATGGCTATCACAAACAGGCGGCACCAGCCATGCGCACCACCGCCCACACACACGCCTACGTCAATCACAGTACAAACTAGGCTGTCATGTGATGTGGCAACGTGGTGCGATGCCAGTTACACAGCTATGTGCCCAGTGCATGCCGGGACCACCTGTGATGCATACACAGACGTGTCGTGATGCTGCACTGTGATGCAGGTCACCTGTGTCATGCCTACATACATGGATACATAGACAGTGTCGGCAGATAAGGGCCTATGGGACACCCAGTCTGGCCATTTGGCCTTGTACGATCACCCTCTTGTCCTATAAGTCCGTTCCCCCTCACCCCTGACCTCCAGAAGTCCCTCATGGCTAACCCACGCATACATATATCCCGTGACCAAGTCAGCCCCCACCACATCCTCTGGCAGGGTGTTCCACTCGTCCACCACCCATGATGTGAAGAAACACTTTCTCATGTTCCTCTTAAACGAGCCCCCTCCAACTGCATCCCATGCCCTCTAGTCCTGGAACATTCTTTACGCCAAATATTGTTTTCCTGCACTCTGTTCCCCTGTACAATACTTGTATGTCCCCATCATATCCCACACCTCCTCCCCTCCAGGAGTACATGTTCAGTTCGCCAACCTGTCTGCATAGGACTTGTGATGCAATCCATGCACCATCCATGTCGCCTCCTGTGAACCCTCTCCACCCAGTCCCTGTCCATACACAGGTATGGTCTCTGGAACTGTACACTGTACTCCAGTGTGTGGACTCACTAGTGTTTTGTATAGTGGAACTATGACCTCCCCTTTGGTTGTGTCCAGCATGGTTTGTGGTCCTGCACCCCCAGCATGCAATAGCATCCATGACGTAATGATACTCACACTCCTCCAGCAGCTCCGTCTGCCGCTGCTGCTGCTGCTGCTGCTGCTGCTGATGCTGCTGCTGTGGCCCGACAGCCTGTGGTACTGGGGCCCTGGCATGGCCCACATCACTGTTGTACGGTGTCCTCACCAGCCGGCCTGTGGGAGACATATGGTGAGACAAACATCAGTGTGACTCAAAAGCAGAGTGCCCCTGCCCCAGTGAGACTGCCTGCCCACACAGCCATAACCATCCATCGCACAGCTGCACACACTGACACACCGATGCACAGCCACCCAGGCACACACACACACCCTACAGAGAATATAGGTGAATAGATGGTACACTCACGTGGCTCAGGCACCAGGCCCCGCCTGGCACGGGAACGCAGCCGCAATAGGTCCGGGTCCTCCAGCGGAGATCACTGTACCGTGCGCGCACTGCTCAGCAGACCGGCCCCGCCAGTGACCCCACCAGGTCAGTGGCCACTTGCTGCCACCATGAGTCCGAGGTCCGGTCCAGGGGCCTCACCATATAGTGCCTCACAGTGGGCTCCACTAGGGCCACCAGGTTGGCCTACTCAACTGGGCTCCAGGACACCGCTCCTCCTGGCCATGGCACCAACTTTACAGCAGGCAATATACGCCCGCCGCGCCTGTGACCCCACGTGGAGTTAGCGCGCAATAGATCAGCACAGGTTCCAATCGCGCTGTTCGCACAGCCGTCACTTTGCATGGCACTGTAACCAGACAGCGCAATAGGGACGCATACATGGCATGCCCACAGCGGCAGGGGTCAGAGGGCATATACAAGGTCACGGTAATGACGCAGGCTACGACAGTGCCATAGGATGTATAGGCATCCTGCACGACTGCTAGCAGGGCACCAGTGCCACAGTGGACTATCGCGCAGAAGTGCCACAGCGCCATATAGTGCCCAGTGCTGTGCACCACTGGCACAATGGTGGCCATGGCTGAATCGCCTTATCGCGCTCAGCAGGTCTGCAGCGCCGATCGACGATGCGTAACCTGTCTGGGCATGCACAATGCAGTGTAGCACACAGCCACAAACATGCGCCATCGGCTCAGCCGGACCTTCCTTATTGCACGCTAAGCGCAAATACGATATTCAGCCGACATATGCAAATCAGTCGATCAGCTATGCAAAGGCGCAGTGGCGCGATTAGTATGTCATTACAGTTGCGCCACCTCATTTGCATGTTGTGCTATAAAAATGCGACACTGTTGTGGGCGGCTGATTTGGTTGTTGCAGGTGAGAGGTGAGTTACATGCTGTGTGATGCTCAGGACAATGCTCATGGGCAGGGGTGCTGGAGGATGTCATAGGTTGAGGGGGCTGAGCATGATGAGGGCACTTAGGAAGGGGCAGAGAGCACCCTTTCCATCAGTATCTGCCATGCGGAGAGGAAAGGGGGGGCTTCTGCCCCCCCCGGTCTGCAGCTATGCTCATGGGGAAATGCTGTGGACTGCACAGTGACAGGTGTCCACTTCCACCCATACAGATCACCATGACTGACGAGAACCAGGCTGAGGCTGTGGACGGCGGGCGTAGGAGGAGGCCGAACTTCACCACAGCAGAGACTGAGGCCTCTTCCAGGCCTACCTGGAGGATGAGCTGCTTTGAGTGGGCGGAGGGCACCCTCAGCAGTGCAGCTGCATGGGAGGGGTAGTCTGGCCGCCAACCTGCACGGAAGCTACCAGCGCCCATGCAGGAATGCCGCAAAGATGGGACCGACTGCAGGAGGCTGAAGGAGAAGGTGGCAGCCTTCAGGGTGAGATGCGTGCCACTGGTGGGGACCACCAGTGGTGTTGCCAGCTGACCCCGACCGAGGAGACACTGGTCGCAGCCATGCAGCCGAAAGTGCCTGCCATGGTGTTCCAGGTGGAGGATTCCAGACAGGTGGAGCCCATCACTGCACGGTATGACATGGTGATGTTGTGGGGGCTGTTGTTCATGCACTGCATGTACTCTCTTTCTGTTTCAGATCCTGTTCGCCTGCAGGAGACGGTGGTGGTGGGTGCTGACAGTGAGGCAGACCTGCTGGACCAGGAGGAGGGACCATCCACCTCGCCAGCAGCCTGCAGGCACTGCAGCAGCAGGCCGGCTGGCCCAACAACTCCGCCGGCAGTGATACGGGTGCAGGGGTGCACAGCCGAGTCACAGCAGTCTGGCATGCAGGTGCCAGCATGTTGTGCCTATGGCAGTGGCACGCACCGCACTATTGATGATAGCAGGCCTGCAATGGCCAGTGATAGGTGTGTGTCCCACGAGGACACATGGCAGGCTAAGCACGCGTCCCTGGCCTGCCCTGCTCCACACCTGTGTACCAGCATACTGGCACAGTCACAGGCTGGGCCTGTCAGCACCGTGGGCAGCAGGTGGCTGAGCAGGTGTCTGGCACTGTTGACAGCACAGGGTGGAACAGGTGACCTGGGGCTCAGCAGTTGGAGGGCAGCAGCAGCAGTTGCACACCAGGGCCTGGGGACAGCATCAAGCAGCGCACTTCGTCCACCGCTCTTAGATCCGCTCATACCTGGTCCTGGCGAACAGCGGCCACCTCCCGGGGTGCTGTGCACCAGGACCATCCACACCCTGGGGGTCCACGGCCAATGGGACAGTACCTTTGACGCTGCGACACCCGCCTGCTGCAGGAGTCGGTACAGCTGCAGGGGCGGGTTGCAAGGTCCGCGGAGGCACTGACTGTGTCCGTGGAGCGGCATAATGGGAGTGTGCTCGACTGGGCCGAGATGGTCCATATGCGGACGGATGTGACCGCTGCCATCGACAGGCTGACCCAGGCAGTGCTCTCTGTGGCGACCTGATTGACCACACTGTCTGGTGACCCTGTACCACGCACCCACACAGTGCGCACTCAATCCCCGCTCCTCAGCGCCATGCGACACCAGGCCTGTCACCACACTGGGTTCCTCTGCTGTGGCATCCCTGAGCACCCCTGGTGCAAGCTTGTTTGGCGGGATGCAGACCCCTCAGCGGCGAGGTCATGGTCACACATTGGGACCCCTGGTGGTGCAATTACGCCCACCCATCAGTGGCCCCTGCGCAGCCTGCCAGTGCTGCTAGGCCACGGCAGGCCGCCACCATGCATCCGTAGGTGGGACAGTGCTCCCTGCATGAGCTGTCTCCCAATGCAGGCCCTGTCTGGTGCTTCCCTGTGTGCAATGTGTGTCATGGTGGGCAGTGCACTGCTGGGTGCTCTGCTCACTGCTGACACACGGACCACCTGCACACTCTCCCAACTGCTGTCCACAGGTGCGGTGGATGATGATGCCTGCATTGCACTGCACCAAGGTGCAAGGTTGCCCAGGTCCTGACACACGACGGACAGTCCAGGTGGTGAGGTGGGTTGGTGGTGCTGTGTGTTGGTGTGTCATTTCCGCAGTGCTGTGCTGCTGCCCCTGTATGCTGCCTGGTGTGTGTGTGTGTGTGTGTCCATATGAGTGCTCACCCCTCTCTGATGGTGTGTTGGTATGCCTGGACCCTTCAACTCCCCTGACCTTCATGCACGGTGTGTTCCCCTGTGTGCCTGTGGTTTGCGCATAGACAGTGTTGCCTGCACATGTCCCCTTGACTTACCTGTGTTGTGCATAGTGCTCTTCTGCAATGGTGTCCCGGTGCAGCTGGGCCTGCCGTGTCAGTCGGGGGTCCCTCCGTCCTGGGGCTGCTCATCACCCACATCACCGGCGCCACCGGCGTCCCCATCGCTGTCCCCCTCTTGGACCTGTACGGCTATCCCATGGTCTTTGGCCATGTTGTGCAGGATGCAACAGGCCAGGAATATCCCACAGGCCTTCTGGGGGCTGTACTGTAAGGCTCCGCCGGAGGTGTCCAGGCATCGGAAGCATCCTTGAGTATCCCAAACACCCGCTCTATGATGTTCCGTGTTGCGGCGTGTGCCTCATTGAAACCGTGCTGCGCTGGGGTCGTGGGGCACCGGTATGGTGTGAGCAGCCAGGGACAGAGTGGGTATCCACAGTCACCTGTGTGGAGATAGTGGAGATCAGTGTCAGGTCAGGTCCATATTGCCCATATCCTTGTGTGCCACTACCATGGCACCTGTGTCATTCCCACCCTTGCACAGAGTTTGCATTCCATACATGTGTACTAACCCACTAGATGACCCGTGGGGATGTTCCCACTCTCGAATCGATGGCACAGTGCAGATTGGTGCCATATGAAGGCATCATGTGCTCCGCCAGGGTGTGTGGCACAGACGGTGATGATCATGGTGGCATCACACACCACCTGGCAGTTGACACTCAGAAGCCCTTCCGGTTGCGATAAGCAGCGTCGGGGCCAGGTGGCGTGCGAATAACCACATGGGTGCAGTCTATGGCCCCTAGCACGCCAGGCATATGTGCTACCTGTGGAACTCCTGCATGTTTGCTGTCGCTCTGCTGCGGTGCTGGGAAATGGATGTACTCCGCGGCATGAGGCAGCAGTGCGCTGAGGTGGGTGAGGATGCGTGGCGTGGCCGACTGCGTAATGCCTGTGGTGTCACCTGTCGGCCTCTGGAAGGTGCCCGTGGCGAGCAGGCACATGCAGGCTGTCACCTTGGTCTCCACGGACAGAGCATGACTCCGTCGTGAGGGTGCCTGCATCACATCACTGCACAGCTCACTGAGCCGTCTCAGTATTGCCCTGTTCAGGCGGTAGCGGGCCACAATCTCGACATCTGTGTACAGCTCGTAGCTGATGCGGGCACGATACCGCCTGTCGGGGGCGTACCGACGGGCCCCTCCGCGGCCACATCCCCTGCAGCATGCTGTCTCACCCTCATTACAGCTTCCATGTGAAGCTGACACTGTCCATCTCCCTGGCTCCTGCCCCCAACTGCTGTTCCTGTGTTACCCCACTGCCCCCACTGCTGCTTCCACTGCACCGGCACCCCCACTGGCCTCTCTGTCCTCCAGGACCCACTGTCCCTCTCTGCCCTTCCTGCTCCTGTCTCTGTCTCTCTCTCTCTCTCTGTCTCTGTCTCTCTCCCTGGTTTGCGGCCTGCTAGAGTTCTTGCGCCCGCTCCCTTGAAGCCTTTTATTTTGGCTCACATCCAGTCACCTCACGCATCCTCCGGTTGAGCTACCTGGCGCATTGCGCAAGTGTTCAGATATCGACAGTACTTATGCATGGACCCGCCTTCGGGTTAAGCATGCCTTCATTTCCATTGCACTGTTGCTCAGCGCGTGTTTTCGGTGGCGCAACTGGCCCCTTCTGAATATCACAGAATGGCGCATTTTTGGAGTTGCGCACGCGCAACCCTGTTGCGCATGGCGCAACCCTTTTGAATATCTGGGCCCTGGTGTTTACTTGAATCTTTTTCAGACTAGACTAAATCAACCACGGGTATCCAAGCTAACCAAGGGGAGACATCCCTTTAATTGGATTAGACAAGAGCTTCAAAAATACATATTACAACTCATTCTATGAATTACTCTTCACCTAGCCAGATACTCTTGCTATCCCTGGCCCTTTGTGGAAATATTGAGCTGAACCCAGGTCCTAAAGGAGAGACCATTAAATTGGCTTTGGATAATGCAAGAAGCTTGATTAATAAAATGGACATCTTTAGGACCTGGGTTGATCTGGAAAAAACAGATATAGTAATCTTGACTGAAACTTGGCTCAAAAAGGGGATTCATTAGACAGAAGTTGAACTTAAAGACTTCTACCATCACAGACAAGACCGAGGGTCATGGGGGGGGGGTGATTTTAATCTATATTAGACACTCACTTGGCCATTCCAAGATTTTCTATTCAGGGAAGGTAGAAGGAATTGAATGCATGTTAATAAAGCTTTAGGCATTGAATTTGATTGTGGGAGCTGTTTATTCTCCACCCAAGGTAAACATCATTCATTTTGTTACATTTTCACATAATATGATGGGACATATAGAACAATCAAAAACAATACTAGTTGTGATTGATTGACCATCCATGGCACTCTAGACATTACATCATGGGTTTTAGCCCACCTGATAGGCTAATGATGCACATGACCTAGGATCAAATTTCTAGACCCCAGGTCCCAGAAGCCCCTGCTCTCTAGTTCTAATTGTGCATCTGATCAGGCTACAAGCACCCCAGGAGCCCCTGTACTGTGCAAGGAAAGGTAGGCCTGTGGCATTTACAGAAATTGTTTTTTTGCTGCTAATTTAACTGATGATTGTGCTGTTGTCTTGTAAGCATTCCTACACAGTGATGATATTAATTGCTAGAGTCCTCAGAACGTTAGAGATCTTACATACGTTCATTTTCTGTGTCATGGTACCATTTACAGAAGCCACAGTTTAGGTAACGTTTGCAGAGAAAGAGGAATCTAGTTTTGGAGCAGATTGTACTGCACCGTGTGTTTTAAGTGTATTTTTGTCTGAAATGTACTCTGCCATTAGCGATTCACCTCAGGGGCCTAGCGAGGTACAGGCTTGCCTATGCCTGTCGCCCGCGGTCCACGAGATTCAATTCCAACGCTCATCATGCCATTAATTGTAGGATATAGAGCTAGGAGTTGCGCAGAGCTCTGCTAGTTTTAATTGTACTGTTTAATCATACTGTTTTCTGATGCTTCCGGCGACTCGGCCATTGCAGTAGGCCAAAGGAGCATGCCACGACCGCGTGCCCCCCCGAGGACTTGTCAGCCTCTCCTTAGCCCGTGCTGCCTTGGCCCTCTTCTCAAAAAGATGGCTCTTTCCAGATCCACTACAGGAGGACCATCCACATTGTGTGATGCACTCGCGCCCCCCAGCATCGCACTACGGGCGTTTTGGGCTGATGCGGCCTAACACCGCCACCGCACTCAGATCTTCAGGCCTCCTCATCTTTCCCTTCTTCCTCTACAGAGGCAATCCAATCCCCTACTCTCTACCACTGCCTCTCTGCTGTAGGGAGAGCAGGGAGACTAGGGATAACAACAACAAGTCCTCTCATATGAAAATGCTTTATTTTCTCCACCTAGGGTGACTGATCCTGCAGCATGGCTGCACATGGGGGAAGGGTAGGAGAGCCTCCAACTCTGGCACAGACCTGAGGCTTACCACACATCAGAAACAGGGGGATCAAGTTATCATTACTTGTCCAACATAAACGTTATCCAGGGTCCAGGATCTTCTCCCCTCCCAAGCAGAGACTGGTTGCTTAAACTAAGGTGGAGCACATAAGAAAACATAAGAACACCCAAACTGGAGCCAGTTCTCTCCCCTCTCAAGTGGAGACTACTAGGCCCGAAGAGAACAACATGGATGGTGTATTATTGAGGGGAGACTCATCAGGTGAGCCCCTCCCTCAGTGGCCTACCTGATTGGGTCCTTAGTCTCCCCCACGATCGTGCTTTACTTGTTCTTCCCGCGATCCCTCCAGTCTCGGGGCACCTCAACATAGCAGCCCTCTGACAGGGGTAGTTTTCACAATATGTTCTTCTCTTGTTTGGCAGCAATACTATTCAAATCATATAGGCCTTCCTCGCTTGTACAGCCGCGAGTAGGACTCTACCTGCCCAGCACCACATTGCGCAGGGGAGGGGAAAAAAGACCAACAACCATTTAAGCCTCTCATCTCCGGGTCACTATACTACAGTAGATGGCCAGGTTATCATATTGGGGCCATCCAGATTTCCCAGGAGGCCCAACTTTTACCTGTCCCTAACCTACTGCATTCTTCTCTTTCTCGCTCTCTCTTTCTCCCCAGATGGTGAAAGTGAGAAAGTGCACTACTTGTAGCACCAACCTGATGCCCCATAACACGGGATCTTTCTGCCCCGTGTGTATCCATAATGAGGAGGAGTCATCCTTAGACCCCTCTCCGGTGTTGGGTTCAGATGCCCCAGGAACCAGCGGTTCCACTTGATTGGACCCAAGGACCATACTTCAACAAAACCAGCAAGCAGCGGTGGCCATAATGGAGAGTCAGCAAAACTTTATGTTGAAGATCATGGAAAAATTAGAAGCTATGACACAGTCCAGATTGACACCGGCCCCAAAACCACTGTCGGAGCCAGCAAACCAAGGGGGGGAACTCAGGGACCCGTACGGAACTGGCTTATCCACCCCTGAGCCCCACAGCACCCGCCAATGGGGACGATGCCGGAGATAAGGAGCCCCTCGAGGATGAGATGGAGACACAATCGGTCCCATCTATCACATCCAAACTGTGCTAATTTGATTTAATACCAGGTCTTATGAGAATAATTAAAGCCACTATGGGTTTTGAGCTTAAGGAGGAACAACCTGAATTGAAGCTTGATCCCTTTATTCAACAAAGAAAAGCTTCCAAGGAAACCTTCTCAATCTGTCCAGCGATTGATGACATATTCATTAAAGAGTGGGAGTCTACAAAGCTGGGCAGGATGTCAGATAAGAGGAACCTAGACCGTATGTATCTGGTCCAGGAAGACAAGGCCAGCGCATGGTGCACAGCACCCATGATTGACCCACAATTAGCTGCACTCAGCAAGAAGATGGTCCTTCCATGCGGAGCCATATCATTGAAGGACCTGGCAGACAAAAAGGTGGAGGACATGTTAAAGAAGTTGTTTGAGATAGCAGGCACAGTCACCAAGGCCTCCACTACTGCCATATACACTGCACGTGCCCAAATACGCTGACTTGAGGAGCTCCTAGAAAAAGCAGTTCCCAATACCAGGGAGGCAGAACTATTGGAATGCACACTAGACTCTGCTAGATACCTGGCAGATATGGCAGTAGACTCCCCGAAACTGAATGCAAGAGCCACGGCCCTAACTAACAGAGCAAGAATAGTGTTATGGTTAAAGCTATGGGAAGCAGAAAATGAGTCCAAAATACTACTTCAAAACCTACCCATGAAGGGCAAACACATCTTCTGTGAAGGCCTACAAGACTACCTAAAACAGAAAGAAGAAGGGAAGGATCTGCTCAAACACAAGAACAGACCAACCTACCTGCCCACTGGACAATGGAGATTTCGGGGGGGCAACAAGCATCAGGCCCACAGAGACACATACTACCAGAGTAATTAATTTCAAGGAAGAGGGAGCCAAGGGGGACACAGTAATTCCTTCACCCCTAATTACCAGTCCTCAAACTTCAGGGGCCACAGCTCCAAGTTCAGAGGAAGAGGAAGAGGCAACAGAAATAAGCAACAATGACCACAAACCCTTATCTCCCCTCAAGATGACACCCAGACAGGGTCCCTGCCCACCTGTGGGAAAAAGACTCATGCTATTCCACCACCAGTGGCGCAGCACAACCACAGATAGGTATTAGAGGCAGTGTCAAGGGGGTACTCTATAGAACTGTCCAACTCTCAGATATCACACAGGTTCATCAGTTTCCCCATAGCAAAGAAAAGGGCTTCATCTCATCAGGTACAACAAATACTACAGGACCTGATGCAGAACAAAGCAATCCAGTTAGTCCCCCCCCCACGAGCAAGAGCAGGGAGTGTACTCCATCTTCTTCCTCATTCCCAAAAAGACTGGGGAACTTCGTCCCATCCTAGACCTCAAACACCTCAACAAGTTTGTGGTCACTCAGAGGGTCAAGATGGAGACACTGAGGTCAGCACTCCACAGCATCCAGAGAGGCGACTACCTCACATCCATAGATATGAAAGACACATACCTTCACATCCCCATTCATCACTGCCACAGAAAAACCTGCATTTCCACGTTCTCGGCCAGCATTTTCAGTACCAAGCTTTACTATTTGGTCTTACCTCAGCACCAAGGGTAGTCACCAAGGTGTCGGTAGTCCTCATTGCCAGGTTGAGAGAGCAGAGAGTGGACATTGTCCCCTATCTGGATGACTGGCTAATTTGAGCATGGTCCAGGGAACAATCCCTTACCACCACCATGAAGGTGTTAAGGGCACTGGAAGATCACGGCTGGGTCGTGAACCAGGCCAAGAGCCACCTGGTACCTACTCAACAACTGGAGCACCTGGGAGCAGAGGTGAACACATCCCAGGGGTGGGCCAGACCATCCCAGAACAGGGTGCAAACAGTGATGTCGCTAGCACATCAACTAAAGGAACAACAACATGCTGACTATCGGTCAGATAGCTCAGATGCTAGGCTGTATGGCTTCCTGCATCAACCTGGTGCCTTGGGCCAGGTGGCATATGAGACCCCTACAGAGCTACATGTTGTCACATGGATCGCCCAACGAGCGGAACCTAAAAATCAGAATACCACTACCTGGCATGGTGAGACATTCTCTAAGCTGGTGGACAACTCAGCGATCCCTCATGCAAGGGGTTCTACTAGAGGCAACCTATGATGTCACCATCGAGACAGACGTGAGCCTCCTGGGATGGGGGGCATGTTTGGGCCCCCAGTCAGCTCAAGACAGCTGGACAATGTCAGAGGCCAGACTGTCCATAAATGTGCTGGAGATGAGGGCAGTATATCATGCCCTCATATCCTTTCAAAGGACCATCTCCGGCCAGTCAGTATTGATTCACTCCGACAACCAGGTTACCGTGGCCTACATCGCCAAGCAGGGAGGATCCAGAAGCAAAGCCATGCAGAAAGAAGTGATGAGAGTACTAGACTGGGCTCAGGCCCATCTTGTTCACATTGGAGCAGTCCACTTAGCTGGCAAGCTCAACATTTGAGCGGATTGGCTCAGCCATCAACAGGTACACCCAGAAGAGTGGCACCTACACACTGACATATTTCAGCTGATGCAGGAGGCATGGGGGCCTATTCCCATGGACCTCATGGCAACAGCGGACAATGCTCAGGTGCAACGGTTCTTCTCCAGATACAGGGAGCACTGCTCCCAAGGAGTCAACGCGCTGTCACAGACCTGGTCTTTGGATAGAGCGTATGTGTTTCCCCCTGTTACCCTCCTACCACAGGTCCTAGCAAAGATACGCCAGTCACAGAAGACCATTATTCTGGTAGCACCATATTGGCCTCAGAGAGCCTTGTTCTCATTAGTGATAGCCATGGCACTGGACAAATGCAGGCTCCCATACAGACCTGACATGCTAACCCAAGGGCCACTGGTCTATCCCACACCGGGAACCCTGAAACTAACAGCCTGGCTCCTGAAAGGCAGAGACTGCTAAAAACAGGCGATTATGCATCAATCATATCCACATTGCTGCAGTCCAGATGGCAGTTGACCAACACTACCTATGGCAGGCAGTGGTCTCTCTTTGTGGCATGGTGCAAGGACAGAGACAAAGATCCAGAGCAAGCAGACATGTCAACCATATTACTGTACTTGCAGCAGGGGGTAGAGAAAGGACTTTCTCATTCTTCCCTCAGGGTGCAGCTCTCGGCCATCGGTGCTGCCATTGGTCCTATAGAACATCACAGCCCAGGAGCCCATCCAGATGTGGTATACTTCCTCAGGGCAGTAGAGGGACTCCACCCCAGGGCCAGAACCTAATCACCTCCTGTGATCTAACCTTAGTCTTAGACGCCCTCAGCACTGCCCCTTTTAAGCCATTCCAGGATGTGGACCTATATTGGGCAGGCCTAAATACCTGTTTCCTGGTGGCTGTGTGCTCCACTAGAAGGATTAGCAAGCTCAGGGCACTGTCATGTAGGGAGCCCTACACCATGTTCACCTCCCAAGGGGTACAATTACATACAGTCCCAGCCTTTAAGCCAAAGGTCATGTCACTCTTCCACAGAGAGCAGCCCATTGAGTTACCAACCCTCTCAGATACATCACAAACAGGGGATATGAGAATACCTCATCACCTGGATGTGGGGGATACACTAGCCAAGTACATAGCCAGAACACAACTGATACGTAAAACTGAGAGATTGTTCATAGTTTCAAAGGGGCAACAACAACAGGGTAAAGCAGCATCAAAGACCACTATAGCGGGTGGCTCAGGAGGACCATCCAAGAGGCTTACAAGGTGAAGAATCTAATGCCTCCAAAGGACATTAGATCTCACTCAACCAGGGCTGTGTCCACCTCCTGGGCAGAAAGAGCCAATGTGGCTACAGAGGATATTTGCAGAGCAGCCACTTGGACCTCCATCCATACATTTGCCAGGCACTACAGGTTGGACCACCTGTACAAGATACAAGCCCCATTCGCCACTCAGGTCCTCTCAGTGGCCAGCTCACACTCCCCTCACTCTCAGACCACTCTGTCCCACCGAATGGGTACAGTACTGCTTATTTGCAACCCATGATTTAATGTCTGGAGTGCCATGGATGGTCAACCAATCACAATGGGTGTTTACTCACCTGGTAAAGATCATTGTGTTGGTTGACATCCATGGCACTCCACAGCCCGCCCTACAGAGCGATCAGAGTGACTGGGAGTTTGCCAGAATAATACCAGATAGATAAGGAAATCTTCATTAAGGAAATACCACCATCTAGGATGCCCACCATCGGCCAGTTAGCAGGCTGAGTACTAGTATTGTATCAATAGGAAAATAAAATGGGCCTCACTGGCCGCATTCAGAAGGCTTCTCAGCATCATTGTGTATTGTTATCTCAAAGTATTTCGTGGTGTTACTAACCTTATGTTTTCCTACTGGAGAACAGGGGCTTCTGGGACCTGGGGTCTAGAAATTTGATCCTAGGTCATGTGCATCATTAGCCTATCAGGTGGACTAAAACCCATGATGTAATGTCTGGAGTGCCATGGATGTCAACCAACACAATCACCTTTACCAGGTGAGTAAACACCCATTGGTGACTTTAATGCTGCTTGGGGATGTACTAGGGGACAGAAATTGGAAAATTCTATGAAATGTTTAAATTTGGTTCAGATAATAAATACTCTCACAAGAAAAGGTATTTTAACAAGTAAAGGTAATATATTGGATTTGATTTTTATTTCTCTAGAATTGATAGTAGTGGAAAAAAGTGTTTGTGAACCCAATTTAGGGGATCACAATGTGATTAAACGTACTACCTTGGTCGACAAAAATGTTATTCCAACAGTTGTAGTACCAATGGTGTATAAAAGATGTTATACAAAATTTAACAAACTGCTATTTAGAAAACATTTACAAGGGTTGCCGTGGCATAGGATTTTCCTCATTCCTGATTTAAACCTGGCTGTACAGGAATTTACGACAATGTTCGCAGAGGCATGTGATAAATTTGCTCCTCAGAAAAAAGTTACCCAAAAACAAAACCACTTGCCATGGATAACTGTAACCATTAAGAAGTGAATTAGGACACAAAATCAACTTTGGAATAAAGCTAATAAATCCTTAAAATGTGATGTAGGGGTCAAATAAAAAAAAAAAACAAGAAATAGAGTAATTCAGGAAATAAGGAAATCAAAGCACTTTATTAGAAACAAAAAATCAGGGAATCAACTGATCTGAGAACCTATTGGTCCCTAATAAAAAATCTTACAAATCCTGTTAAAAATCAAAGTGAGACAAAACTCAGTCAAAATGGTACAGTGCTCAAAGCAGATAGTGCTGCGGAGCTACTGAATAACTACTTTATTAAGCTCCCTGATCTGAAACCAGTAATTACATCTTGTACAAAACAAGCACATAATGTGATTCAATATCAAAGTTTAGAGGATTCTCAAGAAATTATTTACCTAAGTTTAGATTTAGGATAGTCACAATAATGGAAGTATTAAAAATAATAAATAAATTAAAGAATGATGAGGCTAGTGGTCCAGATAAAATAGAAAATAGATTGTTAAAAGAGGCTGCCGTGGAGTTATCACCAATATTAAGGGACATCTTTAATTGGAGTCTAAGGGAGGGTCTGTTCCCATTGAGTTGGAAACAGATTAAAGTAATCCTTGTAGACAAGGGAGTGGATCCCATGGATGCTTCCAATTATCGTCCAATAGCCTTGTTGTCAACAGTTTCCATGATTTTAGAAAAAATTGTCCATGGTCAACTGATGGAATATCTTGAGAAATATAATAAATTAACCCAATTTCAATCAGGCTTTATATAGGGTAGGTCCACGGCTACTGCACTCATGAACTTCCTCGATTTAATAGCCACCCCACTTTAGGATGCGAGGTCCGTGGGTGCAGTATACATGGACCTATCAAAAGCATTTGATTTAGTTAATCACAGTATTTTAATAAGGAATCTGGAGAAAATAGGACTGGAGGAAGAAGCTTGTAATTGGTTTAAATCCTATCTAGATAACAGATCTCTGTTTTTCTAAATGTTCAGCAGTCTAAAACAAATTTTGTGACAAGAGGGGTACCTCAGGGATCTATACTGGGCCCCTTCTTGTTCATAACCTATTTACATGACTTACCAAATCACACTAAGCATTCACAAATTGGACTTTATGCAGATGGCACTGTATTGGTATCAGTAGGTAAAGACCCGGAAGAAGTAGAACAGAAACTGCAAAGTGATTTTTTGGTCCTGCAGGGATATTTCTCCTTCCTGGGGCTATGATAAATAACAAAAAAAACAAAAAAAAACCCAATGTTTTTTGGCCCAAAGAGGAAAAATAAAAGTGTTCCAAAAATAAATAATGACCCAAGAGGGGAAAATCTTACAGCAAATGACAGTATACAAATACTTAGGTATTCAGATTGACCAACATCTAACCTTTGAACAACATACAATAGAATTAAAAAGGAAAACAAATGCTAAAATAGGAGCAATGAGACATATCTCAAAATGCACAACAAAAGAAATGCGTTAAAGCATAGTAAATCAATTAGTATTACCAGTAATAGATTATGGAAGTCATATAGGCACACTACAAAAAAGCAATTACAGAACCTGGATGTACTTTATAATAGATTAGCGAGATTTGTACTAAGATGTGACTTTAGCACCCATCATTGTATAATGTACACTAAACTTGGATGGAATCCACTTATCCAGCAGGCTAAGGGCACTTGGCTAAATCAGGTACAGGAATTACTCAAAAGCAAACCTCAACATTATCTAGTAGTTAAACTTCAAAAACCAAAACATGGATTGAACTTAAGAAAATTGGGAGCCAGAGAACTGATGATCCCAAAAATTAAAAATCAATTCAGTATTATGACCTTTCAGTATAAGGTTGCTTCATGTTGGAAAGGTCTTCTTCCTTTCCTTTATGACTTAGAATTATCTACTACTGCCTTTAAAAACAGCAGTGAAGCAGGAGTTAAACTTTAGATGTCAATGTAATAGGTGAACACCCGAATATAAAAGTTAACTGTCTGTGACGTTTATATGTGTTTTGTTATGTGAATTTAAACTGTAATTACTTGTCGATAAATTTTATTTTTTGTACTTTGTTATTATAGAAATAATTAGTACTTTATACAAACAGGTATGCCTTGTAAATAGGGATTCTTTGAACTCTAATGGCTGTATCACTCTATAAATAAAATTTTACATACTTAGGTAAATGGGCAGACTAGGTGGGCCAGGTGGTTCTTATCTGCCATCAAAATCTATGTTTCTATACTTTTTATTTTCTTTAAAAAAATTGTCAAAACTGAAGCAAAAAAATCCCATTCCAGCCACCTTTCAAACATCTGATTATATACCACTTCTCTTGAGCACAGTCAGCTACCACTGCACCAGGCATTGCACTTGTTATCTTGCAACCCAAACAGCAGACTCTGCCCCTCCTCCTAACAGTGCACCACACAGTCAAACATACAAGGTAGTGGGAAGGGCACACAAAACACCAGCCTGGAGGTGCATGTGTCTGTCACACAGCAGATACGTACACAGACCATCCATGCCAGAGAATGGAACTGATACACAGGACCCACTGGAGGATCCCTCAAGGCACAACATTGACACAGGATGTATACCAGGTCATGAATGCTTTATCTGCATGTACCCTGAACTGAGACGGTTGGAGAAGGGAGGGTAAGACTTATCAGGGACAGCTCCATGAAATACAGGGCATATACAGTGACTTGACATCACAGCCCACAGACTTGACATGCAACAAGGGTTCCGCAACCTGTGTGAGATCTCAGACAATGGCATGACCATAATAATCACTGCTCTACAGCAGGATGATGTTTCCCATTCATATCCGGTACATGGCAGCCAACCCCCTAAATCCCCATATGTCATGCAGTGGAACCACAACACCATCAAGCACTCCAGCATAACCCACACATGACAGCTAACCTGCAGGGGTGTACAGCCAACTGTGACAGATGATAACCTAACGCCAAGCATGTCTTGTGGCATGTACACATCACAGTAACATGACAAGGGCAGGGGCAATGCCAGTGGTAGGCTCATCCAACCCTAAGCACCCACTCAAAAGTCATCCCAGACACCAAAGTCAAAAAAACATATGACATAATGCCTCTTCCGAAGGCAGCACAGGCTTTAATGCTGAAGAATTGCCATCCACCATCAGATGCATGTGGACTTCTATTCATGGGTTCCATGCTTGCTCACAGCAGGGGGATGGGATGCAGGCAGCAAGGGGAAGCTTGGGGAAATGAAATATCACTCAAGTTGCTGGATGCAGCCCAATTAGCCCCTCACAGTCAGATATGGCCATTCAATACAAACAAAATTATTAATACAAAACAGCACACTTACCTCGCTGCTCCTTTTTATCATAAAGCCAGGCTGGTTACTAATTCATTTTATAGTGTTTGGCAAAACATTATTGTGTATGGAAAGCCATACACTCAAAAAAGTGGTTCTGCTGCAGTAGTGACATAGCTACTAAAGCAGAATGACTTTTTGTTCTGTTTTAGTAGCTACTGTATGTCACAATGCAACCACCACCAACAGTGCCACTCATAGGACAGGTGGCAGTTGAGGAGTCACATGTGCAAGTGGACTGGCTGGCAGACAGATGAGGATTGTGGGTCCCCAGCGACTACAGCAGCAACAAAAAGTAAGGGGACACATGTTTTTGGGAGCCATACACTACATAGAAAAGTGTATGGGAACCCCAATACACAACCCGCTATTCTAATACCTTGTGTTTTCCATGACAACCGGGACCTCTCGAGCTTTGCCCTCGGGGTCCTGGACGCCATGGAAACCACTTGGTATTAGAATAGCATGGTTGTGTATGGGCTTTTCATACACTATCCTATATGTTTTGTTGACACTGACCATCTAACTCCCTCAGTCCCATCCAAGTCCCGACTCCCAGCACTATATAGAAAAGTGTAAGGGAATACCAACACACAACCTGCAATTCTAATACCTAGTGGTTTCCATGACAACCAGGACCTCTCAGACTTTGAACTTGGGTCCTGGTCGTCATGGAAACCACTTGGTATTAGAATAGTGTGGTTGTGTATGGGCTCTCATACACTATCCTATATGTTTTGTTGGCACTGACTGTCTAACTCACTCAGTCCCATCCAAGTCCTGACTCCTGACTTGTGAAAATTAATCCCTCACAGGCTCATATGGTGTGACTAGTTGGCTGCTCCTCACTAACACTCCGCATAGTACTAGCCACACCTCCAGTCACACAGGTAGGTATACCCCCCCCCCAACAGCAACACAAATAGAGCAGTCTACGTCATTGCCAACAAAATCGACAGTTTGTTGACAGGTCACTGTATTGGTACACTAGGGACAGGGGCACACTGTCTCCCAGTCCTGCACCCCCTCCCCGATTCTACTGCAACTCGTAGTTGATTATAATTGGAAGGGGGTGTGGGGGCAGAGCCCCCCAAGTGGGGAGTTCATGGGGGAGAAACCCCCAATATAAAAAATGGACCAGGAGACCATCAGGATTTATGTCAATGGTAACCTGTGGTTGACATAAGTTTCGTCGCTGTGATGCCTGTCTATGAAATTGTTGTTGAACCAGCATCATAGAGCCATACAGGAACAGTTAGCCACTCACTGGGTTAGAGGATTTCTGCAGGACGTTCCACAGATTGGTGGAAGAATAGGTTTGCTGGCAAAGGCACCTAGCTTCACCTGAGCTCTTTTCTTCTAGGTTTGCTTGTAAGAACAAAGCAAGGAACAACATTAACAGAGCAAGGAAGAAGATTAAGGCTTCTTTTAGCTAGGCAGATTTACTGTGTGTTAATATTTTCTTTTGTGCTCACAGGTTTTTTTTTACTGTTTTTCGCTAACATTTTACTGCTTTATTGTTCTCAGATTTAAATTGCTGTTGCAGGGTATGCTTTCTGCTGCATTATTACAAGGTGTGCTACAGGTTTGTTACCGTTTTATGCTTGCAGATTACTGCTGTAATCTTCTCTGATTCAAATTGTTTTTTGCAAGGTATATCTTCTGTTACTGCTTTATTTTTCTCTGTAACAAAATGTTTTTTGCAGGGTATATCTTCTGTGAAATTGTTACAAGTGGTGCTTACAGGTTTTACAGTTGTATCTATCATTAGGCTAGACTTTCAGGGCTACTGCATTTGCTGTTTGTTGATTGTTTCTGCTCTTACTTCCTAGTTTCTTTTGTCCATGTTTTTTCTTTTTCAGCAGGGGATGGGCCCAACCACCCACCCCATCCCCAACCACCCCATGCTACACTCATTTTATAGAGTAGCACAGTTGTGAAATTTCCTGTAGCAAAGCAGGAAAGGGAGGATCAGAGGGGTATCCACACAATGACCTCACTTACAGGGGCACAATTAATTTAACTTATTAAAAAAATTTATACAAAAGCAAACAAAGAAAACAAACAAACAAACAAAAAAATAATAAAAAAAAAACATCTTTTACTTTAATTTTCCTTCTATTTTTATAAAATCAGCAACTCAACTGGAATGGATATTATTAACTGCAGGAACTGTGGGACACTTTTCCAAAGGGTAATTATACAGGATATAGGATGCTGTCCTACATGCTGGACCATCAGAGATCTAAGGGCTCAGCTCTGGGCATCTTGGGCAGAGATTGTGCACCTCAAATCACATATTCAGGAGGAAATATATTACAAGAACCACCCACCATTTCCCCAATATCCAACTCAAGCACTTTGACTGCAAAGGTTAGTTGGTCCAGGAGGTTGGCTGGTGGGTAGAAGGGGCAAATCGGGTGCCCCATCTGTAGTGTAACATTTTACTGAAGTATAACTTTTACTTAAGTGTAACCTATAATAATACCTAATTAATGTTTTTACTCAAGTATAACCTTTCACAATATGTAGTTAGCTGTCTTGTGATATAGCTTCTCACAAGATCTAGTTAAATGTCTTGTGATGTCTTTATATTTCACAACATATAACATCTGAATGTCCTATAATACACTTGTCAGGATAGTGTGCCCTTATTAGGATGATGTTTACCTATTAAAGGGAGGTGTGCACACAAAGAGCCTTCTATCAGTGCAGTCAGCACTTACGAAATTGAATAAGAAATGTGGTAAACACCTTGTGATATTGTGAGGCAAATACAGTTATATCTATGTTTTGACACAAATGCACCACACCCTCAGATTAATATGTTATTTTGTTATATGATTGGCTTATAAAGGGGTGTTGGTATTCTTTAAGATAAGAAATCTTTATATAAGCACTGTATAAAATTGAATGAGCTAGCACCAAACCAAAAGCAAGAATACATGTATTTGAAGTTGATGAACTTGCAAAGAAAATAAACCAAAGGGGAACAATCACTCTGTGTGGCTTGAGTTATTCAAAGATAGAAAACACAACACAGCTATCCTTTCACCTTACAATTGGTGCCGTGACTCAGATGTCTGAAGATACTGTTGCTGACAACATCAAACGAACTGAGAAGGAAGCCACTGCGAGGAATGCCTACAATACCTGAACTGATCACTCATGTATGGAGGGAGGTCAGAAAGATGAATAAGGAAGCTGAGGTGAAATCAGACATGATTTGCCAGTGAACCTACTGATGTAAGTATGGATGCCATATTACGTAAATATTTAGAGATGTACCTTAAAGAAGGTCCGTATCGCTCTCCTGAACAGCAGGAAGATGCGTACTTATGTTTAACTAAACAATGTATAGACTGTAATGAGAAGAGTAAATCAGATAAAACCAAGTTAGCTAACACATGTCAAATGTACGTACAGTATCAGTTAGAGATAACTGCTAGGACGTGTCAGTTGAAGAAAGAATCGTTAGAGAAAGATGATGCTCATTACTTAAATATAACCAAATATGTCACAGAGACTAAAGACAGTAAATATAAATTAAATGTCTGTTAAGGAGAAGTATGTGATTTAAAAATTAAGATTAGCCAATTGGAAGAAAGTCTTAAGTTTAACAGTAAACAAAACTTGTCCCAGATTAATGAATTAAGCCGATAATTGCAACAAGCAGTTGAACACTTGGATCATGCTAATCAGGAACATGCCCAAGACATAGCATACAAAGAACAGACTTTGTATACTTTGCCAGCTGAAGCCCAGGTACAATGCCAAATTTCTTTAGAATTACGGCATCAGGTACAAAAATACAAGCAAGTTCCTATCCAGCAACAGCCCATGCCTATTCCATGTGGTTGTTTTGGGAGGTGCACATACACATCAGAGTCTAAGGAAACAAGCTCAGAGGATGAGGAAGGATATATGAAGCTTAGTAAAAAGAAAATGGCTCCTTACTTTACAAAAACTAAAGGAGAAGGAAAAAGGTGCAACAGGATAGAGGAAGTAAGCATTTAAAAAAGTTACATTGTAAAAAAAAAAGAAAATATGGAAAGAGAAGATATAACGTTACATGATGAAGTAAAACAATTGGAGGGTAGGCTAATGGAGGAAAAAGATACTCTAACTGCCTAGGATCAGGCTCACTTACTGGACCTAGTAAGAATTCATCATGAGACGTTAGAAAGACATAAGAAAGCTTTGGAAGATGATGAGGAAGCTAGAGCACAATCAAAGGACTTTGAGGAAGCCATAGAAGTAGAGGTCCATATGGAACTATCCCAAAGGGATCTCTCCATCCTGAAATCTATGCAGTTAGTAGATCAGTTGGGAAAATGGGAACCAGGTCAGAATCCAGTTCTATTCTGTTCTAAATTAAAGACATTAGTGGCTAATTTTAATTTGACTAACAAAGATGCCTGTAAATTAGTTACTTTGTCACTTCCTGCAGTGTTGCTGCAGAGCTTACCTACAAAAATGACAGGTAATCAAGATCACCCAGAGATTGATACCAACTGGGCTACTGCTGATGTGATCCAAACCACATTGCAGTCAATGCACAGTGTATCTCATACGGACTGCAGTAAGATCTATGAGATCACTCTACAGCCCAGAGAGTCCCCAGTTATGTTCATCAGTTGTCTGTATGCTGCCTACGCAACATATGGAGGCATGGCAGACCCAGGTAAAGATAAAGAACCCTTTCTCAGTTTAATTGACTGGCAAGCTACTATTGTGCCTATGTCAGTTCGTATGCTATGTAAAAGAACAGAACGAGCCACCGATAAAGAAATGTTACTCACTGATTGGTGACGCATGCAACAAGATGGTGAAGCCCCAGATAAAGGAAAAGATAAAAGGAGAGTAGCCGCTATAGTAAAAACCAAAAGAAAGGGTAGATCCACTTGTAACAATTGCAATAAAGAGGGCCACTTTAAATGTGATTGTTGGGCTAAAGGTGGAGATATGAAAGGAAAACAAAAGCAAGTCTTAGAGAGAAGATGAGCTCAAATCCAGGTAATAATGCTAAACCTGGTGGTAAGGCAGACTTACAAAAATGTATTGAAGTGCTCATTAATTTGATTAATACTAAGACAGTTGCAGCGGTTTGACAGGAACCTACTGCTCCTAGTGATAATGAGGAAGAGGATGAGAAAGAGCTTCTCACTAGAAATGAGAAGAAAAAGAAATGACGGGATGAAGCCCCCATCTTCCAAATCCTGGGTCAATAACTAGAGGATTGGGAAGGGTGTCCAACAATATCAGCAATGGTCAGGGGCTGCCAGACTGTGATATTAGTTGATACTGGTGCTACTGTTAGTATAACAGATAGTGGTATGCCTTTAACAACTCACGGGAAAGGACAGATTAATTTGCAAAGTTTCTCAGGGGGTGTGTTAACAGCATATTTAACCAAACCAGTTTTGGTTCAGATAGGTGAACAACAATTGAAATGTATGTTTTGGGAATGTAATACACATGAGGGTACCATCAAGGGTATGGACATTCTAGCACAACATGGTTTAGTAGTGGATCTTAGTAATATGATTCTGTGGCAAGGGAGCACTACTAACCCAGGACCAAATGTGGATGACTCACATAGTGTGTACACAATAAAGACATTACAGATTTATCACATAAGTGATTTATGGAAGCCGGTGCCACAATGGATAAAATTTGTTGCACAAAGGCATGAATCAATTTGGGCTAAAAATGCTACAGAGTGTGGACGAGTGCCTAATATGGAGATCCAAATAAAGGGACCAGACCCACTGCCACAAAAGCAATATGCATTTCCAAAGAAATGACAGCAAGAGATATGAATTATTTTGAAACAGTTACAATCACAAAAGGTAATTCGCCTGATATGTTCAACTGTTAATTCCCCTCTTTGGCCAGTTGGCAAATCGAACGGTACTTGGAGATTAACTATAGACTATAGAGTTCTGAAAGTAAAGTTACGCCTTTAGTCACCCCAGTGGTATCTAGACTACTGGACTTAATATCTTGGTTGTTTCCCACTGCCACTATTTATACTGTACTAGATGTGTCGAATGGGTTTTGGTCCATACCTGTACATCCAGATAGTCAGTTAAAGTTTGCTTTTACCTTTCAGGATTAGCAATACACATTCCAGTGTCTACCACAAGGTTTTCACTCATCGCCCAATTTATTTCATCAGTGTTTGGCAGAAATATTATTAGGTTTTTCAGTATCAGAAGCAATAATACAGTAGGTTAACGACATTTTATTGCAGACTGATACATACCAGGAGCATGTTAGTTTATTGAATGAGTTGCTAACAGTCTTAGGTAAAGGAGGGTTAAAAATGAACCCTTGCAAAACACAAATTGGACAGTCACAAGTTACTTTTTTGGGTATATGTATTAACAAAGAAGGACGAACTGTAGATCCTGATAAAAATCAGGTGATACAACAGTTACCGAGACCCAAGACAAAGACTGCATTATGACAGTTCTTGGGCATGGTAGGATTCTGCAGAGATTTTATTGAAGTCTTCTCTAGTATGGTAAAACCTCTTTATAATCCACTAAAGGGAGGAAAGTAGACTGATATCCTTAGATGGGAACCAAAACATCAGATAGTTTTTCTGGCTCTAAAGCAAGTGTTAATGACAGCTCCAGCTCTCGTTAGTCCTTCTGAATCCTCTGATTTTGTAATACAGGTACATGTGACAGATCAGGTAATCAATGCTGTACTGTTACAAAAGACAGCAGGGACTTTACATCCTGTGGGATATTTTTCTCAGTATTAACACCTGTAGAAAAGACATAAGAAGAATGTGCAAAACATTTGTTAGCTGTATATTGGGCTATACAAGCTACAGAACATATTGTGGGGTTTAATAGAGTTATCCTGCAAATGTCTCACACTCCAGTGAAATTTCTACTTGAAAGGGATGTGAGAGGTGTGTCTTCACAGCAATTGGTTAAATGGGCTTTAGCTCTACAAGGAAAAATATCACTGTAGAAAAATGTACCTCACCTATGTTAGTTGAATTAAAGGCATGGGAGGGAGAGTCACATGATTGTGGAACTGTAATGGGAATTGATTTTAAACCCATATTTGCTGCGGAACCAAATTTTGAAGCAAGAGATGTTTATGTAAATGGCTCTCGCTTTTGGGACGATGGACATTTCCATACAGGATATGCCATATGGATACCGAGTACTAATCAAGAAATATTAGTACCATGCCCATCATCATTTTCTGCCCCTAGAGCAGAATTGGAGGCAATTTGCAGAGCTATTATGGTTTACCCTCAGGAGGCTATCAATATCTTCTTGGACTGTGCTTTTTTTGTCAATTCCTTGTTAGATTTTCTTCCTATTTGGACAAAAAGAGGAATGTGGACAGCATCTGGGGAACCTGTTGCATTTGCTCCCATATTACAACATATATGGGACATAGGAGCTCAAACACCTTTAATAATAGCAATTTGTTAAGTAAGAGCTCACCAAAGAATCCAAAGGATATCCACGAGTTAAACAATAATGTAGTGGATAATCTGGCTCAAGTTGCAGCCAAACAAACAAACTTATGTGTAGACGCTCTAGGAGGTGACTCTACACAACTGTGGGAGATGGATGAACTTGACAAAAGTCATGTTAAATGGATAGCAACCATCTCACAGGCCCCACGTTTGGGGTGTATCCAAGATACAGATGCTTGGATAGTGGGTTGTTGGAACCAATGGAAAGACACTGGACAGTGTGCAACCAAACATGTTACCATATGGGAAGATATGGTAGTATAGGAACGACAACCTGGATTTAGGAAGTGGATACCACCCACTTTGTTTTGAAAAGAAATTATCATGGATAATCATCAAATTGGAGGTCATTGTGGACTCCACAAAACATGTAAAATGTTGACACAGAAATACTGGTGGCCAGAAATGGGGAAAGATGTCAAACAATGCCTATAGGCTTGTCTCATCTGTGCACAGATGAATCCTCCAGTACCTGGTAGGAGGGTTCTGTTAGGGCGTATACCCCTGGTGGATGGTCCTTGGTCCAGCTTACAAATTGATTGTGTGGGGCCCTTGCCTACTGCAAAAGGGGGGCTCTGATATTTACTAATCATTGCTGACATATTTTCCAAATGGGTAGAAGCATTGCCCATGCAAAATGATAGTGCTACAGCTACTGCAAAAGCACTATGGGAACAGGTGTTTTTCACAATGGGGTTTTCCCAGAATGCTTGAAAGTGACAGAGGAACTCACTTTACAGTGAAAATAATGACAGCTTTGAGTGATATCTTAGGTATCACTCAACGTTTGCATTTCCCCTACCATCCACAATCTTCAGGAATGGTAGAAAGGTTAAATCGCACTCTGAAAAATGAACGGGAAAAAGCAGTGTTGGATACTGGTAAATGGTGGGTGACACACTTACCAGGAATCCTAATGGGTATTAGAGGTACTGAAAGCAAGAGTTCTGGCTATAGCCCATATCAATTGATGACTGGACGGGGATATGCCGCTGTATTATCCATCGGATCCAGATTTGTCAACACCTGTGTTAGATCGCATCAAAACTGATGTGTTCTTGCAACAGCTACAAAAACAGTTAGCTGTTTATTTACCTCATGCTGCCAGAAACATGGCACAGACTCAATGGAAAAATAAACAGAGACATGATGAAAAAGTGATACCACCCATTGAACAGGGTCATCATGTCATGGTGAAAAATGTTGGTCAAAAGGTACCTTGGGATGCTAATTGGATGGGGCCCTATACCGTCATTGATGTTTTGGGGCCATGGGTCATTCAGGTTCATCGAATTCGACAAGAGTCTACAGAAACCAAATGGGTCCATGCAGACCAATGTAAACTATATCAGCCTTTAAATGATGACAACTGATACTGCTCTGTTTTTCCCAATAGGTGAAAGACAATGATGTTCCTCTTACTTGTACTGTGTAGTACCTTATTGATTCTGGTACTTTCTTGCCAAAATGGATGCCCAGGGCACATATGGAGCAGTTTATACAACAAGAACTATGCTAATCGTACTGCATGGGGTCTCCCAGTGCTGTTGGGAAAATGACATGAACATACTGGTTATCTTCTTGTCGAATAGTACTTTATTTGTTATGGACAATGTCAAGATGCGACATGGGGATGCTCGGCAGAAGCCTGGCCTGGCACGGCGATGTGTGTGTAGTGAACATAACAGCCCAAAAAGGAATCTATATCCGCACTACGTTGGGGGATATGACAAATCTGACAAAAGAAGAACAAGACTTGCTACGAATAAAATTAAGGGACATATTACAATATCCATTGGATACAATTGCGTTAAATTATTTGTATAGTCCAAAACGTAATATGTGGCATTTTTTTTTTTTTTTGTATAATACATTTATTATAGCAAACTATGCAGTAGGGTTAAAACAATTGTTCACAGTATTGCCATTAACAAATAAGTATTCATTGTTAACATATTTGCATGTTTTTCAAAAGGCATGATGGCCAGGAATGGCCTGTAATGTTAACTTAACAGCATGGCATAATTTTGCGGCATGGAATATAGTGTATCAAGAACAAGGTATATCAGGGCAAAAATTCTTGCCCCCATCAGGTGGTATTATCTTGACACAAAACGTATATCCTCTATATTATCCATGTAAATTGGAGTATTATAATGTTTTGCTACATTTGCCTTTTCCACGATTACTGCTTCAATGTAAGGATCGGGCTTTGTTATTATTGTGGCAACACCCCCAAGCGCCCCCCCAGACCTTTAATCATAAAATTTTTAAGCTACCTGGACAGACAACATGTTCTTGACAAAGTTAAGCAGTTGGAGGCAGTTTTATGGAATGGAATCAAGTTGAGGATAACTCAAGACTTGCCCAGAGAGGTCCGTTTGAAGCCTGCTGCCTTCCACCCCATAGTGAGCAAACTGATTGCTGCTGGAAAGGCTTTCCGGATGATCTACCCCACTAAACTCTCTGTCCAAGTGGAAAGTGTCTGGCATTCCTACGAAACTCCCGAGGAAGTGTTAACTGAATTATCAAAACTGCTGCCTGACCTTTTTAAAGGTCAATTAATAAAATGACTGAACCTAGTCTTGGGCAGGCACAGGCTTGAGCAGATCACTATCTGACGTTAAACATTTCTGCAAGCTAACCTCCTAGTCTTGCTATTTCTGTGTTTGGTTGGTCAGTTTTTGTTACTTACTGGGTAATTGCGATGCTCTGTTAAGCGGTGGATAACCCTGGGGTGGCGGCCTCTGCTTCCAGTGGGGGACTCCTCCTGGGACCCGCGTGGTAATGGATAGAGTGGTAGTGAGGCCACAGCGGCCTGAGTCGGCCTGTCTCTATCCCCATCGTGTCCTGGCCTCTCGATCCACTAGAGGAACTAATGTGGAGGGTGCAGTTCGAGGACCTGCCTGCGGTCGGACCGATTCGGTCCGTTAGCATTTCGCCCCTATGCATCTTCCCTTCACTTCCAGGCTCCCATTGGAATGGAATCGAGAGGATAAGGCCACTGGAGCTGCCCCCAGGTAATACTACCTGTTACATTTTCCTTTGAGCTGGGGAGCGGTCTCAACAATTTCTTTTCTAGAGGCAGCGCCTCTTCTTTGGGGGAGGGGGGCTTATAGGCAGGTCAAAGTTGTGCCATGCCTTGCGACCAGGTAGGGAGTAGTTGGGTACCCCTCAGATGTGGCAATATAATAGATACGGTTTATTTTATGATCGGAATGCTGTTGATGTGGGTCGTAATCCCTAGTCTCGATGCTTTGGGGGATTTTATTATTATAAGAGACATCCTGGGGTACCCTGGGGAGGGAAGATGTACGGGGGTAATCAGTACTGTTTTAGGGGTTATGGTGTTGGATACGTGGTACTGGGTAGATAATGTTTACCTTGTAATGTTGTGGGGGCAGGGGTTTTGCTTATACTGTTTTGATATCTGGATGATGAATAATTGAGTCTGATGTTTGTAAGGTTTTTCTGGTAATGTTATGGGGGTGGGATACTGCTTACAGAGATATAACTACTTTTGTGGGTGCTGCCACTAATTTTGTTGATTGCAGTCTATTGATGTTCAATGCTAGAGTTTGGCAACCTATTAATGCCACTTGTTCTGGGTCTTTACTTTTTATCAAAGGAGTAATTTTGGGGTGTGTTGGGGAAAGGTTTGAGGTGTCACCACTGTTTGGAGTAGGATGAGATCGCATAAGGTTAATTGGTGTCTTACTACATTATGTTTTAGAATATGGCTAGCCGTACTGTTAAATTGATCAGCTGGAATGTGAGAGGATTAGAGATGTTAGAAGAGATCCGTATTTTGGATTAACTGCTCGATACTGGAGCTGACATCTTATGTTTGCAAGAAACCCATATCACAGTAGCCGAAAGTAATATGTTAAAAGTCAGAGGCTTTTCCCAAATTTTTGTGCTGGTGACTCATCAGAAGCCAGGAGTAGCTGTCATGATTAAGAAAAATATATCTTTAACCCGAAGGTTACCGAGACTCAGAAGGTAGATATATATTGGTGTCTAGATCTCTTTTAACTCTCCTATTGTTTTAGGCTCAATATGGTCCAGTGGGAGGACGTGACATTTATTATGCAGCTAATTGACAAGCTCAGCTCCCTTTTACCAACTTCTTTGATCCTAGGAGGGATTGGAATATAGCTCCAACCCAAGAACTGGATAAAACCTTTAGACCAGTAAGACCATTGCTTCCACCACAACTGGCTGAATAATGATATGAATAATATGTTAGGTCTGGTAGACCCCTGGAGAACCTTCTACCCCCTCAATAAAAGCTACACTTTTTTCTCTTCACTCCATAATTCCTGGTGAGATTAGATTATTTCCTAATTTCCACTTCCCTCATGACTAAAGTCTCCTCGCAGAGTATAGAGCCTATAGTAATTTCGGATCATGCGCTAGTCTGGTTTAAAATTCTCCCCACAGTCCTTACGCCCGTGACACGATCTGGAAACTTAATACCCAGTTATTAAAGGAAGAACACTCTCTCACTCAGATTAGGTCTCTTTATTAGTGATTATCCGGAAACTAATCGAGGCTCAGTGACCAGGATGGATATCCTTTGGTGCTCTTTAAAGTGCTTTCTGAGAGGGGAACTCATCAAAATTTCCTCTAGAAGAAAGAAACTCAGGTCTCAGATTCTCCTCTACCTCTCAAACCAGATTAAAATAGCAGAGAATATATTGGCTACTTCTAACTCACTGAATAATCTAGAGCAACTTCACAAACTTAAAAATGAATATGAAGGACTGATACAGGAAAAGACGGAGTTTGCTCTGCTGAGAACCAGGGCCAAGTATCTAGATCAGGGGGAAAAACCGAGTAGACTCCTGGCACTGAAACTTAAGGAGGTGGAGAATTCCAGGCTGATTCCTGCACTGGAAGACCAAGAAGGATCCATCAAAACAGAGCCCCAAGACAAAGTAGCAATCTTTAAAGAGTTTTATCAAAATCTATACAGCACTAAAGTATCCCCCTTCCCACACTCAAGGTTAGAGGAGTTTTTCCGGTCACTGACACTTCCTTAGCCTTCGAGGATCAAGTGGCCTTCCTCTCCTCACCTCTTTCCCAGGAGGAGTAGAACAGGCCATTCATAGTCTCTCATCAGATAAAGCCCTGGTCCGGATGGGTTTCCGGCCAACTTTATAAGGCCTTCTGCCAGGACTTGGCCCCTGCTCCTGGACCTATATAATTATTTGCTGTCAGCAGATATCCTAGATTCTTCTTTACTGGAGGCTATTTATCCTGATCCCCAAGATGGCTGAACCCTCCCAGAACCCGCCAATTACAGGCCAATCTACAGCTGCTCAATTGTGATATTAAAATTTTGTCCAAGATTCTAGCTTCCCGTAAACAAGTGTGGACCCCATTATTGAGTAGTGAGCAAGTAGGATTTGTACAGGGAAGGTCAGCGATGGATCATATCAGATCGCTCTCTCATGTTTTTAGGGCTGCTCAAACTTCTTTGGTCCCTATGGCGTTGGTAGCCCTGGACGCGGAGAAAGCATTCGACCGAGTTAACTGGGAGTTCTTATGGCATACTATGTCCAGGTTCGGCTTCCCGGGGGATTTCCTGGGTTGGGTCAAAACTCTATATAGAGCCCCCACGGCAAAGATCTACTGTAATGGGATCCTCTCACCCTCCATTCAATTACATTCTGGGACCTGACAAGGCTGCCCCTTATCCCCATTCCTATTTAATCTCTATTTGGAACCTTTGCTGCTCAGCCTCAAAGCTGCCCCAGGGATCCAGGGATGCCCCGTCTTTAACCAAACTCCTAAGATCTCAGTGTTTGCGGATGATATTCTCCTACAGTTAACTAATCCGGCCGATTCCTCCGGGTGGTAATGGAGATAATTATACAATTTGAGAAGTATCAATTATAAACTTAATCTGGCAAAGAGCGGAGATCTTCCCATAACGTACATCTCACCCGGCTTCATGTCCTACCTGGGCATGAAGTGGACCCCATCCTATTTGAAATACCTTGGCATTTATCTGACACGGACTTCTCCCTAACTAAAAAGCTCAATTTAGAGGAGTTTGTGGACAGAATTCAAGTCTGACCTGCAAAGATGGGGAAACTGCCATTAGCAGTGGGGCCGGATCAGCATCATCAAAATGAACATTCTTCCTCGGCTCTTCTACCCCTAAACCTCCTGGACATCTGGTTACCTAGGTCCTTCTTAAAAAATTCATTCGACCTTAACTGATTTTATTTGGAATCACAAATCTTCGAGGTGAGCCTTTGATAAACTATGCCTTCCCAAAGAAAGGGGTCTTAGATTACCGAACCAATTCTATTACTGGTCTAGTCACCTTGCCAAAGCAGGTAAATGGTTGGGGAATCGAAGGATGCTTATTCTCCTATATGGCCAAATATGGATCTTGACCTTATTAAGCGCTATAATATAAACCCCACCAGTCTTTTATTGCTGTTTCACATCTCTTTCCCAAGAGATCCAAGAGTCTCAATGGGTGTCACAGTTAGAGTACTTAACCAACTCCTCTCCTCCACTAAAGTCAGATATATTAGAGACCCTGGCCAACCACTGATGGGTAACCCTAACAGTAGGATAGGGAACAAAATGTTAGTTCTAATTGGCTTCCCAAATACAGGGGCTCTCAGTGGAAGATTTTTATGTGCAAGGTAGGCGAGGGTTCAACAGCTGATTTATTACTGGTTTTGAATATCCCCACAATGCCATCTTCAAGATATATCAATTAAAGCATCTGGTAGATAAAGAGTTTGGCATGCAGTCCCCCTCAACTGTTAAACCACTAATAGTGGGGTTAAGGGCTGTGCGCTAAACCCCATGGTGTCTAAGCTGTACACTTATCTCTTGAAATTGGTTCACCCCATTCCTCTAACTGGTTCCAAAATACTGGGTGTTATCTCCTTCTGGTTCTCCATTCCCATGGGGTCAAATCTGGAAAGATTTATACATTTACAACACTCTAGATAGAAATAGGATGATTCAATATTTCATAATTAATAATATGTATATCACACCAGTCCGAAAATCAAATTGACTCCTCTGTCCCCAAAATGTTTCAGGTGTGGGATAGAGCAAGGTGACCTCCCTCACATTTCTGGCATTGCTCTAAAATTGCTCCACTCTGGAAGATAATTGAGGATAAACTAGACCCCATACTAGGTTTGAAAGACCTCTTCACGACAGAATTTGTATCATGGGGGATTATGCAAATATCAGGGTTAGAGAGAAATACCATATGGCACTCATCTCTATGGCAGTGAAGAGCTGGTCCTCAACACTGGACAGATAGTTTGGAAATTTCATACCTAGACTGGGTAGAAGAAATGTCCCAATGCTTCAAAGTGGAGAGTTGATTGCTAATTTTAGATCCTCCCCCATTGACCTTTCAGAAGAAATGGGGCAAGTTATATCTCTGTAACTTCATTGATAGTGACCCCATGATATAAAGGAAACTGAGCGAAGAAGTACACCCCTCCTGTCTTGGACTTTCCTGGCTTCCCTCTGTTTTCTCCTATATTAAGTTATAACCTCTCACCATGTCAGTTTGTGAAATCAGTCTCCTGGCCAGTTTCCTAGGTTAAAATTTTTATAACACCTAACTACGAAGGTTAGTTTATCATCTCTCTCTCCTTGTGTAGCGCCCTCATTGGGAGGGAGGGAGGAGGATTGTTGAACTGGTTTATCCTGTTTAATGTTTTCTAGCTTCTCTTGATGCATTTAGTTTTTCTTTCTTTTCCTTTCTTTATCCGGCTACTGAAGTATACTCTACTCTGGGCTATATTGGATATTTGTATTATATCCAGATGTTATTGGTATATTGCTGTAACTACAGTTGAAATTTAATAAAAAGAGAATTTCAAAAAAAAATTATTGTGGCAACAGTATTATAATAATACGTTAAATCAATACCATGATCGACACAAAACGTGGTCATTTCAAATTCTTGCAGGAGTGTCATCAAGCTTATTTCATCATAAAAGAGATGTGTGGGGCTGGTTAGGCTTCGGATTGGGAATTGCTAATGGTGTTGATTCTATGGTTTTTAAGGGTCATATTTGTTCTTTAGGAATGACTTTAAAAGATATGGCTACTGGACCATTATCAACTACTGTGAGATTAGCAGCTGATAACGAAGAAATTGGTTTGCATTTAGAGAAACCTTACAGAATTTTAAAATTATTGCTCAAATAGCAGCCTGTTTTTATAACTCACTTCCTAATACATCTAGGGAAAACTATATAGAACTGGCTTGCTCACAATTAGCTGCTGGAGCACATACTTATTTAGTTAATGAGTTAAATAGAATTGAAACAAATAGGTGACCTTTAGGAATAGGTGAGACCAATGTAACTAGATTATTGGATCATCCCGCTGTATTTTTACCACCCTTAGCTATGATAAAAGTATGGAACTCACCAAATCAATATGCACAAGTGCTGCGACATGTGATTCCTATTCTAGTGATAATACCTGTATGTTTTGAAGCACCAAAAATATTGTGGCAAATCAGTAATCTGGGAGTATTAAGACATGACCAGATCATGAGACTCCAAATACCACGTGACACTATTATCGCAGTACACAATGAATATGTTGTCTTACCTAAGCAACAGTGTGTACAAGAACATGAAACCTTAACATGTGGGTAAGAGACATCAACCACCCCATGGTTTCCTGATCAATGTAAATTTACCCTAACATCTGCAAATGAATACCGCCAAGCTATGAGATGGAACCAATCATGGTGCGTAATTGCAGGTCAATCTTGGAATGTATGGGGGTGTAGTGACAAAACTTGATGGGTTGCAAATTGGACCCTCCAAGAATGTCCTGCCTATAGCTGAACAAATGTTACCCATATCAATGGTTCCAGTATGGTCTTAGATTTACTCACTGATTTGGCAACTCCACATCATTTCGAATTACCCAAAATTGATAAACTGCCACTTGGTGCCTTGTTGTATCGTCAACAAACAGAAGGGCTTATTTTCTCACAGAAGGCCTCTGCTAAACAGGTAAAAAGACAGTCATGTATATCCCCATTATATCCTGGTGGGATTGGGGCATGGGGCATGGCTGTCTTGAGTACTAGTCCAACCCTGATAGTGGTAGTATGCGGTATTGCAGTAATCTGTGTTCTTGTTCTTATTCAAGTATTATTGTATCGTAAGATGAGACACATGATTTGACAAATACAAATGTTACAATGGCAACATCGTCTTGTGTGCTCTCCCATCATAGAGAGTCACAGAGGAAGGATTGTAGTGTAACATTTTACTGAAGTATAACTTTTACTTAAGTGTAACCTGTAATAATACCTAATTAATGTTTTTACTCAAGTATAACCTTTCACAGTATGTAGTTAGCTGTCTTGTGATACATCTTCTCATATGATCTAGTTAAATGTCTTGTGATGCCTTTATATTTCACAACATGCAACATTCAAATGTCCTATAATACACTTATCAGGACAGTGTGCCCTTATTAGGATGATGTTTACCTATTAAAGGGAGGTGTGCACACAAAGAACCTTCTATCAGTGCAGTCAGCACTTATGAGATTGTGTAAGAAATGTGGTAAAAACCTTGTGATACTGTGAGAGAAATACAGTTATATCTATGTTTTGACACAAATGCACCACACCCTCAGATTAATATGTTATGTTGTTATATGATTGGCTTATAAAGGGGTGTTGGTATTAGTTAAGATAAGAAATCTTTATATAAGCACTGTATAAAATTGAATGAGCTAGCACCAAACTAAACGCAAAAATACATGTATTTGAAGTTGATGAACTTGCAACAAAAAATAAACCAAAGGGGGACAATCACTCTGTGTGGCTTGAATTATTTGAAGATAGAAAACACAATGCAGCTATCCTTTCACCTTACACGTCACTCAATGTTCACCAATGTGACACCTCCACAACCATGTAAGAACTACAGACAGGTATCTGCCTCTATCTCCGAAATCAAACAAAGGGTCAAAGACACTGCAGAGCAGGACACTGCAGCACAGAGGCTAGTGCTACAAAACTCTCTCAAAACTGGGACCAAAACAAAAAAGCAAAAAGGAAATCCCAGACACTTTGATCATAGGTGACTCCATGATTTGGGGAGTTGATATCTACCTCCGGCTAAGGATAATGGACAGATGTCTCCCACGTACATCAGTGTGGAGTGACACTGACCACTTTGCTAAATTCATGCAGGAAGCAGGAGAAAACATCAAAGTCCTGGTACACATAGTGACTAATGATCTCACCAGCCGGTTAGTTGTGGAGACCAAGGAACACCTGACCAGGCTGGGAGACAAACTGATACCGTTCTATCAAGCATCTCCTTCTCTGAGATCCTGCCAGTCTGGGAGAGGAGGGCAGATGGACGGAAGGTCAGAGAAGGAGAGATAGGGGAGCTAAACATGGGGCTGGTGCCAGGAAAAAGGACACAAATTTGTAGGTAACTGGCAACAGTTTTGGGAGTGAAAGTTCTTTAAATTTGATGGACTGCATCTGACTAAGGAGGGGGAGTCAGTGTACTGGGGCAGTAGTTTGATGTCTTTGCAGAATATTTAAACTAGCAAATGGGGAGAGGGGTGCAGCACCTGATACATCAAATGGGAAGAACACCCCTCCCCCGTCAGCTAGTGATTAAACAGGAGTTCAGCATGTTTGTAGTTCATTTGCATCACCAGGTAAGGAAAAAGGTCTGGCTTCCCATACGACACGCAGAGGAAACGCCGGACCTCTCCCAACAACTAACTCACCGAAATCTGGAAAATGAAAAATCATGTACACAAATGCCCTCAGTTTGGGTAACAAGATCCCAGACTGGGAGGCAAAAATTACAGAGGCTAAACTGGACATAGTAGCCATTAGTGAGACATGGTTCACCAGTAACCACACTTGGGAGACTTCAGTACCCAGCTATGTACTGACCCTTCATGTCAATGAAAATATCAAAGCTACAGAAATTCAGAATACACATAAGGAGCCAGAAGAACTGTGGGTCACCCTGGAAATAGGAAATGGGATAGCCATACAAACTGGGGTTGTATACAGGTCTCCAAACCACAGGGAGGACATAGACACATTACTGTTAGAAGATATACAAAACATGACAGCGAAAGGGGAGGTTCTGATAATGGGAGACTTCAACATGCCAGATACAGATTAGTTAATACCAGCAGGAATATTCACCAGAACTAGACACATAGTAGATTCCCTGCAGGGGGAAGGCCTCAAACAACTAGTACAACAACCCACAAGAAACAGGGCTATCCTGGATCTAGTACTGCCTAATGGGGTAAGGATCATAGATCTCCAGGTAGAAGGTCACCTGGGGGCCAGTGACCATCACATGGCATGGTTCAGTTTGGCCACTAGAACTAAATCACCCCATTCCAAGGCAAAAATATGGGACTTCAGAGGAGCTGACTTTGATAAGATGGCCAACAGAGTTAAGCTAGCCCTGGCAAGAAGAAATATAGGTGAGGGGGTACAGGCAAAGTGGGCAATCATTAAGGATGCAATACTTGAAGCAACCATCCCATTGTGTTAGGGAGAAAAGCAATAGCAAAAGAAGGAGGAAACCACTTTGGTTCTCAAAAACAGTAGCAGAAAAGATCAGAGCCAAAAGGTTGGCATTCAGGAAATATAAGGGAATAAAGAGGGACGAAGATAGGGAGGCATACCAAACTTCCCTGTGGGAAGCAGGGAAGGCAGTAAGGCAAGCAAAGGCCCAAACTGAGGAAACACTAGAATGAAATGACCAGACTATCTACAGATATATTAGTGAAAGGAGAAAGTCCAGAGGGGGTATTGCTAAGATCAAAGGGGATAAGGGGGAGTGAGGGAAGGAGGACCAAGGAAAAGCATATATCCTAAATAGATACTTCGGCTCAGTATTTACTGAGGATAAGGTAGGGCACGGCCCACAGCTCAGCACCATGGACACAGGGGGGAGAGAGGTATATACAAGTCCCTTCACAAAATAAAGGGTCCTAAAAGAGCTCGTTAAGCTCAGGGTGCACAAGGCAATAGGACCTGAATGCATACATCCCAGGGTACTAAAGGAGCTAAGGGTGGAACTAGCAGATACATTATCAGAACTGTTTAGTGAGTCACTGAGCACAGGCGAGGTCCCAGAAGACTGAAGAAGGGCTCATGTGATCCTGCTCCACAAGAGTGGCAGCAGGGAGGATGCAGGAAACTACAGATCAGTCAGTCTTACCTCAGTAGTGGGCAATATTATGGAGGTACTCCTTAAGCAAAGGATAGTGCAACACCTGGAATCCATAGCAGCACAGGATCCAAGACAGCATGGGTTTACAACAGGAAGGTCCCATCAAACTAATCTCATAGACTTCTTTGACTGGGTAACCAGAGTGGTGGACCACGGGGGATGCAGTTGATGTCACCTACCTTGACTTCAGCAAAGCTTTCAATACTGTTCCACATAGAAGATTGATTAATAAGCTGGGTAGGCTCGGGGTGTGTCAGAAGTTGGTCAACTGGGTGGCAAACTGGTTGGTGGGCAGAAAACAGAGAGTGGTGGTAAACTGTATACAGTCAGAAGAGATGCCAGTCAGAAGTGGGGTACCTCAGGGATCAGTCCCGAGGCCAGTCCTCTTCAATATCTTCATCAGTGACATTGCAGAAGGACTAGAGGGTAAGGTTTGTACATTTGCAGATGACAGCAAGATCTGCAACAGAGTAGATGATCCAGATGGGGTGGGCAGAGTGAAAAGCGATCTGGACAAAATGGCAAAATGGTTGGAAGGGTGGAAACTGGGGTTTAATGCAAAGAAGTGTAAGATCATGCACATAGGGAAGAGAAACCCTGAAGCTACCTGAAGCTACCTGTAGGTTGGGAGAGGAGTTGCTGGCAATCACAAGGGAAGAAAGAGACTTGGACATCATCATCACAGATGACCTGAAATCACCCAAACAGATCACTAAAGCAGTAGGTAAGGCTAGAGGGATGTTGGGTGTATTAGTAAGGGTATCACAAGTTGTAAGAGGGAGATAATAATCCCTCTTTACAAGACACTGGTTAGGCCCTATCTGGAGTACTGCGTGCAGTACTGGAGGCCACAATTGCACAAGGACATTAACAAAATGGAGGAAGTCCATTGAAGGGCAACCAAAATGGTGCAGTGACTGCATCAGAAAACATATGAGGACAGATTAATGGAGCTCAATATGTATACCCTAGATCAAAGGAGTGAGAGAGGTGACATGATCGAAGCATTCAAACATCTTAAGGGCATTAACAAGGTGAAAGAGTCTAACATGTTTCAATATAAGAAAAATAGCAGGACAAGAGGACACAGCATGAGATTGGAGGGAGGCCGATTAAGGGGTAATGTGACACATTTTTTTTCACAGGAAGGGTGGTGGATACATGGAACGGCCCACCTCAGGAAATGGTAGATCTGAATACAGTGCAGGGCTTCAAACAGACATGGGATAGGCAGAAGCGAGCAATACAGCTGAGTATGAATAGAAAGGCCATTGACAGAGTACAGGCCTATGGCACATTCATAAGGTAGAAAGAATTATCAGACTGGATGGGCCTCGAGATCCTTATCTGCTGTCAACTTCTATGTTTCTATGTTTCTATTGCAGATCAGTCTTTCACATGAACAAAATGTATCAACTTCAAGACGAGAACAAAGTTATCACTGCCAGGTTATTAAGTTATTAATCCTTCATGCAGAAGATATTTGAACATGCACTACTGTTTTGCCACATTAAATAAGTTAATTAAATAAATAGGTCCACTATACTGCTTTATCCTGGAAAAATACATAGTAAAAACAGGACCCACTGAAAATGAGAAATTGCCTCTCACTTGGGCTATCCTGGGTAAATGCATTATAAAAATGGGTAAAAGGAGGACCCCACTGAAAAAAAAGATCATGAATATCTGCTCTACTATCCAGAGTAAATACAGTGTAAAAATTGGGTCAAACAGAACCTCACTGCAAGCAAGATATAACCACTCATCTGGGCTATCCTGAGTAAATATATTATAAAACTATAAAAGCAGGACCCTCCAGCAGAACCCCACTGAAAAGCGGATGTTGAATGTAAGCTGTTCTTTCCTGGGAAACTACATTGTAAAAGCATCCAGATCACCCATCTTGTAGCTGTCTGGTATATTCCTGGTAGTCTAGTGGTCCCCCCCAATAAGAGCATCTGACCCCCTCTCAACTCACTCTTAGGCACCCCCAGCCCTGGTCACATAATGCAAACTGCAGCAATAGTGATGACTTGCACAGCCCTCTGCTCACCACCTCAGCTGGTTTCAATCTGACTGTCTCTGAGCAATCACAAGTATTGTACAAACACCTGTGTCTACTGTACTCATGATAGCTCACTGGCAATCAGATGATAGCCAGCCAAGGTGGTGAGCAGAGGGCTGTGTAGGTTGCTGTCACTACTGATGTATATCGACTTAGGTGACCTAAATGATGGCACGGCTATGTGGAGGAGGGTCCTTAGCAGGAGGGTTGACAGAGAATCAGATGCTCTTGGGGGTTGGGGGGAGACCACTAGACTACCAGGAATATTCAAGACAACTACAGGACAGTCAATCGGGGGTACAGGAACCACTACACCATGAGGAATATTTGAGACAGCTACAAGACATGTGAATAGGGGGAGGGAGGACCACTAGACCACAAGGAATATGTCAGAACTACAGAATGGGGGTGCCAAGCACACATTAATGGGTCCTTAATAAGCATGCAAATGTGCCATATCGCCTTCCATGCCCAAAGGGGTTGTTAGCAGGTTAGGGATAAATATGGCCCACAGGAGCCCTGCCATGATCCCCTTTGATCCGTGCTAGCTACTTGTCTGAATATTCCCCCCCATCCCCAGGCAAGCTAAGCGTAAACTGCCACAGACTGCAAATGGCCAGCTCTGAATGTGGTGACCTATACTCCTTAGCCCAGTGGAAAACAAAGTCCATGAAACAATGGCTTATGGGGGTAAGCAAGGCTGGTATCACATCAATATCACGCAGAAAATACCACACATGCATTAACGTGCATAGATTACAGATTAAGCATTTACAGCATTTGAAAAAATTAAATCTTCAACCTTTTCAGAGCAAGTGCATAGCGTAATTGCATAGTGCAGATGCATATACCAGCAAATGTAACTGTGAGAAGGAGCATTGCCATCCCAGCATCGGCAATTCACTTTACTGCTCAGCATCCCATGCTTGTCTTGCAACTGGCAGTCGATCTGGAGCAGTCTCCCACAATTGAAATTAAGCCCTGAGTACCCTGGAGCAGGGATCTCACAAACTTCATGTCCAAGCAACCGAAAGAGGTTATGGAGCTATGGTTCCTTTAACTGGTGCCAGGCATGTGGTGTAACATGTCCATCCATGCGGCAACTAACTTTCCTGGCTGTAGCCAGCTTTATTTCACCCCAACCCGGCAGAGCTCCCCAGGGTCAGAAAACATGTCCTGCTTACCAACCAGTGCAGGACACAGCACAGCCTCTGCCCCGCTTCCCGTCTTGGGGCTGAGGAGCAAGAGGAGGAGCTGGCAGCAGGAGCTGCAATGAACTTTAGGTGAGCCTTTGCCCAGATCCTGCAAGGGCTTTTTGGATGATTTTTAGGAGCCCTCCGGTATTACTTTGCTACAGTCAAATGGACCTAAACAGGTAAGCTGTAAGAAAAGGGAGGGGAGGCTTATACACGACTGAGATCATAACCACCAGACCTAGATTATCAAAAACAGGAGCAGTGCTTTTCCCTTGACAACTTCTGGTAAGCCTAAAATACATAGAGTATATGGGCTGCTCTCATGGAGTATTTAAAGGGTTTTCACCTCAATTTTAGTGCGCTTTGCTCCCTTACTGTGGTGCCTGCTGCAGGAAGCATTGATGAAGCACTGATGTTAGCTTTATTAACCAACCACAAGATATTTGACGAAAGTGAATTTACAGCTTTGCAGCATTTTACATTTCTGTAAAATTTTGACATGCACTGAGATAGACTGTGCAGAAATTGTGCGGTGCATTAATTGTGTACAGCGATTTGACTGTGCGTACATTTACCACAAAGGATTTGTTTGCATGCAGATGACATGGTACCAGCGAGGTCTGCCTGTAGCCTCAAGATAATGCTATTCTAACTTGTAACAGCATGAAAGCAAATATGTTTGGCACTGACTTATGCTTGTTTGTTTGGACAGCAAAACATACATAACATTACCACATCAGCCAAATGCTTCATTTAATACAAACAGAAAAATATCACACAAGTAGATATGAACATACGAACATATGAAGAAGCCAGCAGAATAAGTTCATTTGGTCTATCAAGTCTGCTTGTATTGCAGTGTCCACAGCTTGTGCTAATGTCCCTGCCCTCCCTATCCACTCGTCCCATCCTCCCTACCCACGATCCTTACTTTCCCCTATGCCTATCCAGCCTCTCTTAAAGCTGCCCACTATCTTCAATAAGATGACCTCTTCTGGCAGTGCATTCTAAGAGTCCACCACCCTCTCTGTGAAGAAGTGCTTCCTGATCTCCCTCCTAAACCTCCCACCCTCCAGCTTAAGACTGTGCCCCTAGTGTTATGGTTGCTACTCAGCTTAGGGAGAGCTTTATGTAGGAAACAATAAGACAAGTCAAACCAGAGCAGTGCATTCAACTCCAGGGCACATGCTATCACAGATGCATAATTAGGCACCAGCATAGAGCAGTTATCAGCTAAGTATAATTCCAGTTTAATGTCATAGTTACACTATCTTACTGTTGACATGTTAGATTATAGTACTAAATAGAGGAGACTCTTGCTTAAAGTACCTTGCAAATCTTAAAGGGAAGACAGCCAGTAGAAGCAGGCATCAATAAAACTGTCACTTTATCAATCAAGCAGTATTTCCAAAATAAACTCTTTACAAATGCAAATAAAGTGTAACCACCCAAATTATTCCACAGAATTGTCAATACAAAACCTGGACAAAGGGTTATAGGATCTTTACTTACTTTAGTAGGGAAAGTAACTTTAACTAAGCAAACAAACAGATTTACCAAAAATTTGGACTGCCTGTTTTATGCAACTGAAGGCTCATCATCCATCACAATGAGTGTCTGCCTGCCCAGCCCAGTGACCCCACTGCCACAAGCTGAAACCTGATCTCAAAACACCTTGCACTCCTCTGTGAAGGAATTCAGCAGAGAGATAAAACAAAGTTCCCTTACAGCTATGCTTCAAGACTGTTTAGTTGCTGATTTAAGACTGCTGCCTGGAGAACTATATAAAAAAACTTCAGGCCCATTTACACTGCTCTATTTGCAGTGCATCAACCCGTGCGTAGAGGTTGATGTGTTGCAAATTCTGCCATGTAGACACTTTCTAGAGCGCCTTATGTGCCGTTCAAATCAGTTTTTTGATCTGACTCAATTGAGGGATCAGCATTGGAGTGAGCGTATTAAATGGTGGTATAGATGCTTTGCTGCACTCGCTCTGATAAAAAGGCTGTCTCCCTCAACTCTTCTGTAAACGAACAGCCTCCTCCTCAGAGTGACCTGCAGTGCTGTGAGGGCAGGCTAGGTAAACAGCACTGCAGCAAGTGCAGCAAGAAGGGAGCGGAGCAGATTTCAGAGAGCTGCTGCAATGTAAATACACCTTTCATTGAAGACTTTAAGAAGCATGGGAGCACTACACCCCTGCCAACAGGGCATTGTTTAGATAAAAATGCGTAGAAACAGGGTTTAGGTGTTCTTTTAGACTAAAACAAGCTGCCTGTGCTGTTTACTCTCCACTGATTGTAATTTGAGCTGTCAGGAAAATGCTACATGTAGGAAAGGAACTCATTCTCCCCCCCCAGCATAATGATTTCAGGTAGTGGATGTATCGTGGTCCAGCTCTGAAATTGTGCTTCGAAAAGAGTCTGAAGTGCCCTATTTTCCCCAAGTGATAGAAAGGCGTCTGCAGGGCTCTGCCCCTGCAGCCATAAAAAAGGAAATAAAAGAACATCATATACCAGCAAAGATCAGCTTATGCTAACAAACATCCATTGAGATCTGCAGAAAGAGCTGTAACCTTAACATATCATAGGTAGATCACAAAAATACATGTTACAGTACATCATACTCTTGGATCCTTGAATACCAAAAGGGGGGAGTGGAGGAACAATGGGAGAATTTTAAGGGTGCCATAGCGGAGTCAACAAGCCATTGCATTAGGCAAGTAAGCAAAACAAAGAGAAAGAAAAAAATACTATGGTTCTCAAAGGAAGTGGCCAAGAAGGTAAAGGCAAAAAGGGTGGCATTCAAGAGGTACAAGGTAACACAGAGGGAAGAAGACAGTGAACTGTATCTGGAAAAGCAGAGAGAGGCGGGTAAAGCAGTCAGGACTGCAAAGGCGCAAACAGAAGAAAAAATAGTTCAGGCAATAACAAAAGGGGACAAGAACTTTTTCAGGTACTTTAGTGAAAAAAAAAAACAAGAGTGGGATTGTGAGACTAAAAAGGGAAGGAGGGATGTGTGCAGAGAGGGACCACGAAAAAGCAGAAATCCTGAACAAGTATTTTTGTCCATTATTCACAGAAGAAGGGGAAGAGGAGGGACCAAAGTTAGGTGACAGAACCACTACTGGGAGGGAGGCGGACCATTTAAGGAGGAGAGAGTCTTAAAGGGACTCACTAATCTGAAAATGGATAAGGCAATGGAGCCAGATGGGATACATCCCATAGTATTAAGAGAACTCAGGGAGGTGCTGACACCACCACTGACAGCCCTGTTCAACAGTTCAATGAAAACAGTTGTGGTACCAAAGGACTGGAGGAGGGTGAATGTACTCCCTCTCCACAAAAGTGGGAGCAGGGAGGAGGCTGGCAGTTACAGGCCAGTAAGCTTGACCATGGTGGTGTGGAAGCTAATGGAATCACTACTAAAAGAAAGATTTGTGATATATCTCAAATCTAATGGAGCACAGGATCTGAGGCAGCATGGATTCACAGGGGGAAGATCATGTCAAACAAAGTTGATAGATTTCTTTGACTAGGTGACTAGGGAGGTGGATCAGGGAGGGGCGGTGGATGTGGCCTACCTAGATTTCAGCAAGGTCTTTAAAGTTGTCCCACATAGGAGTCTAGTAAAAAGCTGGACAGCTTGAGAGTGGGTCCCAGGGAGGTAAACTGGGTCAAAAATTGGCTGAGAGATAGGATACAGATGATGGTAGTGAATGGAATTCAATCAAAGAGAGGGGAGTGACCAGCAGGATCCCACAGGGAACAGTGCTTGGACCAGTCCTCTTTAATGTCTTCATATGTGACATTGCAGAAGGGTTGGAAGGGATGGTATGTCTCTCTGCAGATGACATGAAGATCTGCAACAGTGTTGACACTCCAGGAGGGGTAGAGAAAATTAGAAGGGACCTAAGTAAGCTTGATGAGTGCTCAAGGGTGTGGCTGCTAAGATTCACTACAAAGCAGTGAACGATCATGCACTTGGGGCACAGAAATAAAGGGGAGCAGTACATGATGGGGGGGCAGGGGACTAATGGCCACTAAATAGGAATGAAATCTGAGAGTAATCATATCTGATGATCTAAAGGTTACCAAACAATGTAAGAAGGCTGTGAGGAGAGCCAGTGGAATGCTGGGGTGTACAGAGAGAGGTATCTTCAGCAGAAGGAAGGAGATGGTGATGTCACTGTACAGAACATTGGTGAGATCTCATCTAGAACACTGTGTCCAATTCTGGAGGTCACATCTTTGGAAAGACATAGACAAAGTAGATGTGGTTCAGAGAAGAGCAATAAAAATGGTGCAGAGGCTGCATCAAAATCATATGAGGGGAGACTGAATGATCTCAATATATATTCCCTGGAGAAGAGGAGAGAGAGGGTGCATATGATAGAGACTTTCAAACACCTTAAGGCTATAAATAAGGCAGAAGAAGGTAACATCTTATAAAAGAAAAAGATGTTCAAGAACAAGGGGCCATGATATGAAAATGGGAGGGGGGTGTAGACTTAGGGGTAATGTGAGAAAGTATTTTTTGACAGAAGGGAGGTGAATCCATGAAACAGTCTCCCAGCAGAGGTTGCAGGGGTAAAAATGGTAGGGGAATTCAAGAATACGTGGGGCAGACACAAAGGAACTCTAGCGATGAGAAAGAGAGGGTAAGCTGCAGATCATTTAGGATCTGTGGTACATGAAACAGGTAGGGAAAATGGGCAGTGTAGGTGGGCCAAGCAATCATCTGCCATCAAATTTTATGTTTCTATGTAAATATTTACAGAAAACACCACACTCAGATCAACTTTTTCAGGCGCTCAAGGAATATGTGGAAACCGGCTTAAACCTAAATAATGATAATGGCCAGAGCATTGTCTTAAATATCAGATTTCAGCAGGAATATGTAAGCAATAGGGCACAATGGGGTGTGCATTATGCTGTCATAACTGCTCTGTCAGGGGTGTTGTTAGGTGGCCAAGTGCCTTCAGCTCCTGAGAGTTTGGTTATTAAAGTGTAATGCACATCCCTGGAGTGTTTAAATACCTCTATAAAATGGGTACTGAGGAAAATGTATAAAAATTAGGAAAATTTAACAAGAAAATAAAAGAAATGTAATAACAACTTAAAAAAAAGAGAGTAAACTATTTCCTCTGCCAATAGGTGCCACTAGGGGACACTGCCTGATGATGACTTTTTTGGTTTCTGGTAGGCTGTTCATTTATTTCCTTTCCCCCACCTGCTACTTCTCACCCCCACATTTCACATATCCATTTCAGTATGTGACAAGACAGTGATGCTGGATGCAGAACTGCCATGACAACAGTTTAATGAGTAAATTACTTTGGGAGTGGATGGAGAGGCAACTGAACTGCGACATCATGTCAGCCATTTCAGTACTGCATCCCTGCATGTTGAGGCGCTAGAAAAGCTTCAATGAATAAAGTGGATTGTAGCTGGTTGGTAGGTGAGTTGTAAGTTTAGCAAGTGAGAGATCGAGTGGACAAACCAGGGATCTACGGCTGGCTAGCCGACAGCATGCTACCAGGTGCAGTAGCATGTTTCGAAGAAGTTTAAATGATTACCATATGACAGACTGTATGATCTGTCATTAGTGTTGAAGTTCTTGTTTGAATATTTTTATTTCAAATGAAGTTTTAATGGCTATGTGAGTGGACAGAAAGGAGAAGGGACCAACATTTCTAGAGCAGGTGGCAGAGTGAATAATGGACTCAGAATTTTGAACTACAACAGCATTAATTAGGAGTATAAAACAAATGAAAAATGACTGCCCTAAACTGTTCTTGAATACCAGTGGATACCAATGACACTGGGTATTAGGTGACTGTGATTTTTGGGGGATACATGTTACTGTGACTAAAAAATGGTGGCTGTTTTAATTTTTAGAATTCTAAAGGCTGGCACATTGATTTCTATAATGTTCTGTATCCTGTTTGGCTTGACTAGTTTTTACAGTGTATTGTGCTCCTATAATGCACTGGTTCAAACCAATCAGGACATAAGATTTGCTCTACCCATTTTATAATCCATGTTACAAGACATGGGATACAGTACAGCATGCATGCTGACAAAGAAAGTGCCTGGACACACTGAATTACTGTAATTCCCAAAGCTTTTATTCAGGTACCAACAACCACAAGAATAGAAGTACTGTACAAGCTGAACTCCCATCACTTTGCAGGTCTCTTGCTTCATCATTGTGGGTTCTTGTGGCCATTCTAGTTCTGTCTCACCCTCAATCCACTAAGCAACCGTTTCAGCAAATTTGGGTATGGGTCCAGCCTGAACTCCAGATAACACTAGCAATGTCCAAACAATTACTAATCTTCTGTCATAAATGACCTCAGTCTCTGTACCCTTTGTGATAAACGCTTGACAGAGCAGTTGCACACTTTCAAGACCTCCTTCTTTAAGGTAGACAAATGTGTCAAAGCACCATTTACTTAAAGGAAAGTTAACTAACATTTAAAAAAACATCATCTTAGATGAGGGATACGGCATAGAAGAACTTGCACATGAGTTGGTATATAAATGCCTGAGTATAGACAAATGAGCAAAAATACAAAATGGAAGAACAAGAAAGATGATTAGTGGAGAGGAATATCTCAGAAGACTGAAGCTACTGTAGTGTTGAAAACAGCTTTGCCAACATGCAGTTAAGTACAAGTGATAACCCAGCTTCATTCCTGTCATGGTCTAACAAACATTCCCCATTTAGAAACATTACCACCACTTGAAAATCTGTTATTGTGTTGGCCTGGGAAAGAGATTGTCACTGTGAGTAGATTTTATTTGTGTGTGAATTCACCCAAATGGAGAAAAGACAAACAAAATCACTGCTACACTTACATCCCATAATGGCATGGGATATAGCGATGATTCTGTCACTCTGCATACAGCCAATCATGCAGCAAGGTAGGAGATCAGGTACATCTCTGCTGGCTGCTGAACTGGGGGTACTATGGAGTTAGATGAATAAGATGATGGACATGTTACAAATGTAGGTGCTAAAGGGTATTTCAGTTTTCCTTTGTGAAGGCAGCGGTAGAATAAATATGGCATGGATTACTACAAGCAACATTAAAGGTAAGTTTGTTATACATTTTTCTTACATTTTTACAGGGGTGCGCCTAGTATGTGGCCAAAATCAAAATGAAATAGTTATAGTACTAGTGCCCCCCCTCCCAAAAGCTGCTTGAAAGACTGCAATTCATTCAGGTTAATTTAATTGACTGTCTCTGTCTTCATTCCATCATTTTAACATTTTAAAGGGGTTCTTGGTGTCATCATTTGGCCAAATGTTGATTAACCTGACCACTGACAACAAGGTGAGCCCCTCATCAATCGGGTACCTACACCTTAAATTTTAACATGCCAATATCAGCTGTGGTGCACTGTTTTCTCTCTTTCTTGTGTGAAAACCACTCTCAGGCTTCATCTGTTATATAGTGTGCTCTGGCCCATAAGGGGCTCACAGGTGACCACTGGGAGCTCACTAATTAGGAGAAGGCCACACCTCTCCTGTTATAAATGCAAAGTTAGCACGGTCTGGTGGCACTGAGGGTTGAAGCCCTGGATACCTTACGTCATGTCACGCCAGAGACCCAGGTTCAGAAACAAGCATAGGTCACCGGGGGTCGGCAGGGGAGGAGAAGGATTGAGCATCCAAAGGACTGCTCTTCTTCTCGGGGAGTCGCAGCAGTCGGTGTTGCCTGCCGCCTAGTGGAGGCTGGGGGATGGCACATTGACACTGAGAAGAAGGAGGAGAGAAGGCAGACGCTTGGAGGAGTGCATGTGGAAGTGTGCGCGCTCCCTCCTTAGGCGTCATTGCACACCCCTCTCCTAAGGGGCGTAAAAGAGAAAATACCCTGGTCGCAGCACGATGATGGCAGATCTCCACAGGCCCCACTCCCGTGAATAGCGATAACCTTCTGCACCAGATCCGTTCTGGCGGGTTGAGGGATCTCCGCCGCCCTGACATGGGGGGGGGGGTAAGCCATGGTGGGCAGCAGAAAGGTAAGCTGTAAGCGGGAGATGGGGCTGGGGATCTAGCCTGATGGAATGTGGACCAGGAGGTAGAAATTGATTAACAGCCAAAAACAAAATAAGACAAAGTTAAAGGCTTGGCAAGCTCAACCATTGCTAATACAGAGTGATTTCACATTTCATACAGGTGCTCCTGGTTTGTGGCTAAAATCAAAATCATTTAGTTATGGTACCAGTGCTCCCCAAAACCTGCTTGAAAGCCTGCAATTCATTTAATTCAGTTGTCTTACTTTGTCTTCATTCCCTCATTTTAACATTTTAAAGGGGGTTCTTGGTCTCATTGTTTGACCGAATAGTGATTAACCTGATCACCGCCAACAAGGAGACCCCCCTCATCAGTCAAGTATCTGAACTTTAAATGTTAACATGGCAGTTTGAGGAGAGGTCATGTGAGCAGCGGAGAAGAATGCCAGCTTAAGTGTTTAGCTCCATGCTGCCCCCCCTCATTAATCTTACTCCATCCTGCACTCTGAACAGTGTGGGACTGTTGCTTTTTGCTGGAGTAGAAAGACTACAAGATATGCAAACTGCAGAAGTGCCTTCTGCCAATCTCCAATACCTGCAAAAACTAAAAAAATCTATCTCTAAATCATCCCCTTCACCAAACTTGCCTGAGTCCAATTTGGCCACTCCAAGAGATAGATGCTCCAAAACCCCCAATCCAGTAAGGCAGGCCAACTTAATTGAGCAAACTGCTGCTTCAGTGGAGAGGATTCAAGTAACGCTAGTTGACACCCAAACCAGCCTTGCTAGTCTGGCGGATTGAGTAGGAAAAGTTAACAATGGTATCGGAGGTTGTCCAGTACAACAGAGCTCAAGATCAGTGTTTACAGGCCTCAGAAGCTCCTTTGGCCTGGTTCACGTCTAAAATGGAAGACCTGGAGGTGTGGGGAAGAAGAAAAAGCTTTGTATCATTGGACTTCCCGAGGGATTAGAAGGAAGGGTCCCAGTTTGTTTTCTTCGGGAGACTCTACCTAGCTGGCTGCACTTATCTCCCAAAAAATATGGTTTTGAAATTGAGGGCTCATCAGATCCATAGAGCCCTCATCAACCATGCTAGTGCAAAACCTCGGTACTTAATTTTAAAACTTCTGTGTTTCCAGGACAAGGAATTGATTCTGAACAAGGCCAGGGAATTGAAAGACACGGTGGTTGGAGGGACTCACATTTCCTTTTACCCCGACTATCCGAAGGGGATACTGGAGTGCTAGCAGGCCTTTGAAAGAGTGAAGCAATGCCCCAGGAAACGGGAAATCTCATAAGCCCTCCTATATCCTGCTACACTAGTCATTACTATGGAGGGCCAGTCCATCTAATTTTAGTCCCCAGAGGTAGATAAATATCTTCAACTGCATCTTGGACCCTCCAGACCATCAGCCGATGCATATGCCCAGACTTTTGTGACCACCAAACAGATGGACACTCACTCTGCTGCTGTGGAACCTATTTCAGACATCCCATTGTGATTTACCCAGTGCCATGAGTAATGGTGACTCTAACTCGGGGGTTTATCTTCCAACTCTAAGTACAGTCTTTTCCATTGATAACTATGTGCACTTTCTATTCTGGCTATGACTTACTCCGATGGCATGATTGCCATCCTTTCCCCCTCTGAGAGGTGACTTTTAGACTCTGATGGGCCCCTCAACTCACCTATTATTGGGGGACATCAAGGGACACAGAACGGGGACTGCCTTTATGAAGTGCTCGTTTCCCCAAGCTGCTAAGAAAATCATTTCTACTGTTCTGTCCTGAGATTGGTGTTTGCTCCCCCCATTTTCCTGACTTGTCAGGTTTTCTCCTAGCTCTGCAGAGCTTGCTCGTACTGGAACTACCAGAGCATTTGGGAGTATACTCTAAGACCAGGATAATTTTCTGTCCTTGGGTGCTATTTCTGTTTCACTGAACCCTACCCCTTACAACCTGTTTTCCCTTGTCTCTAACAATGACTTGGCCAGCAGAAAGTCAACCTTGATTCAGGCTGTGTGTTTTCTTCTTCGCTACCATAAACCTTGCAATGACAGAAAATCTGCAGGGCAAAGCGACTCTTATGGCTTTTGTCAGGGATCTACCTGATTATTAACAGTAGCAAGGCCGTGCTGTATTGTGAGCCTGTACTCCCCCCTTCCCCATATTTCCCTTCTATCACTTCCTTTGATGATCATCAAGGGATAAAGAAGTGGGCCACATTTTGACAGGCATTGCTTGGCTCCAGGCTGTACCCTCTTACAGCTCTATATGTTATATGTTCTGTGCTACCCTAAATGTACTTAATTCAGCCTCAATATATCCAGTCAGTGTTCTGTTAATATTTGAAGGTGCAGTTCTGATCATGCTTAATGCTTTAAAATTTTACCTTTATATAGTGGCATAGGATTGTTTATTTGCCAGTTGCACGTTGCACTATCTCAAAATGAGAAATGCCCTTTGATGTTATTCTACCCAGTTTTCCTAAGCACTACATTATTTGCTCAGCATGTGTGTGTCTACATGGCACTAGAGGTTTCTAGAGTTATTGCCTTGCTTTGTGGGTTACTTTATTCACCCCTTTTTAGCGAACTGATGTTATCTTGGCCTCTTCTGATTTGATATCTCAGACCTGGGGAGTATCTCAGGGGAATCAATCAATCAATCAATCAAAATCTTTATTTTATTTATTTTATTTAGTTTTTGTTGTAAGTGCAGTAGATAAATCCTGCCTATTTTTGGGCATGACCCAGGGGAAGGGGATACAGATGAGTGCCAACTGACCTTGAACCAGATTTATCCAGGCGGGCACCATTGAGCAGGGCTCATTTGCAAGATGGACCTGGTCATACAAAAATCATAGTACAGTAACATGGTAAAACATAATGCAACATTATACAAAGAAAAATATACATATATACATCAACATTTGAGTGAGAAGGCCTTTACAACAGATAGGCTCATAACTGGCTACAGCCGGAATGTTCACTTAAAAGGACAGAGAAAGGCAAGAAGAAGGATACCAGCTTAGGAAGAAATGACAGGGTTAGATTAGTTAACTGGCATACTTCAGGGAAGGGGGTGGAACTTGGCCATGGCTAAAGAGAGGCAGAGAAGCCAGTATTTTGGTAGGGAGAGAGAGGCAGGGGCAGAGGCAGGGCCGGAGGCAGGAAGGGCAGTAGGGAAACTGGAAAAAAGGTGAGCTAGTGATGTGGGAAACATTTGCAGGATTTCTTCACAGAGCGGTCATGGAGCAACTTGAAAATATTCAGGCTAACAGGACAGCTCAGCTTCAAGTTTTTTTGCATATTGTTCCACAAGGAAGGCAACGAGAAACTTATGGCAGCTCTGCCGAAATGAGATTTGACCTTAGGTAATTGCAAGGCAATAGGGAATAGCTTCTTAGAGCATAGGCACCTATCACACTCAGGGGAATGAAATCAGAGAAGTATAGTGGGAGCTTGTTGGTAACCGCTCTGAAAGCCCATAGAACGGCATTTCTATTTCTCCTATAATGAAGGGAAGTCCAGCCCACCGCAGTGTACAAGGAGCAATGGTGTGTGGAAAGTGGAAGGCCCGTTATGAACCTGAGTGCTCTGTGGTATAGGGTGTCTAACTTAGCCAGGGCAGAGGCAGTACAATGGCTATAGAGAAGGTCCACGTAATCTATTAATGAAAGGAACATGGCTTGAACCAACCACTGCTTGGCATCCCTAGTAAGGAAGTGGTTAATTCTGTAGAATAGTCCTAGTCTTTGTTTTAGTTTCTTCTGTAGTTCTTTGAGATGTTCAGAGAAGGAGAGCTTGTGATCAAGCCATACACTCAGATATCTGAATTTTGGCACATACTCCAGATTTTCTACAAGTACTGTGGTAATCTGAGGGATAGTCCCAACGCAAGTGGGGTTCGCCACATAGGAGGAAGGGGAAAAGAGCATCGCTTTTGTTTGTTTTGCATTAAGCAGAAGCTTTTTGCTTATGAGTTGGTATTGCAATAGGTTAAATTTGGCATGGAGGTCTTCACAGGCTGCTGCCGGCATAGGACGACATAAATAAATTACTGTGTTGTCAGCGAACAAGTGGATATTGGCCTTATTGATGTTGTCATCAATATTGTTACTGTAAACCACAAACAACAAGGGACCAAGGATAGACCCCTGAGGGAATATTCTGATATCAGATCATGCCCCAGTCACCCTTTCTCAAGCATGTGGCTCATCTACTAGCCGGCGTAAGAAATGGAACCTTAATAATGCCCTTCTTCAACAGGATTCAGTTATACAGTGGTTCAGGCAGGCTATCATTGACTACTACTGTCTGAATAACCCCCCTGACTGCTCCCAAGCTACCCACTGGGAAGCACTGAAAGCAGTACTTTGTGACCTACTGATAGCTTATGCCTCCACTACTAAGAAGCAGCATGATAATACCCTTCAGACTTTGGAACGGGAACTAAAAACTTTAGAATTTGCCATGGCCTGAGATCCTTCTAAAAAAACCCACACTAGAGGGAAAATCAAGCAAATAAAAACTCAAATAGGAGACATATTACAATACAAGACAGATTATGCATTGTATAAGTTAAATCAAAAATATTGGGAGGCCAAAGAACAACCTGGGAAGTTGTTAGCAACCAAGTTTAGGGCTCAAGCAATGGAAAAGTACATACCTGTTATTCACAATCCCCAAGGGTGTAAACTGACAGCACCAACCGATATTAACCAAGACTTCCAATACTTACACTCCTTGTTATACTCCTCAGAGGTAAGCCCTTCTCCAAGCCAATATTCCACCTTCTATTCCAATTTACATTTACCACAGGTTCCAGTCCAATACCTTCCTTCTCTTCCGTCCCAAATTCAGCCAACCAGTGATTCAAGCCATTCAGAGCATGGCCAAAAGGAAGTGTCCAGGCCCAGATGGCTTCCCCACTGAATTCTACTACACATTCAGTGACCTGCTTGCCCCATAATTAGCATTAATGTTCAATGAAGCGTGGGACAGGGGGACTCTCCCCCCCCCTTTTTCACAAGCGATCATCACACTTCTCCCTAAGAAAGGAGAGCATACTTTGCTCTCAGTTCCACTGGATTTTACTGATTAATGTGGATGTAAAAATATCTGCAAAAATATTACCTAAGTGACTGGAACCAATTATGCCGTCTCTTATCCACCCGGACCAGGTAGGCTTCGTTCCGAGGAGATTAGGATTGCAGAACATCCGCAGAACTTTAGACCTTATCTGGTAATCTGGCACTTTATCCCAACCTGCTGCCACCATGTCAATAGATGCAGAGAAGAAATTTGACAGGATGGAATGGGAGTACTCATTTGATGTTCTGGGTCGATTTGGCTTTATGACATCTTTTATCTCCCTGGTATGTCTTTTATCTTCTATATACTTCCCCATTGGCAGCTGTTTGTAACTAATTCACTACTGTCCCCTTATATTCCTCTTCATAGAGGAACTTGATAGGGTTGCTCCTGTCCCTGTTCTTTTTCCTTGTAGCAGTTGAACCATTGGCCTTGAAAATAGTAGCTGACCCTTGTTTTCCAGCAATTGTGGTAAGAAGCTTCCCACACAAAATCTCGTTGTTTGCTGATAACATGAACCTATTTATGACTAATCCCTCAACTTCTCTCCTAGTATAGGAAATATTAGGGGACTACTCTTTATTTATTTATTTTTTTTACCTTGCTTTATGCTCCTGTGCCATGGCACCTGCCTCAGGAGGGAGCCCCCAGCCCATCCCCTGGCATCCACCATCCTGTGCTGATCCATACTCCCAGGGCTTACCCCCCAGGTGGGGCCGGCAGGGTTCCCCAACCCCCACTGGAGACTGGATCCAGTGTGGCCAGTGCCATGACTAGCTGGAAGTGGGGCCTGCGAGGCGCCCTCTGTCATATACTGCGGCACTCCTTCCCTCCATTTTCTCCCTTACGGAGGTGAGGCATGCAAAAACACCCTCGGAGAGATCACACACACGTCCACATGCACTCCTCCAAGCATCTGCCAAATCTCCTCCCCTTTCTGCAGTATTGGTGCACTCCCCCCCAGCCGCTGCTAGGGGCCAGTCAGATGTCGACCACTGGTGACCCCCCTCCCAGGAGAAGTAGAACAGTCCATTGGACACTCAGTCCTTCTCCTCCCCTGCCAACCCCGGCGGCCCTTGCTCGTTCCCGAACACGGGTCGCTGGCATAGCATGAGGTAAGGCATCCAGCACCTCAGCCCTCAGCACCACTGGGCTGGTCAGGACTATTGTTTATTTTTGGGATATAAACTGAATAGTACAAAATCCCAACTGTTCCCCTTAAATGACTCTTGTACTGCTGACCTATATTGGACCTATCGGTTTTATGTCATAACAGTGATTGCGGAATAGCGATTGCCATTTGGGTGAGTGTACTTTCTGAAAATGAATTATGGCAATGTACACTCACAGCAACTAGAAAACCGCACTCCCCTACTTAAGGATTCTCAACTCCAGGAGGGTGTAAAACTTAAAAAAAATTAAAAACCCCGACCCGACACAAAAGACGATCTCACCCAGAATCAAACCCGGCACCCTCCCGACCCTAGCCTGCCACCTACCCACCATGACACATTGCCAGGTTGGCATCTGACTGCTGCACTACACCCCACATACCCTCCTTCCCCTTACGCCTGTCACGCAATGTGGTCCTCCCCCCTTGTGCATGTATGTACAGCGATATCCCGTCGCTGTACTTGCCTACTCCAAATCTGTTCGCTACCCTGCCAGGTAACCCTGTACATAGGTGCCGTGATTGAGCTGCCCTTCTTGAAAACACTCAATCACAGTCGCCTTGTACACGGTATACCCGGCCTATCCCTATCAATGGTCCAGAGATGGAATAGTTTGTCTGGACATCATGCTTAGAGCCACCATTTCAACTAGAATGGTGGCTAACACACAAAATATGCTAGACACATTAGACTCAGACCTGCAACACTGGAAAACCCATATTCTTTCTCTATGGGGCAGGGTCAACACATTGAAACTAATCGTACTCCCTAAACTACAATATGTCTTGGCCAGTCTACCCATCACCCTCCCAGGGATCTTTTTCAGAGACTGTCGGATAAAATGTTGTCTTTCATCTGGGTAGGTTAACTGCCAAAAATAAACTTTAAGACTCTACAATGTCACTGGAAAGATGGGACGGGAAGCAGAAGGTCATGTCAGATAAATCTAATAGATTTCCTTGACTGGGTAACCAAAGTAGTAGACCAGAGAGGGGCTGTGGACATGGCCTACCTAGACTTGAGCTTGGCGAACTGAGGACTTCTTATTTTTATTTGGACAATGAGGTGGTGAGAGGACCTTGTGTCCATTTATTTAAGTTTGAGTGTTCCCTTCACTCCCTGGTCATGAGAAGATTGGGGGGGGAAGGGATGTGTTATTTGTTTTGTTTGAAATTCGAAATGTTTTTATGATTTGTTAAGAATAACATCTATACTTTGTAGTGAGAGTGCCGAAGTATCTTTTTGTTTTCTCCTCTGGCTGTGAGAGAGCTTGGAGGGGGTAAATAATTTTGTTTTATTTAATTTTTGTTTTTTGGTTAAGCTGGGGTGGTGAGAGAACCCTTATATTTATATTTTTATTTTATTTCTGAGTCCTCTCGCTTAGTCCAGATTTGACTTTCTTCAGGGTGGGGTTGGCTTTTTTATTTGTTTATATTTTGATTAAGTTTTGAATTTGTTTGATTTGTTTATGTTGGGGTGGGATATTTATTTTATTCTGTTAAGTTTGATTATTGTGGTGTGTTTGGTGGGTTTATTGATTTTGGTATTAATTGTTTAGTAGTAGCATGTGTCGGCCCTCAGTCCCCATGGTGGTGCACTATTCATCTTCTCTTCACACCCTCCACCCTTTTTATTCTCCCCCTCTCCAATATGATACATATCAGCACTGTAGAGTGCTGGGAATTGTTCGAAGGAGAGGGAAAGGGGTGGGGGGGCTGCGAAGAGGGGAGGATGGACGAGGGGGGCCACCGTATCAGAGTAGTTTGATCCAGAAGGTGCCCTGGGGTGAAATGGAATCCAGATCATGGTTTACCATGTCTGATGCCCATACCCAAGGGCATTACTGAATTCAGTAGGCAGATGGGCCCGACAGCCTCCGAGGTTTGTCCAACTTGTGCGGTGTTATGCAATGCCAGGTCCTTCAGGAATAAGTCTGGCATTATTGCCGATCTTGTTGGCTCAGTGGACTTGGCTTGCATCACCGAGACCTGGCTGGATGAAAATCCAGGCCCTACGCTGGAGGCCATGACTCCGGCCGGGTACTTGCTGATACACTGCCCGAGATTGGACCGTAGGGGTGGGGGTGGGGGGTTGCAGTCTGTTTTAAGACTGAACTGGGCCTCACGAGTGTAGTAGTGGGAGAGACTGAGTTCTTTGAGTGTACAGTAGTAGCGGGTGTAGGTGTTTGAATCGTACTCATCGGGTCTAGTATGATTGCCCGTCATTCATTTTCCTGACCCTGTATTTCCCGCCACCTATTTCTCGTCACTGGATTTCCCGACACGATCTTCGCCCGAATACTGTTTAATTGAAAAATGCTACAAAGTGCTACAGTTATGTTATCACATGCAGGCCAGGAGTGTATCCTCTCAGCTTAGATACCCCTCTCACTCGCAGTATGCTGCGGCCAGCCAGGCTGGGATATCTGGGACTTCCTTTCATGTACAGTAGTTTTCTCAAATTCCGTGGCATGGTCCAGTGTCCAGACTAATTAATATTCACTGTCTCATTTTGCACTCTTTTCCCTCTGGCAGTACAAAGCACCCATGGTGTCAGACAATGTCTAGATTCCAACAATACCATTTTAAAGTGAAGAAAATTTAATCGGAATCTAGCTTGCATTTAACAAATGATTAATTTGATAGAAAATTCTCTCCATGAACGGACTGGATTTGCACCTCTGAGCATGTCATCCTTGCCCTCATTTCTGCAAACTGTCCACACTGTGCATTTTTGAAAGACAAGTGCTGGGGTAACCTGTGCTTGGTGTTAACTCAAGATGGCATACGCTAATACGGTCATAATAAAACGCTTATTAGTCAGCAGTTTCATTTTTTGAATGGGAGTCTGAGTCTGGTTAGCAGGTAAAATAAACATGTTTTTCTGTACTGTCATATGCCACTGTTGCTTGTAGATGGCTGGACATTGTGTGAGCATGGCAGGGCGCGGGGGATGCTGAATGGTGGTGATTTCGGAGCAGAGTTTGTTTTAAAAACCAAAACCAAGAAGCTGCTACGGTCATAGTAAAACGCTTATAGTCTATAGTATAAAAATTAGGATGCAGGGTAGGTAAGGAATAGTGAGGACAGGAGTGTAGAAGTGGGGCTTGAAACGTTCTTTGCAACTGTTCATTCCATTGTGCTGCCACTAAACATTCTGTTAGTTCTAGTTGAAGTTCTAATTTTGCTTATAGTCGGGAAACTGTCAACGGGAAATAATTTAGTCGGGAAAAGTAATGACGAGAAAGTAGTGTTGGTAAACCATATGTCAGGAAACCTCATGCCGGGCAATCGTACAGATTCCTACTCATCTACTGTTCACCCGGGGAAGAGAAACGTTTCCTACAGAAAGTAGCAGACTTCATTGTAGACATGTCGTTTGAGTCACCCAGATTGATGGTTCTGGGCAACTTCAATGCCTGGGTCAACGATGAACTTTTGCAATTTGGTAATCACTCCCTCCAATTAATGACTTCTTTGGGCCTTACACAGGTAGTTTCCACTGCTACCCATAAATCTGGGCACTCTCTGGACTTAGTCTTTCTCCTGGGGATTGATGCATCCAACCTGGGGGTGGAACCAGTCACATGGTCTGATCACTACACCATGAGGTTCAGTTTTTGCACCCCCCTGAGAAGGCCTACCCCTGTGGAGATGATTAGGTACCGCCCCTTATGGGATATTACCTCCCAAGGCCTTGCGGTGGTCCTTGACCTCTCGTCCCCCGTGTTGGTGAGCAGTAATCCAGAGACACTGGTGTCGGCCTATAATATGGCTGTTACAGTGGCTCTGGATTCTATTGCTCCTGTTCATGTGCGCCCCTATCCCTTCACCCCAAGTCCCCTTGGTTTGGTGGGACATTGATGGAGAAGCGGAGACAGGAGCAAAGGTTAGAGCGGTGCAGGCGCAAGTCCGCCCTTGAAGCCAACTGCCTTAGATTGATGGAACATTATTCTGTCTATCAATCCGCAATCACCTGTAAGAAGGTAGAATTCCTGTCCAGGGAGATTGCAGTTGCTTGGAATCAACCAGCTCAGCTGTTTCGAACTGTAGACAGACTATGCAACCCAGCCTGTCTGCAAATTCGAAAAACCTTTTCGCAATTAGAGTACGAGGAGCTTGCTCATTTCTTTGCAACTAAGGTGGCCAACATCAGGGCAGATTTGCATCCAGCAGTCTCTAAGGGTGATGTTGTTGAACAGTGTGAGTTCACAGTACCAAAATTTTCTTGGAGTTTCTTCAGTCAACCTGATTTCATGGATGTCATGAGGATTATCCATAGTGTGCATCCCACAAGCTGTAGTTTGGATCCTGGACTGACCTCCCTAATTTTGGGTTGTAATGACATCATCAGTTCAGTCCTTATGCAAATAGTATGGTGCTCCTTGGAGTCGGGTGAGTTCCCTAGCTCCCTGAAAGAGGCGGTGGTGACACTTCTCTTGAAGAAAGCTAACTTGGACCCAGACTGTTTCTCAAACTACAGACCTATCTCAAACCTTCCCTTTAATGGGAAGGTGATTAAGAAGGTAGTGGCGGCCCAATTGGAAGACCATTTAACCATCCATGACATCTACAAATCCTTCCAATACGGTTTTTGTAAAAGACATAGCACCGAGACTGCACTGGTTTGGGTGCTTAACGATCTTCTGAGGGTGAGAGATCAGAAGAGACATTCCATTCTGGTTCTCCTTGACCTCTCATCAGCTTTTGACACTGTGGATCACTTGGTGTTGATAGCACGCCTGAGGCAGATCTGTGGAATATTGAGAATCGTTCTTCAATGGTTCACCTCATTCCTCACTGGGAGATCACAAAGAGTTGCGTCTGGGTTTTTTTCCTCAAGCCCAACTTCTTTGTTGTGTGGGGTGCCTCAGGGTTCAGTGCTATCTCCCTTGTTATTCGCTGTGTATATGCTGCCCCTCGGAGACATTATAAGATGGTATGGGCTGAGGTTTCCCTGCTATGCAGCTGATACCCAACTATACCTGTCTTTCGCACCCAAACAAGATGGAGCTGTCTCAGTGTTTAACAACTGTATGGAAGAAATCCAGGATTGGATGGATTCTAGTTGGCTGAAGTTGAACTCAGAAAAGACAGAGGTTTTGGCTGTGGACCCGGGGCGTCAGATAGAGGGGTCGTTGGTTGGTATGCCCTCAGGAATTTTCCTTGGTGGCGTTTCATTTCCGACCTTTGAACGGGTGCATAACCTGGGGGTCATCTTGGATGACAGGCTGACACTACAGTCACAAGTGTCAGCAGTTGTCAAGATTTCCTTTTATCATCTAAGGAATATCACCAGAGTTAAGCACCTTGTTCCGTCTGATGCCTTACCAACGTTGGTCCATTCCTTTGTGTCCTCGCGTCTGGACTACTGCAACTCCCTGCACTTTGGGCTTTCTGGGGTTGAAATCTGTCACCTACAGCTGGTGCAGAATGCAGCAGCTTGGGTTTTGACTGAGATAAGTAGGTCCTGTCATATTACCCCGGTGCTACGCGAACTGCACTGGCTACCTATACAGTGGCAGATCACCTTTAAAGTCAGTTTACTGACTTTTAAAACCCTTCATGATCAGGGTCCAGCCTATCTGAAAGAACTTCTGGAACCCCTATTGTCCTGGCCAATCGCTCCGCTCGGCCGATAAGGGGTTACTAGAGATTCCAAGAGTGAGTCTTAAATCATCAGGTTGTAGAGCAATTTCCTATGCTGCACCCACTCTTTGGAATTCTCTACCCTGCCAGTTGTGGGAGTGCACCTCCATGGAGGAATTTGAGAGTGATCTGAAAACCTATTTTTCACAAACGGCCTTTTTGGATGGCTGATTGTATTGAAATTATTAATTTGCTGTGGTTTTATCTGTGTTTATTATTGAATTCTAATGTTTGATTTTATTGTTTTAATATGTACAGCACCTTGAAAAATGAAAGACGCTTTATAAATAAACATATTATTATTATTAAGGCATTTGACACAGTCCCACATAAAAAATTAATAAACAAGTTAGCCAGCCTGGGAATGGGTCCCAGGGTGGTAGCCTGGGTAAAAAATTGGCTGGACAACAGGAATCAGAGGGTAATAGTAAACGGAGTCTACTCCGAAGAAAGGGGGGCTACTAGAGGGGTACTGCATGGTTCAGTACTGGGACTGGTCCTTTTTAATGTCTTTATAAGTGACATTGCAGAGGGACTGGAAGGAAAAGTATGCCTCTTTGCAGACGACACAAAGATCAGCAACAAGGTTGATACACAAGGAGGGGGTGGAAAGGATTAGAAGAAACTTGGCAGGGTTGGAGGAATGGTCAAATGTATGGCAGCCTAAATTCAATGCAAAGAAGTGCAAAGAATTGCACCTGGGAAACAAAACCCCAGGGGAAGAGTACACAATGGGGGGGGGTGAGGTACTAACAACAACAAAAATGGAAAGGGACCTCGGGGTAGTCATATCAGATGACCTAAAGGTAAGCAAGTAATGTGAGAAAGCAGTAAGGAGGGTTGGGAGATACTGGGATGTATAGGGAGAAGCATCACCAGTAGAAAACAGGAAGTTGTTATCCCTCTGTACAGACAGTTGGTGAGACCACATCTGGAGTACTGTATGCAGTTCTGGAGACCCCATCTCTGCAAGGATATAGACAGGATGGAGGCAGTCCAGAGGAGGGCAACTAAAATGATGCAGGTTCTGCACCAGAAGCCATACGAAGAGAGATTAAAGGAGCTTAATATGTATACCCTTGAGGAAAGGAGGGAGAGGGGGACATGATAGAAACTTTCAAGTACCTCAAGGGAATCAACTAAGTCCAAGAGGGTAGCATCTTTCAAAAAAGAGATGTGCAGAAAAGGGGCACAATTTGAAGATCGAGGGGACAGGTCAGGGGCAATGTGAGAAAGTATTTTTTCATGGAGAGGGTAATGGATGCATGGAATGGCCTTCCTGAGGAGGTTGTGGGGTCAAAAACAGTGGGGGAATTCAAGAATGCATGGGACAGACATAAGGCAATTCTGATGGGGGTTAGGAAGAGGTAGGCTGTTGGTTAACTGAGATCTGCAGCTTATCCAATAGGTAGGGAAATGGACAGACTGGGTGGGCCAAGCGATCCTTATCTGCCATCGGAGTCTATGCTTCTAGGATTTGGGCTGCCTGACTTGAAACTCTTTTATGAACATACTGTACCATGATGTGTCAGGCTGTAATCAGCTACGCTCCATACCTGGTACATCTGGCCTCAAGATGGATTCTTCTGGAGCTGGCTCAGGACCAACTGCCTACGTCCTTTTCCCTTATATTCCTGGGTTGGTCTCTTTGCACTACTGTCTCCCCTTGTCCGTGCTACACTAGGCATAGCTTGGCTAAATATAACGAATAAATACGTTGGAACCCTCAGATGGCCCCCTCCAGACTGTTGTGGCAAAACCCAGACTTGCTCATTGAATGCCACCCTATCTACTGGAGAGATTGGGAAGCCAGGGGCATTACAGTGTTTTGGGATATGTATGATCCTCAAATAAGCCTCCTTTATGCATTTGAAAATCTCCAGACCTGTTACCACTTTCCCCGCTCCTGCTTCTAGAGGTATTTGCAATTGAGAGTTTTCCTCAAACACAAGGTTCCGAAGGATCTGACTCTCCCACAACGTTTGGCACTTGATCAGTGAATCACCTCATTGAATGGTGCACAGTACTCATGGCCAAACTTAAATGCCTCTGACAATGTAGTCTCCTCCCCCTCCCCAACAGGCCCCAGGGCAAAATGGGAACTCAAGCTGGGTATCACAATTTCTCCTCAGAAATGGGCCCAAGTCTGGCCAAATGCATACATGGCCTGGCATGAATTTCAGGCAAATTCGCTACAACATAAAATTCTTCACAGGGCTTACAGGACCCCTATCTGACTCTATGGGGTAGGCCTGCTGGACCACAGTGACAGTTGGAGATGTTCCTCGCTGCAGGTGACATTAACACATATCCTTTGAACATGCCTTATCTTTTTTTATAAGAACAACTTTATTAATGTTCAAAGAAGTTATACAAAATCAATTTTAGAAACACGACCTTGCAAACTCACAAAGAAAATAATCCACCAAACTATTATACAATACTGTTCAAATAATAACATAAAGGTAGTATTGAGCCCTTATAAGAGTAACCATAATGAAAATAAAATTAAAACCAACCATAAAGATAACTATACACAAAGATCATCCACCGTGATATGTGCTATACTTAAAAGAACAAAGTGACTCCATTAAAGGTAACACTAATTAACAAATTAAAAGAACAATGGCAAACAATGAGAAAAACTCAGAGGAAGAATTGGAGGAACCATCGTGGGAGTCTGGCAATCCAAAAAGGGGACCGAAAAACTTGGGATCTGTACGATTACCTGGCATGAGGTTTCCCGACATATGGTTTACCGACACTATTTTCTCATCATTACTTTTCCCGATGAAATTATTTCCTGTTGACAGTTTCCCGACTATAAGCAAAATCTGAACTTCAACTAGAACTAACAGAATCTTTAGTGGCAGCACAATGGAATGAACAGTTGCAAAGAACGTTTCAAGCCCCACTTCTACACTCTTCTCCTCACTGTTCCTTACCTACCCTGCATCCTAATTTTTATACTATAGACTATAAGCGTTTTACTATGACCGTAGCAGCTTCTTGGTTTTTGGTTTTAAAACAAACTCTGCTCCGAAATCACCACCATTCAGCACCCCCCCCCGCGCCCTGCCATGCTCACACAATGTCCAGCCATCTACAAGCAACAGTGGCATATGACAGTACAGAAAAACATGTTTATTTTACCTGCTAACCAGACTCAGACTCCCATTCAAAAAATGAAACTGCCGACTATAAGTGTTTTATTATGACCGTAATAGCGTATGCCATCTTGAGTTAACACCAAGCACAGGTTACCCCAGCACTTGTCTTTTAAAAATGCACAGTGTGGACAGTTTGCAGAAATGAGGGCAAGGATGACATGTTCAGAGGTGCAAATCCAGTCCGTTCATGAGAGAGAATTTTCTATCAAATTAATCATTTGTTAAATGCAAGCTAGATTCCGGTTAAATTTTCTTCACTTTAAAACGGTATTGTTGGAATCTAGACATTGTCTGACACCATGGGTGCTTTGTACTGCCAGAGGGAAAAGAGTGCAAAATGAGTCAGTGAATATTTATTAGTCTGGACACTGGACCATGCCACAGAATTTGAGAAAACTACTGTACATGAAAGGAAGTCCCAGATATCCCAGCCTGGCTGGCTGCAGCATACTGCGAGTGAGAGGGGTATCTAAGCTGTGAGGATACACTCCTGGCCTGCATGCGATAACATAACTGTAGCACTTTGTAGCATTTTTCGATCAAACAGTATTCGGGCAAAGATCATGTTGGGAAATCCAGTGACGGGAAATAGATGGCGGGAAATACAGGGTCGGGAAAATGAATGACGGGCAATCATACTAGACCCAAAAACTCCCCCTATGGAATAAATGCGGGGTCAACACTAATTTTATGAAGTACCCATCACTTCCAGATCTCACTAAAACAGATAATTGATTTAAATAAACATGACTACATCGCTCCTGTCTATTAATAGTTTCAACAAGCATCTCCTAATTAGTCACCTGGGGGTGAGGTGGGACTGAAGCCATAACTGGGTGATCACTTTTTTTTGCCCAAGTCAATAAAATGAGCAAAAGTTTAAGCTGCCTACCCCTTACCAGAAAATCTCCCATGGGGACATGTAACAGAACCAGCTCTGGAGTTAATTCAGTAGTAACATTAACAATTTGAATTATAACGTGAGAAATACTGTACCTGACCAAAATAAAGCCAAACATGGGCAAAACCAAAAAATATAACTTTTGTCTGTGACAGACTTACCACATTGTCTCCAAAAGGTTCCAGTGGTGGGCCCAAATAGGAGAGAGAGAGAGAAGAAACCATAGCCTTAAGGTAGCGTATACTGCACTTCCATGCAAACTCCTTGAAAAACAGTGCCATGGATAACCTATGTGTGGGCAAAGCATATGTCTCCCAGTGAATAAAATCACATTCTACATGAAAGTCTGCCAACCTCCACCGGAAAACCGAAGGGTAGAATCAGTATTAGAAGAACTAAGAGCTATATAGAAAGCGCCATTCAAGTGTTCCTGCAACTCTCCAAGCTGACAAGACATAAACAAAAGTAACAAAGGAGTCCAGGGGCCAGAAATAAACCTAGACCAATATGGGACATGCCCTACCCTTGATCACTACTGGACAAACATATGGTCCATCTGCACTAAAGTTTTGTCAGGTTTAGGGGTACGAGCCCCACAGTTGGCGCTACTTGGTCTTCACAATGCATTATGACCCTGTCCAAACTCCAGCTCTTACGGCTTAATGGGGCTTTGGCTGCTGCCAAGCGAGTACTTTTGTGACATTAGTGGGATCCGGACCCCCCCCCGGTCATCTGAGGAATGGTTTAACTTACTTGCACTAACAGCCCAATATGAAAGAACTGTGCATCGAACAGTAGACAGACTATCAGAATATCAAAAAATATGGGCTCCTTTCCTGAATACTTTTCCCAGGGTCTCTTTTCAGCACAAACCTAATGGCTGAGACCTGAACATCCCTTTCTCCTAGCTATAAGTTCCAAAAAAGTATAGTATAGTCCTACCCAATGTTTAGACAAATTCTTTATAAACCAATAAACACAAAAGAAATAAATAAATAAAATAAAAGTCTAGAGAAGCATACTGCTTATTGTAGAAGGCATCCTCAGACTTTCACATCTTGGTGGGAGTCTCTTTTTACCCTTTTGTCGATTCAGTTGGGGTGCACTTGTTTTTTTTTTTAATTGTTTTTTTAACCAGGTATAGCACACTAAGCTGAAAGCTTTTTAACAGGAGCGACCCGGGAGCACAAGGAAATTAAGTGACTTGCTCAGGGTCACACAGTATGCAAGTAGAAGCTGTAGGATTCAAACCCAGGTCTGGTCTGTTGGATGTCACCAGATTTGCAGCTCAGAGCCTTAGACCACTGCACTATATTGCCTCCTGTCACTGGTTCATGACCAACTGTTTTGTTGAGCTGTTTCCTTTTTCCCATATCACCAATGGGGCTGAGCTGTGGGAGAGGGTAGGGTTGGGGTTGGGGGGTTTAATGTATCTTCATTGTTTCTAGCTTTAACTCGTTTCCCTCAGGGGTTTGTTTAGCACTGTTGCTTATGTGTTTTTCAATAAGCACCTGTACAGAGCACTGTATGATTTGTTGGTGTTTTTTTTTCTTTGTTTATTATTGTTGTTAAACATTTTTATAAAGTATATTTAATAAAAAAAAAAAAATAAACCAAGTCATCTTTGCATTTCTGTGATTGACTACTACCCCACGATTGGGTTACCTTCCTTCCAGACAAACTTGAGCTTTCCTATGAGGGCATGTCCCACCCGGCATGGGATCAATATGTTGTCGACATTATGTGGTTGAAAACTGCACAGTCATAACGGCGAAATCAAAGGTAGCGCTTAATGACTGCAACAAAAACAGTGAGTACTATCTTTGAAAGCTGGGCACAAAAGAAAAATATTTATATTTGAGGGGGGCTCTGCCCCCACACCCTCAGTTATGGGGGGCTGCACCCTCCAAACCCCCCATTTAAATAACCAGCTCTGGGGGGGGGATAAACTCAGGGATGGGGAGAAATCTTGGGGGGGTCTTGTGGAGGGGAAAGAGACACAAGTCCAAAAAAAACAATACAAGTATATATCCCGGGATGGTGAATCGGATCCTTCTTCACTGCCCTACCTGCCTGTGGATGTAGCCTCTGAGCTATGGCAGCTGCTTGGCCACAACCTGTCAACCAAGGGATTTGACCTCTTTCCCTAAAGGCAACACAGTTACAGGGATAGCGGTAATGTACCTTTGCTATTCTACCCCTGTAGCTATCTTGTCTTTAGCTGTTTTGACCACATTGTTTTTCATGCACAGTTCTTGCAGTAACATATTGACCTGGTACTGTCCCACCCCTCCTCCCCGCCACTTTTTCATCCTCATTTATGAAAGGGCATTCAGAACATATAAGAAAACACAGGGAGGAGGACAGGGAGACCTACAGAGAGAATCTGAAGGTAGCAGAACAGAGGATTAGGAGAGCAAAAGCAGATGCAGAAGAGAGAATTGCTAGACAGGCCAAATAGGGAAATAAAACTTTTTTTAGATGAGACAGGGTATAGTACAAGTGAGGGGGAGTTCAAGTAGAGGATTTTGAAAAGGCAGAGGTGCTTAATAGTTACTTCTGCTCGGTCTTCATGGTGGAGAGGGAGGGAAGGGGACCCAAGTTAAGGGGAGGGGTAAACAAAAGGGTGGATCCTAGCCAGTTCAGTGAAGACAGGGTAAGAGAGTAACTAGGAAGGCTGAAGGTGGACAAGGCAATGGGGCAGGATGGATTACATCCTAGGGTACTCCGGGAACTTAGGGAGGAGCTGGCCACACCACTGACTAGGCTGTTTAACTTGTACCTGGATACAGGGTGGGTACCAAGAGACTGGATGGAGGCTGATATGGTGCCACTACACAAGGGGGGCAGCAGGGAAGAGGCAGAGAATTATCACCTGGTAAGCCTCACCTCGGTGGGTAAGGTGATGGAAGTACTAATAAAGGAAAGGGTGGTAAACTGTCTTGTGGACAGCGGACTACACGACGACAGGCAGCACGGTTTTACAAATGGGGGTCATGTCAGATGATCCTAATAGAGTTATTTGATTGGGCTATGAAGGTGATCGATCGGGGGAAGGGGCAGTGGATGTGGCCTGTCTGGACTTCAGAAAGGCCTTGGACACTGTCCCTCACAGAAGGCTGGTTAATAAGCTAGAAAGCTCATGGGTTGGACAGAAAATAACTAGGCGGGTGGAAAACTGGTTGAAGGATAGAAACCAGAGGGTGGTGGTTAATGGGGTGCATTCCAAGGAGAAGGGAGTGATGAGTGGGGTGCCACAGGGGTCGGTACTTGGACCCATCCTATTTAATATTTATATTAGCGATATCGCAGAGGGACTGGAGGGGAGGGTTTGCCTGTTTGCAGATGATATGAAGATCTGCAATAGGGTGGACACCCCAGCGGGGGGGGGGGAGGCCATGAGGCAAGACTTGAAGATTCTGGAAAGGTGGTCGGAAACATGGCAGCTGAGATTCAATGTCAAGAAGTGTATAGTAATGCACATGGGGAACAGAAACCCACAAGCCATATACACACTGGGGGGTGAGGATATTAGGCCAACAGAGCAGGAGAGGGATAGTGGGTTATTATTTCAAATGACCTAAAGGTGAGCAACTAATGCAGCAAGGCAGTGGGCAAAGTAAATAGAATGCTGCTTAGCATAGGGAGGGACATAACTAGTAGTAGGAGGAGGGAGATACTGATGCCTGTTTATAAAACCATGGTGAGACCTCACCTGGAGTATGGGGTCCAGGTCTGGAGGCCGCTCCTACGCAAGGACATAGACCAGATTGAAAGAGTTCAGAGACAGGCTACCAAAATGGTGCATGGTATGGATAGGAAGCTCTATAAAGTGAGGTTGAGGGCATTGGATCTGTACCCATTGGAGCCTAGAAGGGAGCGGGGGGACATGTTAGAAACATTTACATACATGAAGGGGATTAATAAGGTGGGGAGCTTATTTACAAGGAAGTTAAATGCAAGAACTAGAGGACATAGTTTTAGATTAGAAGAAGGCAGATTTAAGGGCAATGTGAGGGGGTGTTACTTCACGGAGAGGGTGGAGGAGTCATGGAACAGACTACCAGAGGAGATGGTGGACACTGCCATGATGGAAGGATTTAAGAGGGCATGGGACAGACATAAGGGGTTGACCAGGGGGCGGATGGGGATGTCCTTTGGAAAGGGTGATGAGTAGGAAGGGGAAAGGGGTAGACTAGATTGGTCAGAGAGGTCCTTTTCTGCTGCCAGAGTTCTATGATTCTATGAAGTAACAAATACCACCCACTAACTCCCCTGACATCTACTTTACTCCATCATAACAGATGCTAACAAACACACTGAACCTTTCCTGGACTTCTTAAGTACTTTCTTCTTCCCCTTCTCCCCTCTCCTCTCTGCCTATCATTAGGTTCCTGTTGGAATAGGGGGCAAAATAATTGTATGTTATGCTTTTTATGTTGATTTGAGCAGGTACTTTTTTTTTTCACTAGAGGTACTGTTTAGTAGCAATTTTATTGTTTTAACGATGTTCTTTCCCTTTCGCACAGTTTATGACTCATGGGATCCTGTTATTGCCTAGGTTTTATAGTTTCAAATCTATGTAGCCTATCAAGTTAATTAGCTAATGTTATATGCTTTCTATTAAAGATATCCAGGTTAAATATAGAAGTTACATTGTTAAATTCACATTCAGTATAGCCCTGAGGGACTGAATTATTGATTGCTGCCTACTATAATCCTGAGCAGGATCCACCTCCCGTGGCACTACTCCTCCTTGGCAGGCACCGCCTGCAGCTCCTGCCCTGACTGAAGATTGCTGCCTATAGCCCTGAGCAGGCTCCTCCTCATCAGCTGCCACCTGCGGCTCCTGCCCTGACCAAAGGTAATCACACATTTTGATTCCTCGTGCCTGGAACCTGATTGGCTGGCCACTTCTGCCCTGGCTTCTGACTCTGCGGCTCTGCTTATCCTGGTTTCTGCCATCTCTCTCTCTCTCTCTGTAGATCCTCCTGTTCCCAGCAGAAATTCAAAATTTTCTTCTGCCCACGCACCACCACTCTGACATTCTTTAAATGGTCTTGGCTCAGCAAGACCCCGCCCACTCCTTCCAGCTACCCAATCAGTCGATTTGGTAAGCTCCTGCGTCTCTACTTTGTTCTCAGTGTTTCTTTTTTTTTTTTTATTTGCTGTTAAATTGTTTATTCACATTTTAAATTTTTTACAAAAATCTGGATCAGACAAAAAGGTAAACAAAAAGGGTGCGAGTTGTTGGTTACAGATACAACTCGACAGCAGATATGTATTTCAGTAATGGCTTTAGTATGTACCTGCCAGCCTGTCTGTGACAGACCAATCAGGCTTCGGGTTCCTGGAGAGGCAAGGCTTCCATGCTCCACTACTGACCGTCAAGGTAATCTTAGAGGGTTTGGGTGCTATCAAGGATTCTGACACCCTAGATGAAGTCAAACACAAAGAACCACTGTTCTACACAATAACAAATTCAACTATTTACAATAGGGATTACAGCTGGTCATATTATTGCATTGATATGCCATTGCTTGGGAAAACTACCATAGGGTATAGCCAATGGTCATAAACCTGGGATTGAGGCTTACTATAGGTCAGTTAGCTCACTCCAGTTTTGGGAGTAATGTATCTAGTGAATGGGGTCCAACATTCTTCATATATCTGTGTGGAATTTTTGGTGAGGTGAGAGAGCCAATCCATGGTGGCTACCTGTGCCATAGATGCCAAGAGTTCTTGGGGGTTGGGGGTCTCTGCAGTTCACCACCTACATAGCAGGAGGTGTTTGGCTTGCATGGCCCATATGGTCAACCATCGGTGTTCTATATCCCTGAGATGAGGGCCTCTGACTTCATTCCCAGAAGTAGGAGGGAGGGAGACCTAGGAACTGGTGTTTGTAAGACCTGGGTCCCCACCTCACAGATATAATCCCATGTTTGTTATATCAGGGGGCAGGACCAAATAATATGCAGGAGATTTCCTGATTGGGAATTGCATCTCCAGCAGAGACTTGAGTTCAGTAACCCTGCCTTGTGTAATACCACAGGTGTACGGTACCAAGAATGGAGGATTTTGTTTTGAATTACCCTGCTTTTTACATCGGTAAAGTATTTTTGAGCAGATTTCCAGCATTCCTTCCACTGTTTTTCCATAATTTCATATTGCAGGGTTGCCTCCCATTTCTGTTTGGATTTTCCAGATTGACTGGGTATAATGTTCCTAAGGGTAGCATAGATGAGACTGGCTATACCCTTTTCTTTGGACAGCCAGAAGGGGAGTGCTTGGGTTTCCCCTTGAGGTATGCAAGCTATATATTCCTGTGTCATGCTTCGGAGTTGTAGATACCTCCAGAAGTCAGAGGGGGGAAGTGACCACCGGGATTGTAAGTTGGAAAAGGTGTTGATCACCATAGAGGCTGGGATCATCAGTCTTCTATTTTGATTATACACTTGGATTCCCACCCCCGCCAATGAAATGACTTTTTGCCTATACACAGCTTGTCATTGCCCCACAGTGGGGTCAGCTTGACTAGGGCTAGGTTCGTCCTGAGCCTTCTCCTCATTTTGGCCCAACATTGCAAAGAAGCACCTATGGTGGGGTGGGATTTGAGCCCCACAGGGGGTATATTGTACACCAAAAGGCCCAAGGAGGGTTTCCAACTGACAGCTAGCTCTATGTCCACCCATTGGGGTTTAGGCTTGTTACTTGGTTTAAGCCATTGCAAGGATTGTGCCATGTGAAAGGCCCATGTATAACCCTCGAACCCCAGAAGACACCACCCTCCCTCACTCCAATGGGTCCTCAGTTTATTCCTGCTGTATCTGGGGAAGGGGGTTCCCCTTCCACAGGAATCTGCCTATCATTTTATCTATCTTCTGTGTCCAGGACAGGGGAAGGGAGAGGGGGATATGTGCTAATATGTAAAAAAATTTTGGAGCCAGGATCATCTTGATTGCTGCTATCTTCCCGGCCAAGGTTAGGTGGAGTTTGCTCCATCTGGACATGACTTCCGTTATGTTTGTCAGGAGTGGCTGGAGATTTTGATCCCATAATTTGGCCAATTTGATAGTAAAATGGATGCCCAAGTATGTAATACCCTCTCCTGCCCATTTTAGTCCGGTGTTCCCCAGGTCTTGGGTTGTGCATCTAGGGTTTAGCGGGAGCACCTCCATTTTAGTTTGATTAAGGCTAAGTCTGGATAGTTCCTTGAAGTTTTGAAGGGTATTCAACAACAGAGGCAGAGTTTGGGGCAATTCAGAGAGCAGGACCAGAAGGTCGTCTGCATACATGAGAGCCCTGTATTCTTCTCTGCTTACTGAGATCCCTTGCATTCCCCTGCCCTCCCTTAGTATGGCCGCTAATGGATCTACTGCTAAAATGAACAATAGGGGGGGATAGAGGGCAGCTCTGCCTGGTGCCTCGTGTTAACCCAAATGGGGGAGAACAGGGTGGAGTTGGTCAGGAGTTGGGCGGAGGGGGAATTGTATAGAGCTGCTACCCATGTCCAAAAGCTCAGCCCGATTCCCAGCTTCTCAAGAACGGCCTAGAGGTAGTCCCATTCTAGGGAGTCAGAGGCCTTTTCAAAGTCAATAGCTAGTGCAGCTGCTGGGGTGTTAAGGGTTTGGGCCATGTATGACAGATTGACCAGGGGTCTGATATGGTCTGCACTGTACCTACCAGGGACAAAACCCACCTGTGAGGGGTGTATCAGCTGCGGTAGTAAAGGCCCTAACCTGAGGGCCATAGCTTTGGTAAATATTTTGCTGTTGTCATTGAAGAGGGAGGGAGACATGGGATCTTTCCCCTCCTTTGGCAGCACTGTGAACATTGCCTCCCTCATAGTGGGAGGCAGAATCCCATTTGCTTCTGCCTCAACATATGTTTGTTGTAGGATGGGGGCTATAAGTTCTGATAAAGCCTGCCAAAACTCCACTGTATACCCATCTCCCCCTGGTGCCTTCCCTGGTCTAAGGGATTGTATGGCCTTCTCTACTTCTTCAACTGATAGAGGTGCATCCAGCTGTTCAGCTTGCTATTCAGTTATATTGGGAAGGTTAACTGACTGGAGAAAAGTCTGAATAGCTTGGGGGCTGCCTGTCCTAGAGGAAGTATAGAGGGAAGTATAATAGGCAGCCATAACCCTGTTCAGCTCGGTATCTTTTGTGTGCACCACCCCATTGGTATCTCTCAACCCAGCAATGTGTCTCTCCATTTGCTGCTTCCGCAGCCTGTACACCAGGACTTTCTCTCCTCTCTCCCTCCCTTCCCAATATTTGTGTTTCAGCCGTAGGATGGATATCTCTGCTTTCCTTGACAGGAGAGAGTTAATTTCCATTCGGATACCTTACACCTTCCTTCGCAGGGGATCCGGTTGGGTCTTCCTTCCCTGATCTTTTCTGATGTATTTCCACCCTCTGTAACTACTCTTCTAAGTCTTTCAATCTCTGTTCCTGCCTCCTTCTCTGTGCCCCTGCACATCCAATGATTCTATCCCTCATTGTGGCTTTGTATGCCTCCCATGTGTTCCGTGCAGTGGTGTCATGGATGGGATTTTCCTGGAAAAAGAGCTTCATCTCCGCTTGGGCCCAGGTGATGAAGTCTTTATCCTTAACCAACAAGGGGTCTAGTCTTCATTAGGTGGAGGTGGGGGGCGGCGGTCCTCAGAGAATGGTCATCTGGACTGGGGCATGATCAGAAATTATTATGGGAAGTATGGCGGATGTCATAGCGGCCTGAGTGAGTTGTGGAGAGGTTAGAAAATAGTCGATACGACTATAGGACCCATGCACCGGGGAGTAGAAGGAGTAGTCTCACCCCCTAGGGTTCAGTATCCACCAGACATCTGTCAGCCCTTGGTCAGCCATCCAGGTTAGCAAGGCTTGCCATCCTTTCCCATGGGGGTTCCCACCCAAAATTACATTTTTATCCATTAGTAGATCCAGAACCAGGTTGAAATCCCCTCCTATTATAGTGGGGATCTGGTTTTTAGATATGTTAAGTAGGGTTTGGGAGGTATGGTGGAAGAAAGCCGGGTCATCTTCATTGGGACCATACAGATTCTCTAACAGGATCTGTCCTGTGGGGGTTTAAAAAATTCCGAATACCCACTTACCCTGAGGGTCAGCCTTTGCCATGACAAGGGACCATCGCAACTGTTTATGTATCAGGACTGCCACCCCATGCTTCTTAGTCCCTGCTGAGGCATGGATCAAGGCTCCCACCCAGTCTCTCTTTAAGAGTTTCTTAGTAAGCTTCGTTTCTTGCAGAAACGCCACTTGAGTCTTAATCTTTTTTAGGTATGACAGCACCTTTTTCCTCTTCACCGGTGTGTTCAGCCCCCATACATTCCAGGTAGAACATGTTAAATTAGCCATATTCATAGTGCACTGGGAAAAATGGGAGTCGAGTTAGCTGTAGTTGACCGGTGAGAGGAGAAAGGTGCCGCATGTCGAAAAAGAGGCATTGAGAGTTCAAGGAGGCCATCAACTCAGGGGTTATGTGAAATTCCAAATTTCTTGATTGGGAGGTCTCCGGATTCTCCTCCCATGCCACTGTATGAGCTTGCTGACTGTTGGGGTGGGTGCCCCATCACTGCAGGAATTCAGGGTACTGACCTTTAACTGAATGTCAGAGCTTTGCCAGCATCTTTGCCCATTAATACCAGTAGATTGTACCCGACATAAGCATGAGACTGGCCTACACCTGTGCATTCCGTCTCTGTTATCTTTATATAATGTAACATCACTGTCCCCAAAAAGTTCAAAAAACCAAAACATGCACAAAAACATATTTACATTTTGCACTACTGGGCCTAGAAAGAACCACCTGGCATCTGTGATCGTCTGCCCGTTTTGGCTAAGCATAAAGCTACCAACAGTCCCTATTTTCCCAGGACAGTCCCTATTTTAGGCAGCATATCCCAGTGTCCCCACAAGTTTTGCAAAATGTCACTTTTGTCCTGGTTTTTGCTTACTTGTCCCAGTTTTGTCCCTTTTTTTTTTTTTGCTGACTGCTAATCCGGGAATGACAGTTATTTCAGCACCACTGTGGCACTGCTCAAACTGGACAACAGTTTGCAACTTCAACCCTTGCGTCTATGTTGCATCGCAAGCATGTCAGCAGGAGTACAGTAAAGCATGTTCCTTCTTGTTAGGTTAGACTGGGTGGTAGTGCAAACAAGTGCATGTGGACGTCTGCCTGCCAGCAGCGGAGAGGGACTCCAGGCAGAAGAGACCGGCAGCAGTGAACTAAGGTACCCAAACCTGATCAGCTGCAGGGAAGTGGGTGAAAACAATCTGGTGTGGTGGTGGGGGTCACTGAAGTGAAGTTTGCTCAGCAAATGAGGGGAGTGTAAGCAGGTTGGGATGGAACTGTCAGGAGGAGCAATACATGTAGCTTGAATGTCTGAACGCAATTTAATGCAGGTTTGTTTGTAATAAACTTTCTGTACATCATGATTTGGAACTTGCTACAGCAGAATGTTGCATTGTTTTAATCTGGATGTTTGCTACCAGTGTTACTATGGGGCGGCATGGCCAGAGCAAGCAGCAAAATTTAATTGATTGTGTGCAGCATTGTCTGCGGCAGTGCCTGTGAGAAAGACACGGTGGTGGGGGGGGGCATGGTCAGGATGAACCTTGTCCCAGTTTAAGACCTCGGAAAGTTGGTAGCTTTAGCTAAGCAAGATCTGCTGGGTGGCACCTAATGGTGTAGTGTTCAAGTTTGTCACTGGTTCAGTGCTTCCACATTCCTCCCCTGCTAAGTTGAACCGAGGGGGGGGGGGATCAACCACTCAGCACAGTTAAGGTGTGCAGCTACCCAGTCTGGTCCATGTTTAGGGCTTGCTCTGAGATCTGGATTATCTGTGCGAACTGTTTCTTATACCCTCTGATATGGGGGGGAATCGAGGACAGAACATAGGAATATGATCAGGTGGTCTGCACATGGGGTGGTGAGACCTAGGAGAGCAAGTGAATCGTTGTGTTTTAGGTCACTCTATGGGGGGGCAAGGCCATGCAGAGTAGCAAGTTGCAGCCGTGTCTGGACTCTATCTGATTGAGAAGATTATGTGTTGAGAAAGGTTAAGGGTAGGGCAGATATTGAGCCCTACCACTTCATCATACCCCCCCACCGAGGTTTGCCAAGCAGAGCAACTCTCCCCCCTCTTCTCTCTCACTGCCTCACCATCCGTGTCCACCCTTGTGACTCCTTTCCCCCTCATTCCAAATGAGGCGTCTGTTTTTTTTTTTGTTTTGTTTTGTTTGTTTTTTTAGTCTGGGGAGGTGGGTCATCCTGGGGGGGCAATTCCCTCTGAAGGCTACAATCCAGCTACCCTGCTAGCCTATTTGCCTGTCTTGGATCCTTGGGTAGCCTCTTGCCCCACATAGGATCTTTACCCCTCCAAACTATCTTCCTCTCAGTCTAGGCTCTCCGGCTTCCTTCCCATTTTGCTTCCCCCCCTCGGCTCCCAAGTCTTACTCCCCACAGTCCTGTGCCAGATCATTATCAATTATGGAGGAGGTGATCTCCAATGGGGCAGAGGGCAGTAGATTAAAATGCCCTGAAAGGGCTTAAGTCTCAGTGTCCTGGAAATCTTCTGCACCATTGTGGCCACCCTGTTTTGGCCACTATCAAAAACAAAGAGAGATCACCTCCCCTCCCTCCCCACATTATTACAGTATTGCATTACTTATCTAATGGGACTTCTGCTGCTCCTTGTTGGTCCCAAGGATTTCTGGACCTGGGTCGCTATTCTGGTTCTGCTTGCTGCTCTTCGTGGTCTTCGAATACTGTGCCGGGGGGTTGCTGCATCACAGGAGGGCCTACTTCTTCTCCTTTTCCTGAATTGTATTCCGGAGATGAGTGTGGTCTGAATGAATGGGTCATTTCCATCTCGGGTTCCTCTTCTGTATGCTGGCATCTGGTAGACGGGGATGGGGATTGTAGGGCCTCACAGTGATTCACCGTCATGTATTTTACCAGGGCAGTACTTTCCTCCTGTTGCTGGTTTTGTACTCTTTCTGCATACTGCGGCCCAGTCCTCACCAAAGGATGATCCCATTTTCTGTGGCTGTCCCTCACTGTCCGTTTTCTGCTACGCCGTGGGACTGCCTCCTGGTTCTCAACTGGAGTCCCCTCTGTTATGTGCATTCCATCCTGTTCAGCAGGGTTAGCATGTTCAGGAGGGCCAGTATGCAGCCTGCAACTCCTCTCCTTGTCCGGGTGTTTCAAGAAGGCCTCCAGTGCTTCTGGCATTTCAAAGTACAGTGGGACCCCGTTTTTCACTATCCGCATAGTGGCTGGGTACCGAAGGGAGTATTGTATGCCCATTTTTTGCATAGTATGCTGGGCTTGTGTATACTCCCTCCTTTTATTGGACAGCTCTTTTGAAAAGTCCTGGTTAATAGAAATGGGATGGCCCTGTCAGTTAAGACGGCCCACTTCTCGAGATTTTTGTAAAATGTCCTGTCTGGTATTGTATGAAAGGAGTTTCATCAAAATTGCCCTCGGCATCCCTCCTTTCTGTGGGGCAGGGGCGAGAGTCCTGTGCGCCCATTCTATCTCTAATTGGAAATCTTCTTGTAAGCCTAAAATTTCAGGGAGGGCTTGCTGGAGGAATCGGACCGTGTCCCGCTTTTCCAATGCCTCTGGAAACCCCAGCAGGTGCAGGTTGTTCCTCCTGCTACGGTTCTCCAGGTCACCCACCTTGGCGAGTAATTCCTTTATTTTAGTCTGCTGGTCCCTTTGAACCCCCAGGATTTGATCGGTCATCAAAGTTTGAGACATTGCCTGCTGTTCTAGCTTCACCATCCGTCCGTCCAGGCGTTGTATTGCCTGGGTAGCATGTTGAGATGCCTCCATCACTGCATCCCTGCAAAGACGGAGCCTCTTGAACATGGAGTTAAAGTGACCCAAGTCGAGTGTTGGGCTCGACACTGCCACCATACTGCAGGCCTGAACTTCAGAAGGTGCACCAAGGGTCAATATTCACCACAATCCGGAAATAAAGGTACTGTTTTGCTGCTGATGGCCCGGGCTATCAAGTCTTCTATTTTATTGCTGCCAGTAGCCACTTAGCATACGGTAGATGTCGGATTGATTTTCTGCGCGATGCAGCTCACGATTTAAGCGTCCATCTTGTTAGTTGGTTAAGCCACGACCCCCCTGTTCTCAGTGTTTCTAAGTAGTGTTTTCCCTGCCTACTTTCCACATTGTGGTGTTGGTTGCTGCATTGCTGCCCCCACTGTCTGTCACTACTGTTTAGCGGCTACAATATAGCTTTAAGGCTGACTGTTTCTCCTTCCTGTGCTCTTGTGGGGTTGCCTATTTTTCAGTCACATTCTGATTTATTATCAGTCTCTGCCCTAACTTGATTCAGTCCTAGTCTGTTTTTTTTCAGTCCCTGTCCTAACTCCTCCAGGTTTACACTATTTATTCCTACCTCTGCTCACATCCCCCTGTCTTCCTACCATTCCTTTATCTATCTGTCTCTTACTGCTCACCCTCTCCATGTTCCCTTTCCATGACTGTCCCCTCCTGTGCCCCTCTCCCACCCAGCATGCCCCCCGCCTCCCTCATTTTTCTCCCCCATCCCCTCCCTCTTTCTATTTTACCCCTTCTCTTTTCTCTCTCCTTCGGCTCTCCTTTGCTAGACCCCTATCTCTGACCCCCATCCCCACCCTCTGCTCTTATTCATCCCGGTTACTCCTCCTCTTCTTAACCTTGAGGGTCTGCTTCGCCTCACATTCCCATTCACCGAACCCCCTCACATATCCACAGAAAGTCAAAGTACGCTTCCTACCTTCCCCAATTCCTACCACTGCTACTCCTTTCTGGTAATGTCCATCCCAACTCTGGTCCTCTGTCAAACCCCCCAACCATGGCCCTAACCCACACAATCCCTAATGCAAACTTTTTCTCCATGCCAAAGGGACTTAGGACCTTTCACCTAAATGCACACAGCCTTCTTCCTAAAGTCGACATGCTGAAAGTATGGGTAACCCAATATCCATCAGACATTCTTTGTGTAACTGAAACCTGGCTATTGGCTAAAATCCCTGATTCCACCATCTCCTTCCCTGAGTTTAACCTATTTCATCAAGACAGAAGTAGGCGAGGTGGCGGCGTTGCCCTGTATATTAGACAATCTATATCCTGCTCCATCATATTCAAGGAGGCCTGAACATCCTCCCATGAAGTAATCATAGCACTACTAACCATCCCCTCCTCTGCCCCGCTCTATATTGGTGTCCTCTATACCCCACCCAAAACTTTTACTGATGCTCTATTATCCACCATCTCCTCCCTTATGTCTAACAGGGAGCTTCTGTTACTCGGTGATTTCAACCTCGATTGGCTTTCTCCCTCATCTATGTCTACCATCCTTCAATTAGAAGCTCCAAACCTTCCTCAACTGATCCAAGAACCCACTCACTTAACCCCCTGCTCCCAGAACCGCACTCTGCTCGACTGGGTTCTATCCTCTCACCCCCACCGTATCACTGCAACCAGAGTACTGCCAGATGCCATAAGTGATCATTGCATCACTTACTGCATAAGAAAGATTCACACACCTTTATGCTGCCCTCAAGTATTTTTGGTCCCACCCCATTCACAATGTAGACATCACTGCCCTTCAAAAAGAACTTCATGAGGCAAACTGACTACCCATCTACTCAGCAAGGGGTGTCGACTCAGCACTATCCCTTTTCTCCAACCTCTTACATATTTGGAATCACCATGCCCTCCTTAAAACATCCAGAGTGAAGAGACTCCATCACCCCTGGGTTACTGCTGACCTACTGGCCATGTGCATGGCTAGGTATAAAGCTTGGCGCTGCTATAAAGTCTCTTCTTCAGGCAGATTTTCAAGCATACAAAGCCCTAAGGAATAACTGCATCAAGGACATCCACCTCTCTAAGGCCAACTACTTCAGGAGTCACCTGCAGCAAGATCTCCACACTCCTGCATCATTCTTGAAAGTTCTCCACTCCCTCCTAGACACCCCTGCCCAACATACCTCCCCAGTACTTCATGGTGATGGGTCCCCTGTCTCTGACCCTGCATCGGTCGCCGAGATTTTCAACACATTTTTTGACACCTGCTCTCTTCCTGATTCTTGTTCCTCCTCATCTTCCGTGCCCCCTCCATCCCAATTCATTGCTTCTGACCAGCCCCTTGGTTACCAATTCCTCCAATTCACTCCTCTTGAAGTCTACACTGCCCTTCTAGCTCTTAACCCCTCTAAGTCCAGCCAAGATGGTCTCCACCCCAAGCTACCCCACATCTCTGCTTTTGCCATAGCAACCCCACTCACCCACATCCTAAATATTTCTTTCTCCTCCTCCATCATTCCCAAAGCCTGGAAGTCAGTTAAAGTCCTTCCCCTCTACAAGGGAGGTGACCCCTCCACCCCTGGTAACTATAGGCCTATCTCCTTCCTCCCCTCCATAACCAAACTACAAGAATCACTCATTCATTCAAAGCTGTCTGATTTCCTTGATTGCTCCAACACTCTCTCTCCCATCCAGCCTGGCTTTAGGAAGCATCACTCAACCATATCTTCTCTTTTGTGTGTCACTGACTTGATACTCTCTGTGATGGACAAGAGCCAAATTACAGCAGCCATCTTCATCGACCTGGAAAACGCATTTGATTCCGTCTCCCACCCCCTCTTGTTACAAACACTTAGCTCTGTCAGCCTGGCTGATCTTGCTGTTAACTGGTTCCATTCCTATCTTCATGATAGGGAACATTTGGTTCAACTAGGCAGCACTCTATCCACTCTGCTCCAAGTCCTCTCCGGCGTCCCCAAGGCTCCATCCTTGGCCCCATCCTCTTCTCCCTATTCATAAATAACCTCCCTTCAGTCGGTAGATCCACTGAAATACACATGTACGCTGACGACAGCATTCTTTTCCTCTCTGGGCCGTACATCATCAGTGTACAGGCCCCTCTCCAGGATGATTTCAACAGAGTCCAGACCTGGTTCAAGGACAATAAATTTAAACTAAACGTAAAAAAAAAACAGTGGCCATGAATTTCAGTACTAGACAAAAACTGACCACCTTTCAGCATCCTCCAAATTTTACTACCTTGGATGGATCTTGCCTTTAGAAAGTATTGGCTTTTAAGTATTTAGGGGCATGGTTGGACTATCACCTAGATTTCTCCACCCATATTGATGCCATATGTGCCAAGCTTCGCCACATATTAGGGGCCCTCTACTGGCACAAAAACAGCCTCCCCCTCCCTACCCATCGTGAGCTTGTCACCAAAATGATCCTACCCACTTTTGACTATGCCGACTTGGTGTATGGCACTGCTTCTCAGTCATCCCTAGGCAGAGTTGACATCCTGTTAAACTCCTTCTGTCATTTCACTACAGCTTCTCCCCCTCTTACTCACCACTGTCTTCTTTATTCTGCCCTATCATTCGCTACCTTGCCTTAGAGGAGAATGGGTCACTGTGCTTCTTTTGTTGCTAAATTTTGGTTTGGTACCCTCTCCCCTTATCTCTCCTCCCACCTTGCCCAAGCTTCCACCTCAATGTACTCCTTTCAGCACAGAGAGCCATGCACCTTCTCTATTCCTCACCCCCACTCTGTCTCTGGTCAGTTTGCTTTTTCATTCCATTTCCCTTCTCTCTGGAATACACTACCCTCTGACCTCTGTCAATGCACCTCTCTCTTGTCATTCAAAAGGCTCCTCAGACTTCTACCCCGCCAGTCATGTTCTCAATGTCCCCAGTCCATACCCTGCTAATGTGGTGAATCTCTTGTTTGTTATGCTGTTATTCATGCTGAATTTGCATGTGACATTTGTTTGTTGAGGGCGTTGTGTAATTGTAACCTGCCTTATAAGATTGCTTACTTTGTAACATGTTCACTTACTGTGCTGTGTTATATAGCTGCTGCTGTTCTATGCTTTCACACCGTTAATGAGCATTGTAACCCTGACCACGTTTTTTTTGAATTTGTATTGTGCAATTTACTGCTGCTTTGCTTTTGTGTTTTTATCTTGCTATTTGCCCCTCTGTCCCCAGATTGCACCTGGAAATGAACCTCAGCTCAATGGTGCTTTTCCCGGTTATCAACTTTTAAATAACTAAATAAAAATAAATTAACTTTGGGTTTTGACATGGGAATCCTGCTATAGGACAGGATAGAATTTACTTTGTTCTTGCACCAACACTTTACCAACTTCATGCTTTCCTAGTTACTGCATACAGTATCTTTTTGTACATTGTTCTTTAACTGGCTTCAGCTAAGTACAGTGCTCCATCTTTTATCCACTCACTTTGGTGCAGAGGTAATTTGGAGAATAAGAGAGGGTGGCAGATAAGTGAGGGTCCATTCAAGTACTGTACGGTACTGTCCAGATCTGTGCTGATGTTATTCGAAAAGTTACGGTGGTGTATGTCTGAATTAATGAACATACAACTTACAACTTCAGGCAGAAGATTTCATAGCTTAATTCACTACCTTTAACACTTTATTAATGTACAAAAGTTAAAAATGCTTTTTAAAGCATAGTAAAAAATGACTATTGCATAGGTTATTGTACTGTATAAGTAGTAATAGCATTACAGGCTTAGAAAGGTAGCAGAGCAGTATTAGAAATATAAATTAACATTTCATTGCACATCATGCCAACCTAAAATAATCAGTCATACGCCTTTGCTTTGCTTTAGTGGATGCAAGTGCTTTTTGGGCAGCAGTAAGCACCAGACATGTTCCTTTAGGAACTGCTGACTCTGCCATTCTATAGCATGTTCCTCATCTTCCAGCTTCAGACACCCACCATGCCATGTCCACTGTTCAAGCCTACCCCCTTTTATACCCTGGTCATTTAGTCCATACCCCCATACAACCCAACACTGGTTTGCTAGGTTATTTTAAAAAAAGGGCAACAATAGCTGGAAAACCACCCCTAACCTGGTGCAGACGCAGATGTGGTAGCCGACAGGAGAACCACTGAGTCAGTAGGAGAATGCAGAACGAGTTGATGCCACTCACGAGTGTCACAGACACAAGCTTTTCAAGTGTACAACCCCACCATAATTACTGTACAGTATTGCAACAGTATTGAAACAAAAACAGAAGTTCAAGGAATAAAAAAACTTTTCCTACCCTTTAACTGTGCCAGTTCTGGGATAGCAACCGTGATTCCCTGCGGCAGGAAATCGCAAGCTGTTCGAACAGGAAACGGGGAAGACAAGATGGGGGGGGGGGAGATGATAGCATGGACACCGGAAGAAACAGCACTTGTTTCTACAGTACAGTATCAGTTAAACTAAAGCACAGTTGTTTGTCTCACAAAATGCAAAAAATGATACAGTACTGCATGTATATAACATTTCTGAAAATCACGCTGTCGACTTCCGAGATGCTGGAATTGATGATGACACGACATCACGGTTGAAGGATGGCATAAGAATGAGGGCAATTAACACTGAAGAGGTACTGCCTGTTCAAAGGAAAACCCTGGCGAATAGTGGACAAGGAGATTGGTGGATAAATGAGGTATTTAACATTGCTGCAGATTGGTACATTGCAAAAAACTGGTGTAGGGGAGGGTGGCGGATAAGTGAGTGGTGGATAAACAAGGGAACACTATAGATGCTTTTTTCTTGTTGTTATGTAAAAATTCAGTAAATACTTTTATTTATTTTATGTTATTTTTGGTAGATCACTGCCTAACCCACTGTACCTCCTTCATCTCTAAATTCTGGCTGTCCTCCCTCCCCTTTTATCTTAGTTCTCTTCTCTCCCCTATGCCTCCTTCCTCTTACTCTTTCTGTAACTCAAGCTATCGCTTCCTAATGGTCCCTTCTTGTAAATCCCTTGCTGGACAGAATGCCTTCTCTTACCATTTTCCTAAAATCTGGAACTCTCTTACCCATACAATTCGCTAAGCCTCCTCCAAATGCTCTCTTTCCTTGTTACTCCAAGCCCATACATCTTTCACATGCAGTTGCCCTTAGTCTAATGTCTTGCCCCCTTTCTCTTTCCCCATCTGCTGCCAGTCCCTAAGCTACTATAGTACTGCTATTAAATGTTTCAACCTCTGCACCCTTCCTCTTCCCTTTTCCCCTCCTTTCACTACCATCCTCCCTTCAACCCTTTTCCTCCCTATCTCCTCCTTTCTCTTTCACTACTACCTCCGATCTATTCACATTCTCTTTCATTCTCTCCCACCTCCCCGCTCCCTACCCCTCCTTTTTTCTCCTCCTTTCCTATATACCTTTCTTGCTTAGCAATTTGCCATTTACATAGAAACATAGAAACACAGAATTTGACAGCAGATAAGGACCGCTTGGCCCACCTAGTCTGCCCATTTTCCTACCTAACAGATACGCTACAGATCCTAGTTAACCAACAGCTTACTTCCTCCTACCCCCCACTAGGACTGCCTTATGTCTGTCCCATGCATTCTTGGATTCTCCCACTGTTCTTGACTCCACAGCCTCCTCAGGGAGGCTGTTCCATGCATCCACAACCCTCTCCGTGAAAAAATACTTCCTCACATTACCTCTGAGCCGTCCCCCCTCTATCTTCAAATTGTGCCCCCTTGTTCTTGCACATCTATTTTTCTGAAAGATGCTACCCTCTTGGACTTTGTTGATTCCCTTGAGGTACTTGAAAGTTTCTATCATGTCCCCTCTCTCCCTTCTTTCCTCAAGGGTACATATTAAGCTCCTTTAGTCTTTCTTTGTATGACTTCTGGTGCAGACCCTGCACCAGTTTGGTTGCCCTCCTCTGAACAGCCTTCACTCTGTCTATGTCTTTGCAGAGATGGGGTCTCCAGAACTGCACACTGTACTCCAGATGGGTTCTCACCAACTGTCTGTACAGAGGGATAACAACTTTCTGTTTTCTACTATTGATGCCTCTCCTATGCATCCCAGTATCCCCCCCAGCCTTCTTTACTGCCTTCTCACATTGCTTGCCCACATTACTGTATATCCTGTACATAACTGTGCCTTTTGCTTATCAGATTAATGTGCTTTGCTTATACTATGTATTTATTCCCACCCCCCATTCCCCCAGGACACATCTGGAAACAAACGTTATGACTCAGTATGTATTTCCTGGTAAATCTGTTTTGTAACCCCTTTGTTACCCGGGGTTACTAGAATCCCAGTAAGACCTAGTGGTAGGCAGGGAAGGCAGCTTGTGAAACTCCAGTTAAATGGGTTTCACACTGTCTCACTCTGTCCTCAGTCACAGCTGAGACTTGAGAGATGACATCACTATAGAACTGTCGCAGCTGCATGAGCCACATTGGAATCTACAGTTCAGGGAGTGAGTTTAGAACTTTGGGAAATTCAAAGGCCTTCTCCTTCAGTTTGTCCTAAAGCAAACAGGAAGGAAGTCAGTCAGTCTTCAGTTTGTTTCAAAGAAGGAAGTGTTCCTGTGTTTACCTTTTTTTAAAGTGGTGGAGACCTCTCCCCCGTTCTCAGTGCCCCCTTTCTCCGGGAAGTTCTTCAGGTTCCAGGGCAATCCCTCCCACTATGGAAGGAAGCTGCCTGGTTTTATTTAGTCTGTTCTTGTATAACAGCAAAGAAAGTGTTACTTCACCTGTGGGGCATCTGCAACAAATGGGTGAGTGTTTGGCTCCATTTGAAGGGGCAACAAATTGTTTTCTTCAGTTGGGAAATGAATGTGGACTGCTATTTGGGAGGACTATGTTTACTAGGACGAACAAATAGAGCAGTCAAACAGTCTAAAGTTTTATTGGATTTCAAGTAATGTTGTAGAGGGGGTGCTTCAGGTCATCCGCTGTTCAATCTACATTTTAAAGTTTTAAAGTTTTCTGTGTGTATCCAGAGAAATGGCAGGGTATGGGCTGTGGGAGCTGGAGGTGGGAAAACCCCCCATCTTTAGTAACCAGGTCCACCTCTACGGATTTCTTCTGTGTTTTGCTACTTGCCTCATGCACTTGGCCAGTGATGGGGTGGGTACCCAGACGTGGGTTGCAACTTGAAAATCTCTGTAGGAGTCGCAGACTCTAAGTGGTGTGGGGAGCCACAGGATGGGAAAATTACTCCTTGTTGGATGGGAGTCTCCTTGTTTGATGGGAGTTTCGATTGGAAGTAAGAAAACAAATCTCTCTAGGAGTCACAGACTCTAAGTAGTGTGGGGAGCCACAGTTTGGGAGTCTCCTTGTTTGATGAGATGTCTTTCCAAGTAAAGTTTGGGTTCATTCTTCAAGTGGACCATCAGTCAAGTGGCCGGTAGGGGAGCTGGGCCAGTCGGGCTATGTATCCAAAGCATGTGCAAAGTCCGGGCTGAGTGCCTGGTGGGTCCAACGCCAGACAACTGTAGTAATGTGTTCATTCCTCAAATGGACTGCTTGGTTAACCTCTAATCTGCACATACAGTAACGTAGCCCTTTGGGGGACCATGCAATGCTTTGTTTATGTTCAGTTAGTTAATAAAGAAAGCCACACTGAAAAATCCCAATTCTGGTTCTGGACATTACAGTTATTGCTTCCTGTAGTTGGATTTACTTGGGTGCCCCTGTGCAGAGTAGCCAAACCTAGGTCCCTTGTGCCAGAGCTACATTTGTTCACATGTTAGACTTGTTTCCATTGTTTTTTTATTTTTTTCATTTTTGTAGTCCGGACCCCCTCCCAAAGGGAGCTCAGCCTAACCCGCGTGCCACTCCCCCATGCCCAGGCTTAACCCCCCTGGGTGGGGCTGCCTGGTGGGTGCCTCCTCCTCATGGTCTGCTGAAGCATCCACTGGCTTACCCCCAGGGTGGAGCCACAGGAGCAGGACCCCCCGGTGGACACTGTTGGCAGCAGGGGCGGTGGTGAAACAGGGCATCATGTTCAGGGGCCAGAATTGTTTTTGAGGGTGCAGCAGTACTTGGGGCAGTGACATGCAGTGATGACCTGCATCTGCCCCACCGCCCTCAGGTGACAGCGCTGGCACAAATGGATCCCCCCCAGCCTCTGCCAGAGGTCCATGGTGTGCTGGACATTCTATCCCCCTCCTCCTAGAGAAGGAGAACAGTCTCTAGGATGCTCAATCCTTCTCCCCCAGCTGGTCCTTTTATGTCCTGAGTCCGTTTCCAAACTCAGGTCATCGGCATCACAGATGGATGTCCTGCCTTTGTGCCAGTGGCCCAGTCAGACTTGTTTCCATTGTTAATGATGGCATAAGAACAGGAGGTTGATAATTATCAACAAAATATATCTATTTGTCAATTAAATATGTTTTTATGTAATGAGCAATAATGGTCATATGTGTGTCCCTGAGCCTCATCTTACAGTAGGTCTAATGCTACCTTATATGGTCTACCACAAAAGCAAATATTTAAGAGTACTATTTATATTTGTAAAAATGTGCAGTACTTGTGCATATTTGTCCTGAATAGTATTTGTATTGCATAGCTCTGCTTGCCAATAGTGTATGTTTGGTCAATACAATTTTATAATTTTTAACAAACTAGAAAAGGAAGTGTGCTACTAGATAGCAGAGCTAGAGAGAAATCTGAGTTAGGGAAGTAATCCCAAGCTTGCTCTGGAAGTACCATAGGAAGTCAGAATAAAGATACATGGTTGAAAATGTAACACTTATTAGTGTGCAGTCCAGTCTGTTATACTATCAAATTTTTAGTGATTACTTCTTAACACTTCAGCTGTCACAAAAATAGAGTAATTATAAATTGTTTTAGGTTTGCAGGGTACAAAAGATACTATGCAAGCTTTGAAACTTGCTGTAAGTCAGAGCATCTGTGCGGCCCTAGACCTGCTAAGACAGGAGAGTGGGAGGACACAGGAAAAACATGAAACAAGTAACAAAGAGAAATATCAGTCGGGTATCATATTCCCCTGTGGGCCATTGCTATGAACACCTCACACCCAATTTTTTGAAATAAGGGCTCATCCTCAACAACTGGTTCTTCGTTGGATTCTTAGTTCATTCTGCGAGGCACCAAATTCTGAAGAGTGATGTACACCTGCTTTAGATTTAACTCTTAGGCACCACAGATTGAAATTACATCTGTAGGCAGCTTTTCTTTACTTTCTTATCACTATGTGAGGTAGTTGAAATACATATATATGTTTTTTATCATGAGTAAGCCATAGGTACACAGCAAACATCAAGGCTGACTTTTCTGTTTGAAGATGAAAGAAGCTGCTGGTCTGACCTTAAAGCCTAGTGTTTGGCTTTGAAAGCCAAGCTAGATGTCAGCAATTTAAGAGAAGGAAAGTGACCAAGGGCAGTTTTGGTCTCATTAGCTCAGCTGTTTGAGTACTGAGAAGGGTTTGAAAGGGCCTGGATTTGATTTCCAAGTTTTGTCACATTGTGTTTTTGTCACAGAATATCAATATCAGAGCCAGGCAAGGCGCTGCAGTGTCATATTAACAGCTGCCTCCATCTTAAGTTATTATTTGTAGGACTATAGGACCAGATCACGCAGCACATGAGGCAGCTGAGATGGTGGAGCAAGGGCATGGAGTTATAGATGTATGACATTCATGCCTTTAATGTTGAGTCACAGAGGATATTGTTACTTTCTTAACACTTTTTAGCTCGTCAAACTCATGGGGATAGCTCTGCTGCAGTCTTTTCTCATTATTTAGATTTATGGTGAACCAACAGATAGTCAGACTTTTTTTCTTTCTTGTGCCTAAGACTCTAAGTTATTCTCTTTTATAAATTTAGTTTCTTTACTCATTATCTGTTGTCTTTTCACTATATTTTTATTTCCATTTTTATCTTCTTATGTGTTTATTTTTTTCTCTCATTCCTTTGTATGTTACTGTATATATTTGCTCTCTTATTATGTAATCTCAGATTTTTTTTTAAATAACAACTCTGTTTAATGCAAACTGACCCCAGAGTCTCAAGACCTCCTTCAGCACCTCCCCAGCCCCATTTCTGAAAAATCTCTCTGACACTTCCACTGAGTCCCCTTCATCCCTTCATGAATCCTCTGACATCTAGACAGTTTGCAGTAGGATCCCCAAACACTTTAGAGTTTATTTAGCATATCAGTGAAGAAGAATGTACTGTGGGAGAGGAGAGTGCCCTAGGCAACGTGGGAGGTCCTAGAGTGAAGTGCCAGGATGGGGCAGTATCATCTGCTTGGGAATATGCCACTTTTAAATTTTTCTCCAATGAAGATCCCTCCCACTAGAGTGCATCTATAATGTCAGTTGGAGTATGCATGTTAATTGGTCCAGCCCATCTAATATCGACCCTTCCCAGTATGCTGCCATCTCCCAGAAGCATTTTGCTTGAGGCCACCTGAGAGCCCAATGTTTACATGTCTTTCAGACATAGGCATAGGAACCGGTGGGGGTGAAGGGGTGGCAGCCCCCCACTTTTTATTTTTGTATGGCAAGAACTAGTTTAGAAAAAATTTCCTTTGTACCCCCATAAGTGTCCTTCTGATTCTCCGCCCTCTCAGCTATTACTATCTTCCGGCACCCTTGCTTTCAGATAAAATGTTAGTTCGATGCCCCATCTGCTCTTTTGGGCAAGTATTCAGGTGGATGTTAAAGATCTAATGACACTTCTCAAAAAGTGTAAGGCAATCTCCATGATGCCCCATCAAATTCCTCCAAGTCACTATTCACACTGAACTATTAAGCTGCTTTAATATCAAGTAGTACTTCCTGTATCAGAAGGCCACAGGAAGTATTATTTTTTGTGCCTCCATCTCTACCAGCACCCCTCTCTCCTTCAGGCTGCCAACATCACTCCCTCTACTCGCCAGACACACTCTTGCATCTTCAGCCACCACCAAAGTCTTCCTGCAGCCTTCCATCCCCTGGGCCAGCTTGTCCTTTCTGGCGGCCTCCTCTGTAGGTCATGGAGTGGAAAGACACCTGGAGCTTGATTTTCAAAGAACCCTTAGATTGCCACAGTTTTGTGGTAATCTAGGGCTGTAGCAAACTGTGGATGCATCATGGACATTGTGCCCAATTCTATAAAATCAGGGGTGCCTGCACCAAAAACCTCGGAGTTGTTGCACCCGCAGGCTAGCACCAAACAATTGGTGTACCTGAGGGAATTGCCACAGGGATCTGCCCCCCCCGACTAGTGCAAGACTAGAGGGGCTGGGATGGTTAGGGGGTGGTAAAACATGCTTGCCAGGAGGTGTCTGGAGGCAGAAGGGGCATGGAGGGGTGCCATAGGGGGAGTTGGGAGGTGGACAGCATGCAAGGTTGTGATGTGGTACCAGTGGGGGTGCTGTTTACATAACTATAAAGCCAATGGGATGGCACCATGGGGGAAGGGTGTCCAGGGACAAACAGTGCCATGGCCCCAGGTAGGCACAGCCCTGGCAGCAATGCAAAGGCTGTACTTGTTAATGTTGAACCAAGTTAATAGGTTTAGTGACTGACAAAGCTGAGGCCAGAAAATATTTCCTAGCCTCTCTTTTCCAGTCAACAAGAAGAAAGAAAGAAAGAAAGAAAGAAAGAAAGAAAGAAAGAAAGAAAGAAAGAAAGAAAGAAAGAAAGAAAGAGAAGAGCAACACTGGAATCAGGTGAGACTGCAATCACTTACCTACCCTCCTGGCCAGAGGAACAAGTACAGCTGAAGTGATCTAGTTAAACAGGATCAGGTATATGGGGAAACACAGGAAAAAAGGGCTTCTGGCCCACAGAAAAAGATCATTGTCAATTACCAGTCATTTCATAGGGGGGGCACTAGGCTCTGATAACTCTTAGAACATAAGGTGATAGGCTGACTCCCAACCCCCAGCTTCCCATGAATAACAAGGGAAGTGTTATAGTGATGTAATAGCAGCACTACAGTTAGTGTTGAGTATGAAATTTTCTGTTAAATCACTGTTTTTGTATTTTATGTTAGGGACATAAGTATTGGCATTAACATCTTTTGAGGCAGGATCTACAGCAGTTCCAAATTTGGTGAAAATCAGTTTTTTAAGGTACAGGGTGGTCAAAATAGGAAAACGTAGCAATTTAAAAAATATGAAACCTGAAATTCTCATGTTTGTTAGAGATTGTCAGAAAGCCACTACTAGTTTTGGGATTGAAAAAATGTGAAATATTAACAAAATAAAGTGCCTTTAGCTGCACATACACAGTACATTTTTTCATATTGCCCAACCCTCCCCCCTCTATCCCAAGTATATATTCAGTGTCCCCTCGAACCCCATTATTCACCCTAACTTCCTCTGGTAGGAACCGGGATCCCATCTCTGGGTCTGACGAACAATCACCCCCCCATTAATTTACCTCCCAGATGCTTGCACAATCCATCCACGTATGTCTGATGCCTACCCCTTCTGAATGCCGTCGTATGAAACAGTTTAATGAAATTCAGATAATGGCTGTCACAGAGGTGGGACTGTGTTGGCTGCCATCTAAACAGAGAACAGGGCACCAGTGTACACCAGAAACTGCTTGGCATGGGGCAGGGGTGAGGGAGGGGTTACCACGTAATATCAAACTGCTTGGCTTGTGGCAGGGTACTAGAGGGGGTGCCACTGGATGCCAGAGACTGCTTGACTTGGGGCAGAGTGAAGGGGTGCCACTTGATTCCATGTAGTTATTGATACAGGGCAGGGAAAGGAAGTGTTGCTACTGAACACTAGGTACTGCTTAGTGCTGATGAGGTGAGAGAAGTGGGGCCACTGGATACCAGAGAATGCTTGACATGGCAAAAGATGAAGGACAAGGGTGCCACTGCACACCAGGGACTGCTTGGTAATAGGAATTGTTAAAGAAGGTGGGTGCCACTGGATGCCAGTGACAGCTTATCAGAGGGACTAGGTAAGGGAGGGGGTGACTGGATGCCAGGGATTGTTTGGTATAAGGTGATGGGGGGGCAGGGGGTCACAGACCACCAGAAAGTGCATTGCCCAAAGAGTGTTGACAGTGCTGGTCAAAGGCGGGCATCGCCAATACAAATCAAAATGCATTTATAACATAGAAACATAGAATCTGTCTTCAGAAAAAGCCCATTGGCACATAATTTTTCACTTTCTCCACTTAACTAATGCTGAAGGTTAAGAAAAAGGGTCCTAGAGGCTCCTCATTCCCTCCTCATTCTGTCTTTCTGATGTGGTCTTTACCAAGCCCTTGGATCTGTCCCATGCTCTTTTGGCCCGACCCAACTGATTTTGTATAGATAATCTCCTCCGGCAGCCTATTCTACCCATCCACCAATCTCTCCATGAAAAAGTAGTTTCTGGTATCTTTCTGAAAGAAGACAGGGAATTATTTCTAATTGGCAGCTATTTATAATGTTTCCATTGACAGAAGTGATAGTCATAGTCCTAAATGATCCATATGTAATGGTACCTGAATAAGGAAATGTGAAAAAAATGTATTTTGCATTGTTTTGTTTTTATGGGCAGTATTCTGTTACCGTTCTCTTCATGGAACCAGTGAGCTAGGGTTTTAATTATGTCACAGTTGGTGTACAGAAGAGAAGCAGTATAGTGCAGTGGTTTAAGGCTCTGAGCTACAAATCTGTGACATCCAGCACACTAGACCTGGGTTTGAATCCCACAGCTTCCACTTACATACTATATGACTCTCACCAAGTCACTTAACTTCCCTGTGCTCCCCGGTCGCGCCTGTAAAAAAAGCTTTCAGCTTAGTGTGCTAATCCTGGTTAAACAACTAAAAAGAAAAAGAACCCTGAGCATGTTTCTAATAGGTTAATAGTTCATGCTTAGCATTCTGCACGTAAACCATGACATGGTAAAAACTCCAGAGTACTGGTTCCATGGAAAGAAAATATGTAGAATGTTGTCCATGAAAAGACAACTGAAAGGACACTTTTTTACAGTATTTATTCAGGTACAGTTAACTATGGATCATTTGGAGGTATGAATTTCATTTCAGTAAATAGGATCATTACTAACTTCTGCCAGTTAGCACAATTTTCCTGTCCCCTTTAAGCTTGCCCCAAACCAAGTTCTTGGAGTTTCCCCTGGTTTTTCTGTTCCCACTCTGAACAATTCCCTGCCATTTACTTTATTACATAGATACATAGATAATAATGGCAGAAAAAGACCAACGGTCCATCCAGTCTGCCCGAGTTCCTTATCTAACCCTGAGACCTACTGTCCCATCAAGGGTCCTAGCCATCCCACTCCACTCCCCTGTTCTCCTTCTCTGTTCTGATGCCCCAAGTGACACTATACCCTGCACTCTGTCCCAACCATACTTGAAACCATCAACCATTTAGCACCCACCACTTTGGTTGGTAGACTGTTCCATAGCTCCACCGTCTTTTCTGTGAAATAATACTTCCTTATGTCCCTCCTAAACCTCCCTCCTGTCAGTTTTCACTCATGATCTCAAACTAGCATTCAAGCTGAGTAATTCTTCGCAGTTTGCCTTGTTTAATATTTTTAGGAACTTGAAGGTCTCTATCATATCTCCTTTCTCCCTTCTGGTCTCCAGTGAGTGCATGTTCAGTGCCTTGAGGCACTCCTCACAAGACCTGCCCTGTTGGCCATGAATCATTTTTGTTTCTCTGCACTGCACTGTCTCCAGTCTGTCCCTATCCTTCCTTAAGTGATAGCTCCAGAACTGGGTACAGTACTCCAGGTGTGGCCTCACTAAAAATCTATAAATCAGTGGTATAATCTCCTTACTCCTGATATCGGTACCCCTCCCTATACACCCCAGCTTCTTACTTGCCTTGCTGTAATCCTTGTTTCACTGGCTTGATTGCTTGAAGATGTTACTGATGATAACTCCTAGGTCATGTTCCTCAGCTATAGTGGTAGTTCTGACCCCACCCATCCAGTACTCTGACTGGGGGTTCTTTTTCCCTTGGTGCATCACTGCAGTTTTTGGTATTGAATTTCAACTGCCAAGCTTTAGACCACCCCTCCAACTTTCGTAAGTCACTCTGCATTTCTCTAATTCCCTCATCATTATTCATCCTCCCACAGAGCTTAGAGTCATCTGCAAAGAGACTCAACCTGCCCCTGATACCTTCTCTAGTGTCACTGATGAACATATTGAAGAGAACTAGGCCCAGGACAGATTCCTGGGGCACCCCCCTCATCACCTCATAGCAGTATAACGTAGTGGTTAAGGGCACTGAGATGCAAACCTGGAGACCTTGGTTTGAATCCTAGCAGCCCCACTTGCGTACTGTGTGACCCTGAGCAGGTCACTTAACTTCCTTGTGCTCCCAGGTCACACCTGGAAACAAGATCTGGATTAGTGTACCTTTCCTGGTTAAACAATTTCCCCCTTCTCTCTTCTGATTTGACCCTATGTACCACAAGCCTTTGCTGCCTACCCTTTAGCCAGTTTCCTAGCCAGTTAATTATGTCAAATGATCATCAGTGCACTACAGTTCAGCACAGTGGCCTTCTTTTTAAAAACTCGAACCTCCTGCTCCTGGCCAGCCGCCAACAAGCCCATCTCTATTCCAGAAACTGGGTCACCGGCATGGCAGGGGGTGAGGTACCCAGTGTCACAGCCCTCCATGCCAGTGAGCTAGCTCTAGACATTTTACCATTCCACCTAAACAACCACCAGAAAAGGCTGACAGGACAGCATTTTAACATTTCATCCCAAGGACAGTACATCCGGACAGTACAGTGTCCCCCTAAAAAAAAAAACAACAACAAAAAAAAAACTGAACTTCGGTGCCAGCATTTATGGTATGAGCCCAGTCTGGGTACTGGACTAGAATCCACAACCTTTGGACCCAGAGGCAGATATGCTACCAGCTGAATCACTCTGACATCCTATTTAGCCCGCCAAGGTATGTGTATTTTTCAATTATATCCCCTCTTTACCTTGTTGCCTCAAGTGAGTACACATCAAGAATTAGATCTTCTGTCCTGCCCTCATGTGTCATTTTCTGCCATCCCTAACTCATCTTGGTCACACTACTTTGCAATGCCTCCACCCTTCCCTTGTCCTTCTTCAGATGCAGCCTTCAAAACTTCTCACAGTACTTCAGGTGAGCTAGGCCCAGTGACCTATACAGTGGCAGCAGGGTCCCTTCTTCTGCTGATGATCCCTCTCCCAAGGCAACTCAGCATCGTGTTTACCCTGTCCACTGCCCTATTCTGCTGTGCTGATACCATCAGGCTGTGTAATATTATTATGTACAAATCCTTTTCCTCTGTATTGTTTTCCACTACTACTTCCTCCATCCTGAAATATGTGTTGGGGTGTTAGAGAAATGGTCAGGCAGTACTCCCCCTCAAGACTTAGGGATCTCCATCCTTTTGAACTGCCGACGCTCAAGTTGGAAGTTTATTATAGATGTCAAGTTCTCAGCATCCTGAGACAAAGGAAAAGAAGGAGGCCGGGAACCAGGAACTCTTGGGGGGATGGGAGAGGAGTGGGCAGATAGGGACGGTGAAAGCTAGGAGATGCCCTGGGGCGAAATGGGAACAGGAGCAAGGTTTTCCTTGCTTAGTTCCCAAAACCCAAGGGCTCTGACTTTGTCAGGCAGGAAGTGGGGCCATCCTTGGACTCCCATCCCTTTCAGGCAGTGTTAAGCAATGCCAGGTCGATTAGGAATAAAGACCACAGTGATTGCGGATTTTGTTTCCTCTGTTGGCCTGGCTTGCATCACTGAGACTGGGCTGGATGGAAATGCATGTCCTGTTTTAGAGTCTGCAGTTCTGGCTGGGTTCTCGGTGATTCACCGGCCCGAGAGTGGACCGGAGGGGCGGAGAGGGGGTTGCAGTCTGTTTTAGACATGATCTGGATCTTAGGGAGGTGTCAGTTGGAGACACCAGCTCCTTTGAGTGTATTGTGGGTGCAGGTACAGGCTACAGGACCCTTCTCATCTACCGTCCACCAGGTGATGGAAGGGAGTTCCTGAAGGAGGTTGCAGACTTCATTGCTGAAATGGTATTGGAGTCTCCCAGCTGGTTAATTCTGTGGGACTTCAATGCCTGGGTCGACAATGAACTCTCGCCATTTGGAAAAAACCTCCTCCAGTTGATGGATTCATAGGGCCTGTCATAGGTTATTACCTCTGCAACCCATGAGGAGGGGCACACATTGGACTTGGTGTTCCATCTGGGGATGGAGATCTCCGATATGGAGGTGGAGCCAATCTGTTGGTCTGACCATCACACCCTGAGGTTCAGATTCGCAGCCCCCCAAAATAGACCTGCCCCTAAGGGGTTAGTACAGTTCCATCCTTTGAGAGGGGTTACCTCAGATGGCCTAATGACGGAGCTGGACTTCTCAGGATTTCCAATGGATAGCACTGACCCAGGGTCCCTGGTCCTGGCCTATAATAGGGCTGTGGTAGGGGCCCTGGATGTCATTGCTCCAGTTCGTGTTCGTCCCTGCACTCTGCTCTTAGGGGCCCCCTGGTTTAACAGGGAGGTCCATGAGCTGAAGAGGCAGGGATGAAGATTGGAAAGACGCTGGCTAAAAACTCCCCTGGTGGTGGATAGGCTTGGATTGCTAGAACATCACAAGATCTACCAATCAGAAATTTCCTATAAGAAGGCAGAGTTCCTGTCCAGGGAAATTCCGGACTGTGGACAGACTGTGCAATCCAGCCTGTCTATAGGCCGGTTGAGCTTTGTCACAAATACAGTGTGAGGAGTTTGCAAAATTCTTCGCTGACAAGGTATCCGCCATCAGGGATTAGATCAGCCAGCACCCTTCCATTGGGCCTTGCACTGATTAATCGGGTGGTACTAATGCCCAGTTGACTTGGTTCACCTTTAGCCAACCGGCAGTCATGGATATAGTGAGGATCATCCAGACTCTGCGACCTACCTATTGTGGTTTGGACCTGGGCCCTACTCACCTGTTACTGGGGTGTGTAGAGGTTATCAGCCCAGTCCTGGCTGGGATAGTGGCAGTTTCATTAGAGATAGAGGGATCTTTCCAGATCCCTTAAAGGAGGCGGTGGTATGCCCCCTTTTGAAAAACACCCTCTTTTGAGCCTGACTGCCCAGCAAACTACAGACCGGTCTCTAACTAACCCTTTGTAGGGAAAGTTATTGAGAAGGTGATTGCTCTATAGCTGGAGGATCATTTGACCAGCCACAATATCTATGACCCTCTCCAGTCCAGCTTCAGGAAATGGCATAGCACAGAGACGGCTCTTGTTTGCATTCTAAATGATCTCCTGATGGCGAGAGATTGGAGAACTCATTCCATCTTGGTTCTCCTGGATCTCTCAGCAGCATTTGACACCGTGGATCATGGAGTGCTGCTCAACCGCCTGTGGTTTTTCTGTGGACTGAGGGGGGCAGTCCACAGTTGGTTTCAATCTTTCCTTGAGGGTAGATCACAGAGAGTGGTGTCAGGGATCTATTCCTAGGCCCCTCACTGGCTGCCCTGCGGGGTTCCACAGGGCTCGGTGCTGTCCCCCATGTTATTTGCGGTGTATATGCTTCCATTGGGGGACATTATAAGATGGTATGGGTTGAGTTTTCTTTATGCTGATGACTCTCAGCTCTACCTGTCTTTTGTGCCTGAACAGGAGTCTGAGTCCATCACAGTGTTTAATAACTGCCTGCTGGAGATACAGGAATGGATGAGTACTAGTTGGCTTCAGTTGAATTCAGAAAAAACTGAGGTATTGGTGGTGGATCCTGGTTTTAGGACAACAGGGGTTTGGGCGGGGAAACCCTTGGGTTTATATTTTAAGGGGGCTCCGCTTATGGCCTCTGGCCAGGTGCATAACCTGGGTATGGTATTTGATGAGGGCCTGACCCTGAGGATGCAGGTGTCGGCTATAGTCAAGTCTGCCTTTTTTCATGTAAGGAATATGGCCAGGGTGAAACGCTTGGTTCTGCCCGAAGATCTTCCTACCCTGGTCCATGCCTTTGTCACCAGTTATTTTGATTACTGCAATGCCCTCTATCTAGGGCTGCCGGGGGTGGATATCCGCTGCTTGCAGCTTGTGCAGAATGCAATGGCAAGGTTGTTAATGGGAATCTCTAGACCTAGCCATATAGCACCTGTGCTGCTTGAACTGCACTGGCTGCCTATACAGTGGTGGATCACCTTCAAGGTCGCATTGCTGGCCTATAAGGCCCTACATGATTTGGGACCTCACTACCTGAAAGAACTCCTGGTGCCTTACTGCCCCTCCCACTCACTCCGATCCTCTGACAAGGGATTGCTAGAGATTCCCAGGGTATATTTAAAGACATCTGGAGGAAGATCTTTTGCCTTTATGGCACCTACCCTGTGGAATTCTCTACCTCGTCCGATATGAGATAGCCTGACTGTGGAAGGTTTTAAAAAACAGTTGAAAACATTTCTATTTAATCAGGCATTTTCAGGGAGCTGATAAATGAGTGTCATCTGTTGTTATTGCTTTTATTGATTTCATGTGGCTCTGTATTTAAAGTGTGTGAATTATTGTAAAACCACCCTGAGCTTGGGAAGGGCGTTTTAAACAAATACACTTTTACTTACTTACTTTACTTACTTTATTCAGTTCCATTATTTTTTTTACCTCTATGTGCATCACCTTGCATTTTTAGCTGTTCACTTTTAACTGCCATATCTTTGACCACCTTCCAGTCTACCCAGGTCCTTCCTCATGATTTTGACCCCTTCTCACTATCCAGCCAACCCCAGATTTTAGTATCATCTGTGAAAAGGCATATATTGCCCTGGTTCCCTACCCCTATGTGTCAGATTATGATGCTGAAGAAGACCAGCCCCAATATGGATCCTTGTAGTACACAAAAAGGATGAAAACTATTGTAAAAATATATTTAATAGGGTTGTCTACAGGCTGAATATGAATTCACAAACACCACAAATAATAGGGTCTAACTATTGAATACATGTTCCTGTTTTGTAGTATTCAGAGAAAAATATTTCTTCCATTAAGATAAAAAAAAACTCCATCCCTTCCCAGGTGGCCAGGTCTAGTCTTTTAGCCACTCACTGATCCAGCCCAATCATTTCTCACCCTCAGCCACCTTCTCCATTCTCCATCAGGTCTAAACAAATTACAACATTCTACCAAAACCATCCATGAAAGGACTCCTTCTTGCTTGACCCCACCCCCATTCCCCAAAGTGTTTGATGGCTTTGGCTCTCCTGATTCCTGATTTAGGTGCAAGATGAACATAATCAGGAGGGATAGAAGGGAGCAGTGTGTGTCATTGATAATGCAATGCAGCCTGACCAATCAAGGTTGCTTAGCAGCGTTAATGACACACACTATACTTTGTTCCTCCCTCCTGGTCCAGCCCATTTCAGGTTGTATCAGATCAGTTGATTCAGAGCCACTAATAGACAGGCCTTTAGTTGATCAGATGGTCCACAAGGCCTTTATCTGCTAACAATACCTATGTTCCCATGCAGTAGGAGTAGGTGGTGGTATGTTGTGTGTGTGTGTGTGTGTGTGGGGGTGACTAGACTATTTGGGAAATTAATTCTAGTGGTTTCACTCCCAAAACATGGCTTGAGGGTCAGGAGGGGTCTGAACCCCTAAAATTGAATATTTTGAGTAATGGGATGGTCAGGCAAGGGAGGGAAGTCATTTTTATGGTGGAAAAATCCTGAAGTGTACTCTGTATACATCATGAAATTAAACACAGGTATTTTCAAGGATGAGATTTGTTACAAATTTTTTGGACTAATGACCTAATTTTTAAAGCCAAATCCACCCCAATGCAGGAGAGTATGGCTGCCCATCACCACAGAGGCATCAATTGTATTCTGAAAAACTATGTCACCATGGAAACAAGTTGCCTTTGACCCATCCCTCTCTGCCAGCAGAATAAAGCAGGTAGCCATTTGGGAAGCAGGTAGGGTGTGGGCCCATATGGTGAGTCGCTTTGTGTCTTTGAAATCAAGGTTTGGATAATTCAAACAGTGTTTGCTGTTTAAGAAAATAGCATTTAGTGTCATCCCCCAACTGAGAAGCACTATTGGGTAGTTTTAACATGCCGTAGCAATAAAATAAAAGGAAGTAAGCTCCGAGGCAGCAGTTGGGAGTGGCTAGAACACGTGAATGTCTCCTGTGAGCTAAGCTTTGGAGGGGTGTTGGTTGTAAGTACACAAACTATGTAAACGCTGACCTCCTTTGAGGTTCAGGGTGTAACATACAAGTCACCACTAGAGGCAGTTAGTACATGTACTACATATGTTTCCTAGTACGCTCAGTTTATAATTGTGACACTGGGGGTACTAGATTGAGATACACATTGAAAAACTGCTGGAAGAAAGAGAACAATATGCAGCATCAACACAGCAGTGCTTAGAGCAATTATTCAAGCCCTAGGAAAATCACACAAAGCAATCACTAAGATCCAGGAGAATTTTCACCTTACTGTTGCATTTTACTTATTGTGTTGGTCGTGTATCCATGGCACTCCAGATATTACATCATGGGTTTTAGCCCACCTGATAGGCTATAGATGTACATGTGACCTAGTATCAAATTTCACCTTATACCTTTGTCCCAGGAGTATCTGCTCTCCAGTTCTCTTGTGCATCTGAAAGGCTAGCACAGAGAGGTCCCTGTCCAAGATCTTCAAACAAGGTAAGACAAAGAACTAATTATTCATACTTTCCAAAAGACTGCAAATTACAAAGCACTGCAGAGCAGACATTAAAAGGCTAGTCTAAATGTGTTTTTCCTACAAAAAGTTCATTGGGAAACAAAAAGAAATTAAAAGTTAGACTAGAGGTATTAGTTAATGCATTTATTCAGTGTTTAAGAACAGCCCTTTTAATTAGTGTTGTCAGACAGTTTGTTGTATTCACTCACTAGCAGGATTACTATGAAAATCGCATTGGTAGCTTTGTTGAATGGCAATAAGTAGGGTGAACTCCGAGCTGTTAAAAGTAGTGACCTGTACTAGATTTGTTGCCACTGTTTTAATGAGAATATAGAACTAGATGAATCTTCTGTGAATAGAATGGTTGAAGCTGTGAGTTTTCCTGGTAATATGAAGCCAAACTGTAGCACTTTTAGGTAGAGGAAGCAGCTGGCTGTGAACAAATGCAAGTCCCTGTTGACCTTTTTGAATCTCGCGCGCAGAGCAGCTTACAAGAGCCACCTAACTCTCTCTGCTCCGCGGCTTTCCTCCTGTAATTTTCGTAGTTGCTTCTGTCCCTTCTTGCTTGGTTCACTCAGAGCTCCGGCCCTCACAACAGGATAACTGGCCCAAGAACTACTTGTTTCCCTCAGCAACTGCAACACTGCTATCTTAATGTGCTATAGATTTTGCAATAAATTTTCATTCTTTTAAAAATGATATTAACACAAATTTGTATTTTCAATATCAATATTTCTGTGTAGCACTCTCTGGTGTCCAGTAGCACCCCTCCCTCACCCCATCCTATTGCAAGCACACACTGGGGTTCAGAGGCACCTCTCCCACTCACTATCTCATGCCAAGTACTCATTAGTGTCCAGGGGCACTCCTTTCCAATCCGTATCTGATGACAGACACTCCCTGATGTCCAGCTGCACTTTTTTCCTCCTCCTCATCCTGAGCTAAGTATTCTCAGATGTTCATAGACACTTCTCTTCACGTACACTCCCAGGTTACTGTATGTCTTGTTAGAAAAACAATTAGGAAATGGCCAAAGAAGAAGAGCAGTCCATGCATCAGGACACTATAACAAACTGATTTTTAATATTAAAAAACAGTATAAAAAGGCAAATGCCCCGAGTACAAACTGGCAGCACACCCCTCCAAGACATCAAAGCTTCATGTCTCTAGCAGATGCTTTTTGAAGATGTCAGCAGCTAGATTCACAACAGTTACATAGTGTGGTAACCCCCCCCCCAAAGCATGAATGGAAAGTCATTTAAAAACATATATCACACACTATTAACTAGAAAATGTTCTACTTGGTGCAAGTATCATTTCTCAAATGTGCTATCACCCGAAAGTGCAACTATAAACGTATAAAGTGCAGCAACTTATACTGTTGTTAAAATTAATATTTGAAGTGCTGAGTGTGCATGTAAAGTGCATACCAAAAGAAGTGCATGTTTTAAAAGAAAGCATAACATGAGCGTGGAACATATGCTCCTGAAATATTAGCCAAAGTTCTATGTAAAAGTAACATACTATTACTAGATTCCTTCCTTTGCTAATACTCAATAACAATGACTGGACTAAAACAAATACTCAATCAACATTTGCCTTTTTATACTGTTTTTTAACAATAAAAATCAGTTTGTTATAGTGTCCTAATGTGTGGACTGCTCTTCTTCTTTGGCCATTTCTGAGCCCGCTGCCCTAATTGTTTTTGTTGCTTCTGCTTTTTACAGTGTGTCTCCAGCTGGTTGAGATGTCCTGAGTCACCTTCCCTTCTACTGGCTGGGTATGTTTTGTTAGAAGTGACAGAGCAAAAGGCAAGGGAAGGGGGTTGCATTATATGTAAGGGAAAACATCAGAGCTACAAAGAATCGAGATACAGGAGGGTGCATACTGAAACACTATAGGTCCAGTTGGCAATAGTGAAAGGGAAAGTGACCAGGAAGGGGGATGGTCTGTAGACCCCCCATACCAAACTGTACCCAATCCAGATGGACAAAAAAGATGAAGAATTAGGTTCAGAAAGAAGGAGAGCAACTGGGGGGTGTAGGGAACTGGTCCTGGTAGGGGACTTCAGCTTTACAGCCGCTGACCTGTTAACAGTTCTTTTATGAGATAATGTACCTAAGTTGTTCAATAAAGATGAATTAAAAAAGTATAACTTAACTGTTGTCGACTGGAGCATCCAAATGTCACAGACTTCAGAGAGCCCAGTGATGGTGGACCTCCTACTGCACTGTTTCCTTACACAACATGTTGAGGAATGCACCAGAGAGGGGAGTATATTGGATCTGGTTCTGACCAATGAGATTGTGTGGGAAATTTTGGTGGAGGAGACAGAGCCACACAGAATGAGCTACCACACTACTGTGTTTTTTGATCTCAGACTAAGAGCAAAGGGGCAGAGCACCAGGATGATGGTACTAGACTTCTGGAAGGTTGACTTCATGGAGATGGTGTGTTGGGAATGATGTGACAGAAATGAGAACTGATTAGTTAACTGCTTCTGTTAATGAAACTATTTCCTGATATTCATGTTCTCACCAGAGTGCTTCTGCCTGTCATGCTAACAAAAAGGGAAAAACATTGAGAATTCTGTAACTAGCAGGCAATGCCTATGCACAGGGTGATAAATCTCAGAGAATGTCAAGGTGGAGATAAACACACAATCATATTTATATTTATTTATTTATTAGGTATTTTGTTTAGCTTTTCTTGACTGAGTAAATGCACTAGACAAATTCTGCCTATTCTCAGGCATGACCCGGGGGATAGGGATATAAATAATGCCAACTGACTTTGAACCAGATTAAGCTGTTGGTGGTATTTTCAGTGAATGGGGGAAATTTAGCCAGGGCACCAGGGAAATACCCCTACCCTTTTCAAGAAGTGCCATGGGATCTTTAACATCCACCTGAACTACCACCAGAACAGGCAGATAGGACTTCAGTTTAATGTCTCATCTGAAAGACTGTACCTCAGGAGTGCAGCACCCTGCTGATGCTGCAGTACCGAGTCAGTATTGGGATTTAACCCAAGTGCCTGGTGTGGGAAGAAAACCCACAGCGTTCGGATCTCCCAGCTTCAGAGATGAGTGTGCTACTTGCTGAGCCACTGACACTGATTTAAAGGTGATTGAAGCATTTGAATAAAAACTGGATGTAGAACTGACATAGTTGGACACACATAGGTTTTAAGCTGATTGGAGCAATTGAACAGAAACTTGTTGGAGAATTTAAAACGTTTGGTGGATCTGAAAATGGCCCAATCAGAGGGTTTCAGCTATAGGCTATAAATTCAGAAGTTTAATTACAACAGGGCCTTTTACCTTGGCTGATGAAATGGTGGGGATATTTAGCCTGGTGGGCTTTCCCCAGCAGATACTGTCAGACCAGGGCACCAACTTCATGTCAGAGTTAATGAGTAGTTTGGGGGAGAAGTGTGGGGTGAAACAGCACAGAGCCTCCCCATACAATCCTCTGACTAATGGCCTGCTGGAGCAATTTAATTCATCCCTTAAAGCCATGTTAAGGACATTCACTAACCAGTACAAGAGGGAGTGGGAAAAATACTTACATCATTTCCTTTTTGTGTATAGGAAAGTCCCTCAGGAGTCCACTGGGTTCTCATCCTTTAAGTTCCTGTTTAGCCATAGGGTGAGGGGGCCCCTAGATTTAGTTTGGAAAGAATGGGAGGGTGATAGTGTGTCCCAAGGGGAGTCTGTTGTGGAGTACATCCTGAACTTCAGGACCTGGCTTAAGTAGCTCATGGGACTCACTCTGGAGCACTTAGGAACATCACAACAGCAGCAGAAAGTTGGGTATGACCGCAGGGCCAGAGCCTGAGAGTACGAAGTGGGACAATGAGTGATGTTACTCATCCCTGTCTGACAGAATAAATTGCAGACAGCATGGGAGGGGCCATTCTCCATTGTCTAAAAGGTGAATGATGTTAATTACATGATAGAATTACCTGGTAGGAGGTGCAGGCAGAAAGAGTATCATGTTAACATGACGAAGCCCTACTATGGTAGGGAGGAAATGGTCCTCACTGTGTGCAGCACCCCAGAAGAGGGAATAGAGGTTGATCCACTAGTGGACCTCCTCGGGGAGACCTGAGTATGATCCTCCATGGACAACCTTGCCCTCTCAGATCGAGCTGACACCACCCCAGCTGAAGGAGGTCTGGGGTGTTTTGAGAGAATTTGGTGACATGTTCACAGGGAAACCAGGGTATACCATGCTGGTTGAGCACCACATGGATACTGGGACCCAGGTAGAGATATAGCGAATATTTAATCCGCTGGTGAAGTGAACGTGAAGTGGTCACTTCACATTGGTGGAGCAACATAGAAACATAGAAACATAGAAGTTGACGGCAGATAAGGACCGCAAGGCCCATCCAGTCTGCCCATTTCTTTTTCTACCTTATAAATGTGCCATCGGCCTTTGCTCTGTCAGTGACCTATTTATTCATAGTCATTTGTATTGCTCCCTTATGCCTATCCCATGCCTGTTTGAAGCCCTGCACTGTATTCATAGCCACCACTTCTTGTGGTAAGCCATTCCATGCATCTACCACCCTTTCTGTGAAAAGAATTTCTCACATTCCCCTTAATTGGCCTCCTCTAATCTCATGCTGTGTCCTCTTGTCCTGCTATTTTTCTTATATTTAAACATGTTAGACTCTTTCACCTTGTTTATGCCCTTAAGGTGTTTAAATGTCTCGATCATATCACCTCTCTCCCTCCTTTGCTCAAGGGTATACATATTGAGCTCGTTAATCTGTCCTCATATGTCTTCTGATGCAGTCCCTGCACCATTTTGGCTGCCCTTCTCTGGACTGCCTCAATTTGGTTAATGTCCTTGTGAAGGTGTGGCCTCCAATACTGCACGCAGTACTCCAGATGTGGCCTAACCAGTGTCTTGTAAAGAGGGATTATTACCTCCCTCTTACGACTTGTGATACCCCTACTAATACACCCTAACACCCCCTAGCCTTACCTACTGCTTTAGAGGTCTGCTTGGATGATTTTAGGTCATCAGTGATGATGTTGCCCAAGTCTCTTTCTTCCTTCACAACGTGAAGTGGGCACTGCAAAGTGCTCACTTCACATTATCATTATTACCTCACATTGCCATTATGCCTTAATAGGAAGTAAGGCGAAGTGACAAGTAAATAGGCAGCCCCCCACACATCACATGGCTTACAGCACTGTAAGTCACATGCTTTAGCCAGGCAGGAAGAAAGAAAGTGAGTTAGAGAAGCAGTTTCACCTTCTCCTTTGCATTCATAGAGGGAGAAGGCTTTGTGGAGAGGAGAGTAGTCAGTGACTGAAAGTGCTTGATTGCCTTTGAGTGAAGAAAAACAACAGGTTTTTTAAAAGCTATATCTTTACTTAGTTTTTGTATTGTGTTTGTGATTGTTTTTTTGGTAGTGAATTTTTTTTTATAAGTTTTGTTTTATGTGTGTGTGTGACTGTATGTGTCTGTGTTTGTGTCGGCCCTGGGGACTTGTGTCAGTGTGAAGGTAGGATGGACCCTGGAGAAGGCGAATCGCTGGCCCATGGGCACGGTCAGAGGAGGGGAGTGCGGACATGTGGGGGCGGTCGTGTGATACTGAACTGCTCCCAACTTCTGGGTGCTGCTTTCCCCCATGTGGAAGCAACAGCAGCACCAGTGCCACCGGTGGCTGCTGTGCGTACACCTTCTCCGCCACTACCACTACCACCGGTAGCAGCTGTAGGGGCTCCAGCAGCACCCCCTCCACCACCTCCACAGCCACAGGAGGTGCCCCTGGAAAACCTAGGTGGTGCGAAGACTGTGTCTGGTCCCCCCACAGCTCCCCAGTCTGGGAGTTTTTTAACTCTGTGGGGGGAGACAGCACAGTCATGGTGTGCCATCTGTGTGGTGTGCTGGTGCACCATAGCCCCTGGAGGACACATTTGGGGACTGGTGGCCAGCGTGCCCACATGCGCAACCACCACAAGGCGGAGTGGCAGGCTGCCACAGAAGAGGCCAGACATCCACCTGCTGGCCCTTCTGTGGCAGTGGCCGAGGGTGCTTCTGTGGTCAAAGTTGTGCCTCGCCGCTGCAGCAGGAGGAGGGCCAGTACAGCAGCTGCACCACCACAGCCACCAGCATCACCCTCTACACCACCACTACCTGGATTTCCACCTGCAGTGGACCTCACCACAGTCCCTGCAACAGAGGCCGACATCACTCTGGTGTGGGTGGCCCTGGAAGAGAATTATCAGAGGGTCAGTGCTTTGCAGCAGCAGGTCGACACAATTCAAGAATAGCAGCAGAAAACAGTCACAATGCTGCACCTGCTGCTGGATCACCACGGCATCCCATGGCCACAGTAAGGGATTGTTTTCTGGACACCCCAACACCACTACTGTGTTGTACTGTTTTTGTGTGTTTTTTCCTTGTTGTTTAATAATACACATTTTCCCTTCCAGGGGAATCTTTCTTCCTTACACCACATAGTGCAATACATTTCTGTGAAAAACACCCATAATTTCATTACAGTGTGTCACGTGAAGGAGGAATTCCTGTTCTGAATAGCCTCCCACATTCTGCTCCCTTCTCAGCAATGTTGGGACTTGATGCCAAGAGAGTGCGGGTGCGTGCTCCATTATAGTGAATGTCTGATTGTCTGTCAGCTTTCTGAATGTTTCTTTATGTTATAACGGTCAGTTTGTGGTGAAATGTGTGGGCACGTTTCCAGTAAGAAGAGCCTTGTTAGTGGAAACGTTCCCACATTTCACCACAAAGTGAACCTTATAACATAACGAAACATTGGGATAGCTGCCAGACATTCGCTATAGTGGAGCATGCACCTGCGCTCCCCCTGGCATCACATCCTAATGTTGCTGAGAAAGGGGGGCATAATGTGGGCGGTTTTCACAGAAATATATTGTGCTCTGTGGAGCAAGAAATATTCTAATGGGAGTAAGGCCCCCACATATTAGGTTATGTGCATCACCATAACTGTGTAACGTGGTGAATCTCTGTAAAGCAGCAGCACAACAATCTGTTGAGAACTCTGACCTATATTTTTTAATGCTATGTTACAACTTCTTTTACTAACATGATACGAGAATTTCCAGTAGTTGAGTCTGCTGTACTACCTTTTTTCATGTGTGAAATAATGAAAGAAGCATTCCTTTTAAATTGGTGCTGACCAGGTCTTTGTCAATGTTTTCCTCTGCTTTTCTCCATCACATCTGTTAGTTGTTATATATCACTTCTGTTGTTAATTAACAGTTATGCAGCAGGCAGTGTTTGTCGACACCACGGAACAATATTTATTGAAAAGCAGCTGCACATAAATACAAACCTGGCCAGAACAATATTGAAAGGTGTGCTCGGTTTTTTTTCATACATGAAAAAAAGTAGTCCACTAAGTAAAGCAGACAGAAATTGTGAAAAGAAGTGCATCATCCAAGTCATGACTCGGATGTAACTAGTGGCTGTGGCAATGTAAAGCAGCATAAAAAAGTACAGTTCAAAATTGTCACGACATTCTTGCAATGCTGCTTTAATTGATAATATCGGTATGACATCATGAGCTCACAACAATCACACTACACGCAACAGTGGCACAGAGTCCCCAGATTTTTTCTTTAGGCCCAAAATGCATCCTCCTTGTGTGCAGAAAATTGACAAGTGGTAACACAGTGAAATGGGAGTGTTTCTGCACATACAAAGTCCCTCAGAATAAAATGATGGCTGTGAGCATCCTGTTGCTGGTCCAATGTGTTCTGCGAGGTGATTCGAGCAAATGCAATGTGATCATCTCAACTGGATTGAAGGGTGCCCTTTGGTTGTACACTAATAGTAGCCTTGGTGAGTAGATATATATATAGATATATGTTTGTGTATTTTGTAGGTGAGGAGGGGGGTTCACATGGACATGTACTCATGGTATTGTTCTGCAACACAGGTCACAGAAACTGTTGGTGTGCACATTCCAGTGCTCAGTAAGAATTTTTGGCATTGAAATTGGAAATGGATAACTCTCAAGCACATGAAGGTAAGCATTCCTCTTGTCTACTCTCTTCTGTCTGCTCCCTCACCTTCAGCTACCTGCTGATCTTTAAGCACCCCAGCTAGAACTACTTGGGTTTATAACCTACTTCTCTGTACGAACTGTATTAATGATAAGTGCATTTATTTTTGATTTTAAGAAAAGACCTTGCTGCTACATGTTAATTCGCTCTCTACCTGCTGTTATCGTTACTTGTCTCAGGCTAATCTTTCTCTAACTGCTGTTATTGCTACTCATCACAGGCTCAACTGTACAAATTGGCAGGGCTGCCTCTGACTAGATGGGTACTGGTACAACTAGGGTCCTTGACTCCCCGGCCCTCCTAGTGCATTACTCTCCTGGATGCCCTTGGGCAGGGACTGCCCGTCGCACTCATACCCAGTGTCAGAACCAGGAGCCCGGTTACATGTCCCTCCCACCAACCACTAAAGCCGTAAGTGTGCTGTATGTCCTATGTAACCCCGAACACTCTTTGCTCTCATGCCCAACTACAGTACCACGAGCCCGGCTCTTATCCCAATGCCACGCCACTAAAGCCGTAGGCTTGCCTAATCATCCCCCAGATCCCTCGACTGCAGGCCGCCCTCACGTCCACCTACAATACCTCTTAGCCTGGCCACCCACTCCTACGCCTTACCGATAAAGCTGTGAGCCTTGCTAAACTCAAAACCCCGGCCGAGTGCTGCTCTCATGCCTGTCAACGGCATCCTGAGATAGGTTATTTGTCCTATCGCCCTGTCTCTATCACCGCTAGTTCAGCCATTTCCCTCTAAAACTCCGACTACATGCCCCCTTCCAAGCCCGCCTACGGTACCACGGGCCCGGCTGCTTATCCCTGCACTTCACCGCTGAAGCCGTAAGATGCTACCGCGGACTATTCTGCTTTCAATGGACGCTGCCGCATTCGGTCCCGGGAGCAGCTCCATAAGCCCGGCCACTTATTAGTACCCTAAGCCGCCACCGCCGTACTCCAAGCGGCATAGCTGTCTTAAACCGTGATCCTACCCATGGTCTTACAAACCTCCCCCTCCACTCCTTCCCTCTATCTCCCACCTCCTGAACCATGTCCTCCCGGGGTGAAAATACTCTGTCCTTGTACCAGTACCCATTCTCCTTGTAAATTGCAGTCAACTTTTTTGCTTAGACTAGTAGACACTATGTTAGCCTAGCCTAATTAGCTTCTCTGTATGTACATTGTACTGCCTCGCTAATTGTATGGTTTATGTTGTACATTCCTTAGTATGTATCTTGTCTTGTACTCTCCCAGATTGTGCCTGAAAATAGTCACCTGCTGGCTAGTGCACCTACCCGGTCAACAAAAGCTAAATAAATAAATAAATTTCTTTTTTGGGGGGTGGGGGAATTCATATTTGCTGGTTTGTCTGTAATGGTTTCTTATCTTGTTACTTCTTCACAGATTTCATCTGCATCCTTCTGGAGTCCAGTTGTTAAAGATGGTCATGGTCATCTAATGAAACGACTTCTGCATGTTGCATGTGTGCCCAAGCCCGGGGGTGGGGGGTGCCCGATGTTGAAGAGCTTTTTTGGATAAGGCCACTTTGACAGAACAACAAAGCATCTGGAAGTTTCCTAAAAAAAGAAATGAATGACTTCTTACAACTTAATTGATAGTTGTCCCTCCCTAGTTCTGAATCTCAAGTCAAGTTGCATTGAAACCCACATCTTGTCAACTAACACAACCTGTGTGCAATATTTGCTGCAGTCTTTCCAAAACAATGAAATGGATGAAATTAAATCTTCATACTTACCAGAATGGATTTCACATGGATATTACATCACTTCCTCTCTGTACGGTACATCTACAGTACCATTCCCAACGAGTTTTAGCAATGGAGACTTTTTTTGTTAACCTGTAAAAGAAACAAAATAAGTGTACCGGATGTGTTTTACCATTGTGGCTCTGAAAAGCTACAGAAAACAAAACATACAAGTAAAGGAAGTGAAGCAGCATAACAAACATGAGTACACATACTCACTTTATGGTTTAAATATTAAGAAGCTTTGTATCTGTAGCTGATGGATGTGATGGTCCAGACAGACTCAGGCTCAGTGGTGGCAGTGGCTAACATCAGTTCCAGTGGTAGTGGTCTGGGGGGCAGACAGACTCATGGTGGCAGTGGCTTACATCAGTCCCAGTAGTTGTGTTCCAGGGATCAGACAGACTCATGGTGGCAGTGGCTAACATCAGTCCTGCTGGTGGTGGTCTGGGGGGTGGACAGACTCAGGCTCAGTGGTGGCAGTGGCTAACATCAGTCCCAGTGGTGGTTGTCCAGAGGGGCACACCACCTTTTAAAAACTTCAGTTAAAACCTTCCAACATTAACCACATCATCATCCTCATAAAGAAAGCTGCCCTCACAGTCATCTATGTCTGAAGTCTGACCGCTGGGAAATTCTTTCTCCATTGTATCACCATCTACATCAGTGGTGTGGCGTTTCAGGCAGCCACTGCCTGTGCCACCAGAATGGTCCATTTACACATCACCAAAACCACCATGACTAGGCCGGGGTATGAATACCGAGGTTGCAGTCTGTGCTGGTATGTGCCTCTCATTCATTTTAATGAATGTTAGCAAACTAACATTTGCAGGAGACAGGTTTGTCTGACGATCCCTGACTATTGCACCTGCTGAGCTGAATACCCTCTCAACACTTACACTGGAGGGTGGGCATGTGAGGTACTTCAGTGCCACTGCAGTCAGCTCTGGCCATTCACTGACCTTTCCACTCCAGTACAAAAGAGGATCTTCACTTATTATCAGATGCCTGTTTTCAGACAAATATGACACAACCATTCTCTGTGCTGCACTAAGTTCAATTATTGATGCATCATCCTGTTATCCCGAATCATTTATTTCACAAATACCCACTTGGGACAAAGCCTCCCAAAGTGGGTTGACACCAGCCACTTTGGATGACAGACCACCTGGAACTGCAGTCCTTCCCCTTGCAAGATATGCTTGATGGTCCTCCAGGTACACCTTCAGCTGGATTATGCTGCTGAGGTTTGCTGACCTTGGCATGTGACTCCTGTGCCCCATAAACCAAGTGCACCAGTTGACCACTGATATTTTTTACTTGTTCAGGCCCTCCCTCCAGTACTGATGCAATTCCATGTTTGTATCGTGGGTCCAGCATTGTTGCTATGGCAAAGTTGTCACTACGCTGAATGCTCACAATGTGACAATTCCGGTCGAATACTGTCAGCATGTGTTGCAGCAACATACTGCTACCACCGTCTCCGGCAACATCAAGGCTATGCTGTACATTCATCAATGTCTGCCTCAGCACCCGCAGCAGTGAAATTGATTGGTTAATGGAGGCAGACTCACCACTAACTGCCTGTGTGGCATGTTCAAAAGGCTGCAAAATTGTTATTACAGAGTCCATGAGGCGCCACTGTTCAGTCATCATAGACATGGAGGCCCCAGAACTGTCACGGCTAGTGTGCATCACAAGATATTCTGAGATGGCCTTGTATTGTTCATACAACCTCTCTGCCATGTATAAAGTGGAGTTCCATTGGGTGACAACTTTCAGCTTCAAGCGGTGCTGAGGCAGACTGTTTTGTATCTGCAACTGCCTCTGTTGGTCACGGGCCTTTCCAGATCTTGAAAAGTGAGAGCAGATACGTCATGCAATGGTCAGCATTTCCTTTACATCAGAGTGCTGCAGAAACTCCTGCACCACAAGATTTAAACATTGGGCCATGCATGGAACATGAAAAAAAACCACCATTCGTGATGCATTTCACCACATTTAACCCATTGTCACTTGCTATGAACCCAGCTATCAGGGACAGAGAGTTTAGCCATTTGTCAGTTTCAGTCAGTACCACGTCCAACATGTTCTCACCAGTGTTTGAACAGGTCACATTGCACATAGCAATTGTTGCATGCTGTCGAATTCCTGGAAGATTGCTACCGCGACAATCCACCTTACTGCACTGATTATTCACACTACCAACATCACAAACAACCCCCGGCACTGCGCCCAGTGTGCAGTTATACACAAATATGAACTCCCCATTGTTTTGCCACTTGTCTACATATCCATACTTAAATGGTTGAATGGAGAGGAGGAATGTTGAAGGGCATGTCTTATTGAGTCAGACGCAGTGCGGAACAACTCGGGGACAGCACGGGTAGAAAAGTATGTTCTGGGTGGGAGTTTCCACTCTGGACAGGCACATGCAGCAAACTGCCAGAACCCAGAATTCTCCACAAAGGAGAAGGGCAAAAGATCAATTACCAGCATTTACGCTACAGCAGCATTAAGTTCACGTGACACTCTATGATTGGGTGGGTACTTCAGCTTATGTACAAAGACACTCTGCAATGTGGGCTGACTTAAACATTTTACATGGGGTGTGATGACAAATGATTCCTCTCTGTGAATGGCAGGGGGTGGAGTTTGGACATTTGATGAAGAAGGTTGCACAGGTGATGATGACAAACCCAGAAATGCAATTATTTTGCCAGATTTGCCAACCGGGGTTGATGTATCACTTGCACTAGACATACTGCATTCACCACCACAAAAGCCGCTACTCTCACCAGCACTGGACAACATTTCAAAGTCATTATGGTTCTCCACCTCATCATGCCTGTAGTAATCCTCTGCTCTTATTACCTCACTACTGCACATGTTTAATTTACTACTGGACTTAACAGTCATGGAAGGGGATAACATGCTCGCTATGGTTGCCAGTGACGAGGGTGAATGCCCCAATGTGGTATTAGCTGCCAGCTTGTGCTAGGTCCACAGTGCCAAGTGCCTATTCTTAAGATGTGTATGCTGTCCTCCTGTGCCTAGATGGCTCCCCTTTTTACCTTGACTCACATGCACATGGCAAACTTGGCAGATTGCAACTGACTCATCATTTGCATCTTGAACAAAAAAATCCCACACAAGGGATTGTGATGCTCTACTTTTAACATGTCCATGATGTGGCTTATTTAAGTCCATTATTTTAAGCACTGAAGTTGGGGGGGGGGATGTGATGTTTCTGGCACTGAAAACCTGGACTGCAACTGACCACCACGACTACCTATCATATTTATTACTGGGTCATTATCATTAACTAAAACTGGTAAATCACAAGTTTTAACGGGGTGGGATTCCTGCAAACAGACTCAGACACAGCTACTTTGAATTTCTTTTTCTCTGGTTCCCAACTGGGGTCAATTACATCATCATCATATTCATCAATGTCACACAAATCCACATCTTCTGCTTGGATGCTAGCATGTGGACTGCATGTTGCAACAACAGCAACATCATCGCCATCATCACATTCATCATCAGCATCTACACTACCATCACCTGATATTTTTTCACCACACTGTGAATCACTGCACGGAAAATGTGTGACATTAACTGCCACGGTGGAGGGAATATCACTTTGTATGCTGGAGGGAATATCACTTTGTATTCTATCATTGGCATGATTATCAGAATCCTCAGGTTCAGTTACTGGGATGTTACTGAGAAGTATGACACCATCTACGATGCCACTCACTTGCACTGCTTCACACTCAATATTTTTGGATATGGTACACTGGTCAGAATTAGAACTTGACGCACCAATACTAATACTACCACCACCAACCACTAACACCAGTAACACTAACACCACCAGCGGGGAAAACATCATCTCCTCCAGCTATGAGTGAAGCTACTAATTGGGTTGTAAAAAACACTGTAGGAGAAATACCTTTCCTCACATCAGCACTGCACTTCTGCATCTGTGTACTACCAAGCCCACAGACTATCTTACTGCCAGCATTGCCATGGTGAGAAACAGCTTTGCTTGCTCATCTCTTTGAAGGCATTTTGGGGGATCAACCACAGTATTATAACCAAATTCAGATTTTTATACATTCACTCTCTGATTGGGGGGATGCTGGATGTGAAGCCAAAAAAACAACTGTAGCTTCAGCAACAGATAAGAGACTAGTCTGTCACGCAATGAAAACAACTTCAGTAACCAGTGGAGCCAATGAGGTCACAAAAACAATCCAATCTGGTAAAAAATCCTTTTGCCCATGGGGGTGGGGGGGGAGCACTGACTGCAGATTTTTATGGCAGTACAAGCAGCAAAACAAAGAACAGATACCACGATTGCAGTACAAAACCAAGCAGCTGCAGTGGATAGCAGGTTCACACTGCTGCACCTGCAATTACACTAGTCTGTGGCACAATAAATGGTGTATTATTTGACGTCATGCAACACCGCACACACACTCACACTCACACACAGAACAGTTTGTCTACAATGCTGAACGAGTAATGCATAGCAAATTCAAAAGTTCAGTACTATGCCACGTATTGTAATGTAAACAACCTGAAATTATGAACTGCTGCACCAGATCCACACAACAAACAGCAAGAAAATTTCAACTATTACTGACAATATTACTGTGTGTACATTAACACAGTCAGTTATATCACAAAAATATAACCAAAAAACAAAGAAATCATTATTTCTCCAACTTAAATCTACCTACACCACAGATATGCCCCTCCCACAAAGTACACTTTCCTTGTCTTTCACTACACACACTCAATGTTGTACATTAACATTCAAAATCCACACAAAAACAAAAACGCTTGATGATATGAGCACAGGAGGGTTTTCTACAATCAATGAACTAAAGTTGGAGCCCCCCAAAAAATGCAAAACACTTTTTTAACAGCTTTTAGAAGGTTTCAATCACAGACAGCTCTCAGAGCACACTGTCTCCTACTCCTTCCTACACATATTGCCTTGAACTGAGGGTGTGCAGATCAATATAGAGCCCATGTGACCTGAAATCCCATGAATCACTGCAAAATTCACCTTCAGAGCTCAAAAACAAAGCTAAGTGAGGCAAAGTGCATTGTCCTCAATGGACTTTGCCTTAAATTTGGTGGAGTAGTGGTCTGGAGAGGCGGAGTAAACGCAAAGTCATTCTTTTCAATGGACTTTGTGTTACTCATTATAACACAAAGTACTCCGCTTCGCATTGTGGAGCAGTCCGCAAATCCACCTTGCTCCGTGAATCACTTCGCGGAGTGGATTGAGCCCACTTCACCCACCACTAGACCCAGGTGCCACTGAGACAGTCTCCCTACAGCGTACCACAGCAGGTTAAGCAGACCACGAAGGAAGACCTCAATGAGATGCTGGATCTTGGAGTTATCCAGGAGTCCAGTAGCCCCTTGGCCTTGCACATGGTCCTGGTCCCTAAAAAGGATGGTACTAACAGTTTAGTGTTGACTACCAGAAGCTTAACAACTGCACTGAGTCGGACTCCTACCCCATGCCCAGAACAGATGAGACCTTGGAGCAAATGGAGGGAGCCAAGTACCTGACCACAATAGACTTAACAAAGGCACTTCTGACCCCTGCAGCTGGGGAGAGGTTAGCTTTCGTCACCCCATTCGATTTATATGAGTTCATAGTAATGCCCTTTAGGATGAAGAATGGACCCAAAACCCTTCAGTGGCTTGTGGATTGTATTCTGTCGAAGGCAGGTGATGTTGCGCTGGCATATATGGATGATATAGTCATTTACAGCCAGACCTGGGAGGAGCACTTCGAGCATGTGCAGGAAGTTCCACCAGCTTAAGGCTGCAGGGCTGACAGTCACGGTGGAAAATGTCAGACAGGTATGGCAGATGTGTCTTATCTCAGGCACTGGGTGAGCAGTGAACACATCTGTCCATAGCCAGTGAAGGTTGATATCATACTGGCCTGACCCACTCCTACCACTAAGAAACAGGTAAGGGCATTTCTGGGACAGCGGGGTACTACAGGAGGTTTGTCCTTCACTACAGTGATATGGCCAAGCCCCTGACAGACCAAACAAAAAGGAAAATGCCTGAGAAGAATTGCTGAACAGAGGGCTGTGAGTCTGCCTTTCAGAAGCTAAAGAAGGCCTTGAGTGGGCCGGCTGTACTAGACAGCCCCAGTCACAGTCTAGAGTTTGTTGTTCATGTGGATGCCTCAGACCACGGGCTGGGTGCTGTGCTGAACCAGGTTATGCTGCAGGAGGAGGAGCACCTTGTGTATATTGGAGCCAGGACTGCTGCCCAGGGAGGAGGCATGTACCATGATTGAGGAGTGCTTGGGGGTAGTGTGGGCACTTCAGACTCTGCAGCCTTATCTATATGGGAAAATATTTACTGCAGCCACAGATCCCCTGATCTGGCTTCATAGGTCAAGTGGACAAAATGGTAAATTACTGCACTGGAGCTTGGCACTGCAGGCCTATAACATGACCATCCAGCACTGCAGTAGTAAACAAAATGCCTAAGTGGATGGGCTGTCTAGGCAGGGTTAACAACATGGCTGGATACCTTATGCACTTCCCAGTCTCTGCATGAATGGCCATGTCTCTTGGGGTGGCCCAAAAGAGATGCACCTTCATCACATTGGGGAGGGGGAGATGTGACAGGAATGATGTGACACAAATGTGAACTTGATTAGTTAATTGCTTATGTTAGTAAAATTATTTTTTGTTATTCATATTCTCACCAGAGTGCTTCTGCCTGTCATGCAAAAAAAAATGGAAACACATTGGGAATGTTATGTCACTAGCAGGCAATGCCTCTACACAGTAATTAATCTCAAAGAATTTCCAGGTGGACACACACACACGAACACACACATGCATGCATGCATGCGCGCGCGCGCACACACACACATATTTTAAGGTGATTGGAGCATTTGAATGAAAAGTGGGAGTAAAACTGATCTAGTTGGACACACGTAGGTTTTAAGCTGATTGGAGCAATTGAAGAGAAACTTGTTGCAGAATTTAAAATGTTTCATTGGGTTTAAAAATGGCCTAGTCAGAGGGTTTCAGTCTTAGGCTATAAATTCAGAGATTTAATTACATTAGGGGCTTTTGCCTTCAGGAATCTTTGTGGTAAGAGCAGAGCCTGCTTTCCAGCTAGCTTTGTGTGGGAGCTGAGAGATAGTCAGGTATCACATTCTCTCTGAGCTTAGTTGGGAGGCAGGATATTGTCTTAGGGAAGATACGACTATAACATTTTCCTTTCTAACATCTGTTGTTCAAGCCCATTTATTTGTTTTCCTGTAAGTGTGTATTTTCTTTTTTGTACTGTATATATCCTGGTGTTGTAAATCCTAAGTTTTGCAGGAAAGAATCTATTCTTATAGAATCCATGACTGTGGCTTATTTGCAAAGGTAACTGCATTATTTTTACTGGCAAAGAGGGAACTCTGTCTGGCATCCATCAGCCGAACAGCTCCCTACCAGATCTGAACTGTGTTGACCTCCCAGCCCTATGAAGGGAAGAGTTAGTTTCCTGGCAGACCAGGTGGTGGCAGCAAGGAGAAAGAAGATGCAGACAACTCTCTGAAGGCGGTGACAGATCAGAAGGGAGAGTTCATCACAGATGATAGATCTGAGGGCAAACCTTGTTGGGTACTGGCAGATTGAGGGTGGTAGAAAATAAGTGGCAGTTTATAAAAGGCAAGGTAACAGAACAGATTGAAAAGAACAAGAAGGACATTTGGACACTCTTCACAGGCATTTGTTTCCCCAAAGTACCCCACTGCCTGTGTAATTGTTTTGAATATCATAACTTGCCCCATGTCTTTTAAAAACTAAACCCAGTGGCCTTCTACTTGTTTCAAAGTGTAAAGATATTCATTCTGACAATCTCTAAGAAATGAATTTGTGACTGTTAGAGAAAAATCCTATGAGGAAGCTAATTAAGAAAAACAAAATCAAACCCAAACTACAAATGAGGTCCAAAGTTGCAAAGCAAAAAAAAAAAAATACACTTGAAGTATTAAATAATAAGGTTTGGAAACCTAATAGAATGGATCAGTTATACAGTACGTGTAACAAACCCCTTCTTGCAATAGGCAGAGGTGGTTGTTTCTAGATGTTGACCAGTGAGGGAATGATGCCTTGGCATCTTCCTCTGTGGGTGTAGCTGGTGCGGGTGGAGCTCCAGACAGTATAAAGATAGGGTGCACTCATGGTGCCCAAGGTTCTTGGGAGGTTCTCAGGTTTAGGCAGTTGAGGTTGAAGAGAACATTGATATTCCATGAGAACTCATCAGACAGGCAAGTAACCAGCTAGTCCACCCTAGTCATCAGTACCAGCAAAAAAGGGTGAACAACCACCACCAGCTGCGTGCTGAGGTATCAGGGGTACACCTGTGTACTTAGCAGGAGTGGGCACTCTCTAGTGTCCACTAAATGGCTGGTCACAAGACTTTGGACAGGGACACAGGAGGTACCCTGAGGTATGCTGCCACCTGGAATCACAGATGTCAGTCAGTCTCCAATCCCTAAGATTGGCACCAGGTCCTGGACACTTTCTTGAGGCAAGGGTGTCAGTTTGTCACTGAATGAGACCCTGGAGGCTGCCAGGTTGGGGCCTAGAGCACCCAAAATGGGTTCTGACTGCTGTGAATAGTGGTGGAGGATTGAGGATTCTGCCCATAGTTTAGATGTTTAGTGAGACCATTGGGTGGTCAGGGGAACCCCAGGGGGTATCCCCTCAAGGGGCACTCCCTTATGACTTTTGATCCTGTTGGGGGTTCCCCTGAAGATCATTGTGGGATATCCTGATGGTAGTATGGCCCCAGAGACATGCCTGAGCTAAGATCACTGAGCATGACAGAGGTCAGTGAGGAAGGTACTGTAAGCGACAGCAGAAGTATGGTAGGAGATGAAATACCATGTATTGAGGGGAATGGAATCTCCAAGGAGGTGGTGCCCATGGCCTGCACTGCCAGAAAGCAACCCAGGAGCATTCATTTGGTGATACACTGAAGCATAGTGTGAGTGATACACAGTAAGGCAATCTGGCATCCACGAGTGAGAGAAATGTCAACCCTGAAGGCCTCCTTGGGAGAACCGAAAACTCATTCTATTCCATTATGGCATACTGTTAGTGTACTGCAATAGAAGCTAAGTTAAGTGCCCAGAGTTAAACCAGCAACCTGCTTAATGATATAAAGTGCCTGAAGTGTTGTCAAGTCAGGAACCTAGGAACTAGCACACAGTGGACTAGGGAATCTTTGGGCATGCTGCCTGAGAATTATGGAGAGGCCTGACCAAGTGAAAGGAAAAAGGCAGAAAGTGTCTGCTAGATACAGTGAGAATGAAAGCTGCTGGGAGCATGACAGGGTTAACCTGTGCTGCAGCAGTAGGCTGTATCAGACTAGAATGGCATCAGGCCTAGACATTTGGGTAGAGATAGTTATCTGGGAAAACCTTTAAGGCATTTGGAGTGGAGCTTATTACCCTTGAAAAGCTGTGTACAGAAAGAAACTTTGTCTGAACTCATGAATTGGGGTCCTCAGACCCAAGCCCATTTTGTCCAAATTAGCTTTGACATAGCCCCATGAGTAGGGCTGTATGTTTTTCACAGGGATCACGGATTTCACAATTTCCATGAAATTAGCCCATTGCTGTGAAATTGGTAGTTCCCTGTGAAAATACCCAACACTCATCAAATTGTGGAAGGATGCAGATGATGGAGTGATGTAAACAATGTTGTTGGGGAAAAACAACTGAAGGAGCGCCGTGCAAGGAGATCACACCATGATCAGAAAGGTGACCCCCCAAAGAAAGTGTAGGGCTTACCTTTATCTCCACAAAGCCAATCAGGACTGCAGCATTTTTTTTATGCTCCCTGAAGTGTTCTGTGGACTGATATCCTGTAAAGGGGACCAAAGCAGAGTGTTGCCATGCTCCCAATTGAAATGATGCCCCAGTAGTACCAGATGACACTACAGACTGCACTTCAGGAAGCAGAGTTAATTTTAGCAGGAATCCAGCATTTTACACAGCAACTAAGAACACAGCTAAATGTAGACAGGCAGTAAAGGTTAAATGACACAGGATCTACCAGTCGGTGCATTAAAGCATGTGCTCCCTGCTAATCAAGCCATCTCTGTACCAGGCTGTTCAAGTTTAGACCACTGTGGCTCCATGCTTCATGTAACTATACACTATAGGTAGATGAATTACACTGGATGTGTGTGTTTTGGGGGGTTGGGGGGAATGTAGAAACAGAAGCAAAAGCTGGCTGTCATAACATAAGTTATCAACTTTTTAAACTGTGAAGTGCTGTGAAATATCTGATTTTCCTCTGTGCATTTGCTGTGAAAATGGCCACTTTTTACAGTAAAAAAAAACTCAGCCCTAGCCATGAGTAAAGAGCCAAATGCTTGAAGTCTAGCATCTGTGTGTTGGTTCAACAATCTAAGGTGCCCAAGTCTTGAAAACTAAAACACTAGCCATCTGTGCAACAACCACTAGTGAAAGCAACTTGAAAAGCTGAGTGCAAGGGGATCCCATTGAGCATAACACCTTACCCATAGACACTGGTTTTCCTGGTCCATTTCCAACCCTATCTAGGGCAGAGAAGTAAGTCAGCCACCATATTGCATCGGGGTTGCAGATGGTGTACTGTTAGCTTTATCAGTGGCCATATTTGTAGAATCACCAAGCTTGTCTGAGGACAGTTTAACCCACTAGGGCTTTCCAAGCAACTGTGAAGAAGTTAACTGCAAAAGAGTTGGAAAAGGAAAGATCTCAATCTGAAATCAAAACCATGGAAAGCATATTAGAAGGGGGAATTGATTTAAATAATAAGCACAATGGGGCATTGGTGGTACTAGGTTTACCCCATGGTCATGGGCATAATGAGGTACAATGCAAAGCTGAGTGCCTTCAGCCCCCTGATATGGGATAAACCTCATACCACCAACATCCCCAGAGTACCTTATTGCTTATATAAAATGGGCCTATAGGCAACATTTAAAAAACTGAACACTCAACGTTTTCAAAGCCACAAAAAATATAATAAAATGTTGCTAAATAATGTAAAATAGTGCCTCCGCAGATGTTTTTCACATGTCAGTCATCTGTCTTTCTCCGTATTCAATACATTGTGTGATTGTTTACCATGAAACAGAAGAATTCAAAGATCTGTATTATTCCAGTATCAGAATGCCCCCCCCAACACACACACGGAATAGTAACATGGAATACATTAATTCAATATTCCTCAGAGTTCCACTGGTATATACACACAGACACACACACAGGCCTCAAGTGGAACCAGAACCTCAATATAGTATGTGGTTAAGGTTTATTGTGGATGGAAAATGATGGCTTTCAAAAATCTTGTTGTAGTACAGTTCAAAGGTCAAAAAAGTTGTTGTACTATTGTTCTGACATCACATCGATAGTGCAACAACTTTTTTGACTTGCCCTACCACCCGATTGGCTGATTCCCAGCAGGGATTAAAAAAAAACAGAAGAAAATGGCGTTGTCATTTAGCGACCGGTCAGGCGAGCAGTTTATAACTACCGTTTGGACACAGACTGTGTGATCAGCTCTGTGTGTCCAAATTGTTTTCAGTGTTTCTTTTTTTTAAATTTACTACTGCAGTTTACGGTTGTTAGTGTGGCGTGGGATGGTAGCGAGGAGTGGGCAAGCGATACCTTCTGGGGCAAGGACTGCATGAGGCACTGGAATCCTCAGGTAATGAGTGCAGAAAGAGAAAGGAAAACAAAATGGAAATGTGAATGCAAGGTATGAACCTTGAGAAATTGTGGGCAACCATATACTATATAAAATAGTGGACAGTTGACCATCCACAACGAAAACTTTGTTTCCATTTCGGGAGAAAATGGCATCACAGAAACCTCTCGAGCTTTGCTCTCGACTCCCTCGATGGAAACACAGCCTTGTTGTGGATGGTCAACCATCCACTATTCTATATATAGTGTATAGTCAGGTGTTGTTCTGTATAGAAATCGGAGCCTTTCCAAATGTTGTTGAAAAACAGTTCAAAAGGTCATGGAATGCAATTGTACCACACTGTGATACAACACCATTTGAAAAATTCTAGAGTTTCTATCAGAATGCTATACTGGCCATGGGTCCTGGTGGCAGCAACAATGGCAGGATCAACCAAATAGACTGGAGCGTCAGTGGCAAGATCCCTGGAACTAGCAACGTGAACATGAACAAGCAGATAAGCCAAAAACAAATGCAGGATCAACCAGATAACTGCAACTTCATCAAAATTAGAAGCAGGATCAATGAGATATTTAAAATAACTTACTGTTAATCGCTTCCTCTGAGTCCATATCCTCTCGCTAAGTGAGAAATATACCACCATGTTTTTGTGTTGAAAATCCCTCCCACATCCCATTGCCAACCAATAGAAGGCTGCGCAATAAATCTAGGGATGTCTGCTCCCTGGCAACCACACATGTAAACCTAACAACCAGCCCTAACTCCCAGAACATGGCGGAGCAACAAATATTTTTTTTTTTTTCAAAAATTTAAAATGAAAAACTTTGGCAAGGGGGATTATACACGATAAAAATAGTGCATGGGCAACCATATGCCCAACCAGCCTATTATGCCACCTCGGGGTTCTGATTACCACAGACCTCTCGAGCTTCGCTGTCAAGGTCTGAGGTAATCAGAACCCCTTGGTGATACAATAGGCTGGTTGCTCATGGTAGCCAATGCACTATTCTCTATGTTATCTGTTGTCAGGTAAGGAGCAGGAAGTTATCTGGCAAACTGGTAGGGATAGGATGGGGATTTTTCATGGTCATTAAAGCAACAACAGCAATGGAAACTAAAGAGTGCTTGATTTTTAAAATGTGTGTATGTGTGTAGGAAGGGGCTCTTGAGTGAAAATAACATTAAATGATTTACTTTAATTTAATGGACTTTTCTTTTTAGGGCCTAGTTGAAGTTTTTATATATGAGTAAGGGTTGCAGCCATGTTTGTGATGGAAATTAGGAAGTACTGTAAGTGGCTTATGAATTCTGTGAGTTGCACGGTTGGCAGGGGCATGTTTTTTTACCATTGGCAGTGCTCTCTTACTGCCATGGCTAGAATCAAGTCTCAGCCAATCATGACATAGGATATTCCTTGTCCATTTTATATAATCTTAAAAGACACTTAATTTAATCAAAATACAGTTTATTCTCCACAATAGTCATGTTATTGGCATTTGATACAGATGGATCTCATAGTCCAAACAGCTTGAAGAAGGTCTGCAGTACAATTTCAAAAAGTGAGATTTTATGTCTGACCTGACACGGCTGCAGTTATACAAGAAAATGTGTTTTCTCTTATTTAGAGAAGTCCTTACTGAATTTGGAACAGCCTGGCAACTTCCTTTTCCAGCAAAGTGCTTCACTACATTGAATGGCAAGATCCATTTGTTCTTTGATCCAGATGACATAAAATAATTCATTTTGGCAAGGAAAACAGAAAGGGAAGAAAAGGAAAACCAACATACAGAGGCAGAAAACAATGAAGTGATAACCTACCGAAATTATCTCCCAGAACTTGAGACATAAAAAAATATAAAAATTATTTCAAGTCTGCCATGATGTTTCATGACTTTAAGATACTAATCTTTAAGTAGTCCATGGGCTTTTCAGTTTCGTGGATCTTTAAGAATATACTTTTTTTTTTGCAATGTACTACTTATGAAATTCCCTCATATTTAGAAATGTGGTGAAGTATTACTTTGCCAGTGAAGTTTCTTTGAAGTTGTGAAATTCACCTTTGTGTAAAACTTCACAAAGTTATCACTTCACATTGGTGTTCCTGGCAAATTGGCACTTTTTCAGGCGAAGTCAGCTGAAGTTGCAACTTTTCCAGTGGATTTGTATAAATGTGCTTGAAAAAAGTGGCACTTTGCCTGCCAAACCTTTGCAAGGCACTTTTGCACTTCACAAATTTGTAAATTTTGCAAATTAGTTCACCAAGCAAAGTTTACCAATTTCACACATAGCTGCTCCTATAATTATTGAATAATAGTATAACAGTGAATAATATTTTAATATATGGATTGTGAAAATAATATCCCTGAAAAGCATACAAAAAAATTCTTGTAATACCGTCGCTCCTGGAGCGATAATACTACTGTTCCGAAGTGATAATACTATAGTTCGGGTGCCGAAATAGTATCGTTCGGCACCCGAACGATAGTATTATCAAGAAAGCCAAGAGCGCATGTCCAAGTCTATCTCAACGTGTTAAACTGCGTGCCTTCTGATTGGCCGTTTTTCCTCTGTGGGCCGGCAGAAGGAGTCTGAAAATATGGCGGTTTGTTCACTCGCTTAGCGAGACAATCTTCCGTTAAGCAACCGGGTTTTTTTTTTTAGGTTGAAAACTATCGGGCAACCGGACACTCTCTTGGGCTCCTCTGCTCGCTCCATATCACCACTTATCCCACCAAAAAATGGCCAAATGAAGCCCACAGCAGCCGCTCATCCACACAGGACTGGGGAACCCTGCCAGCATGCACATCCACCCGCTAACTCCAGTACTGAAATGGAGGTGAGTCAATTCGCCTCCTATCCATATATTAAAAAAAATAACAAATAGGTTCTGGTGTATTACAAGGGAGTAATTACATCTCGAGGTTCTGGGGACACATGAAACCTCTCGAGCTTCGCTCTCGAGGTTTTCTGTGTCCCCAGAACCTCTCGATGTAATTACTACCTTGTAATACACCAGAACCTATCTATTATTCTATTTGTAATATATGGATAAGGCAAAATAATAAGGTACAAAAGCATACAAAAAAAATCCGGTAATACCACTCCTTGGAAGTGATAATACATTACCATCAATGCTGAGCCATAATACTATTGTTCAGAACCAGTAATACTATTGTTTAGAGTTCTGAATGATAGTATCATCACACAAACGGAACAGCGCAAGTGCACGATTGTCTTATTCACAGTGGGAGCCAGCTTTCACTGTAACCATCACGTACTGCAAAATCTGGCTCACCGAAAACCAACAAAGTCTAATCAGTAGCCAACGGTGCAACTCCTGCTCACTCCAGTGCCATAAAGAATCTCTTTTTTTATTAAGAGCCACAAAACTAAGCCACAGAAATAAAAATAAAAGCAGCTCCCCAGCCTTGCCCATAGATAAGCTGCCATGTTCCCGAGATAATTATTCATAAAACACACAAAGCACCAAAAGAAACACATGCTGGGTGCTTCTGAGACATCTTGACCTTGTGGCATCCATAGCAACACATGGCAAGCAGCTCCCCTTACAGAGACCTGCATACACACTTCACCACCCTTGGAGCTTTGCACCACATTTTTAGAGAACACTAGAAAATCCTTGGATCCATATATTACAAATAATAACAGATAGATGACTGTGATTACTCATCTATAATAGCATCTCAAGGTTGTGGGGGCATGGGAATATCTCATGCTTCACTGTCAAGGTTCCCTGTCCCCAGAACCTCTCGATGGTATTATAGCCTTGTAATACCTAATTGCCAATCTATTATTCTATTTATAAATTAACTGTATACATGTTAAATGTTATGGGTGAAATTCTGAAAATGATTTGGGACTAAGTCCAACACTGTAACTCCAGTTTCAGACCGCAATCTTTGCAGCTGTGGAGATTGGTATTCTCAGTTCACCGCAGCTGTGGGAGATGTTATGCCTGGTCCCACCAGCCATAACATTTTTCTGCAGCTGTGGGGAAAAAACACCCGCAAGCCACCATAAATTGCGGGGCCCATTATAAACCGGCTATACTTTTCAGAATACCATAGCTGTGGGAGAAACTGCAGTTCCACAAGTGGCAACCCAGTGCGCTAAGTTTATCCCACAGCTGCTGGATTTTCACCATTTTTCAGAATCCAGCCCTATATTCTTAGAGCTCTCTCTTTACTTGACTGCTCTTAGTAGAATTTCATAATTTATGACATTTTCTTTTTTTTCTGTTTCTGAACATATAATGTATAATGTGCTAGGAGAGTAAGGTCATTATTGTGAAATTAAACAATGCAAAAAGCAAAATGTTTAAAAAATAGAGAGCAAGCTGAGTGTTGTTATAGGTTCCTGGGAGCAGCTGGGTCTGCACTGTTATCTTGATCATTTGAGCTGAATGCAGCCTTGAACTGAAGTGGCAGACTGCTTAAAGAGTACCTCTCAGGCAGTCTGAGTCACCCAGTCAGGGGTTCTTACTGTAATAATGTGCAAGTGGATGGTAAACCAGATGTTCCACTTACTGCAAGGAGCAACTCAATGGGGGGAGGCATGAGGGGCTGAAGCCATCCTAAACTCTGTTTTGTCCATGCATTATCTTATTGTTCTGGACCAATAATGGCATTTTTATAACCTGAGCGCCTGCCCCCCCCCGCTGTTTTGCTCTTGAGCCTCCCTGATTACTGCTGTAGTTCCAGACTGTGAGACACCGACAGAAATGAGATGCTGCTTTGCATTATTGGTCCCCTGCAAGTCTGGAGTGAAACATAAAATAAAAATGCCACTAGTTGGTGTGAAAGGATAAACACCCCTTGGGTACCCCATGTTGCAAATTGGGGTCCCTGTAGCTCCTTTATGAGTGCAGGTCCCCTCCTGTGCCAGATAGATTATTGGCACTGTGCACAGGGTTAACAGTTCCCAATAAGGCATGTCAGAGAAGCAGATACCTGTCAGAGCAGCAACAAGAAAAGTGTTCCTATGGTCAAATGTGAATGAAAACCAGATATATTTGCAGGGTTTTCCTCTAGGTCTTGTCCTCAGATAAATGAACTGTGTGTTGTACCTGTCTGCTTATATGCAGAAACTGTAATGCAGTACCATTTGCTTAACTACTGTAAACCCAACACTGACTGATGTGGCAGTTTGGCCACTGCAGTCATATCGCTCTGTAATTTCTTTATGTTTAATGTCCAAAAAGGTGAGGACCTAAGGTTTGTCAGAAAGATGCCCATTTTACTGCAAGGATACTTGGGAATAGTTGATGTGTATTGCAGTGTCTGACATCTATCCCTTGCCTGGAACAAAGGTTTGCTTGGCAGTAAGCAGGGTTTAAATTTCAATAGGGGACTGGAATTTCCTGGTAGCTGATCAAAGAGGAAGATTCCATAATAACAGAAGATGGAAGGGCCACTTCCTCTAGTCATACCACTTTTGAATTTCAAAAAGAAAATAGCTTTACAGCAGGGTCCTGCAGACACCCCGTCTAGGAAGCTATCGCTAAAATTCTCTACCAACTGCCACAGTCGATTTCCATTTTAGTAGTGTAGTAGATTAAAGCCAACCAGGAAGTTGGGGCTTTGAGAAAAGCAAAATACTGTTAATTTTGAAAATACCTGTACTGTTAATTTTGGTTCACTTAAAATTTTGTGAAAGAGCAAGTGAGACCCCTGCTGGCTTAAAGATGTACAGTGGGACCTGGACTATTAAGGCCACCAGCCAGTCATGGGCCAGCTTTGCAGACTGCAGAAGAGGGCTATATAACCCCTCTTCAATAGAGATTCTGGGCAGAAGCCAGATTTCCTGACACAGAAAAACTGCCACACACACTGAAGACCACTGAAAGAAAACTGGAACTCTGAGATACAGCAGCAGAAAAGAGAGACTTTGCAAAACTCAATTATTTTCTGGACTCTGATTTTCTCTACAAAAAAGGTAGAAATTACCCAGTTAATTCACTAGTTGTTTTGTATGTATTTTTCAACTTTTTTGTAGTTATGCTGTAAACAAATCTCTAAATTATTTGTCTGTATGTTTGTATGGTACTTATTTAAGTATTCATTAAAAACTCTTGCTTTAAAATACTACTGCCTGGGAGTGGTTTGTTGTGTGTGAAGGTTTTGGGAAGGTTTATTCAATCTGTCACACACCTGTTTAGCACTAAGGTGCCATGCGCTACCAAAACTAGGATCCTGGAAGGGAATCTGGAGGCCTAAAGTAGGGAACATACCCAAGGTCTCAAGAGGGGTCTGTGGGGTTTGAATCAGGTTTCTGCACTACCCCTGGGGGAAGACACAATCAGGGTTATGAGGACAGCCCTGAAGAGCTCATAATGCCTGAGTCTTCCCTAGCACAGCAACCAAAGAGGGTACTCACCTGGCTAAAGACTCAAGACTGTATTTTACCCTTACCCAGAAAGGGAGGAAGCCCTGGGCCCTCATGGCAAGTGTTCAGTTGTGAAATCAGTGAGTACTCTAAAAGGACATGAGGAGAGTATTTACTGCCCTTCCCATCATGGATTGCACTAAGGGAAGGGCCTTCTGAGCTCAGTGGACCAGGCCCCAGGAGTGTGCTCATGACAAGACTTTTTGCATTGGTGCCCCTGCCCATGATTTGAATTCAGGTTTATTGGTTAGTCTTCCAAATGTGAAGAAGACTGTCTTCAATACTTTAGGAGGTGTTAAGGGGTATGGCTGAGCAAGTGGAGATTGCCAGACACAAGGAAGACCTCAGAGTGAGTGTTTTCTACAACAGAGGAGAGAGCTGGAAATGAATATTCTGTGAGGAAATTTGGTGAAAGTAGCATCAGAAAAGAAACATTGTTTTTTTCCATATTTTTCTTTATGCTTCTCTGGCAGGCTGGGCAGCTGTATCTGTCTATTCCTTCTGGCACCATGGCCATCCCAAGGATTTACATTCCTCCGAGCCCAGGTGGACCTTTGACACAGCTGAGGGGGCTTCATTAGGCCCCAAGCCCCAGTTTTTCCATCTATCTTCACAACTTATTCTCCAGAACCCCAGGCAAAGTCAGGCATGCATGTGGTGGCACTCACACATGTCTTGGCTTGACATGACTCCAATCCTTCCATCCCTGGACTAGCACCTAGCCCCCCCTCCATCACCCACACCACCACCACACTGCCACACGGTGGCAGTCAAAGGCCAGGAGAGCCAACCTTCCCTATCTGGGAGAGGAGAGCTGTCTGCCGGCCATTCAATCCTCACCAAGCCTCCCCAGATGACCCTCAGTGGCCTTTGCTCATCACCAAACATGGGTCACCGGTGTGGCAGGGGGTAAGGTGCCAGCACCTCAGCACTCCATGCCACTGGGCTGGCATGAAAAGAAACATCATTGTTTGAACATCTGCAACTACATGCCCTCTGATGGTGGTCTGTTCAAGCCATAAGATTGCACCCCCTTAGCAGCACCATCCCACACAAAGAATTGGGTACCTGGAGTGATGCATGGTCTGAAAAGAACAAAGTTTCACAGCAGAGGCCCCAGGGGAGAAAAACAATATAGATTTCCCTGAAGTTACAGTGCAAACAACTGCAGCATAAACACTGAGAGAAACTAGTGTAGCCAGAAGAAAGCATGTCTAGTGGAGAGAGAGGTGCACATGAAGACCAACAAACAACATAGAAGAAGACTTTGGGACAGGAACTTGTGTTTGAGAAAGGTCAGTGAATGCTGGTGGTATAGAGGGCAAAGAAATCCGTCTTCACTTTTTTTTTTTTTGCCTTTTCCTGTCCACTGTACCAGGAGCATGGCAGAATGAATTTGTAGACTAGGAAAGATGAAGGGGGAGTTTGAAGGATTTATTTGCTAAAAAATTTGACTGCTTACGTTATGGGCTATGGGGCAATAAAATCATTTTTTTTGCCTGTGTGACCACTAAGTGAAGTAGGCTGCTGCAGGTTTTCCAGTGAGAATGAGGAGAACTCCAGAAGATTTCAATGGGTGATACAACAGGGTGTGTATATGTGGGCATCTGCTGTCATATGGTATAGATACCTGGAGGAAACAAACTGGAAGAGAACGGGATGTAGGAGGAAAAAGCAGCAAGGAAAGGTTTCACCAGGCTAGTTCCACCATGTACCAGTTATGTAAGTAGTGTTGGGTGAGAAGAAGTCAGAACAGGAACTGGTAGTCATAATGGTGGGGTGGGGCTACAACTGAGATACGGACTAGGGCTGGGGAGAGAAATTCAAGATGGCTACCATTAAGCAGGCTGCTATGTTTAAAGCTTCTGACTGCTGACGTTTAAAAATTGTTACTGAAGTAGTTTCCTCCTATCAATCCACAATAAAAATGGATAAAAAACACAAGGAAAGAGGATCCTCATCATCATGTGACTTTTCTTTCATTATATATGGTCCATTAGACAAATTCTTTAAGGCTGGTACACCCAGCCTGGGACATGAGGAGGTACAGGCTGGGGCTGCGGTAGGGCCTGTTAGCTCTCCCCCTGATGATAAGGGCAAATAAAACAGAGTCCCAACATCACATAGCAGAAATTAAAATTAAAAGATTCTCAGACAGGGTAACATGGAATGGGACTTAATACAGAGCAGTACAAGTCCTTTTTACTTCATGTAAGACACGGTGAACATCGTACTCGCTAGTTTGGGGTTGGGTGCAAATTGTGGACTGGCGCGACCCCAAAAGCTATGAATATCAGGACCAATTGGAAATGCACTCCAGAGGAAAGCAGGCAGTCACTTAATGCACAAATGCACTGGAAACACAAGAAATACTGTGCTTAAACCATGTATTGGTATAGAAATACAGTAATACAGACCACACTGTCACAAATGTAGGCGAACGACTGATACCGCTATCTCAGATCTCCGGTGCTTAGCTCATTAGAGCTTCCTCAGTTCTTTTTATGTTTCATGTGCACCTGCTCAACAAATGTTTTGTCAGGAGTGACTGGGATTTGGGGGTGCGGCACTGCCAAGCTCATTGAAGCTCAAAATAGTAAGGGCTCGGCAGTCTACACCAATGACCAGTAGTGTGGTTTGTGACAGCACTCACTGTTTAGTGGGCAGAAACTTCATGTACTTCAAAAAAGTGAGCCATTCTAATCAGAGATGCCTTTGGACCTTTGATTTACATGAAGTCGGCCACCGACTCCCACCAGCAGCCCTTACCATTGTAAGGGCATTGAGGCACGGATTGCCGCACAGAATTCGCACCTGAATGGCGCGCCAGTGAAAAGGTGGCCAGCAACAGCTCCCTCGGCCACCACGCCACACCGACTCCTTCCAGTAGCCCTTACCGTTGAGGCGGCATCGGGCACGGATCATCGCACAGGTACAAACCGCTAAAACCTCTTCTGAGAGCCAGCATGCCTGGGAACCCATGATTGGTGCGCCGCTGTTCTAGGGGAATTGTGATTGGTCCTCCCCCTTGCCTGCTTCGCTCTGATTGGAGCGCCTTTTCTATAGACTTTTTCAGTGTTCCCTGCTCTGGATCTTGACTTCTGAGCTCTAGCTCTTACTTGAATTTTGGACTGAAAAAAGTGAAACTGTATGTAAAGTTGAGTTAAGTGAAGGCTACAAGTTATTACTGTGACCTGCCTAGCATAGACTGTTAGCAAACTGTAAACCTAGGCAGTGTATGTTTAGCGAGTTAAGCTGTACTCTCCCCTTCTTGTATCCTACAGTGTAAGCTTTCGCTCTGTCCTCTGAACCCTACTGATTTTTCATTTTTATCTCCAGTACTTAGCGATGACCTGCTGTACCCCACCTTAAACTAATTACATTTTGCCGTGCTTTCGGTGGCTGCCTCCCTCTCCTCGAGACAGCACACCCTCCTCCCCCAGCTTCCTTTCCTAACCATCCAACCATTTACTTTGTCCTGCCTGCCCAGCCCCTCTAATCGTTTCCTTTGTCCTCCACTATCACCTCGACCCCCTGCTGATGAACTGCTGCCAGTTTCCCTGCTTTTCCACCCCGAAGCACTGTCTGTCCCTATAAATATTGATCCAGCTCTTTTTCTGTCCTTAGGATTCGCACCTGAATGGTGTGCCGGTGAAAAGGCGGCCAGCAACAGCCGCTTCTACAGCCGCCTCTGCCACCGACTCCCTCCAGCAGCCCTTACCATTGTAAGGGCATTGGGGCATGGATCGCCGCACAGGTACAAACCTCTAAAACCTCTTCTGAGAGCCAGCACACCTGGGCACCCATGATTGGTGCGGCGCTGCTCTAGGGGGATCGTGACTGGTCCACCCGCTTGCCTGCTTCGCTCTGATTGGAGCTTTTCTATAGACTTTTTCAGTGTTCCCTGCTCTGAATCTCAACTTCTGAGCTCTAGCTCTTACTTGAATTTTTCTCCCGGCCCCACCACCCCCTCCCAGGCCTCCTTTAAATACACTTATGCGCCACCTTCCCTAACTCTTTTGCTGCTTCATTGGCCTAGTATTGTTTGCTGCCAATCTATGACTGGTAGCTGAGTGTGACCAATAAGTCTGCCCCTGTGCAAATATTATCTGAGTTTTAGCCACTAAACTGATCTGCTCCTGTTCTTCTTGTTCCCCCTTCTGTTGCATACCTCACTTTAGGTTTTAAGTGAGTACCTAGGTGGGTCAACTACTTGCCCAGGAAAACACTTCACCAACACCAATCGTAAGACCACCCATCCTGGTATTATGGCTTTCCTTACTGTGCTATTATTACTGCTAATGTACAGAGTATCTAACAATGCAGTGCAACCCGAAGTACTTCGATACAAACCAGTTCTCCAATACACTTTATTAATACCTTATGTCATAACGGGCTGCTGTGCAGCCATTACTTCATCCTTCTCCCCCCATCTAGCCTATTCTCCCAGGTTTACCACCCTCCTCTTACTGCTGCCCTCGCCTATGTCTATTTGAGCACTCACATTGATCACGTTAAACTGTCACTACAGTGGTGCTACCTCCTGTGCTGTACGTTATGGGCGATCTTGCAGAAATAAAAAAGCCGTCTCCATCCTTATAAGCTCCTTAAAGAAAATTACATTACTGCTTCTTCTCTGCTCAGGTAATGTGGAGCTAAACTCTGGCCCCGTCCTACAACTTACCTCGCCTATCAATTTTGCTGAGGCCACAGGACTCAAGATGATGCTGGTCAATATTCTAAGCCTGCCTAAAAAACTTGTACAACTGCAAGCCTGGGCTGCGCATATCAACCCTGACCTTATCACAATTACTGAGTCGTGGTTAAAAAAGGCAAATACTGATCAACAAATTTCACTACAGGGCTACAAACTATTTAGAGCAGACAGAGACTCTAGAGGCGGGGGTGTGGTTATCTACGCCAAATCTAAGTACTCGGTCACTAATATTAGCTGCAAATCTTTAGCTAAGGAATTTGAGATCGTCTCTCTGAACCTTCATCTCCCCTCTTCTAAATGCATTACTATTATAGGTGGTTATAGACCTCCGTCTGGTGGCGATGAAGTCCTTAATCTTCTGAAATCCATGTTCGCAGATGCAAAAACTGAAACAATATTTCTAGGGGATCTAAATATGGATTGGCTAACATGCCTCAAATCCCTTTGTGATGAGCTAGGTCTTGGGTAATTAGTCAACGAACCTACAAGGAAAAACGTTCAAAATACTGTCAACAGCTCCATCCTAGATGTGGTACTAACCACCCACATAAAATATCTCACTCAGCAGTGTTTCACAATGACATGAGTGATCATGGGATTGTTACTTGCATAATATCTCAAATTAAGGCCCGACCACAGCCCATCTTTTTAACAAAACAGTCCTTTCGCAAGTTCAGTGCAGTAAACTTCCTTTCTGACCTGGGCATGATCAGTTGGCAAGACCTCTACCTAGCCAAAGATGTCAATGAGGCAGCTTACACCCTTAATGACAACCTTACTAGACTGATAAATAAGCATGCCCCTTTCATCAAAGTAAGGGTACAGAACAACTCTAACCCCTGGTTCACCTCAGATCTTAAGGCAGCCCTCATAGCCCGAGACAAGCTCTGGGCAAAAGCTAGGCATTCTAAGAAATCTTCGGATTGGCAGGCTTTTAGAACAGCCAGGAATACCTGTGTGAAAAGTATATGTTCTGTTAAAGCTAACTATTACATCTCTACCCTAGAACAAGCAAAAGGTAACCCTCATAAAATATGGAGGACAATTAAATCTATAGAAGGGTGGCCCACGGCCCCTTCCATCCCAACAAAGATAGTCGCAAGTGGCAAGATAGTGGAAAACAAGTCCTTAATCCTTGAGGAACTTAACTCCCACTTTGCCACAGCTGGACTAGCTTTCGACTCTTCACCTTATGCTGGTTCTGTGGTGAGCCAGCCTACCTCCCCCCCATATCTAGCCCCACCTAGCCCTTTCCAACTGCGAGATAACTTTTAAAGAAACAGAAGATTCTCTCTTTAATTTAGACACCAAAAAAAGTGCAGGGGATGATGGCTTGGAACCCTTCTTCCTAAGGTTAGGATATGCCCATCTCGCTGACCCAATTCTCCACATCTTCAATCTTTCCATTACATCTGCTAGTGTGCCGTCCTGCTGGAAATCAGCACATATCCTCCCTCTGTTCAAATCTGGGGATCCGTGCAATGTAAATAACTACAGGCCTATCTCCATATTGCCTATCCTTTCTAAAGTTCTCGAAAAACTGACCCATAATCAGTTAAAATCTCACTTGTAAACCTTCTCTCTCATTAACCCAGCTCAATCTGGCTTCCGGGCAAATCACAGTACAATCTCTGCGTTAGCAAAAGTAACCAATGACTGGATCTCTGCTATAGATGCAAAGAAGATAACTGGAGCAGTCTTTTTGGATCTTAGAAAAGCCTTTGATACTGTTGATCACAACCTACTAGTCAATTGCCTTGCAAAACTGGGTGCCACATACCATACTACCCAGTGGTTCTCTAGTTACTTAACTGGGAGATTCCAAAAAGTAAAAGCAGAAGGCTGTTTTTCTGCTGCCTTGCCAGTTGTTAGAGGTGTCCCCCAAGGATCCATCCTAGGCCCTATCTTGTTTTCATTATACATTAATGATCTTGATTCCAACATATCTATGTCCCATCTGCACTTTTTCGTGGATGATACCGTGCTGTATACCTCTGGCTCATGGCTATCTGAAGTCAAGGGAGTGCTTCAAGCGGACTTTGCACAACTTGAGCATAATTTAATAAAGGCAAAGCTTCTGCTTAATGCTAAGAAGACCAAAGCGATGATATTCTCCCGTAGTGCTGCCACAGGTACCCTCAATACCCTGCCCAAAGTCTTCATTGTTACCACGTTAAATGAGCCTCTGGAAGTTGTCACCAAATTCAAATACCTGGGTATCTGGATTGATAACAAACTCTCTTTCAATGACCATATCGAAGATGTCTCTAGAAGGCTTAAAGCCAGACTAGGCTTCTTCTTTAGAAATAGGCCCCTCTACCCCCTTGAAATTCGAAATAAGCTCATCCAGGCCACTTTTCTCCCCCTTCTTGACTATGGCGATGTAATCTACTCCTCTACCACTCTCGAAAATCTAAGTAAACTGGACATCCTTTATCACCGTGCGTTACAGTTCATTACCAACTCCCCTTACCGTTCACACCATTGTGACCTATATGCAGCTGTTGGAAGGACATCTCTCACTACTAGACGCCTGCTCCATGCTGGTCTATGAACTCTTAAACTGCTCCTGCACAAATTATCGAGCTATCGCTCATCTCTCTTTAGTATTTCGCATAGTGCATACTCGCTAAGAAAATCTGACTTCATTATGCTTGATATTACGAGGACGCGGACCTCCTTTGGTAAACGTGCTATTGCACATGCCCTTCCCTCTATTTGGAACCAATTACAGACCATACTGAAACTAACTAGCACAGTTTCAATTAACTTCTATAAAGTGCTAAGCTCAGCTAACATAAAGATATCTGCAACTGTCATTAAGCCTCTTCTTATCACCATGTGTGCCATGTGCATCCTTTGATAAGACCAAAATTGCTTTGTGCATATTAACTACTTATTGTTTGCACTTTCTTTTATATTAAGACACTATTTCACTCACTGGCTCCTGACTTATATCTGCTACCTTGCTGCAGCAATCCAACTCCTGCTATTCTTTCCCTTCCTACTCCTGGCTCTGTCTACATATATACTTCTCTGCTCACACTATCAAACCATTCCTACCTCCCTTATCCTTTATATTCTGTTGTTTGTTCCATCTGCCAAAATGTATGTATTGCAAACACCAGTTACCATGTTTCAATTATCAGTATGCTATCTATAAGTTGTTCTCCGTGTTACATTAGTTGTTTACTACCTGCGGTCATCCCATGTGGTGTCCTTGTATGTATATCTTGCTTGTATTATGTGACGCTTGCATTTATGTATATATTGTTTATCAACTATTTATGTATGTATGTTGTATAAGTCTATATGTCACAGGACCTCCTTGTGAATGAGCTTGCTCAATGGAGTTTTCCTGCAATAAACTTGAGCTTGAACTTGAAACAGCTAAGCAGCTTTTCACTGCAGGAGCCTGTCAGCCTGTGAAAAATGAAACCGTCCATTAATGTCTGTTGCAGCTGCCCCTCCCCAGCCCCACCCACATTATTCTAATGATGGCATGGGGTGCCCAATCCCCCATGCTAGCTGCTACCCCCACCCTGTCCATTTTAGGTACCCAGCAATGGGGAGTCCACTCCCAGTGCTGTAAACTATAACTATGACATTGTGTGGGTACCCAATCCTCCAGTATCTGTCCCTCATCATTTCTTTAGTTTTGTATTATTTTAAACCTGTGCAGCATTGGGGAGCCCACTCCCAGTGCTGCCAGTATAACAGTGATGTTGGTGGGTGTCCAATCCCCCAGTGTCGGTCCCTCGTCGTTTCTTTATTTTTAAGATTTTTTAAACCTGTAAAAAATTAAAACATCCATCGATGTCTGTTGTAGCACCCACAATAGCTCCCCCACAGCCCAACCCACATTATTATTAGGGAAAAGGGGTGCCCAATCCCCTGTGCCAGCTGACACTCCACACCCTGCCCCTTTTAGTAATGTAGCACCAGGGAGTCCACCCAGGTGCTGACAAATATAACAATGACACTGGTGGGTGCCCAATCCCTCAGTGTCACTACCTGTAATAGAGAAAATTGTCCCTCATTGTTTTTTTTATTTGTGTAAAACTATAAAAAGGAAAACCATCCATCGATGTCTGTTGCACTGTTATTACCCCCACATGACCCTCCAACTCAGCACCCACCCCAAGATCTTACTTACCCACTGGGGGTCCAACACCATAATCCTCTGTGGACCACAGACATGTTTTCACTCTTCAACTCCAGATCATGAACTGAGAAAATCAGGTATGCAGTTTAATGTATTTCAAAGGAGTTTTGAACTTAGTAGCATAACTTGGTCATTTTTCAATATTTTTGCCCAAAATTTTCAACATACCTATTTTTGGATACCACCTCTTGAACAATGCAAGTGATGTTAGGTAAATCTGTCCTGAATAGTGATTTTGTGGTCCCTGTGCAAAATCACTTTTTGGTCAGGAATTGAAATTTTTCTCCATCATTGTTCATGAGGTGGGGTAATAAGAAGGCTACCATATGTTGAAAATTTAGTGTCAAAATATTAAAAAAAATGACAATGTTATGAGCCTACATTGAAGTTTGCGAATGCAGGCTCATAACTTTGGTAATTTTCAATATTTTGACCCCAAACATTCAACATAGCCATTTCACAGCACCCCATGAATGTGACAGGTATAATTTTTCAAATCCTGGCCAAAATATGTTTTTGCATCCCTAAAGGTGGTTTTGCACTCATTGCAAGAAATCATGTTTTGCACAGGAGTTGAACATTTTCCCCACTATCGTTCATGAGGTGGGGTCATAAGAAGGCTATGTTAAAAATTTAGCATAAAAATAATAAAAACACAACACGGTTATGAGCCTACATTGAAGTTTGCAAATTCAGGCTCATAACTGGTTATTTTCAAAATTTTGACCCCAAATTTTCAACAGTCATTTCTTCACAGCACCTCATGAATGTGATAGCTGTCATTTTTCAAATCCTGTCCAAAATGTGTTTTCACATCCTGAAATATGATTACACAGTTGCTATGCAAAATCACCTTTCAGGCAGGAGTTGAAAATTTCCTCTGCACTTGTTCATGAGGTGGGGTCATAAGAAGGCTGTGTCGAAGATTTGGGGCATACATGTTAAAAAAACAATAAGGTTATAAGCCTATGTTGGAATTTATGAACACAGGCTCATAACTTTGGTAATTTTCAATATTTTGACCCCTAGACTTTCAACATAGCAATTTTTGCATATCACCTCATAAACATGACACACGTCGTTTTTAAAATCCTGCATGAGATGTGTTTTTTCACCTCTGGTGAGAAACTTAGAAATATAGAACAAAGAAACACAGAATTTGATGGCAGATAAGGTCTGCTGGGCCCAACTAGTCTGCCCATTTCCCTACCTAATGGATAAGCTGCAGATTCTAGTTACCCAACAGCTTACTTCCTCCTACCCCCCACTAGAACTGCTTTATGTCTGTCCCATGCATTCTTGAATTCTCCCACTGTTCATGACTCCATAACCTCCTCAGGAAGGCTGTTCCATGCATTCACAACCCTCTCTATGAAAAAATACTTTCTAACATTACCTCTGAGCTGTCCCCCCATCTTAAAATTGTGCTACCTTGTTCTTGCACATCTCTTTTTCTGAAAGATGATACCCTTTTGGACTTTGTTAATTCCCTTGAGGTACTTGAATGTTTCTATCATGTCCCCCCTCTCCCTCCTGTCCTCGAGGGTATACATATTAAGCTGCTTTAGTCTCTCTTGATATGTCTTCTGGTGCAGACCCTGCACCCTTTTTGTTGCCCTCCTCCAAACAGCCTCCACTCTGTCTATGTGTTTGTGGAGACAGGGTCTCCAGATCTGCATGCAGTACTCCAGATGGGGTCTCACCAACTGTCTGTACAGGGGGATAACAACTTCCTGTTTTCTACTGTTGATGCCTCTTCCTATGCATCTCAGTATCCCCCAGCCCTCCTTACTGCCTTCTCACATTGCTTGCCCATCTTAAGGTCATCTGATATAATTACTCTCAGGTACCTTTCTATTTTTATCATTGTTAGTATCTCACCCCCTTCCATTGTGTACTCTTCCCCTGGGTTTTTGTTTCCCAGGTGCATTACCTTGCACTTCTTTGCATTGAATCTAAGCTGCCATACATTTAACCATTCCTCCATCCTTGCCAAGTCACTTTTCATCCTTTCCACCCCACCTTGTGTATCAACCCTGTTGCAGATCTTTGTGCCATCTGCAAAGAGACATACTTTTCATTCCAGGTACTCTCCAATGTCACTTATTAAGACATTAAAGAGTACTGATCCCAGTACTGAACCCTGCGGTACCTCACTAGTTACCCTTCATTCTTCACTGTTAACTCTGTTTAATATTACCCTTTGTGTCCTGTTGTCCAGCCAATTTTTTCTCCAGGCTACCACCTTGGGACCCACTCCAAGGCTGGCTAACCTAACTAAGATTAATATCTGTTGTGTGGGACTGTGTCAAATTCGTTGCTAAAATCTAGGAAGGCCATATCTACAGCCCCTTCCTGGTCTGCTACTTTGGTCACTCAGTCAAAGCAATCTATTAGATTCATCTGACATGACATTAACACTGTGAATCCATGCTGCCTTTGGTCCTGTGCCCCACTGGCTTCTAGGTGCTCAGCAATTCTTTCTTTCAGAAGTGATTCCATCATTTTCCCTACCACTGAGGTCAAACTAACCAGTTTGTAGTTTCCTGCTTCTGCCCTGTTCCCACTTTTGTGAAGTGGAATCACATCTGCCCTCCTCCAGTTCTCAGGTACCACCCCATTCTCCCATGATTAATTAAAGAGATTGGTCAGTAGTCACTAGTTCTAGCCTTAGTTTTTTAGAATTCTGGGGTGAATTCCAACAGGCCCCCTTGCTTTGTCTACCCACTGTTTCAAGAGTTCTTTCAAAACCCTTTCTTCTGTGAATGGACTGGTATCGACCCCCCCCTATCCAGAGCATTTCTCTTGTTTGGTTTAGGTACCTCCTCCTCCTCTTCTGTTGTGAATACTGAGCAGAAATATTCATTCAGTATCCCTGCTTTTTCACTATCACCCTCTGTCCACACTCCCTCCCTTTTTTAAGTCTCCATATCCCTCCATTGGTCTTTCTTCACTCCCTAATGTACCTATAAAAGGTTTTATCCCCTTTTGTAACAGAATTGGCTATCTTTTCCTTGGTTTGGGCCTTTGCTATTCTGACTGGCTTCCCTGCCTCTTTCTGCTTTAACTGATAAAGTTCTCTGTCTTGCTCCTTCTGTGTTTCCTTATATTTCCTGAATGCTATCCTTTTTTTCTTTAACCTTCCTTGCCACCTCTTTTGAGAACCACAGAGTTTTTTTTCCTTCATTTTGTTTTATTGATTTGCTTCACACAAAGGCTTGTTGCTTCTGTGAGGGCTGTTTTGATTATTCCCCATTTTTCCTCCACCCCTCCTTCTTGCCCATTTGCTAGTGCTTTTCTGAGGCACTCTCTCCTTTTCCCAAAGTCAGCCCTCCTAAAGTCCAATATTCTTGCTTTTGTATGGCTTGACTCTATGGCTGTGTTCATTGTGAACCACACTGTTTGGTGGTCGATTGTTTCCAGATGGCTACCTACTTCTAAATCCAAGATCCTTTCTCTGTCCCCATTTGAGAGTACCAGGTCTAAGATTGCTCCCTCCTGAGTGGGTTCCAACACTAGCTGTCTGAGGCATGCCCCTTGTAGGGCATCAAAAATGACCCTGCTCCTGGATGTGCCTGCAGCAAAGGTGATCCAGTTAACATCTGGTATATTCAGGTCCCCCATTAACAATATCTTCCCATTTTCTTCCATTTTAAGGATGCATTCTATCATTTCATTGTCCACTCCCTCCCCCTGAGTTGGGGGTCTGTACACAACTCCCATGTGGATTGTGGTGCCATTTCCTGTCTCCAGGGGGACCCATAGTGACTCATCTACTTTAGTTTTGTTGCTTTAATCTCTTCCTTTGCATAGAGAGCTACTCCTCCTCCTCCTCCTCCTCTTTTACCCTCCCTGTCCCTCCTGTAGAGCATGTATCTTGGTATGTTGACATCCCAGTCATGGTTCTCTGTATACCACGTTTCAGTGACTGCCACAATATCCAGGCATCCCTCTTCCATCAAGGCCACTAGTTCAAGGAGCTTGTTACACAGACTATGGGCATTGGTACTCATCACCATCCATTTTTTGATGGCCTTACCCCTTTTAGCCCCATCCCTGTCCTTACTGTCTTTGCCTTTTTTGAATTTATCCCTGTCCTGTTCCCGAAAAACTTCTCTACCTTGGTGTTTTCCTTGCTAATTACTTTGTTTTGTAGGGGGAGACTGGGATTTCCCTGCTCCTTTTCAGTGCCTCTCCCCCTTGGCTAGTTTAAATGCTTGCCAGTGAAGCATTTAAACCTATCACCTAGGATTCTGGTCCTCCCCGGACAAATGCAGACCATTGTGCCAGTATAGGCCTGCATCCTCCAGGTGGCTCCCCAGTCCCCAATGAAACCAAAACCCTGAGCTCCACACTAGTGTTTAAACCATTCATTGAATCCCTTGGTGTGGTGTACTCTAGTATCATCCTTGCCATAGACAGGCAGCACCTCCGAGAATGTTACTGTAAGTGCTACTTGTCTGAGGCCCCTCCCCAACTGTACAAACTCCTCTTGTACTGCTCTGATCCCATTCCAAGCTAGGTCATTTGTCATTAGGTGGACAATGACATCCAGCTCCCTCCCTCATGCAGCTGCTCCTGCGATCCTGAGGATTCGCTTCCTGTCCCTCTGAGCCATGGCATCAGACAGGCACCTTACCTGAGCAAATTAAAAAACATGGCTCAAGGTTGTGGTGAAGGGGAGCCAAGATGCAAAAACAAAGTACCAGAGGAAAAGAAAAAGAAAAAACCCTCGGCTCACCCAAAACCTTACCAAAGACAACAAAATGCTGTTTATGGATAAAAACAGTAATTTTATTTAAACAGTAGCACCCCCTGTCATCAAGATCTATGTTTTGCATCACGTTTGATGCTTTATCAAGATGAATTAGTTACATGCACACCAAACCTTATATAGTATTACAGCCTCAATCATTCAATTAATACAATCAATATAATAAAATGAATATCTACTAACCACCCATGATATTCTATACACAACATGCTCACTAATAATTTAAAAGTCTCAAAACATCTAAAGGCATTAATCAATCAATAATACAATTCACTATTAAATAGAATTTAAACCAATCAAGCAATCAGCCTTCAGACAGAATAATATAATGTTAAGGGGCGAAGCTACCATTAGCTTTTCTATCACAAATACTTTATATAAATACTTGTTAAAAAACATTGTATAAATGGCTGCAATAGCTCAACATAATAATAACACATCTAGAAAGTCAAAATGGGGATTTACAAATAATTATTAAACACGATGTCTCAAGGAAAAGCACATATTTCCATATATTATACTCTTAACTCTACTATGGCAAACCAAAAGATGCATCTAGCAAATCAGTCAATTGTTTTACCTTTTCTTTAAAAATGGGGCCAACTGAAAATGTCCATTTAATCGTGGGTATTCTTTTTATTATATTGAGTGTATTAATTGAATGATTGAGGCTGTAATACTATATAAGGTTTGGTGTGCATGTAACTAATTCATCTTGATAAAGCATCAAGTGCAACGCAAAACATAGATCTTGATGTCAGGGGTGCTACTGTTTAAATGAAATGACTGCTTTCATCCATAAACAGTGTTTCATTGTCTTTGATAAGGTTTTGGGTGAGCCGAGGGTTTTTTCTTTTTCCTTTCCTCTGGTACTTTGTTTTTGTACCTTGGCTCCCCTTCACCACAACCTTGAGCCATGTTTTTTGTTTGCTCATGTTTGTATTTTGTAATGGCTCAGTTTTGGAACCTTGATTATGGTGCTGTCTTTATACCATGTTGGCTGGATATACTGCTAGAGCAAGTAATTTAAGTAGCACCCCTGTTTCTGCTTTTACCATTGCTTCCGATGTAATAAATAATGAAGATGTGACCCATGTAGAGGCTGGGGGAATACCTAGAATGGGCAATGAAAGTAACATTTTGAATGCCATATTTTTGGATCCTGGAGTGGAAAATCCCCTATTGGCTTACTGTGGTGACAGTGATGGAACAGGAGCCAGTTTAGAAGACTTCAGTAGTCTCCTTCCTCCTTGCTTGGACTCAGACCTCCAGCAGCTGGGGGGAGAAAGAGCTATTTTTATTTTCCCTTCAAGGTTGATGAAACTAATGTGTCTCAGTGATCCTTCCCTTCCTACTGCCAAACAAGAAGTTCCTGTTGTAAATAAAATCCAGTGGCTATAAAAGTAGAACTGGCTTAGAGTGGGAAGGAGGCAAATAGTAAGAAATTCTGTAGCTTTTTTAGTTAGCTGCTTACTATGAAAGCAAGATTCCCTCTGTCAGAAACTAGCAGCAGGAAGCTGTAACTGGAGACAGCTGCTTTTCTACTGCTCAAGCCACACACCCAATTAACTTCTCTGCACTGCTCTTGATTTAGCAAACTAAGTTGATACAGCCCCCTTCCCCAAACACACAGTGACTTTTCATAGTGACATGACATTTCGACCAATATACTATAAATGGTATGTGTCATGCCTATAAGGCAAATCCTAAAACAAGTCTCTTTAAATGTTGGGGGTCAAAACATTAAAAACAAAACATTTTTTAACAAGCATCAAATGTTTGGCATCGACAAATGCTTGTTACTTTCTGAGATGGAGCCATGGAATTTATCTTCACCAACACCAATACTGGAAAACTTCTTGAGAATGTGAGCACCTGGGTGTCCAAACCTGATTTACTTATGATTCATATTGAAAACTATCTACAGTAGTTGTCTGTAAAAACTAGTCAAATTAATATTTAATAGCAAACAACAAAAAGACAATGGGCCGAATTTTCAAAGGCAGATGCAGGGCTTGTGTCCTGCCCTGCATCCTTCCCAATGTCAGCCGCAACTGCACCAAACACAGTGGATGTAGCACAGTCCAGTTTTATAATGTTTAGCACAGCTTGCTACAATCAACTCATTTTACTGCAGATTGTGCCCAACCAGTGCCACAAGCCCCATAAGACGGGTTGCTCTCAGATGCAAAGTTACAGCGGGGGGGGGGAGCTGCCACAAGGGGCTTGCATCTGGTATTCGTGGCCACCAATGTTCTAAAATCACAAAATTCCCAGTGTTTGATGCAAGTTGCCACTTGCATCAAACTCTTGTCCGCAAGTCCCTTGTGGTGTTCCAACCCATTTTGAAAATCGGGCTCAATATTTTCCATATCAGAAAGAGGGTGGAGATCTGTGAAACAATGCCCCTGTTCAGACTACAACACGGTAACTTACCACATTTTTACAAAAGGATTAATTACCATACTGTAGCAACCATGCTGTTCTGCATGCACTACTGTCAGTGTGTTGTAAACTGTTTTTAAAAATGGTTTATAGCATCTGCACTGCTGCCTCTGAACTAAGTTAACTGGAAACTGGTTCCCATGCACTGACATGCACTGCAGGTAAATCCAATTTAACCCCTCGAAACATTTTAGAAACGTGTTTTAGCCTAGGTCTTATCGGGGTTTAAACATGTTTTTTAAAAACTAACTACAAGGCATGTTAGGTGAGAACACGAATTGTGCTAGGGCACTTTAAAAAGGTTTAAGCTCCTTAAACCATTTTAAACATCCTAGTCTGAACAGAGTCAAAAATTACTATGCTGTATGCAAAAACTAATACAAGCATTGTAGGCAAACTGTAGTAAGTCGCAAACTGGTCATTTGAAAACACTAATATAGACCAATGTTTGATAATCCTTGAAATTCCTACAACTTTTAATGCTGATTCCCCACTTTGTGAGATTTTGTAAAAACTGTATTCATGGAAATGTTGCAATTGCCTGAAGAGAAACCCCAATTATAATTAAAGCCTATCATCATGCCACAAAGAAAAACCTGTCTGATGCTAAACCACCTATCTTGATGCAATTTATGCTTGGAACGGACAGGGATTTAATCTTTAAACTTGGTCATATTCATAAAGAGTTATTGTTCCATGGCTTTAAGTATTCAGTTTTTCCAGACTGTGTACTGGAAATGCAACACAACAGTGAAGATGCCGTTTTCTAAACCTGAGAGAAGACATGTTGTTAAAGGGTATGACTTTTACATTGCAATCACCTGCTAAAGTTAAAATTGCATATCAGGGCATAACACACATTTTCTTTGATCCAGAAGATGTTGTAGAATTGTTTTGCACTAGAGATGGGTGAAGTGGCCAAAATTCGCTCTGCTAAGCAATTTGCAGAGTAATGCGGAATCTGCTAAGTAATCCGCAACACGAAGCAGAGTACGTTGCATCATAATGAGCTGAAAATAGCTCCATATAGCTAATTAGGACTATAACGAGCTCAAATTACCTCCTGCAAGTCTAAGAGTGCCAGCTCTTAGAGATATAAAAACAGGCATGAGAGGGTGCTGTTTTCCCTATACCTGTATTATTTTTCCTGCCTCCCTGATGCAGGTAGGTCTGGCACAGGGACTTCAGTAGGGTAGGAGAAATAGATTCTTTAATAGGAAAAAGAACCACAGGTCAAACGTTTCAGGAACAGAAGAATGGGTGTTATACCAGGTACCTTTATATCTACTGGTTTGTTCAACATTATCTGTTTCCTATCCCTTCTGTTTGTGGTAACATTCCATACAAGAGTGGCAGCTGCAATTTCATTCTGGCAGCATGCCAGTCGCTCATTCTTAATTTAGACACTGCACATTCCAGAAGTGGAGCAAGGAGCCTTAATTTCTTTCATTTTCAGCTCCCTCTCAGGTTTTAAGCCACATTCTGAGGTTAAAAGTTTATTTTCTTTTAAGGGGGAGCAAACGGGAAGGTTGCAGCAGGGAGCAGCAGCTGAAATCACTGTTTGGCACTTTGCCAGCTGCTGGCTCCTGCCCTGGACTGATTTACAATAATTTACTCCTTAGGAGCTTTGTAGCTCCACTCTACATTATTTATTTTGTCTTCCTCTTTATTTAATATCTGCATGAGGCAGGGAGGTGCAATGTATCTCCGGGAACAAGTGGTATTACGGAGAGGCTGAAAGAGAAAGTTCATGCCGTGCCTCTCCATTTCTATACCACACTCTGGTTACTTTCATTTATTTTACAGAGGCTTATTTATTTTAAGACTCTTAAAGTTGGCAGTACTACCAGTGAGAGTGGCAGCTTTTCTCAAGGTTTGCTGGTGCCACCAGCTCTCTCTCTCTGCAGCACCGCCAAATAACATCTACACTCGAGAGCAACTTGAAAAAAGAAATAAAATAAAGAAACATAAAAGCTCAGAACTTACAGTACTAATAACCCAGTTTGCTATACCAGGAAGCTGCAACTCAACTTGACAGACAGCAGCAGTGGTACCAATTTGTTTTACTTAATATTCATTTGAAAGTCCATCATGAGGGTTTCCTCTGTTACCTTATATAAGAGCTTAAATGTTATAAAGCAATTTAACTGTCATTGCTGATCTGCTGCATGTCTGTTTCACAAACCTCTAAGCAATTCATTAACTTTATACACAGCATTTTATACTCTTTTGTATTTTAACTCCTTTTTAAAGCACTGAAAGCACTTTAATCTAGGCTGCACATATTATCAACTATGTAGTTCAACTTTAGTAATATAGTTCTACAGCTTCCTATATTATAAGTGTAAGGTATATCTGTACCTTATGGTTATATGGTTTCAGCCTTATTTTCAATAGGCACCATTTCTTTTCATATGCATGCACTCCTTCCGTAAGCCAACATTTTCTGTATTTAGGCATTTTCTTAGTGCCTTTCTGCTTTCCTAGACACGTTCTCTCTAGGGTCCTCAAGGAAAGAAAAGGAAAGAAATAAGAGGGATACAGAAATAGATAGGAATAAGTGTATAAGAGGATAGAACAGGGCTACAATAGGTGGCCAACCCATCGTAACCTGAGAAAGGCATAGCTAGAACACGAGATACTACTGTGCAATAGATTTTAAGGAAGAAATATAGAAGAACAAAGAATTATTTCCTGGGGTGCTAACATTCAACATAGGTATAAGACAGAGCCACCCCAAATTAATAGTCATTACTAACGTCAATGCTTTTACATCCCCAGTTTGTAGTCTGTTTTCACCTATGCCACTTACAGTACATATAGGGAGCCAAAGTGGTTCAGTCAAACTGATGAAGTTGAACCAAATTTTGAGAAGCCATCTCAAAGCAGAGCCAAAGATGGCACTGGCCACTTCTCTTACCATTAAACTATATAGAGTCTACCAGTCTGTTTCAGTTAATGAATAGGTAAGGTTATAAGTAAACGTACTGGAATGCTTGTATAGGGTGAGGGGTCTGTGGGTCAAGGTTTAGTACGGAACTGATAATATGTCCTGGGTCAGGAGAATATCTGTATTTACTAGCAATACATTGGAAGCTATATAACATTGCTGCCAATATACCTATTGTGTGTGCATCACTGTCTGAAAGTCACCCTTATGGTGAGAAACTAGGAGGATCCCCTAGCCAGCAGAATGACACTAACACCCTCGGAGGGCACCCACCACCAACCACAGCAGCAATATACCACATAATCGGACAGGCAAAGTGGTGGAGGGAATTCCCTGGGAAGATGTGTAATGGGGCTGTGGGGTGCCAGCAGAATAGATGGGGCAGTCTGTTCTGTCTGGAGATAAATCCAAGACAGAACAGTTAAAGATTACACATGGCGGACCGTGATCTGGTTGAGCTATTGAAAACATGGTGAAACAAGGGTATAAACTGGGGAACAAATTGATATAAATTATATAGAAAGGATAGCAAGGACAGAACAGCCTGACACATCAATCTTTTTAAAGTCTGTGCTTCCTGAATTCCAGCCAATAAGGTTTTAATAGGAGTAAAGACTTCCCCATCCATTCATGCCATTATGGAGATGAATGCTGAACAAAGCAGATGTTCTGCACTTGGGGGGAGGGGGCATTTTAATAGGTTGAATACAAATGTGTTTTTCTTAGTGCTGTTGAGTGAGGGGTGGAGGCTGGGGGTTGGAGGGGTGTTTGTCTTATTATCTAAAACAACAGAGTTTTGGTCATGCTGGGGGTTGTGGGGGAGTGTGTTTTGGCATGCAGGTGGGGGAAGGTATACATTACATTTTTTTTTATTTATCTTATTGTCCAGGTAAGCAAACTATACAATTACAATGCCTATTTTAGGTACAATCCCAGAAAGTTCTGTATTAAAAGCAATGTGAATGTATCATACAAGGCAATAGTGAAGTCCATACAAAAACTATAATAGGCTACAAAAAACAGGAAGGCAGGTAATATGCCATACCTCTAGTAAGTGATGCAAGATGGTGTACCAATCAGAAGAGACTGGAGCAGGCCACAAATCAATGTAGAATACACAATAGGGCTCAGCAGAGTCCATCCAATACAGAACAAGGTACAACAGACAAAAAGCAAATAACAGGGCAATGAAGACCATACTGAAAGAGGGAAGAGGGTAGGTCAACCTACCATAAGTTAGTGCCAGTGCAACAATAAATTCACCATGGCAGGGGGTGGGAGGGTGGAAGGTGCAAGTGTGGTGGGGGGAGAGGGATTTAGGATATAAAAGAATTTGGGAGGTAGGAGGAAGTGGAATTATAGCACAGTGGGTGGGGGAGAGAGTCTGTGCTTTTAGAGGACCACAGTTTGTGTAGTTTTTTGCTGGCATAGTATTAACTTAGTCTGGCAAAAACTACACAAACTTCCTGAATTTGCTGGTGAATTGGCAATTCATGCCGTTGTGCTGTATGAATTTGGACAATTTGCTGAGTGAAAAATGTACAAATTGCAGTCATTGGCAAATTGAATTTGCAAAAATTTGTAAATTTCAACAACTTTGCACCTATCTAATCAAACCATGGTCTCCATCACAATAAAAGCTGTCTTAATCTAAACATCAGCAAGCTCCTACTATGGCAGTCTTTATGCCCAGTCTTAGAATATAGGAGCAAGATCTACAGGACAGCAAATAGTACTGCCTTATCAAAAATAACTATTGCTTTAACAATACATGCTGATTTGCACTTGCATGTGATAAGAGAACTCATCACTGCACTCTAGTAAACTTGAACTTCTCCCCTAGAAAAAGTAAAGAGAGTTCAGATAGACCACCTATATATAAAAATGTGTCACGGGTTTTAATCCCCTTTATTAAAACAGCATCCTCATTGTCAGACAATTGTGTTTCCAATCCAGAAATATCCTGTGCTGACTTGCACACACAAATCTATCAGAGCAAATGCCCTTGCTATTGCTGCCTAGCCAGCTGGAATACATTACCTGAAAGTGTGAAGAACCTCAGAAACCTGTGACAATACATATGGGTGCCATTTATTTCTATGTAACAATTAGCCATATAGAATTCTGTAATACTATCATTATCATTCTGACATCAGTAATCTATAATACTATCACCCTGATGTCAAAACATGGTATTGCAGGTTGGAAAGCAGTCGGCACTCACACTTAGCTGTTGTCAGTAGTCGCTTCTATCACAACTTTCAAATCTCCGCTGGTAAGAGACATGAGCATTGAGAAAATCTTCAACAGCTGATGTAATTTCAAAAGGCACAAGGAAGAAAGATGAAGCCATCAATAACTATTCCTGCTTGTCTTAAATTGAGCAAAAACAAATCTCCCCCATAATACCCTCTCTGTATAAGAGTGCCGCCAGTGCTCCACCCTTCCTCTACCTCATCCTGTGCCATCCACTATCAGTCAATGAGGGAAAATGATCTGACAACAACATTTCGATCTGCTTGGGGGTTCAGTTGTTCTTTGTATTCATTGTGGGTGGTTGTGTGTGATTGCTGGAGGGGGGAGTGACACATCTCCGTTAGTTTCACTACCTGTATAAGGAACTGCCTGCAACTAATGGAGACTGAGCAGAAAAGTAATCATGGCACAGCAGTAAGTCTTTAGAAAAAAACAACACCTATATATTATAAAAAAATGACAGATATGCATCTATGTATTACTGGTGCCATAAATCCATATTGGGATTCCTGTAACAAACAAACCTCTCAAGCTATGCTTTCAACGTTTATGACATCAGAGGAATTCCTTGATGTGTTTACTGCACCTTATAAAATGGGTGAAAAAAAGTCCCATAGATCTGATTGGCTGAAAGACTGTTTTAGCCTTGTCCTTATTAGGACATAACTTTACAACTGGCACTATTTGTGCCAGCCTGACCCCCAAAAAATATCAGCACCATCAGCAAAAAGTTGTACTCGTACCAGCTGACCACTATCAGTCAATCAGTCTACCCGGCTGCCAGTTTACCAGCAAGAGCAATCCACCTTAATTTTCTTTTCTTTTTTTGGCTCTATCGCTTCATTTTTCATCTCTCCCACTTACTTTTCTTTTCATTCTTTTCCCGAGCTCTCCTGCTGATCAAACTGTTACCAGCTGTGCTCCACAGTTCAATGGTACAAATGAACAGCAATCCACAGAGCATAATGGCCATGACTGCCAGCAGGTGACTTTCAAATAAGATACCACACTGCTCCTCTGTTGCGTCTATCAAACTTTTTTTTTATAAATAAACAACCATTACCTTCTGGTACAAGGGACAGTGAGTGGGCCATTTATGAAAACGTGACCAGGAAGCACTGTGAAAAAAACAAACAAACTACGGATTCACTGTAACAGTAACGGAAATCGATAACTTGCTCAAAATGAAATCACCTGCTTGCTGTCAGTGAAATGGCAACTAAGCTACTCGGTACCAAAAGAGTATGTGTTAGGGAGAGAAACAACCTGAGTGAGACCTGTGCATCTTCTTGCCAAGTGACAAACTCACTCACAATGAAATGGCCCATTCACTGTCACTAAAATAACGGTTATGTTGTTCAGTACCAAAAGCAGCCAACATTAAAATGAGTGTTAAACAGTGTGTAATGCTACAATTTCAAGAGTGTCTGTTTGGAAGGGAGACATGGTATGAGTCAGTACTGTGTTTGTGTGTGTTCAGTTGTGGTGGGGGAGCAATCACAAAGCTGTACAATATAGATAGGGAACTATTTTCCCTACTACCACTATTAAAAAGCTCCTTTAAAAAATGTAGGACATTTTTTATCTTTTTTTTTTAATATTTACATGGGGTACCCATTTTATAAGTGCAATAAGACACTCCGAGGTGTGGGTCATGGCCTGATAAGAGCATGCTCCAAGTGTTAAAGACACTCAGGGCAAGTGCCTCATGACTCTCATAATGCACCTGGGGTGTGTTCTTATCAGGCCATAACCCACACCTTGTCGTGTCTTATTGTTGGCATAACACATAGATGCCCATCTATTACTCTGTTTGTACCAACATTTACAAAACCTGTGTGACTGCAAACACATATCTCTCCTCTGTCCTCTCTAGACTGATGTATCTTACCTCACTTATATTTTTAGTGCTGTATATTTTTCTATTCTGTTTGCTCCAGGCAGCATGAGATTTAACATAGGTAAAAATAAAATTGTCGGGAAAATGTACGGATCCCTCTCACACTCTATCCTCAAATATCCCAACATTTTTTCTATTGCCACAGAATACTGTATTTGAGCATTCCATGTCACAAACCTACTCCATTGCTATTAAGAATGCAGTTATGTTAATATGTAAATAATAGTAATATATAATGGTTTTTAATTGTGCATTTTGATGACTTTTTATCTTTACCTATCTTTATAAACATACAAAAATTGCCAGCAGATAAATGCCTTATGATCCATCAAGTCTGCTTAATTGTGCAGCTAGCAGCCCTTCTACTGCAGCTGCCCCTCCCTCTCCCCCCCCTCCAGTGACCTTCTTCTTACCCTGTGCCATCCCCTTTTGAAGCAGCCCACTATATTTGTAATCTTCACATTTGTAACTTTCATGCAATTTCTCTGGTGCTGCAATTGTCAAACAGAACAACACTCCAGCACCACCCGCCACCAAATAAACACTACAGAGATTCAATGTAGATCAAAAAAACTTGTAGTTTAATTCCTCAAAAATTGTGCTGACCTCTTACGATGAAACTGGGGGAAACACTAGCAGGACCCCATCAACTCTTGCCGGTTTCACTACAGCGTCATCAGAGAGTGTACTACACACAGATTTACTCCACTTTTAAATCACACTCTTAAAGAAATATCCCCACAAAGCGAATACATATACAATTACAAAAAGTGTGTCCAAAAATAAAACCAAAATGCTATGTGCTTAGAAGGACCAAGTCACAATATATCAGCAATATATAAATTTATTTATTTAAGATTCAGATTAACACCTTTGAGCAATGGAGCTCATTTACAAAGTTCCAAGTTGGTATGACATAAGACAGCACATAGGGTACAGGCAAGTTGAGTCAGACAGCAGACAGTAATACAAGCAGAGTTCAGATCATGTGTGTTACATAAGTATTAGTTGAAAACAGCAGCCCAACAATAGGTGTGGTACAATGCTCAAATTTAAGAGCTTAGTTTTAAGACCTGAGTAGTCAACCTTTCTAGACATGGTAATATAGAATATAGCTGGTCAGATCCTGGAAAATCACAGGTGACGGATGCGTCAAAGAGGTAGGAGCAGCCTTAGATGGCCTTGTCAGTGTAAGGAGGGGCAGGGATGATCTAAGTATGGAGTATTTCAGTGCAATGTGTAAGGTGAAAATACCTGGATTGATTAGCAGATGAGAAAGGAGGAGGAAAGGGTGTAATTTTTGAGGGGATCATCTGTGGGGTTAACTGGTGACAGATGTGACTAGTGCCAGTGGTAGCTGTAGCAGTCCAGTAGGGTATATTTAGTAGGTGTATTAGCTCCAGTCACTGAAGTTACTGGGTGCCTTCCAACTGCAGGGAATGCTTGGAGACGGGGTGAGAGGTGAGGGGAATTTTGGGAGGTTCGGGGTAGCAGTCACAGCTGGTGACTGAGGAGAGGAATTTTCTGAGCTCTTTTTTGAAAGTGCTCAATCTTTCAGTGTCAATGAGGGAGACAGGGAGGTCATTAAGCTACAGGGGTCCTCTGTAAGATAGGAATCTCTGGGCAAGACAGGTATGCTTGAAAGGGGACTTGAAGTGCACACTTAGCTACACTTCTTGTGGTTTGTGAGGATGGGGTGTGTTGGAAGATGATTGCTGTGGATTCAGGGATGAGTCTGAGAAGGGCCTATTTACCTGGCAAGCAAGCCTGGTATTTGGCCTTAAGATGCAGTGGGAACCACCCTGTTTGAGTGTACAGTCTGCATGTGTGGGTTAGATGGTCTGCCCCTAGGACCAGCCTGCAAGCCTTGTTTAGGAGAACTTAAACCCTCTTACAGGCAGTGTCTGTGGCTGTGCTATAGATTTAATGTGTGGTACATAGCTCAGTGCTTCTGTACACTTATGAGCTTGAATGTTATGTGCTTGAGTTTTATAGACTTAGACTTTGGGTTTTCTCTGTTTTCCACCCTCAGTGGAATGCTGGGAAGGTGTAGGAATTAAGGCCCAGCATTGAGGGTGAGATAAGAGTGCTGGAGGAGGAGGAGGAGGCTAGGGAGGATGAGGGTGTATCCAAAATGCTCAAAGCTGAGCATTGGAAGCACTGAGGATTAAGTGTGCTAGACACATATGATTTGGAAGGAGATTTGGAAGGAGATTTTTGCAATATTTTAGAAGTGTCCTGCTGGCTAAGCAGTGAGTTTATCCCTGGTTTCAGATAAAGGGTTTGTGTGTGTATTAGAAGAAGATATAGCAAATTGTCTTCACTGAAAGGCCTGCTTACATCACAGGTGTCACTAGTCAATCAATTGATTCCGGGTGGGGCTTTTATCACTGTGCTGTCTTAGGCAAACTACACAGAGAAAAGCCAGTCAGAAAAGACTTGCCTGCTCCTGTTGGAAGCTGAGAAACTTGCTATACTGCAGAGAACAAACTAGAATGCATTTGAGGAACTGGGAACCTGGTAAAACATAATATTGTAGGGGACTAGTTAGGAAGGTAAGCTACGCTTTCTACAGAAAGTTTCATTATTTTCTTATTGGCATTAAGAATTGCAGGATTCCATTAAAGTGTAGTAATTTTATAACCAGAGGGAGTGAAATACAACTGAAGTTGCTTGATTTCTGTGCTAGACACACAGGATTTAGAAGGAGATTTGTGCAATATTTTAAAAGTGTCCTGCTGGCTGAACAGTGAGTTCATTTTTATCCCTGAACTCAGTAGAGTGGTTTGTGTAGGAGCAGTGGGCTAGTAAATTGTGGTGTTGGTTGACTTACTATAAAGGGCAGTACTCACCAGGGTGGTGGAGCAGTGGTGTATTTGATTGTTTCTAACAGTCACCAGTGGTTGGGGCCTATCCACCCACCCTTCCCCTCACCCGCCCACCCCAGGTGTGGCATTTCCTTTATAGCCAAGGTCCTGACGTCACTTCCTCAACAGGTCTTGGGGCAGAACTGTCATATTCTTAATTACCCAACACAGTGCATAAAGGGTAAGTACACACAAAAAACAAAACTAAAAAACAATTATATATTACTCATTGTATATTATAAGGAAGAGGAACATGTGGGGAGTGGTGCAATGCACTGGCTGTGGGGCAGCAATTTTCCGGGAGACATTCTGGAACCTGCATTGTTGCCCTATTTGTAGGCAACTGTCAGCTCTGAGGGAGGAGGTTGCCCACCTCCAGGCTGAACGGGCAAGAACTAAGGAGGCCTCCCCCTCCCAAAGAGCACCAGTTCCACAACCACTGCCTCCGTGGTTGCCATGTGTGAAGAGCAGATGGACCACAGTAGGTTCTGGGAGGGTGAGGGTGGTGGAACAGAGGTGTAGCCCCCGAGTTGCACCTCTACACAAATCATATGTCAGTCTGGCAAATCAAGGTTCCTCTATGATGACACCCTCATTAGAGACCAAGAAGAATGCTGGGGACATCCACAAGGGAGACCCACAAAAGAGTGGCAAGGGACACCACAGGGGAAAGAAACAGCTTCTGATAAGGGACTCAATTGTTAGAGGTGTAGACCTGGGGAAGGGAGATGAGAGGGAAGTAAGGTGCCTGCCTGGTGCCATGGCTTGGAAGGACAGGAAGCAAATCCTCAGGATTGCAGAAGCAGCATCACAGGAGAGAAAACTAGATATCATTGTCCACCTTGGGACAAATGACCTAGCTAGGCATGAGATCAGTGCAGTGCAGGATGAATTTGTGGAGTTGGGGAGGGGCCTCAGACAGGTAGCAAGCACGGTAACCTTCTCAGAGGTGCTTCCAGTCTATGGCTGGGGTGAGGCTAGGGTACTGCACACCATGCAGTTTAATGAATGGTTGCAAAACTGGTGCAGAGCATAGGGCTTTGGCTTCATTGGGGACTGGAGGTCCACCTGGAGAGATGAAGGTCTATACTGACATGATGGTCTGCATCTGTCCAGGAAGGGAAACATGCTCCTAGGTGACAGGTTTAAAGGCTTCCTTGGCAAGCTTTTAAACTAGCCAAGGGGGGAGGTGCTGATAGGAAACAGGAAAGTTCAAGCCTCCCCACAAAACATGGCAGGTAGTAGGGGAACATGGTACAGAGCTTGACAGAGGGCAGGACAGGGGTAAATGTAAAATGGACAAGGGCAATAAGAGCAAGGATGGGGTAAAAAGGATAAAGCCAACATTAAATGGAGGCAATGAGTACCAATGCCCATAGTTTGAAACAAGCTTCCAGAGCTAGTAACCCTGATGGAAGAGGAACACTTGGATATTGTGGCAGTCACAGAAACATGGTATATGGAGAACCATGACTGGGATGTCAACATACCAGGGTACACAATCTACAGAAGGGACAGGGAGGGTAAAAGAGGAGGTGGAGTTTCTCTCTACATAAGGGAAGGGATCAAAGCTACAGAACTAAAAAGTAAAGGGAGAAGACAAGAGGAACTCTGGGTCACCTTGGAGACAGGGAATTGCATCACAATCCGCACAGGGGTTGTATGCAGACCCCCATCTCAAGGGGAGGAAATGGACAAGAAAATGATAGAGGGCATTCTCAAAATGGCTGAAAAAGGGGAGATACTGTTGATGGGGGATCTGAATATGCCAGATGTTAACTGGGTGACATGGACTGCAGCCACATCCAAGAGCAGGGTCATTCTCGATGCCCTACAGGGGGCATGCCATAGACAGCTAGTGGTGGAACCCACTCAGAAAGGAGCAATATTAGACCTGGTACTTTCAAATGGAGAGAGGATCACAAATTTAGAAGTCAGTAGACATCTGGGAACAAGCGACCACTGCACAGTGTGCTTCACAATAAACACAACCATGGAGACAAGCCATACAAAGACAAGGATACTGGACTTTAGAAGGGCTGACTTTGGCATAATGGGTGAATACCTGAGGAATGCATTAGCAAATGGCCAGAAAGGAGGGGTGGAAGAACAATGGAGAAAAATCAAAACTGCCATCATGGAGGCAACAAGCCTTTGTGTGAAACAAAGAAAACAAAGCAGAATAAAAAAACACTATGGTTCTCAAAAGAGGTGTCAGGGAAGGTTAAGGAGAAAAAGGCTGCATTCAAAAAGTATAAGGAATCACAGACGAACACGACAGGAAACTGTATCAATTAAAGCAGAAGGAAGTGGGGAAGGCAGTCAGAAAAGCAAAGGCCCAAACTGAGGAAAAGATAGCCAACTCAGTTAAGAAGGGGGATAAAACCTTTTATAGGTACATTAGGGAGCATAGAAAGGTTAAGGGAGGGATAGTGAAGATTAATAAAGGAGAGGGGAGATGGTCAGATGGAGACAGTGAAAAGGCAGAGATACTGAATGAATACTTTTGCTCAGTATTCACAAAAGAAGAAGAGGAGGAGTTATTTAAACCAAACAGTAGAAGCACTCTGGATAGTGGGGTTGATGCCAGTCCATTTACTGAAGAAAGAGTACTGAAAGAACTCCTAAAGCTCAAGGTGGACAAAGCAATGGGGCCTGACTGGATTCACCCTAGAATCCTAAAAGAGCTAAGGGAGGACCTAGTGACACCACTAACCACACTTTTTAACAAATCATGGGAAGATGGGGTGGTACCTGAGGACTGGAGGAGGGCAGATGTGATTCTGCTTCACAAAAGTGGGAGCAAGGCAAAAGCAGGTAACTACAGACCTGTTAGTTTGACCTCAGTGGTGGGGAAAATGATGGAATCACTTCTCAAAGAAAGAATTGTTGAGTACCTAGAGGCCAGCGGGGCACAGAACCCAAAGCAGCATGGATTCACAGCAGGAGGGTCATGTCAGATGAATCTAATCAGTTTCTTTGACTGGGTGACCCAAATAATAGACCAGGGAGGGGCTGTGGATATGGACTACCGAGACTTTAGCAAAGCAATTGACACAGTCCTGCACAAAAAATTAATAATCAAGTTAGCCAGCCTGTGAGTGGGTCCCAGGGTGGTAGCCTGGGTAGCAAACTGGCTGCACAACAGGACATAGAAGGTAATAGTGAATGGAACACATTCTGAAAAAAGGAGGGTTACTACTGCAGTACCTCAGGGCTCAGTACTGGGTCCACTCCTCTTTAACGTCTTTATAGGAGACATTGCAGAGGGTCTGGAAGGAAAGGTATGCCTCTTTGCAGATGACACAAAGATCTGTAACAGAGTTGATACACAAGGGGGGTAGAAAGGATGAGAAGGGACTTGGCAAGGTTGGAGGAATGGTCAGACATATGGCAACTTAGATTCAATGCAAAGAAGTGTAAAGTAATGCACCTGGGAAATAAAAATCCAGGAGAAGAGTACACAATAGCAGGGGAGGTACTAACAACAACAATAATGGAAAGGGATCTGGGTGTAGTCATATCAGATGACCTAAAGGTGGTAAGCAATGTGAGAGGTCAGTAAGGAGAGCCAGGGGATACTGGGATGCATAGGGAGGGCATCACAAGTAGAAAAAGGGAAGTGGTTATCCCTCTGTACAGACAGTTGGTGAGACCCCATCTGGAGTACTGCATGCAGTTTTGGAGATCTCATCTACGCAAGGACATAGACAGGATGGAAGCAGTCCAGAGGAGGGCAACTAAAATGGTGCAGGGTCTACATCAGAAACCATATGAAGAGAGACTGAGAGAGCTTAATATGTATACCCTTGATGAAAGGAGGGACAGGGGGGACATGATAGAAACTTTTAAGTACCTCAAAGGAATCAACAAAGTCTGGGAGGGTAGCATCTTTCAGAAAAATAGATGTGTAAGAACACAGGGCACAATTTAAAGTTAGAGGGGGGACGGCTCAGGGGTAATGTGAGGAAATTCTTTTTCACGGAGAGAGTGGTGGATGCATGGAACCGCCTTCCTGGAGAGGTTGTGGGGTCTAAAACAGTGGGGGAATTCAAACATGCATGGGACAGACATAAGGCAATTATAGTGGGGGGGTTGCAGGAAGTAGGCTGTTGGTTAACTAGAATCTGCAGCTTATCCAATAGGTAGGGAAATGGGCAGATTGGATGGGCCAATTGGTCCTTATCTGCCATCAAAGTCTATGTTTCTATGTTTCTAAGTAGGGGATATGGGAGGAGTTATTTCCCACCCCTTGAACCTCAGGCTATAGCTTACCTATTCAATGTGTGGTACATAGCTCAGTGCTTGTGTATACTTACGAGCTTGAATGTTACATGCCTGAGTTTTATAGACTTAAACTTTGGCTTTTCTATGTTTCCACCCTCTGTGGAATGCTAGGAAGGTGTAGGAATCAAGGTCCAAAAGATTGCTACCATTTTGATTACCTCCTCCAACTCCAGAGAGTGTGACCAGTAGCATGCAGGAGAGGAAAAATCCCCACTGGGGGAAACCTCTGAGGACCCATGGCTACTGACTTGCCCATCCTCTGGGCATACTAAGAGGTGATAATCCTACATGTGGGCCGATGTTTGGTTCTGGTTATGTCCAAGAGTTTAAATCCTAGTCCAGCTGGTCGATGAGTCATCCCCTCTGAACCTTGGTGGTGAGCAGAAAGTCAGTACTGGAGTATTAAGATTCCGGCAAATGAAGAACAGTCCAATTCAGATGTATATCCAGATGAGGAAGGATGATTAATCCATGTCCAGGGTTTCTGTGTAAGAATGAAGAATTGTAGACTGAAGATAAAGATAATCCAGGGAGCAAAGTTTAGACAGCATCACCCTGTCTAAGCAAGTGAGAGAAAGTCCTCTATGACAGTTGGAGAGTAGGGTCCTTTACGGAGGCCCTGAGATGGCATCAGCTGAGACCTCTATGTAGGTAAGGCATGGACGTGAGCCAGGATGCCAGAGATGTTATAGTCAAAGGTAGGATGAGCAGATACAGGAGCATGAACATCTGAGGAAGCAACTGAAATACAAGGAAGACACACATGATGTTGAGGGTGTCATGACATGGAAGACTGATGACGCAGTTCTCTGAAGGCAGTCCAATGTGGTGAGCAGCAGGGATGGAATTCCAGTGGTTGATTAACACTAGGAAGCTAGGTGGGAACGCCATGCAGGCTGGGTGAGGAAGCTGGATCAAAGAAACTGATGTGCAGGTAGTTGCTGGAGGTCCTTTCATGAGAACTTTTTAAGGTATGAGATGTCCATGACAGTCCAGAAACTACAGATGAAGAATGGAGGAAGTGTCCAGGACAGACCCCTGCAGGTGATCTAATGGTAAGATGAGTCATTTGAGCACCTGGAACCAAGTTGGCTGAGCTGAACTAGCAGGGATCGCAAGAGAAGGGAGCTGAATAATAAAATTGTAAAGCGGGCTTCCATGTAGAATGTCTGGAAGGTGAGATCCTCTCAAGGGGTCATGAGAAGAAGATGCACAAAGTTTGTTTGTGGTTTGCTAGTCCAATGGATTGTTGGCCACAGTTGTAGGCATTGCCAAGCCATTGATATATACAGCAGAGATTGCCGGATAGCATTGCTCAGACATGGGACAGTTGCGAAGAGGTCATAGAGAGAGCAGATAGATATACCATGTATGAATGGTGAAGGTCTTGGTGACTAAAGAGATCAATACTGTCATGCTGCTGCAGTAGAAGTTGCATACCATTGATTGCCATATGGTCGAGTAAATGAGCAGTGCTAAACAGCGATGTCCTATAGAAAAAACTTGAACTGAAAAGGATTGAAGCTGGAGTGTACATGCCATAGAATGAGGCCCAACGTGGGACATGCTGGCCTAGCTGGACCCCTCGTGGAGGTCCACTAGAGGACAGCGTGTAAAGAGATTGAGTAGTGAGCTAGGCCCCCACGTGGTCTAGCTGAAGTGGTGAGACTCCCATGTAGGTCTGCCCGAGGAAGGAGAAGAAATGTGTGAGTCGCGCTAGGCCACCACAAAGGCTAGCTGGATTGGCAGGACTTTCACGTAGGTCTGTCTGAGGAGTAGAAGTGGTGAGTGAGTCAAGCTAGGCCCCAATGCAGGCTAGCTGGACTAGCAGGACCCCCACATAGGTCTGCCTGAGGAATGAGGAGAATTAAGTAAGTCAAGCTAAGTCCCCATATGGGCTAGCTGGACCTGGCAGGACCCCACGTAGGCTGCCTGAGGAAGGAGTAGACTTGAGTGAGGGGAGCTGAGTTACAGTGGCGTCCTCTGGGATGAAACCCACTTTTAAAGCACTCTGCAATATGCTGCAGCAGACCTACTGAACAAAGCAATGTAATTTCAATGGCAGTTAGTCCCTTTTGACATGCAGGAAACTGGCATTTACTTCATCCTGACAGTGTCATATTTTCCTGAATAACAAAAGGGACTAATTGTGATTGAAATTACAGTACATTGCTTTATTCAGTAGGTCTGCTGCAGCATTCTGCAGAGTGCTGCAAAATGCTGCAGAATTGGGTTTGATCCTGTGGGATGCCGCTGTAGCTTTGAGGATATGTCAAACTCAGTTAAGATTGCACTATGGAGCTACATGGTGTCCAGCATTGTATGAGCGAAGATGATTGTATCTGTCAGAGAAATTAAGACAAGGATGACAGTATGAGGAGTTTCCTGGATAGCAGTGTAGATCATTGCAATGTATGTTATTGCAGAGGTCAGAGGAAGAGGTGCTAAAGGAGTCTGGTTGCCAAATGTGTTTTGCTAGCTATACCACGGAAGTAATCTCAAAGCCATTGTCATTTACAGTAGAACATGGTCATGGTGAAGTATACATTAATGAGGTAGATATAGTCCCATAAACCAGAAGGAGAGTCAGCAATTAGAGAGGCAGGATCACAGGAACAGCCCAGGAGCAGAGTACCATTACAGATAATTAGCCTATAGGCTGCCGACAGAATTAGACATGTCGGCATTTGGGACAGAAATATCAGTCCATGGCACAGAAAGGGTTAAGTAGCGTCAGAGTCTAATGTTTGCTGCGAGCAGGAGGAGAGATGGCAGAGGCATGGAGGGCACCAGGTGTAAGGCATGGACCTGTCTAATGCGGAAAAACACAGTATAGGCAAGGAAAGGCCCTTGAAGGATAACCAAGGAAAGTGCATATTAGGATTTAGGAGATGTTGGACAATGAGAAGATCCACAGTAAAATGCAGGAAAATAATTCCAAGCTGACTGCCCCATCCCATAACAGTCACACGGGCAGCATATTTCATAACATATTAACAGTAATCAAATACGGACAGTGTCTACGGAAGGAAACATGAATAAGTGGGCCTCTGAAGGTGTGCTATTGATGCTAGTGATCATCCAACGGGATTTCTAACCCACTGACCGAAGTGCCAAAAATAACCAAGTAGTATAAAACAGTTCTTGCGGTTTGCAGTGTCCATGGAGTCTCAGCCAAAGCAAGGAGCAATGGAATGGTAGTTGAGGGAGTTTAGGGCAGCAAACTGTAGAAGCAGGTGTTACACTGATTTGTAGTCAAACTGGCGTATCCTGTGCAGCAGCTGGAACTGAGACAGGGACCCAGCAGGCATGGCAGACTCGGAAGATAGGGGGAACAAAGTGGCTGCTCCAGAAAGCATGACAGAAGCACAGCCCAAAAGAGAACAGAAAAAAGCAGGAACACAGAAGACAAAAGAGACAATGAAAGGTACAGGGGTCAGAAAGGGGGAAAAGGAGCGGGTGGAGGAATGACATGGAAGGGGGGAAGCCAGGACAGATGAGGGTGATGACGGGACAAAACAAAAGGGGGAAAAACATGAACAGGGGTTGGAGAACAGAGAGACAGAGATGAGGAGAACAAGAAGACAAACGGGTGGGGAGAAGGGGAAATAGGGATCAGCTGTAAGGACCACACAGCCAAATGGGCAGCAAACGCAGCATGCCGAGACATTTCCAAAATGCTCTAAGCTGAGCATTGGAAGTGCTGAAGTTTAAGTAGGGGATGTGAGAGGAGCTATTCCCCACCCCTTGAACCTCAGGCTATAACATTCCCATTACCAACCCGTAATCAATAGTGGTCAGTACTGAGCTGCTAGTTGCAAGCTGCAGGGCATCTGAGGTCATAGCCTGCCTGTGTCAATATGGTAGTCCAAGGTTTACATTTGCAGTTTTAATGACATGATCTACGTGTATATAGAAGTATAGAGCATCATCCCGGTATACTTCTAGATACTTGAAGGTGCTGACTTGCTCCAGTGCACCCCCTTTTTGGTTTAGGACGATAAAGGGGCCACTTTTTTTTCTCTGTTTGAGACATTGTAAACAGCATGTCTTTTGTCTTTTTGTGGTTTAGTAGGAGCCTGTTTTCGAGAAACCATCATTCAAGCTTCTGGAAGCTGTTGTGCAGTGCCGATCTTATTTGGGTCAGTTGTTTGCCAGAAAAAGAGATCACAGCATCATCTGCATGCAGCAGCTTGTTGGCTGGACAGGCAGAAGGTAGAGTAATTACAAACAGGCTAAATGGGAGGGGAGAGTATGGACCCTTGAGGGACTCTGAAGGTCAGAGATTGTACCATTTAATTTCACACGCTGTGCTCTATTGCAAAGGTAACTATCAAACCATGATTCAGTTTCAAGGGACAGTCCAAGGGTCCAGAAGTTAGAGATGAGGAGTTGGTGGTTAACTGTATTGAAGGCTTTTGTGAGGTCTATGAAGATAGACCCCACCGCCATACCATTGTCCAGTGCTTCATACAGATAGTTTTTGAACTCTATCAGCACAGTCATGGTGCTATGCGTTTTTCAGAACCCAGTGTACACAGAAGGTTGTACTTACTCTCGGTATTACTCTCAGTTAATAAAAGTGGAAGTAGGCTCTAGGCCCATTGAGACCACTTTCCCCACAAAAGTGGGGATATCAGATATAACTTCCCAGCAATAACCAATCCAACTCCAATTTAAACTGGCTGCATGATGTCTGCTCAACTATATACTGTGGTAAGGAATTCCAAAGTACCACAGCTCTCACAGTAAAATAACATTTTTGCTTATTGGTAAATACCCTTGGTATTTGAATTTGCCTGTTATTACATCTAAGGCCATATACTTTATCCAAATATTTTAGTCCACATAAATTCATAAGATTTTCATCATTTAGAATATTATACAACAACAACAAGTCACCTCTATCCCGTCTTGTCTGCTACCCATCTATGGCATAGGAGAGGCTAGGATGTTCTGTACCATGGGATTCAATCAGTGGTTGAAAAACTGGTGTGGAGCTCAGGGATTTGGCTTCATTGGGGACTGGGGGTCCACCTGGAGTGATGCAAGCCTATATTGGCATGATGGGCTGCATCTGTCCAGGAGGAACCAGGATCCTAGGTGATAAGGTTTAAATGCTTCATTGGCAAGCTTTTAAACTAGCCAAGGGAGAGCACTGGAAAGGAGCAGAAAATCCTAGCCCCCAAACAATCACTGTAGTAAGTGTGGCAAACACCAACATGGAGGTGTCGATAGGGAGAAGGGCAGGGTAAATGGAGAAAGTGACAAAGGCAAGAAGGACAGGGATGGGGCAAAAGGGGGTAAGGCCATCAGGAAATGGAGGGTAATGAGTACCAATGCCCGTAGTCTGGGCAACAAGCTCCCTGAGCTGGTGGCCTTAATGGAAGAGGGATGCCTGGATATCGTAGCAGTCACAGAAACATGGTACACAGAGAACCATGACTGGGATGTTAACATACCAGGGTACATAACCTACAGGAGAGACAGGCAGGGAGAAGAGGGAGGAGTAGCTCTCTATGTAAAGGAAGGGATAAAAGCAACTGAACAAAAGAGTAAACAGGGAGGAGAGGTGGCACTGTGGGTCACCTTGGAGACTGGAAAGGCACCACAATCCGCTAGGGGTTGTGTACAGACCCCATGTCAGGGGAAGGAATGGACAAGGATATGATAGAAGGCATTCTTAGAATGGCAGAGAAAGGGGAGATACTGTTGATGGGAGACCTGAATATGCCAGATGTTAACTGGAGCACATTTGCTGCAGCCACATCCAAGAGCAGGGCCATTCTTGATGCCCTACAGGTGGCAGGCATTAGACAGCTAGTTTCGGAACCCACTCGTGAGGGAGCAATCTTAGACCTCGTACTCTCAAATGGGGGGCAGTGAGAGGATCTCAGATCTAGAAGTGGGTTGCCATCTGGGGACAAGTGACCATCAAACAGTGTGGTTCACATGTTAAACTCAGCTACAGAGTCAAGCCATACAAAAGTGAGGGTACTGGACTTTAGGAGGGGCTGACTTTGGCAAGATGGGAGAGTGCCTCAGAAAAGCACTAGCAAACAGGCTAGAAGGAGGTGTGGAGCAACAATGGGGAATTATCAAAACTGCCATCACAGACGCAACAAGCCTTTGTGTGAAGCAAATAAACAAATCAAAATGAAAGAAAAAGCCACTGTGGTTCTCAAGAGAGGTGGCTGTGAAAGTCAGGAAGAAAAAGATAACATTCCAGAAGTATAAGGAAACACAGAAGGAGCAGGACAGAGAGCTGTACCAGTTAAGGCAGAAAGAAGCAGGGATGGAAGTCAGAATAGCAAGGCCCAAACTGAGGAAAAGATAGCCAACTCAGTTAAGAAGGGGATAAAACCTTTATAGGTACATCAGTGGCGTAGAAAGACAAAGGGAGGGATAGTGAGGCTGAATAGAATGAGCGTGGGTGGGCAGAGGGGACAGTGAAAAGCCGGAATACTGAGCGAATATTTCTGCTCAGTATTCACAAAAGAGAGGAGGGGAAGTGCCTAATCCAATTAACAGAAGCACTCTTGATAGGGGGTCGATCCCAGTCCTTTCACAGAAGAAAGGGTTCTGCAAGAACTCCTAAAACTGAAGGTGGACAAAGCAATGGGTCCTGATGGAATTCACCCCAGAATTCTAAAAGAATTAAGGAAGGAACTAGTGAAACCACTGGCTACTCTTTTTAATAAATCATGGGAGGATGGTGTGGTACCCGAGGACTGGAGGAAGGCGGATGTGATTCCCCTTCACAAAAGTGGGACCAAGACAGAGGCAAGAAACTACAGACCTGTCAGGAAAGAATAGTTGAGTACCTAGAGGTCAGTGGAGCACAGGATCCAAGGCAGCATGGGTTCACAGCGGGAAGGTCATGTCAGACGAATCTAATAGATTTCTTTGACTGGGTGACCAAAGTAGTAGACCAGGGAGGGGCTGTGGACATGGCCTACCTAGACTTTAGCAAGGCATTTGACACAGTCCCTCACAAAGATTGATAGTCAAATTAACCAGCCTGGGAATGGGTCCCAGGGTGGTGGCCTGGTAAAACATTGGCTGGACAACAGGACACAGAAGGTAACTGTAAATGGAGTCCACTCTGAAGAAAGGGCGGTTACTAGTGGGGTACCGCAGGGTTCAGTATTGGTCCAGTCCTTTTAATGTCTTCATCAGTGACATTGCAGAGGGACTGGAAGGAAAAGTATGCCTTTTTGCAGATGACACAAAGATCTGCAACAGGGTTGATACACAAGGAGGCGTGGAAAGGATGAAAAGGGACTTAGCAAGGTTGGAGGAATGGTCAGACGTATGGCAGCTAGGATTCAATGCAAAAAAGTGCAAAATAATGCACCTGGGAAACAAGAACCCAGGGGAAGAATACACAATGGGTGGGGAGCTAGTAACAACAACAAAATAGGAAAGGGACCTGGGGGTAATCATATTAGATGACCTTAAGGTTAGCAAGCAATGTGGAGAAGGCAGTAGGGAGGGCCGGGGTATACTGGGATGTATAGGGAGAGGCATCAGCAGCAGAAAACAGGAAGTTGTTATCCTCTGTACAGACAGTTGGTGAGACCCCATCTGGAATACTGTGTCCAGTTCTGGAGACCCCATCTCCGCAAGGACATAGACAGGATAGAGGCAGTCCAGAGGAGGGCAACTAAAATGGTGCAGGGTCTGCAAGAGAAGCTGATGAGGAGAGACTAAAGGAGCTTAATATGTATACCCTGAGGAAAGAAGGAGAGGGGACATGATAGAAACTTTCAAGTACCTCAAGGGAATCAAAGTCCAAGAGGTAGCATCTTTCAGAAAAAGAGACTTGCAAGAACAAGGGACACAATTTAAAGATAGAAGGAGGGCAGTTCAGGGGCAATGTGAGGAAGTATTATTTCACAAAGAGGGTAGTGGATGCATGGAACAGCCTTCCTGAGGAAGTGTGGGGTCTAAAACTGTGGGAGAATTCAAGAATGCATGGGACAGACATAAGGCAATTCTTGAGGGGGGGCAGGAAGATAAAGGCTGTTGGTTAACTAGGATCTGCGGCCTATCTTGTAGGTAGGGAAATGGGCAGACTAGATGGGCCTAGCGGTCCTTATCTGCCGTCAAAGTCTATGTTTCTATGTTTCTATGATAGATATTTATTAATGTCAATTTTTTCTTTACATATTGTAACTGTATACAGCACCCTTCTATTTCCACCTCCTCATTCAGTTGAATAGAGATTTCTTTTGTTATGATTGTATTCTTTATATAAATACATACCCCACCACCATTTCTATTACTTCGATTTTTATAATATGACATTAGACCACATAGAGACCTCATTCCACCATGTCTCAGTTATTGCTATTATAACTAGTTTTCCCTGTTTCATTCTCTCGGCTAGTTCTGTTAATTTAATGGTGCTTAAGCTCCTGGCATTACACATAAAAAATGTAAATTCATTACCCAAAGATGAGGGTTCCATATTGTTACTCCCTCTTTGCCCCCCGGTATTTAGTTTAAATGTTGTATGATCACTGACAGAAGCTGTTTTCTGAGATAATGACTCCCCTTTTTACTAAGATGTAAACCGTCCCAGCTAAAAAGACTGTAATCATTAGAGAACCTTTCCCAGTGAGTAATACAAGTTATATTATTATTCAATGCCCATTTCCTTAACCATTCATTTACTTCCTTTATTTTTGCTTCTGTCTTCACAGAGGCTCATGGTACAGGCAATATTTCAGACAGACATATTTCTGATTTCGATGCCTTTAATGTATTGACTAGGGATGTGTAGCTATTTTTGATATCGGTAGTAAATTTGTTTACTTATTTAGAAATTCTTTTAACTGGTCAGATACAATCTACTCCAAGGCTTTTGAGAGTGGGGATAAAATGGATATGGGCCTGTAATTAGCCAGGATGGTTCTCTCCCCACTTTTGTATACTGGGGTAATAAGTGCTGATTTCCATTTGTCTGGGAATATCCTTGTTCTAAGTGATAAACTGAAGATTTTGGTTAGTGTAGAAGTAGCTCCTCAATTATGAGTGTCACCAGCTTCATGTCTATCAGGTCCCCACCCATCCTGGTTTTACCCTAGGATTTGATTCACATGTTTTATCGTATTAGCAGTGGAAATCTGCTTGAAATAAAATTTGGGTTTATTAGAGTTTAGGGGGAGGCCTGGTTAGGGAGCGTCTCAGGTGGCAGGGTGTTTAGATAGCTAGGGGTAGTATAGAACTTAAATCAGTGAAGGCTACATTGTATGCATCTACTATTTCTTTAGGCTCATGTAGGGTGTTAGTGGCAGTGATGATCATTTTAGGTAGTGCTTTGGGATCACGAACAGTGAGAGTTTTTATTGAGTTCCAGAAGTCTTTCCTGTTGCCCTAGTTCTTATCTAGTAGCTGTTTGTAATAGGTGGTTTTGGCCTTCCTTATAAGCTTAGTACATTTATTTCTGGGTGCCTTGTAAGTTATATAGTCATTTGGCATAACGGTTGCCCTTACTTTGTGCCAAAAGTTGTCACAGACTTTCATGAGTTCAAGGAAAGATCCAGTGAGTCATGGGTTGGGAGTCCCTTTAACTTTCTTAGTTTTAGTTAGTGTGAAGATATTGCAGGCATTGGTGAAGATAGTAATGAAGAAGTCAAGGGCCTGATTTGCATCACTAGCACTATCCAGGGGAGTCCAATCAGACCATCATAGGTATTGCTTAAAATGCTCTAGCTGTCCATGTAATAAAGATTACAAATATGATAGTGGAAACAACTACTATAAAACAGTGCACAACTGTCCCACATCTCATAATAATGATTATAAGTTTCCAAATATCTTCTTATGGGCAAATGTGCACATACATTTTAAGGTCGGTACAGAATTTACTGTCATATGTAACAAAAGTCAAAGAAACAAATAATTTTTGAAATATTTGTTAAAGATAAACTGCAGTATCAAAAAGACAATCAATCATAACAAAAAAAATTTCTAGTTCATTCCCTGATCATAATTAGCAAGGCAACCCTTGGAAACATAAATTAAATTATCACTAAATGAACACCACTTGTGGCAAGATTAGATACAAAATAACTGTCAACCAGGACCCTCATGAAAAAATGAGAGGACTGTAGGCAGCACTCAGACATGAAGGAAAGTGAACAAAAATCAAAATGCATCAGACCACCTTTTGTTCCACCAAGAAAAATATTACAAAAGCCCCGGCACTTTGCCTCTAGCGTGAGGCTTTGTCAGAGGTGTGGCTAGCATATATTACTGCATGGCTTATAAAGTGCTTTGTTAAGGGTACAGGTAATGCAGTAAATGTAGTATAGTGAGTCAGCATTAAAGCACAGTATCACAAATTAGAAATGAAAACTACAGTACAAGTGAATATTTCAGTAGAAATACCCAACACCCACATTTTATCATACAGTATTTGCATAGTAGTGGAGTAGTGTGGAAAATCAAGCAATAAAGGAAACTGAAGGATATTTACAGTAGAGCTAACATGGAACTGATTAATGTATGCTCACTTGATAAATGTGAAGCCTAAACCTAATTTGCTAGCGTACAAAAAATGACAGATGGTAATTTAAAGAAAATATCATCACAAAAAGTATTATAGGAATTCTTAATGAACATATTTTAAAGACCACACTGTGAAAGGTTGCTAAATAAATTTCCAAGTAGGTATAAGTTCATAGATACAGAAACATTGTACAAATACATAAACCATTGAGTTTCACTGCTACATGAAATTTAAAGAATGTATTAGTCTGGGGGAGCTGTGGTGGGAACAGGGGCTGGGTGTTATGAGGGAGGGGAAGAAAAAGGGGAAAGAAAGGTGGGGTATAGAACAGTATATTATAGAACCACTTTTAGGGAAATGGCATAATGTCTGTACCATCATGAAGGCTATATGGTGCCCAGTCAGGAGGAGAGTTAGACTGTGGTTATAAGCCATGCAATAATGCATGCTAGTCATGCCCCCTGATGAAGTCTCATGCTAGAGGCAAAGTGTTGGGGCTTTTGCACTGTTTTTCTTAGCAGAATAAAAGATGGTCTGATACATTTTGAGATTTGTTCACTTTCCTTAACATCTGAGTGCTGTCTGTAGTCCTCCCATTGCCACAAGTTCTCTTAGCTTAGCACCAGCTCGCACCACAAGCATGGTTCCTTTGTACTTCAACCTTCTTGAAAAAAGATGTCTAACCTAAATTAGACTTTCCTGGTGTGCAAAAATGTAAATAAATATATATAAATAGAATGTTAAAGGAAACAAGGTAAGTACTGGTTGAACCACTACCAATCCTGAATGGGAAATCAATAGCAGCAGGTGTAGTTCCTTTAGACTGGTGAGTGGCTAATGTGGTTGCACTTCACAAAAAAGGTGACAGAGAAAATCCTCGGGACTGTAGGCTGGTGGTGAGCCTGACATCAACAGTGTGAACATTTTGGAGACATTTATCAAGAGGAGATGGTTGCAGTCTTGGAGGAAAACAACTTAATAGATAGGCGCCATCATGAATTCATCTGTGGGCGGTCATGTCAGGTCAACATAATGGACTTTTTTAATGTAAAGACACAGATGGAAGATGAGTCAGGCAATGGATATGATGCCAACATTTTAATAAGGCATTTGTCTTGGTACCACACATGAGGTAAGTTAGGCATATGAGGCAGCTAGAGCTAGGGGAATGGTGTAACCAGTTGGATCAAAAGTTGCTAGAATAATAAAACCTAGAGGGTTTTACTAAACAGTAAGTTCTCTGAAGGCAAGACAGTGACTAGTGTACTACTGGAGTGCTCGGTCCTGGGACTATTACTGTTCAATATGTGTATCTGTGACATGAGTGTGGGTACTCAAGGCAAGAAATTCTATTTGTGGATCACACTAAGCTCTTTTGGAGGGTTGACAGTGCAGAAGAAGTTAATATAAAGTAGGATATGAGAGACTTGATAAATGGTCCAATATTTGGCAGTTAAAATTTAATACCAAAATGTGCAAGGTGATACATATACTAAGAGTGAAGAATACTGGAACCGCTCATGATATTAATGGGATGCCAGTAAAGAGCATGGAGAAGGAGAGAGACATTGAGATGTTGATAAGAAATAACACAAAACCATCTACTCAGTACAATAAGATATATGAGAGGGGTAGCAGGATGCTAGGTTGCATAGGGAGAGGGAATACTTACAGAAAGAGGGAGATGATACTGGCCATGCATAGATCATTGGTTGGACTACACCCAGAGTACTGTATGCAGTTCTGGTGTCCTTATCAAAACAAAAATAATGATAGATTAGAAGCAGTAAAGAGAAGGGCAGCACCCATGGACAACAAAGCAAAGCAAATGAGGAAAGGCTGAAAAACCTTAATATTTTCACTGGAGGGAGTGGGGGCTTGATAGAGATTTTTAAGCTCTTGAAAAGATTCAGTACAGTAAACACAGCGGCCCAGACATTCAAAGAAGTTGGGCATGCGCAATAAGGTTACACCTGCGCAAAAGCACGAAATGCGCCCATTCTGCGATATTCAGCATGAAAGCAGCTATGCGCCCAAATCACGCTTGAGCAGCAACGAATGATAATGAAGGCATGCACAACTGAAGGGGAGGAACCATGCATAAATGACACAGTCGATATTCAACAACTGCCATGCGCAATAGGGGAGCAAGCGGAAGTTGCGCCATAGCGGAAATGAGCCAAAATAAAAGGGAGCAAGGGAGAGATGCAAGAACGCTACAGGGAAGCCACATGAGAGCAAAATACAGCAGGACACACTGGGCAGCAGGGACACACAGGGCCAGGCAAGAAAGGGCACCTGGAAGCAGTAGCCACAGGGAAGGTGTGGGGAGACATTGCAGAAGGGGGAGGTACACCACACAGCAGTGAGGCAAGCACAGGCAGGTGTTCCCGGTGCAGGGAAGTAGCAGTGAGGACAGTGGGGGCTACCCAGTAACAGCTGCTGGGGGTGAACACAAGCCGAGACATGGCCAGTGCCACCTTCCAGATGGAGGCCATTATGAGGGGGGTGAGAAGGTGGGCAGCAGGGGGGCGTGGCCGTGGAAGGGCCCGTCGACGTTATGCCCCCAACAGGCAGTACCGAGCCTGCACCAGCTTCGAGCTGTAAAGTGATACTGAGATTGTGGGCCAGTACCGCCTGAATCGGGCAATTCTGTGGCAGCTCTGTGAGCTGTGCAGTGATGTGATGCAGGCACCCACACGACGGAGCCATGCCCTGTCAGTGGAGACCAAAGTGACAGCTTGCATCTGCTTGCTCGCCATGGGTACCTTCCAGAGACCAACTGGGGACACCACAGGCATAACCCAGTTGGCCACGTCACGCCACCTCACCCAATTCCTCAACACACTGCTGCTACATGCTGTGGAGTACATCCATTTCCCCAGCACACCGGCTAAGTGCACAGCAAACATACAGGAGTTCCACAGGGTAGCACGTATGCATGGCGTGCTAGGGGTAATAGACTGCACCCATGTGTCCATCCGAACACCACCTGGCCCTGCGGGGGCCGCATACATCAATCACAAGGGCTATGCCAGCATCAACTGCCAGGTGGTGTGCGATGCCAGGGGGCGCATAATCAATGTCTGTGCCACGCACCCTGGGGGAGCACATGATGCCTTCATCTGGCACCAGTCGGCACTGTGCCACAGATTTGAGAGTGGGGATATCCCCACTGGCCACCTAGTGGATGAGTATGCAAACCACATGGACAATCATAGGGCCTGGGGGGGGCATGGTCAGAGGTGACATGGGTAGTGACCTACATGGCCCAGGGCAGGGCAATGCTGATCACCAAACTAAACTCCACCCTCTACACACAGGTGACAATGGATACCCACTCTGTCTCTGGCTGCTCACACCCTACCGGCAGCCTGCGACCCCATCGCAGCAATGCTACAATGAGGCACACGCCACCACATGTAATGTCATCGAGCAGGTATTCGGGATGCTGAAGGCACATTTCTGTTGCTTGGACACCTCCGGCTGTGCCCTACAGTACAGCCCCTCAAAGGCCTGTGGGCTATTCCTGGCCTGTTGCATCCTGTACAACATGGCCAACGAATGTGGGGTAGCCGTACAGGTCGAAGAGGGGGACAGCGATGGGGACGATGAGGATGCCGATGACGATAGTGATGGGCAGCCCCCCCCTTGGTTGACGGGACTCTCCGACTGCTCCGGCTGGCACAGCTGCACTGGGACACCATCACGGAGGAGCACTTCAGCCAACCCAGGTAAGTCATGGGGCCATGTGCAGCCAACAGTGGCTAAGGCACAACCCACAAACATGCATGGACACACACCATGGGTGCATGCTGTCAAGGGAAGTGGCAGGGCATGGAACCACACACACAACCAGGAATGGGTGAGGTCTAACATGCCATGCGGATGGACACACACACATGCACACACACACAACGCACCAAACATGCACAAAGGGTAGGAGGCAAACCGACCCAGAACGCCATCCCTAGCCACACACATGTCCACAGACCACCACACCCACTGCCTGTCCATGTGCATGTGTCAGAAGCTGAGCACCATTGCACATTGGTGTAGAGCACAATGCAGGCATCATCATGCACACACAACTGCGGACAGCAGCCGGGAGGGTGTGCAGATGGACTGTGTGTCCACGTGCAGCGCTGGGTACCCACCCGTGCACTGCACACTGAAAGACACAATGCACACAGGGCAGCACCAGACAGTAGCGGTATTGGGGGACAGGTCAGTCAAGTGACACAGTGCCCAGCCCACGGATGCATGGGCAGCCCGCCCGAGTTCAGCCAGCACGACAGGCCGACCACTGGCCTCATGGGGTGGCACCGATGGTCCCCCAGGGGTTCCACTGCGTGAACATGACCGTGCTTGCTCATGGGTCTGCAGCACACCGAACATGCCTGCATCAGGCATGCTCGGGATGACCACAGCTGAACCCGGTGTTGACAGGGAGGGTGTCGCATGACGCCGGGAATGGTGGGTGGACAGTGCACTGCGTGGTGTCCACGACGCATGGGCACATGACTGTGTGCCCATTGTGGCCATGACAGCAGTGAATGCCTGTGCATGCCTGTCAATGGCAGTGGTCACATCCTCCGTCAACGGTCCATCCTGCCAGGATCAGAACAGTGTCTCTGCTGCGGCGGCTCCTCTGCCGGCTCAGGCAGCACACAGTGCATCCACTGGCGTTAGCAGCTGCATCTGCTGCTGGACTGATGCTTGCAGTAGGCCGGTGTGCTCGTCCAAGAGGTCATCTTCCTCCTCGTCATCCTGTCCCTCAGGGTGCGCACGGCCCTGATGCTCAGCACCCCTTGAGGGTGGGCGCTGCACACCAGGACCAGGTCTGGACATGTCCACAGGCAGTGCACAGATGCCACCGCTTGACCCTATACCCCCAAGCTCATTGGCTGACTGCTGATGCTGCCCCTCCAGCTGCCGCTTCCCAGGGCTCAGTGGTGCTGCCACAGTGGCTGCAACAGTCCCACTGTCCTGAACACACACCAGTGCTGCCCCACTGGTGCTGACAGGCACAGGCTGGGATTGTGCTGACATGCAGGCCCCCACAGCAGCACCACCCACAGCCATGGCCACGATGTTACCTGCAGTGTGGCCATCCCATGGCACACATGTGTCACTGCCCATGCCCTTAGCGACATCATCATTGGTGATGGACTCGGTACCAGCCCAAGTCACAGCATGCTGGCATCCGTGGACACTGGCACACTGGGACATGGGCAGGTCTTCCTCCGCACCTGTTCCAACAACATCAGTGTGGACAGCCAGTCAGGACCACTGTCACACTGAGCCATGTATACCTGTGGAGGTGGATGGGCCCTCCTCCATCTCCAGCTGACTGTCCTCAGTGGACAGGCCCACCACCGCTGACCCATGCAGATGCCCAGGATCTGTAAGGGAAAACAAAGTTGCGTTACTGCATGTGACCTACCCTGCCCCCCCTCCCATAGACAGACCATGACTTACCATGCAGTGATGGGCTAGCACCCATCTGGAAGCCACCACCTGGAACACCCTCAATGGCACAACGCTGCATGCTTCCAGCAATCCTCTCCTCCTGTGGGGTCAGGTGTACCACCTCTGGCTGTCCCCACCTGTCGCAGCTCATGCTACCCTGATGGCAGCCACCTTCTCCTTTATCCTCCTCCTGTCTGTGCCCATCTTCTTCTTGCACTCCTGCACGGAGTGCCTGGTGGCTCCATGCAGGTTCACAGCACGTGCCACCTCCTCCCATGCAGCAGCACGGGCTTGAGGTGTTCCCTGCCATCCACTGAGAAGTGGCTCCTGATCCAGGTAGGCCTCAAACAGGGCTTCGGTCTCGGCCTTGGTAAAATTAGGCCTCCTCCTCCTCCCACCACTGTGTTCCTCCTCTCCCACAACTTGCTCAGTCATGTTTTAGCCTGTAAGAATGACAGTTGTTACCTGTGCAGTCCCATTCATGTCCCTAAATCCACAGTCCACACTACCAAACAGCATGCAACTCACCAATAGATGGCAGTAACCGACTATGGCCAGTGCAGCCCAATGTCGCACTTTTATAGCGCAACCCATGCAAATGAGGCAAGGCGCAACTTTAGGTGGATGCAAATTGCAGTGCTGTGCCATTGAATGGCTGATTAGCTGTTTTGCATATGACGACTGAATATCGCGCTATTGCGCTTTGTGCAATTGTGTTGAACGTGCTGAGCCAAGGGCGCAGTTCTGTGACATGTATAGTACACACCTCACTGTGCATGCCCGGGTTGCTGACGCAGGCATCTACTGCGCTGCTGATGTGCTGTGCAGGGGAAGCAATGCAGGGCATGGCCACCATTGTGCCACTGGCACTACAGCGATGTTCACCTACATGGCGCTGTGGCACTGGACCATCATAGGCGCACTGGGGCAACAGCGCGGTAGGCCACTACTGGAGGTAGCACACAGGCAGCCAATCACGCTAAATGCATTGGGTTCCAATGGTGCTGTGTGTGTCCATGCGCTAGAGCCCCTTGACCCTGTGCCTGACCTTTACCCCCTAGGCACCATGCGTCAGGCATGGGTGAACCACTATCACACTGTTCTGTGACAGCGCGATAGGGAATGGCAGCGCTGTACCGCGCAGCATCTGCAAGTGGGGAGCCGCGCTGCAGAGTGCCATTTTTGCAGACTGAGCCAAGAGAATGGCACGCAGGAGGGCTGCTTAATGGAGCCAGGTCGAACTGGCCAACCTAGTGGCCATAGTGGACCCACACCATGGACCACTGTTTGGGGAGGCACCCCTGGACAGGTCCAGGAGCCAGGTGTGGGAGGAGGTGGCCACTGCACTTGAGGAGGCCACTGGAAGGGAGTGGACAGCAGAGCAGTGCAGCCACAGGTATGGCGACCTGCGGCGGAGGGAGCCAGACCTGCTAGCCTGCCTGCGGGCACGTACAAGGAGTGGCATGGTGCCACGGCCAGGTAGGTGTTACGTCAACACATTTCATCTTCCATATGGGTATCACGGTTGTATGTGTCCAGCACATGGGGGAGGGACCGTCCGGTGTTGGCTGTGGTGGTGTTATCAGGGTGTGGGGTGGGTGGATCTGGCTGGGTGGGAGGGCACACACCTGGGGGCGGGGCGCTTTGCTATGGGATTGTACTGATGTTCCTCTCTCCATGTTTGCACCACAGGGCCAGAGAAGCAGCACCTGGCACGTGAGCTGTGGCGCAATGAAGAGGACAGGGAGGCAAGGTGGGGTGACGGTCCACAGCGCCTGAGGGACTGGTCCGATGATGGTGAGTGCCATACCTCCTTGGTTACTATTGCATGCTGTGTAACAGAGTGGGCAGTGGGACATGGCCACCATCCATTGACACCACTGCCATGCACGCAACTTGTTACAGTCAGCACTGTCCAGTGGCAATGCATGTCTGGGAGTGCGTCGATGGTGGTCCATGCGTGCACCCGGTACATGGCTGTGCCACTGCCTTTGCACCACATAGCCATGTCACTAATCAGCCACAGTGGTGCTGTGCGTGACTTGGCCGGTGGGTGTGTGCAGCGTTCCGCATGGTTGTATGCGCCTGGATGGGCAGATTATGTGGACGTGATCAATGTGGGTGGTCACACACCATCACAGAGGCATGTCCCATGGCCATATGCCATGCACTGTGGGTGGGCTGTATGGGGCTGTGCATTCACACCTATTGACTGTGCTCCCTTGTCCTAGGTGTCCGCCAGCTGAATGACATCAGGGAGGCATTGCGGGAGATTCTGCACATGGCAAGGTCATCCCTGGAAATCCTTCACCGCATTGACCAGATTGGGGTCCTCAGGAGGCACCGATGGAGGAGAAACCAGAGTGGGGAGCGGGGCTCCCATTGAAAGTCCCTCTGCCCCTGATATCCCCTACCCCCCTGGACCCACCCTCACACCCCTCCTTTCCTGTCCCATTTGTCCACCCCTGTCCCTTACCCACCCCCACCTTGTTTGTGGCCTCCCCCCCCACCTTGTATATATTATTGTATATAATTAACTTTTATATTTTCTTTTAATACAGATCTTTTGATATGAATACTGTGGTGGTTTCTGATTTGCAGTGGGCTATAGGTGCTCAGCTGCAGTGGTGTGCATGGCGTCAGGGGTGGTGCAGTCATGGGTATGTGTGTGTGTCCTTGGGGAGGTGACTATGGTGTCGGGGTAGCTATCAGTCAGTGTCTGTGGTGTGTGTGTGTTGTGCCCTGTGCACTGGATGACTGTGTGCAGTGATCCATGGTGCATGCTCTGTGTCCATGGTGCCCCTGTCAGCCTGCCCATGGCCTGTGCAGCTGACACCCATGCATGTCTGTGACCTGCATGGTCTGCTGGCACGTCAGTGGTGGCTGTCCATGCAGGGAAGCCACTGTACCCTTCACAATGCTGGGTTGCCTCCTGTCACTGGTGTGGTGCATGTCTGCCTCAGGTGACACTGTGGCCTCCACAGTTGTTGACCCACCTCCATGCTGTGGCTTGTGTGTGTTGCAGGGGATGTGCACCACTATCTGTGACTTGTGCTCTGGGAAAATGCTGGTGGTGTACAGGTCCACAGTGCTTGCGCAGGGTGGCTGGCACTCCTGTGCTATGGAGGACTGCAGGTTGTGTGTACACAGTTTACAGGGGCCCACGCAAGGGGCTTGGTTGCCCCGCTACTGCGTCCCTATGTTGTTGTGCCCTTGGGTATGAGTGGGTGTCTGTCCATGCACTGTGTGGCATCCGGTGTGGTGCATGCTTCCACGCACCACTGTGGGTGTCTGCGTTGGCTGTTGTGGGCAGTGCTGAGTCAGGGTGTGTCACTGGGAGAGTGTGCAGGGTGCTGTACCACTGGTGGTGGGGTCCGGGGCATGCCCTGTCCCGTGTGGGGTACCTCGTGTACCGACGCATGGTTGGTCTGTCAGCAGTACCTCGGGGGGGGGGTTGTGCATGGTGGCACTGTGTATGCCGTCGTTGTATCACTGTGTGCTACCACCCGCTGATGGGTGCTACTGGTGGGGCTGCCTTGCATGGTTCTGTGGTGCACAGGGTTGCATTGTCACAGTGGGGGTGGTGGCATGCATGGGGTTTCCTGCAGTGGTGGACGCTGCTCCTGGGCAGGATGTCTAGGGGTCACGGTGCAGGGTGTGCTCTGCATTGGGGGGATGGTGTGGCACAGAGTGGTCAGCCCTTCTTGTGTGCCAGTCACAGCTTGCCGGGGGGTGTGATGGGGCACCATGGCCCGGCTGTGGGTTGGTTGCTTGTCTCCATGGGCCAGTGGTTATTCCAGCCCTCCCCCAGTTGTGCAGTGCATGGGGTGTGGGGGGACGATGTCTGTTTTACTGTGTGTTCCTCTGCCCATCTGTGGCATGGGTGGTGGGCCACTACCTCCCTGGTTGTGCAGTTGCATTGCCACCCTGCTGCTGGGGGGCATCCCTGGTTGTGCTATGGCGCCTCTGGCCTGCTCAGCTAAACATCCCTTGTTGTGCTATGGCACATCTGATCTGCTCAGCTTCCCCTCCCTAGTTGCGCTATGGCGCAGGTGGTGCGATATTCAGTCGTCGGCTGTAGGCGCAGTTTGGCCAGCTCAGTTTTTGAATATTGCGCCTCTTGCGCATGGGTGAAATGGACTTGTGCTTGCTCCTGCTATTGGGTACTTTTTGGGCGCAGTTTGAATATCTGGGCCAGCAAGTCTATTTAACCTGAGAAACAGTAGGACCACTAGGGGTCATGTGCTTAGTAGGAAGGGGGAGGTTCAAAAAGACATTAGAAAGTACTATTTCATGCGAAAAATTGCAGATAGGTGGAAGCATCGTCCAAACAAGGCTGTGGAGGCAAGGAAAATACCAAGGTTCAATGGAAACTGGGATGCATTCAGGGGAGTTATTAGATGGATAATATAGAAAGGGGGGGAGGATGAGGGAAATCATTGTTCAGTAAGATTCTGAGTGAGGAATCTTATTTATTTATTTAGTTATTAGATTTTTTTAATGAGGTTGGCTCTTTGACATGTGTCCCTTTTTCAGGAGCAACCTGAGGTAAGTTACATACAGTTTATGGCATTCACGTGATACAGTATCATTTGCAATTAAGACGACATTGGAGACATAGTGACGATAGTAATAACAATCGGTACAGTACAAACAGTGAGCACACAGATATTTGTGTAGCAAATTCTAAATACAGTTCGCTAAGACAAAGTGTATTTGTGCAATATTACAGTACACAGTATATCAAGTTAAGTTTGACGGATAAGTCAAGGTCAACAGAGAACTCTGCACCTCAGCAGCAATTACGCACAGCAGAAGCAGAGGTTGGCTCAGTGGAAGCAGGAGCAGCTATGCTTGGAGGTTGGTCATCCACTGAGTAGTCCCTTGAAGGCCTGATAATTATGACTTTCCTGAATAGGGACAGGAAGCTCATTCCAGAGTAAGGATGCTTTGTGTGAAAAGGAATGTTGCCTAAATGATGTTTGAGTCCTTGGAACCTCTAGGAGGGGTAGGGAGGAGGAACAGAGATGCCTTATAGAGGGCTTCCAGGCTGATTTCCTGCACCAGATATAAAATCTGTGATACCATACATACTGTACCCCCTCTCTGGCATCATCCAGGAGAGGGCCACTACCCCTACCTGGGTGGCCGCTAGCCAAGTTAAGGGGTCTGGGTTCCCATAGCTAACATAAATGGGGTTCTTTCCCAAAAGCTAAAACCAAATGGCTGTGCCTCCACCCAGAGTACATATAAATGGGTCTGATTGCTTGCTTGCAATAAAATCCCCTGGGATGTCATGCCAACCCATCTCACCAACAGTTCCCCCAACATGGACTTACCAGATTCGAACCTCGCCACATTCCATTACACCATTTACATTTCTCATTTCAGACAATAAATAGGCTCACTAAAATTAGGCCCTGGATTAATCTCTGCTGCAAAACAATAACTTCATGGTTTATTTACGGGGGAGGACTTAGGATGAGGTAAGTGGAATAGAGTTCAACCATTTTTAATATTTGCATTTCCCAGTAATCACATTCCCCTTTTGATGGGGAATAATCAAAACTGACAACATAGAGGCAACAAGCCTCTGTGTGAAGCAAGCAAACAAACAAAACAAAACGATGTAAGATACCACTATGGTTCTCAAAGGAGGTGGCAGGGAAAGTTAGGGAGAAAAAGAGCATTCAGGAAGTACACGAAATCACAGAAGGAACAGGACCAAGAATTTTATCAGTTAAAGCAAAAGGAAACAGGAAAGGCAGTCAGAACAGCAAAGGCCCAAACTAAGGAAAAGACAGCCAACTCAGTTAAGAAGGGGGATAAAACATTTTATAGGTACATTAGGGAGCAAAAGAAGACCAAGGGAGGGAGAGGAGCTAATAAAGGGAGGGCACGGCCTGGTGGCGCTGAGGTTGGCTGGGCGCCACACCTCGCGCCGGCGACCAGGTTGGGAGCGGACTCGGGTGGCGAGTCGGCAGGAGAGGGAGGATCGGCGTCCCAACAGATGCTCTCCTCCTCAGGGGGTGGGAGACCAAACGCGTCTGCGTTCTGCATCCCTTCCATAGCCGGTGGAAGCTTTCCGACATTAGGGAAGGAATGGGCGGCTCGTTCATCGGAGCCGGGAGGAGGATATCGACGGTGCACGAGAGCTCAGGCACAGGCTCTCGCCACCATCTGGGACGATGTCCTAGCGCCGACGCCCTCAGAGGGCAGGGGAACTAGGGAGAAAAACGGAAAACACCTCTCGGCAGCCCTGGATGAAAGCTGCTCCGGTTCCACCCAGACCACCAAGAGGGACAGACCCCACTGTGCAGGAGGAGAAAGGAGGCACTCTAGGGGAAGATCCCATGGAGGTGGAATGGGGGAAAAATGAGTGGACGGAAGAAGTGGGCTCCGAGTGCAGACAGGAGAGATAAAGAAATAAAGTAAAAAAAAAAATAAATAAAGGGGAAGGGGTGGGCAGAGGGTGACTGTGAAAAGGCAGAGATACTAAACAAATTTTTTGCTCAGTATTCATAAATGAAGAGGTGGAGGTACCTAAACCAAACAATAGAAACACTTTGGATACGGGGGTTGATACCAGCCCATTCACAGAAGAAAGGGATCTGAAAGAACTCTTAAAACTGAAGGTGGACAAAGCAATGAGGCCTGATGGGATTCATCCCAAAATTCTAAAAGAACTAAGGATAGAACTAGTGACACCACTGACTACCCTCTTTAATAAATCATGGGAGGATGGGGTGGTACCTGAGGACTGGAGGAGGGCAGTTGTTATTCCATTTCACAAAAGTGGGAGCAGGGCAGAAGCAGGAAACTATAGACCTGTTAGTTTAACCTCAGTGATGGGGAAAATGATGGAATCACTTCTGAAGGAAAGAATTGTTGAGTACCTAGAGGCCAGAGGGGCCCAGGACCCAAGACAGCATGGATTCACAGCGGGAAGGTCATGTCAGACGAATCTAATAGATTTCTTTGACTGGGTGACCAAAGTAGTAGATCAGGGAGGGGCTGTGGACATGGCCTACCTAGACTTTAGCAAGGCATTTGACACAGTCCCACACAAAAGATTAATGTACAAGTTGGCCAGCCTGGGAGTGGGTCCCAAGATGGTAGCCTGGGTAAAGAATTGGCTGGAGAACAGGACACAGAGGGTAATGGTAAATGGAGTCCACTCTGAAGAAAGGGGGGTTACTAGTGGGGAACTGCAGGGTTCAGTACTAGGACTGGTCCTCTTTAATGTCTTTATAAGTGACATTACAGAGGGACTGGAAGGAAAAGTATGTCTTTTTGCAGATGACACAAAGATCTGCAACAGAGTTGATACACAAGGTAGGGTGGAAAGGATGAGAAGGGACTTGGCAAGGTTGAAGGAATGGTCAAATGTGTGGCAGCTTAGATTCAATGCTAAGAAGTGCAAAGTAATGCACCTGGGAAACAAAAACCCAGGGGAAGAGTACACAATGGCGGGTGAGATACAACAACAAAAATTGAAAGGGACCTGGGGGTAGTCATATCAGATGACCTAAAGGTTGGCAAGATATGTGAGAGGGCAGTAAGGAGGGCTGGGGGGATACTGGGATGCATAGGGAGAGGCATCACCAGTAGAAAACAGGAAGTTGTTATCCCTCTGTACAGACAGCTGGTGAGACCCCATCTGGAGTACTGCTAGCAGTTCTGGAGACCCCAATCTCTGTAAAGGCATAGACAGGATGGAGGCAGTCCAGAAGAGGGCAATTAAAATGGTGCAAGGTCTGCACCAAAAGACATATCAAGAAAGACTTAAGGAGCTTAATATGTATAGCCTCGAGGAGAGGAGGGAGAGGGGGCACATGATAGAAACTTTCAAGTACCTCAAGGGAATCAACAAAGTCCAAGAGGGTAGCATCTTTCAGAAGAAGAGGTGTGGAAGAACAAGGGGGAACAATTTGAAGCTAGAGCGGGGACGGCTCAGAGGTAATGTGAGGAAGTATTTTTTCACAGAGAGTGTTGTGGATGCATGGAACAGCCTTCCTGAGGAGGTTGTGGAGTCAAAAACAGTGGTGGAATTCAAGAATGCCTGGGACAGTCATAAGGCAATTCTAGGTGGTGGGGGTAGGAAGATGTAGGCTGTTGGTGAGCTAGGATCTGCAGCTTATCCATTAGGTAGGGAAATGAGCAGACTGGGTGGGCCAAGTGGTCCTTAACTGCCGTCAAATTATATGTTTCTATGTTTCTATGATTGAAACCCATAGTACAATCGATGCGGCCACCAGGTCTATCTAATCTGACTAACTGCTGCAGAAGTGCCCTAACCCAGACCCACAGGTCCCAGTCCTTCTTATAACCAAAAAGTCCTATCACTGGGTGCCCAGATTTAAGTTGCAGGCTTGAGTTGCAGCTGGTAGCTGGTGTTGGTGCACTTGAAGAATTAAACAACTTCTTTACATTTCTCTCTCTCTTGTTTAAACCTCGGCTCTATCTCCAGCCCTGGTATGCGTGCTTAAACTATTTACAGTCCCCAGGTGCAGGGCAATTCCTGTGATTTACTCACAGTTCTGCAGAATCAGTTCTTGGATGGCACAGTTTGCTGAATTCCTGGGGATGGATGGCAACACAGGCAGAACTGGGCATAATACATGAACATGGGCCACAGAGGCTGCAACTTGCTCTCTGTCTCTTTCTCTTGCTTGCAGATCTTGCAGCTTGTCCCCTTCAGCCCATTACAGGCCTCATTGCAGAGCACATGCACAAGGTCTGCCAACTACAGAGGACCCAGACCCAGGAGTGGCCCCATGGCCTGGCTCCCTCCGATCAGAGTGCCTGAGCACTTTGGTACAAGATCCATGATCCCACGTAGTGGCAGATCCCACTTGGTGGGGGTTAGTAAGTTCCCCACCTGACCCTGGGTGTCAGCATAAACATTCAGCACTGGTGCTGATATATTAATAAAGCTTTTAAATAATAAAAAAAAAAAGAAACATTCAGCACATTCTCTTCTGCGTCTCTTTCTTTCTTTTTCCTTCCACGGTGTGTAGTCTCAGCAATCTGTTTCTGTCTTTTCCTTGCTGTATTTCAGCAGCAGACAACAGGCACCCGACCCTGAAAGGCACCTGTCCATCCTTCTGCTTTCACAGTCTCTCGAATTCAACAAAGCCACATTCTCACTCTGGCTCACACATATCTCCTACACTCAAAGTCCCTTTTCTCACCATGTAGGCACATAGCAATTCTCCAAAATGAAGAGGCGCACTCTTCCTTTTCTTTTCTCAGCACATTCATATGCACTTGTTCTTCATCATTCATCTGTATTCTGTCTTTTCCCAGGCTTAGATACAACCTTTGTCCTTTTATCAGGTTCCAGATACAATCTTTGTCCTTTTTCCAGGCTCTGGATGCAACCTTTGTCTTTTTCAGGATCAAGACACAGCCTTTGTCCTTTTAACAGGTTCAGGACACAACCTCTTCTCTCTCTTCTTGTTTATCTCACTGCTGTGGTGCAATTTCAGAGCAACACAAAATGCTCAGCATCCTGCAGCTTTCCTTTTTTTCTCTACCAAGCGGCTCTTTCATTGCTTCTGCTTTCCTTTTTCCTGATGGGGCAGGCACTCCCTGCCCTGGGGGACAAACTGCGGGCAACCCCTAGGCAGGTCCATCCTACAGCCCCATTCTCTCCGGGGCAAGAGCCCACATTCCTCTGGAGGGACTCCCACCGAACTGACTCAAAACCCAACAGTTCTTTCCTCTTGTGAGCTTTCTGACAACTCCCCATTGGCTAGAGCCACAGTCCTTCAGAAAAATTAATATGTATGAGGCTCCCTTGATGTAGAAAAAGGCGCCTAAACTTTCCCCGGTATTTTCCTCCAAAAGTCCTTTCAAACACTCCCAGAGTCCCTGGCAAGAATCCTGGCTCTGTGGTTGGCTGACTGGTGTCACATGGCTGTAAAACATGGTGGAAAATGTAAACAGTGTCCCAACATTTCAACAGTGTCCCAGGCTTTAAACATTCCTGTAGCCAAACCCTTTACTTTTAATTTACATTGACCCCACCATTTGATAGCTACCCCTGTGCCCTTCATAGCGGCAGCACATTTTAATAAATATAGGCAGCCCTGTCCCAGTTCTCACTGCCATTTCTGATTGCCCCTAGGTAGCTACCACAGTCCCATGGCAGTTTATACACATATGAACTTTTCCACTAGGGTGCAGCCCAACTATTCACTTTATTTATTTATTATTCCCTTAGTCTGGGGAGAAACCCTTTTCCCTTGCCCACGATATCTTTATTTCTTTATTCCTTTTTCCTTTCTGTCGCTAGTGCTATTCCTACAGTTTGCCCCAGCACTAAATAGGACTCCTGAGCTTTAAAGTGACATCACCTCATTAATATTTATGAGGTGGCTCCCGATTTCTACTGCGCAATTGGCGCACACAGAATCTGGCCTTGTTCCTTTCCTGCTGCCTTTCCGGTCCTGCCACCAGTCCCAGTCCATCTCTTAGTTTACCCAGAGACCAGGACCACTGGAGAGGTCAGCCACAATGGCCGCGAATGGCCGAAATGAAATTGCACCACTGTACATGCGTGGAGCTTGCCCTTTTCCAAACTGGCAGCACCGCGAACCAGCTCCTCCGGCCTTGCTACTCTCAAGAAAACATGCGGGAGATGGCAGGAGAGGACCGAACACAGGGGCAAACAACCTGGAAAACCAGAATCCAGGACAAAAAAAGAATAGGGGTGGAAGCAAAACCAAGCCTTTTTTGGGGGCTCACAGGTAAGCCCCTGACAAGGGGGGTTACACTCCCCCTTCCCTTAAATGTTTGGAGTCTGCCCCAAACCAAGGATTTACCCTCAAATTATCTCTGTAACCCATTCATATTGACAGTAATGTCAAAACATATGGCATCCTACTCTATACATAGGGTTACCTACTCTATTAATCAACATCAATACATTTCTAATTTTCAAAAATCATCATCCATTCCCATCCATTTACACCTTGCCCCATCAACTCAGAGCTTTCGATGATATCAACCCTCCCTGGGGACCTTTGGCACCATTATCTCCCAAGTGGCACCACATTTGGTGCAGTTTCAACCTTTGACCAGTAGGGGGTGATCACTACCCATAAACATTCATTGACCAGCAATGAAGTCGGCCCAAGACAGCTTTTGGTGAGAAAATCATTTCTCCAATATGTTGCATGACCTCTTTACCATTTCCTGCCACTTGCAAGGGTCCCACATTTTAGTGAGCTGGGCGTGACTAGCACAGGAAATCCCAGTGGTGCCTCCATGTATAGCCCCTCTGTGGTGCCATCCAAGAGAGGGCCACTACCCCTACTGGGGTGGCCATTAGCCAGGTTAAGGTATCTGGGTTCCCATATCTAACATAAAAGGGGGTTCTTTCCCAAAAGCTAAAACAAAATAGCGGTGCCTCCACCCAGAGTACATATCAGTGGGTCTGATTGCTTGCAGTAAAACCCCATGGGATGTCATACCAACCCACCTCCCCAATAGTTACCCAACATAGACTTATCAGATTTGAACCTCCCCACATTCCGTTACGCCATTTACATTTTCCATTTCAGACAATAGACAGGCTCACTAAAATTAGGCTCTAGATTCATCTCTGCTGCAAAACAATAACATCATGGTTTATTTACAGGGGGAGGGCTTAGAATGAGGTAAGTGGAACAGAGTTCAACCTTTTGTAATATTTGCATTTCTCAGTATTCACATTCCCCTTGTGATTGAAACCCATAGTGCAATCGATGCAGCCACCAGGTCTATCTAATCTGACTAACTGCTGCAGAAGTGCCCAAACCCAGACCCACAGGTCCCAGTCCATCTTATAACCACAAAGTCCTATCACTGAGTATCCAGATTTAAGTTACAGGCCTGAGTTGCAGCTGGTAGCCAGCATTGGTGCACTTGAAGAATTAAACAACTTTTTTACATTTCTCTCTCTTGTTTAAATCTCGGCTCTATCTCCGGCCCTGGTATGTGGGCTTCAACTATTTACAGTCCCCAGGTGAAGGACAATTCCTGCAAATTATTCAAAGTTCTACAGAATTAGTCCTTGGATGGCACAGTTCGCTGAAGTCCTGGGGATGGATGGCAATACAGGCAGAACAGGGCACAATGCTTGAACAGGAAGCACAGAGGCTGCAACTTGCTCTCTCTTTCTCTTGCTTACAGATCTTGCAGCTTGTCCCCTTCAGCCCATTACAGGCCTCACTGCAGAGCACATGCACAAGGCCTGCCAACTACAGAGCACTCAGACCCGAGAGTGGCCCCACGGCTCAGCTCCCTCTGATTAGAGTGCACTAGCACTTGGTACAAGACCCGTGATCCCCCGTAGCGGTTGACCACACTTGGTGGGGGTTAGCGAGTTCCCCACCTGGCCCTGGGTGTCATCAGAAACATTCAGCACATTCTCGTCTGCTTCTCTTTCTTTCTCTTTCCTGCCATGGTGTGTAGCCCACAGCAATCTGTTTCTCTCTTTTCCTTGCTGTATCTCAGGAGCAGACAACAGGCACCCGACCCCGAAAGGCACCTGTCCATCCTTCTGCTTTCACAGTCTCTTGACTGCAATGCAGCCACATTCTCACTCTGGCTCACACATATCTCCTGAACTCAAAGTCCCTTTTCTCACCGTGCAAGTACATAGCAATTCTCCAAAATGAAGAGGCTCACTCTTCATTTTCCTTTCTCTGCACATTCATATTCACTTACATACAAACATACATACGAAGAAACCAGCAGAAGAAGGCCATTTGGTCCATCAAGTCTGCTTGTGTTGCAGGGTCCACAGCTGGAGCTACTTCCCTGCCCCCTCTTCCCACTCCTCCCATCCTCCCTACCCATGACCCTTACCCTCCCCCTATACCTGTCTCAGCCTCACTTAAAGCTGCCCACTGTCTTCAATGAGATTACCTCTTCTGGCAGAGCATTCCAAGTGTCCACCTCTCTCTCTGTGAAGAAGTGCTTCCTGACCTCCCTCCTAAACCTCCCACCCTCCATTTTAAGACTGTGCCCCCTTGTTTTATGGTTGACACTCAGCTTAAAGAGACTCTCCTTATCAACCTTATTTATCCCTTTCAAGTACTTGAAGGTCCCAATCATGTCCCTTCTCTCTCTCTCCTGTCTTCCAGGGAGTACATGTTCCAGGGAGTACACTTTTTCCTCATCATTCCTCTATACTGTATTCTGTCTTTTCCCAGGCTTAGACGCAACCTTTGTCTTTTTCAGGATCAAGACACAACCTTTGTACTTTTACCAGGTTCAGGACACAAACTCTTCTCTCTTCTTGTTTAGCTCACCGCTGTGGTGCTATTTCAGAGCAACACAGAACATTCAGCATCCTGCAGCATTCCCTTTTTTCTCTTCCAAGCTGCTCTTTTATTGCTTCTGCTTTACTTTTTCTTGATAGGGCAGGCACTCCCTGCCCTGGGGGACAAATTGCTGGCAATCCCCAGGCAGGCCCATCCTGCAGCCTGATTCTCTCCAGGAGCAACAGCGCCCCTACCTCTGGAGGGACTCCCATCAAACTGACATAAAACCCTGCAGTTCTGTCCTCTTGGGAGTTTTCTGGCAACCCCCCATTAGCTAGAACCACAGTCCTTCAGAAAAATTAATGTGTATGAGGCTCTCTCGATGCCTCATTGGTTCAGAAAAAGGTGCTTAAGCTTTCCCCAGTATTTTCCCCCAAAAGCCCTTTCAAACAGTCCCAGAGTCCCTGGTAAGAATCCTGGCTCTGTGGTTGGCTGGATGGTGTCACATGGCTGCCAAACATAGTGGCCAATGTACACAGTGTCCCAGGTTTTAAAAGTTCCTTTAGCCAAACCCTTTACTTTTAATTTACATTGACCCCGTGATTTGATAGCCACCTCTGTGCCCTGCATAGTGACTGCACATTTTGATAAATATAACCAGCCCTGTCCCAGTCTCTGCTGCCATTTCTTATTGCCCCTAGGCAGCTACCATAGTCCCATAGCAGTTTATACACATACCAACTTTCCCACTGAGGTACAGCCCAGCTATTTACTTTATTAATTCATTATTCCCTTAGTCTGGGGGCAAACCCTTTTCCCTTGCCCACCATATCTTTATTGGTTTAGTTATTCCTTTTTCCTTTCTGTCACTAGAGCTATTCCTACAGTTTGCCCCTGCAATAGACAGGACTCCTGAGCTTCAAAGGGATGCCACCTCACTAATATTCTTGAGGCGGCTTCTAAATACTACTGCACTATTGGCACACACAAAATCTGTTGCTGTTCCTTTCGTGCTGCCTCTCCGGTCCTGCCACTGGTTCCAGTCCCTCTCTTAGCTTACCACTGAAGAGGTCAGTCACAATGTCCATAAATGGCCAAAATGAAACTGAGCTACTGTGCATGTGCAGTGCTCACTGGCACCGCAGTATCCTTTTCCAAACTGGCGGCTCCACGAATCAGCTCCTCCGGCCCCATTGTTCTCAAGAAACCTTGTGGGAGCCAGCAGGAGAAGACAGAACACAGAGGGAAACAGCTAGGAAAACCAGGACCCAGAACAAAAAAAATGGAGATGGAAGCAAAACCCTGAGAAACTGATCCTTTTTGGTGGGCTCACAGGTAAGCCCCCGATGGGGGAAGGGTTACAATACTTTAGCTTTAAGCTTAGTTAATTTTGCACCGTTCAGAGAGGAGAGGAGAGAAGAGTAGAGGACTGGGGCTCCTTACAGTAGCATAGGGAAGAGGGCACTGTTGGCTACAGACAGACAGACAGGCTTCATTTGTAAGATAGGATTTGATCCTAAAGAGCAGCTCTAGCTTTTGGGAAAGAAGCTTGGTGACATGCTCAGCGTGGGAGCTGAAACTGAGCTCTTGGAAAGACAAGATGAATTGCTCATTTTTTTTCTGTCCTTCTCTCTTCTATGTTTCTATGTTTTCTTCTGCTGTTTCAGATCTAAGAGTACACTATATCAAAACAAGAGGTGTGCCTCTTAAAATATGGCTGAGGTGCTAAGTAGATTTTTTTACATCAATATTCAGCAGTACAGATACAGCTATTCAGTGAGATGTAGCAAGAAATATGAAGAACATACATACTGGATTAAGGGATAGTGTATAATAATAAGGGAGGATGATGATAAAAAAAAAAAGAGCTGGATAATCTGGATGTAAGCAAGTTTCCGGTACATTTTGGGTTTCATCCAAAGATGACAATCATCTTTAATATATCCTAGAGGTATCAGAGGACTGGTGCAGGACTAATCTGATTGGCCTCCATAAGGGGGAAGGCAAGCTGACTCTGGCAACTTAAGCCCAATGAGCCTAACGTCAGTGGCAGAAAAGATGCTGAAACAAGTACTGAAGGGGAGATTAAATGAAGAGATGGCAAGGCAGACCATGTCAAACTAACTTCTTGTTCTTCGCAAGTTAAATGTCCAGGGAAGCAGACAGGAGAGGGCATTTAATTGCAAAGAAGAGACAGCTGGAAAATTGCCGGTATGTGATTCAGGGAGCTCAGAATAGCTGTGCACGATATTTCCCTACAGTGTACTGCATTACATGCAGCTATTTTGCATTCCCCCTCGACATTCTGTACCAAAATTTGGCCAACTGAACTGGAATGGGGAGGAATGTCAATTGCATAGGACCTGGACTCATGTTAAACCATCCAGGATGTGCAACACCAGGTTAGGGCAGTACTTGGGTGTCTTCAGAAGGGGATGAGATTGGTGAAGGATGTTCTTAAATTTGCTTTTTAAAATTGAATTAAAGCATTTCAGCTCCGGTGGGGGCGCTAATGAGCGGCTAGGAGAATAGACGTGCTTTTGTGCTGCTCTGTCTCGGCGGGCAACTAAAAGTAAAATAAATTAGAAAAATCGACTTTTTCTGGCAAAATTATTGGTGCAGCTTGTGTTGGAAGGCAGGATGGAGGAGTATTTGGTGGCAGGTGGCGGAAAAGGCCAAAGACAGGCTGGCAAAACTGGCAAGAAAATGGTGGCTTCCACGGCCTCCATCGCAGGGGACAACACGGGGTAATCTCGTTATCGGCAGCTGAAATTGGAGCCCTGGGACGTGAAGTGACAGGCCAAGTGATAGCGGCCTTAGAACCCAGACTGATCAAACTCGAGGGCAAGATTGATCTTAAGCTGCAAGAAATATTAGAGCAGCAGGTGGCCCACACGAACAGGATTGCAGAGGCTCAGGAGAGAATATCCCGATTAGAGGATGACACAGGGGAAATGCCGAGCCAAGGAGCACACCTGCAAAAAGAGTTGGAAGAGCTAAAAGATGCGATGGATTACCAGGAGACTTATTATAGGAGGCTAAATTTGCGACTCAGAGGGCTGCCAGAAGGAGCAGAAAGGGATGATATGTTGGGCTTCTGTCAAAAACCTTACCAGAGCTTCTTGGACTACAGCCTAAAAATGGGAAGTTTAAGCTAGAAAGGGCTCATCGTGCTGTGATGCCCAGGCCCCCAGGGGGTATGCTCCACGCCAAGTTATAATTCGCTTTCACTCCTATCAAGAGAGGGAGGCAACCCTGCGGGCATATAGAGAAGCTGGAACTTTGGAATACCAAGGCACATGACTGTTTATTTCTCAAGATTATTCGATAAGGCTGCTACAGAAAAGAAAGGTCTTTAACAGTCTGATGGCCCAACTGCGGAACCTAAAAGTTGAAAACTTCATGGTATATCCTGCAGTATTAAAGATAAAGCATGAGGGAGCGACTTACTCCTGTTGGGAACTGAGCAAGGTGGAGCAGTTTGTGGCCGATCTGCAGAAGAAAATGAGCAAGTGATTGCTGGACTGGGCGTGACTTTGTGGGGTGCTGAGGAGTATTATAATGATGTGCCAGGAAAGGGAAGGTGTCAGTTTATTAAACAGGTTGCGGGAGCTCCATTGATGTTACCAAAACTCCTAAGGACACGAAGGCATATGGGGGTGGGGTGGGAAAGATGTTTTGAAGGCTTGTGGAGAAATGGTGACTGGAACGGAGGACCATGAGGTGGCCTCTGGCAGGTCATGGTGGAAGGGAATTGGCGAGGAATGCTGCACCATGACCGGAACTTGTGGGAGGAACTGAACCAAGAGGGACAAAGAACATGTCTGCACGGAGACAAGAGGGCGAGGTGGCAAGTACTGTGTGGACTTGGAGGAAAAAGGGGGTTGGGTGGTGTAGAGGGGGGATATTTCAAATGTACAGTATGCCACAGTAATGTAAACAGCTACGTTGGGATTATAGTTGTACTGTACTAAAGGGACTTAAAGCGCCACTTTGCCTGTGTAAAACTGTAATTGGATGGGGGTTGGAAGATGGGAGGTGATGTGAGTCATGATAAATATGCATGTGGTGAAAAGAACATGGGAGTTGGGGGGGCTCTCTCAGTGGTCCTGGAAAGTTACTCGACGAATGCTGAGAAGATGGGGGCTTAAAGGGGCACTGCTTACTTTTCTTTTTCCTTTTTTTTTTTTTCTTTTCCTCACGAGCTTGCTTAATAATATAAATTTAGATGGTAAGACAATAAATGCTATATGTTATGATTACATGAAGCAAGTCGATAAAGCAGGAGTTGCTCGTGGACAGAGCGGTGGGGCACACATATCGTTAGGGTGAGATTTAGACACTTATGCTGGATTTGGAATTAGTGTCGGGGGGGTAAAATTCGATATGGGATAGATTATATTAAAGGTAGTCTAAAGAATGGGGGAGGCAGGGGAAAAGAGATATGGAAATGGAAGAATCAAGAAAGTTTCCATAGGGGAGAAAGGGGGGGCGTGATGTTCCTGTTACTATGTTTGTAGTTGGGTTGTTCAAATGTGTTTTATATTGTTTGTTGACAGATGCATTTCATACAAAACGAAGGCTAAAAGGCGCCTGTGGATGGGGAGATGATGATGGGACAAGAGGTATGAGGATCCGGAGGGGGCTCATGGTGGAATTAGCTAGATGGAAACAGGGAATATACAATACACTTAGATAGCTGGCAAACAGGAAATGGTGGTAGTCTCCTGGAACGTCAAGGGGATTGCAAACCCGATCAAGCGCACAATGCTCCTGGGTGCGTTGCGAAAAAAGGGAGCACAAATTGCCTTATTACAGGAGACGCACTTGTCGGATGCTGAGCACGCAAAATTAGTACGGGGCTGGGTGGGTAGGTGCTTTGCATCCTCTTACTCATCCCGCAAGAGAGGGGTCACTATTCTTGTGAATAAGAACCTGCCGCTGGAAGTGCACAGAATTGTGAAGGATAATAGGGAAGGCAGGTACATATTTTTGATAGGGAAGCTTTATGGTGAGTTAATAACACTAGGGAACGTATATGCCCCAGCTCAGTATGACCCACAGTTCTTTCCGGGATTGCTGAACCTAATTACTAGGGAGCAATTCCCAGGCTTAATTATAGGAGAAGACCTTAATAGTACCCTGGACCCTATATTGGACCACTCAGAGGGTAAGGGGTGGGCACTGGAGGCAGTAGTCCAATGGAAGGTGGGTATGTCAGAGTTGGATTTAGTCGACAGTTGGAGAATGGCATACCCAGGAGCTATGGAATATACTGTACATTTTATTCCAATCCACATGGAACATGGACAAGGATAGACTACATCTTGATACCCAGAGCATGGCATGATAGGGTAATAGATGTCTCACATAGCCCTATTCACATGTCGGACCATGCTGTGGTGGTGGGCAGGTATAAAATGAAGGAAGAGAGGGATATAAGGTCGCAGTGGAAATTTCCCACATATATGTTCCAACATAAAGACTTTCGGGAGTATTTGAAAATGCAGTGGGAGCTATATAAAGAGACCAATGGGGGCCAGGGGTATCTAAGACAGTCTACTGGGATGCTGGGAAGGCCTTTCTTAGAGGCTCCATAATAGCGTACATGGCCAAAATTAAAAAGGAGAAGTGGGATAAGCGGTAAGGGCTGGAAAAGCAATTAAAGGAGCTGGAAAAGTGAGTTGCTAGAGGAGAGAGATGACAGGTGGAACGTCTCCTGATGGTGACAAGAGAGGCGCTAAATTCCCTGTTAAGAGGGGAGGCCCAAACTTCCTGGTTCTATTGTAAGAGACAGGTGTTTGAATAGGCTAATAAGCCAGGCCCACTATTAGTGAGGTTAATGAGAGGGGGAAAGTGCCCTGTAAGGTTAACAGGGATTAAGGATAAGGAGGGAAGGGTGCAGCGAGGGGCGGATCAAATGAGAGAGCATTTCCGGGAGTTTTATGCTCACCTGTATAGGGTGGAGGGGATGGGGGGGCAGAGGATGCAGGACTTTTTGAATAAGGTCGAGCTACCCAGTCTCACAGAAGAGCAAAGAAAATGCCTGAGCCAGCCTATAACAAAGGGAGAAATATTAAAGGCGATTGGGAAGCTTCAGCAGGGGAAAGCAAGTGGCCCAGATGGATATCCTATAGAGTTTTATAAGGCTCTGGTGGGCCAGATGGCGGAGGTACTAAGTGAGGTGTTTGAGGTGGAAGAGGGACAGGAGGAGCCGTGCCTTCAGGATACGTGTTATGACGCCAAGATCTGTCTGGTTCCAAAGGGGGGCAGGGATCCCTTGGAATGTGCCTCGTACAGGCCAATTGCCCTGTTGAATTGTGATCTTAAAATCCTTGCCAAGGCACTGGCTATGAGACTAGAGGAATACCTGCCATCGTTGGTTCACCCAGACCAGCCCAGGTTTATTAAGGGGAGGTTATCATATCAGAATGTGCGTAGGCTACTCAATGTGGTGTGGAGCGCAGACAAAGATATAGAGAAGACTTATGTTATATCAATGGACGCTGAAAAGGCTTTTGACAGGGTGGAGTGGGAATACCTCTTTGAGGTGTTGGACCGGTTTGGTCTGGGTGACCCATACATACAGTGGATTAGAGCAATGTACTGATCTCCCAGGGCCAGCGTTTTAGTCAATAGATCCCCTACAGTGCCCTTTAAGTTGGAAAGAGGAACCAGGCAGGGCTGTCTGCTTTCACCATTGTTGTTTGCCCTGGCACTGGAGCCACTGGTGGCAGCGATCAGGCAGTGCCGGGGGTCCAGAGGATTAAAGGAGCAGACAACACTGAGCACAAGGTCACGTTATATGCAGACGACATGTTGGTGTTTTTACGGGAACCGGGGGTATCCATGACATCTCTTCTGCAATTAATAGAGGGCTTCTCGGAGTTCTCTGGCTACAAAATAAATTTGAACAAGTCGGAAATGTTCTTCCCTAAACAGGAAGAAAGAGATGAATGATGGGGTATACAATGTAAATCCACAAGTATAAGGTACTTAGGTATTAATGTGGGAAGAACAATTGGGTCTCTGTATGGCCTGAATTATGTCCCTTTAGTTAAAACAATAGAAACAGACCTGAGAAGGTGGATGCAGTTGCCAATATCATGGATAGAGTGGAGTAATGTATTAAGAACGAACATTTTACCCAGAATAATGTACCCTATGCAGATGCTCCCTATGCGAATCACGTGGGGGGATACTGGCAGGTTAGAAAAAGTATTCGCTCAGTTTATATGGAAGGGACAGAGGCCAAGAATGTGGCTCCAAAGACTTAAGGCGGAGGTATCTAAGGGTGGTCTTAATTTCCCTGACCTGCTAAATTACCACTTGTCCATCCAGCAGAGATATATAGCTGATTGGGTGTTTCGACCAGAGGTAGTAAGCTGGGTAGCATTGGAGCAAGAGGGATGCACAGGGCGGTTATAGGCCTACTTGCACAGTAAAGGACCGCAGGCATATCAGAGTCAAGGGGGTCGGAACCCTTTGGTAGGAATGACTTTGGAAGCCTGGGAGATGCTAAAGAAAGCCAGAGGAATAGCCGAAGGGGAAACTATATTGATGCCATTAGCAAGGAACCCTTTCTTTTTACCAGGGTTAGAGGATAGGGGATTCAGAGAGTGGGAAAGAGGGGGGGCCAAACGTGTGGGTAGTATGATTAGTAGAGGGATGTTACTCTCATTAGAGGATAGTAAAAAGAATTTAAACTTGTAGGGGCAACAGATGTTTCGATACCTCCAACTGAAAGCATTTATAGGTAAAATGGAGAGAGAGAAGACAGAAGGACAGGGATGGGATTCGGTAGAAATAACAATACTGGGGGTGCAGAGGGACCCTAAGGGGTTTATTGGGAAGGCGGCAAAAATTGGGAAGCAGAGATGGCCGGATTATACGAAGAAAGTGAGGCAGCAATAGTGTAGGGATCTAGGGAGGGAAATCTCTGAAGAGAACTGGCAAAAACTATTGTTGGGACATAGAGGCCTGCTGATCTGCAGTAAATTCAAGGAAGCCTACATTAATTTTATACGTAGGCTGTATTATCCCCCAGTTGTGGTGCATAGGGCCCATCTGGCTGTCTCCCCATTATGTGGGAGATGAAAAAGAGAGGTGGGGACATACATGCATTGTTTTTGGAATTGCTCAGTCCTGCAATCTTTTGGGGGGAAAATATTCAAAGAAGTAGAGCTGATGGCAGGGACCCCCATCCAGTTGGACCCCATTAAGGGGCTATTTGGTCTGAGTGCAGATGGGACAGAGGAATGGGAGACAATGCCGCATTGGATTAAAGTCCTTATGGTGATGGCTAGGCATTGTATCCAAAACACCTGGGTTAATAATGTTGTACCTACCACCCAGCAGTGGCGACAGCTAATATTGCAAAATCTGGCATTGGAAAGGCTATCATTGGTCTTGGCAAACAGATCAGAGGCATTCTATAGAGAATGGGCACCATTTCTTTCTACGCTTGAAAGACAAGAGATGATTACTCTCTGTGAGGGATTGGTCTAGGAGGATGGGGCCTGGCTGGATGCATTATTCCCCCCCGCCTGTGGGTGGGCTACATAAGGATGTTATGTACTGGTATCCACAGAATATTTGCCAGATAATCAACTTGGATATTAGCCTACTTTGTCATTTTTGGCACTGTCAGTGAGTGTTAAGAATCAATTGTCTGGGGAAGAATTAATGGATGTAAAAGTAACTGTATGGAAGTGCATTTGTCTGTTTGTTCTTTGTATTAGTATCTGTATGTATGTGTATCTGTCCGTTTATGTAATGTATGTGTGTGTGTGTGTGTGTGTTGATATAATAGAAAATAATAAAAAGGATTATACAAAAAAAAGCATTTCAGCTCCACAGACAGTTGAATGACAGGAAAGTGACACATTCCATCCTTCCTAAAAGGGCTAGAAATTGTGACCCCTGGCTAGGGGTCTCTAAATGTAGTCCTTTTTTGTCCTTAAAGGTTATAGCCCCATCCCAAAGGGATACAGCATAGGTGGGTAAGATCAGTATGTCATAGAAGGGGTAGAAAGCAAAACCACTGGTTCATACTGGCCTATAAAATACAGTAAATCCTGAGGTGCTTTGTAACTTATCTAGTTTTTAAATGACTGTCCACTACTCGTACTGTATTTTACATGTTTAGTTCTGGTTCTTGCTCAGATTTACCCCTCTCTTGCTTATTCCCAGCCTGTGCACCTTTAAATGGCTTGTTGTAGTCTTTCTCCAACCTGAACTGGCCCTTTAACTAAGGTAATCTAACAAATCTAGCTGCCAAGAACAAAATGAGATTTCAAGGGTTATTTCAGTCCTTATATGTTTAATTTATGTCCTAATGTCTGCTCCTCCTGCAGTGCTGCACTGCAGTGCAGATTTATCTTGCTTGTCTTGCTGCCAAACCTTTTGCTAGGTGTGATAAGCCTTCTGATTCAGTTATCATGGACTGATGTGCTGGTTTGGGAGTCAGACAATGACCATTTGAAATTCTGTCCTACGTTCTGTTAATTTGCTGCATAGATTTACTGTATGTTTCATTTTATATCACTAATGTGCATGTCTTCCAGCATATATTACCATTATGCAATGGGCTATATTTACAAATTGAGAACTGCAGGTGCAGCTCCCTCTTAGTTTGCACTAGTCTATGCCCCCTCAACCATGTTAGGTTGCCACTCAACTTGATCCTTCTCTGTCTGCAGAGCTGGAGACAGAGTCTAGGTTGAGCAGTTATGTCAACTCATACAAGGGAGAGCCAGAAATCAGAAAGATGACATTATTTATTTATTTTATTGAGAAGTATCAGACATAACCTTTGAGTCAGGGACTCTTTTACAAAGATTCCATGTCACAGAACAAATATACAAGCAAGATAGAACAGTAATGTACAGCAGTAGGTATTAGTGCAACATAATACATCACAGGTTGGTATAGAAATCAAGCAAGATCTAAACAATTATGTAGGAATACAAGACACAGGGAGTGCAGAACACAATAGATTACAAAGTACACAACATTAATTTCAAACATATTGTCATTATAAACTAAAAGCTGTCTAAGGGGAAAAAGTCTGAGGCAGGAGAAAGATCCTTTGTCAGGAGGAGAAGACTGGTGGGGGAGGGAGGACACAAGGAAAAGGTCAGGAGGACATTCCTTTGTCAAGAAGAGAGCGCAGGGAGGGAGATGGGGGAGGAGCAGGTTAGCAACAGTCCCAGGAGTTGGAGGATACTGGGAGGGACTTGAGGGCAGCTAGGCTAGTAGTAGTCATAGAAGCTGGAGGATACAAGGTGCGACCTGAGGAGAGATTTGAAGCATCCCATTTTCAGTGGAAATGTTAATGGGTAGGTCATTCAACCACTGTCGGGCTCTGTATTTGAAGGATATTTGAAAGAGGGAGTTATGTCCCCAAGGAGTCTGAAAAGGAGCCTTGGAGGAAAGTGTAGTAGTTTTGAGAGCAGTGGCTGGTAGTAACAGAGCGGAGAGTCCCGGGGGTGAAAGACCAGTGGAGATTTTTTTAGTGAGTAGGCAGGTTTGGTACTGTAGCCTGTTGTTGAAATTAAGCCAGTTGCAGAGACTGTAAAGGGTGCAAGAGTGGGTTTTGTGGTCACAGCCAAGGGCAAGTTGGCAGGTTTTGTTCAGAGCAACTCTAATTCGGGATAGAGAGGAATTGTCAGCAGCGCCGTAGAGAAGGATGCCATAGTCAATATGTGAGAGCATGGATGAGGAGACCGCCAGGCATAGGGCATCAGGGGTGAGACAGTGCTTGTGTCTGTAGAGAAGGCCAATTCTGGTGTTGACAGCTGTGGAGAGTAGATGGATGTGCGCATGGTAGTTAGGTGAGGTGTCCAAGGTAATACCAAGATATTTAAAGGTAGTGACCTAGTCAAGGGGTTGAAGCTGGGAATTGAGGATGTGCAGAGGATGGCCTTTATGCTTGTTCTGGTGATGGGAGAATAACATGCTTTTAGTCTTTTTGTAGTTTAATACTAAGCAGTGTTCAGTGAACCAGGATCCTGCATTCAAGAAGGCTTGTTGAAGGGATACCTGGAGAGGGAGAGGGTCGGGAAGGGAGGAGAAAAGAATCATCAGAGTAAAGTAGTACTTGGCCTGAGCAGGTACTGGGGACAGTATTAAGAAATAGGGTAAAAAGAAGGGATCCAAGGATGGAGCGCTTGGGGACACCAGATTTAACAGGGAGTCCATAGGAGAGGGTACTGCCAGACCTAACTTGCTGAGATCTGTCTGTTAGACAGTGGGAAAACCAGTTGGGGCATCGGGGGACAGAACTGAGAGGGGGAGGGCATCCAGTAGGAGGGAGTGATTTATCGTGTTGAAAGCCTTCGACAGATCCGCGAAGACTGCACCAGCCAGGTGGCCCTTGTCAAGGGCAGAGTGAATGGCTGAGAAGAATTCAATCAGAGCCGAAGTGGTGCTGTGAGCTTTGTGGAAGCCGCTTTGTTCTTGACAGAGAAGATTGTACTTAGAGAGATGTTCGGTGAGCTGGTCCGAGACTATCCCTCCAGAGCCTTAGATGGGGGGGGGGGGGGCTGGAGATGAGGCAATAGTTTCCAGCAGAGGTTGGATCACCTCCTTTGAGGAAAGGGATAACTACAGCAGCTTTCCACTTGGCAGGTAATTGGCTAAGGCATAGGGAGCAGTTAAGAAGGGTGGTAAGGGGGGGGTGAGAAATTCATTGAGGGCTAGGCGCAAGAGTTTGAGATCTAGGGAGTCATTGCTGAATCGGAAGTTACCTATGGCCTTTAACAGGTAGGGCTTGGCATTCTGGGTGGACAGAGCATTGAAGCAAAAGGGGGGGCTGGGGTAATGGGAGAGGGTGATGGAGGAGGATCAAAAAAGTGAGGAGGTAGTATACTGCTGAGGTCAGTGAAGGAGGAGATAAGGGTATCAGCTATTTGTGTAGGGTCAGCGATAGCAGTGCCATTTGAGTCTGTTTTTGAGGGGGAGAACACAGCTTTGGAAAAAGGGCTCTTTCAGATTGTCCCAGAATTTTTTACCCTGGCCCCAAGATTTACTAAGGGAGGCTCTGTAGTGTTCGGCTTTGGCTTTGTGTATTTCCCATGTACATTTGTTTCTTGCTGTGGGAAAGCGTTGTCTGTCATCTGGCCTGCCAGTATCAATGGCAGCTTGCCAGAGGGGTGTCCCTGTGGTGTATCAGGTCAAGGAGAGTTTGAGAGAGCCAAGGGGTGGAGTGGCTTTTGATTAGTCACTTAATAAAAGGGGCAAATAGGTCACACGCATAGTTAAAGGAGCAGATTAAATAGTTGAGCATCGATTCAATGTCAGGGGCAGTGTTTATGGGGGACCAGTCCCAATGGGCAAGATGGTGCTTTAGGTGCTTGAGGCTTCTGGGTTTTAGCCTCCTCTGGAAGGAGAGTTTGGGAGGGTTTAGTGACCCTGGAGAAACACTGGCAGAGCACAGGTGAGAGGTCACTCAGGCCATTGGGAAGGACTGAGATGCCGATAAGTCTGTTGGGACAGTTGGTGAGGACCAGGTTCAGGAGGGGAGGCGGACCCTGTCTTAGAGTGGTGATAAGTGGGAGTGGTAGACTTTGCTTTTCATGCAGTTTTCTACTGGATGTTGCGGGAACACCCCAGTTTAATACGTTGCCATACAGTACTACTAAATAGTAAAAACCTTTAAAACACAACTCAGATTTGATGAAGTATAAAATGACTATAATTGAGACTCAGTTTTCAGTCCTCTGCACCTCTGCAACAGCCTGGAGCAACAATGTGGGTCTTATCCCCTGTCTCTCTCCCCCCCATTGAACGCCTGTCCTGAGCCCCACTCCATGGCATGGCATTGGTGCCCTCCCAGTGCCCCATCACAGGCCTTAGGCTGGCAGCTCAATTTCCAGTCAATCTCCAGCTCACAATATGTCCCTTCTTCACTGTGTAACTCTGTACATATAAGGAGGTGGTAAAGGAATATGACTGTCACCTGTGAGCCCATGCTCCCGGAGTAGCATGGGGTCCAGGAATATCAGGGTCAGTTATATGTGTGAGCTGGCTGTGTATAAACTCATTTTCATTTCCTGTATGCCTGTTCAGAATTTTTAGAAGGCAAATTCTTTGCCCCTACAGATCATCGAGCCTCAATTTAACCCTCTTTCTATGGCAATGTCTTCTCTAGTCATGCCATTCAGTGTTTTTGATTGTTTTTGCTTGTCACAGCAAACAATCTAATCCAATGTACATTATTTTACATTACAAAACTGGTTACTAAGAAAAGTTAACAGTACTTACTGTAATTTATCTTTTTAGTATATAAGAGAAAACATTTATTGCAGTATAACCCTGAACTATACACAGAAATAATATAGTCAGCCATTCAAGAAATGCAATAGCTGTAGGACTTTGGGTAGAGAGCAGTGAAAGAGAAGTTTTAGGAGCCATAGATGAGGGAGAGAAGTTACATTGTAGGAAGAGATTTGAAAAGTAAGAGAGGTTCAGAGAGTTGTAAGGAGACAGTAAGGCTTTTACAGATGGTACTATGGGCCCGATTCACAGTTGCAAGTGGCACTCCAGGCCATCCGGAGAGGGGATTGCAGCAGTTCTCCAGGCAATCAAGAACCACCTTGTGAATGTGCTGTGAAGGGGGCAGGGTTCATTATATAAATATCCTACAGGGCCCTCCACAGAGTACTGCAACCCCCTCAAGGTGCGACATCTGTAGCAACATACCCCTAGTGCAGCACTGTTAAAAGCAGTTATCCAGTTGTCGCTAAAGAGTGAGGCAGCTAAATGCAGCCAGTAGAGACTGAGATTGCTGAGGAACCAGGACCACAGAGGAGCACATGAGAAACTGGGGTTGGGGAGGAGAGATCTGCTTCATGTCAGGGACTTGTGCTTCGGCTGAAGTTAGAGAGGTGTGGCTCTGGGCCTCCAGCAGGGGCATATGAGGCTATGAAACAACCAAACAATGTAAACCCACAAGCAGGCCTTAAGTCAAAGGGTGAAGAAATGAAGGGAAGACTTAGGCAATAGAACCTATGTCTATGGCTGCTGTGGATGGCACTGACATCCACAAAAACCAGGAATGTCATTTCAGATATTAATGCTAACATCAGGTAGCCCTCATTTGTGCTGTAATATAGTCACAGAGAGGGTGAGTGTGGAGTTGGGCACGGACATTTGAGTCCTGTATTTTTATACATTTTAAATTGAGTGACTGCTGATGTAGGCAGTTAGCTGCTCTTTTGGGGGAAACACTGTTTCTTTGTGCCGGAAGACATTTGGCACCTGCAGGGGAATGCAGCAGTGTAAACGCTGGTATTGGTGTACTGACATACAGTGCTTCCTGGATCCCTGTGGAGATCCATCGAAGCAGACAGCACTGAGACTTCTCAGTGTTTGGAGGAGCATTTTACTGCCAGGTGCTGACTAACCTGACTTTTTAAAGGCAGGTTATTTGCATTTTCTGCCATGTGTTGGGAGGTAACACGTGCGTCTCCATAACAACAGGTGACGTCACAGGAGTGCGACCATACATTGCTCAGCTGTACCGAGCAGAGTTGAGCGTGGAGTGGAGGTGACAAGGACAGAGGCAAGCAGTGTCTGCAGGCATCAGCAGGGGAAGAAGGGGAAGGGGGCCATATATCATACCTGTAAGTAGGCTCTAGGGACATTCAAGAAGTACATATTGTTATCTGTCACCATTTAAATGGTATGGTAGTAACATCTCACAGAATGGCCACCAAGGTTTCTGCAGGAGATATTTTGGCATTACTGCATGATGAGGGATCTATTAATAAATGCTTACATTGTAACATGTACATACAACTGAACTGTTTACAGCAATGTTCACAATATGTATGCACAAACTGTAACCACAATGATAGTTTAAAGAATGACAAGGAAAATCTATTAAAAGAGATACAGGAATTAAAGGACATTGTTAATATCCAAGATTTTCTTAACACAGTAGATGACGAGAACCCTTAACCATAAAAGCAAACAGGAAACTATCAAGGGACGTTAACACAAGTCCAAAAAGTGAGAGTGATGAAAGGCATGTTAAAAAAAGACTAGGGATAATAAAGTAAATAATCAACAGGAAAGGCAACTAGTCATAATTAGAAGAAAGAGACTTAAGGATCAAGCTTCTTATGAATCCAACTCCGTTAAGAAGGGGGATAAAACCTTTTATAGGTACATTAGGCAGCGTAGAAAGACAAAGGGAGGGATAGTGAGGCTGAATTGAATGGACAGTGGGTGGACAGACAGGGACACTGAAAAAGCAAGGATACTGAACTAATACTTCTGCTCAGTATTCACAAAAGAGGAGGAGGGGGAGGTACCTAATCCAATTAACAGAAGCACTTTGGATGGGGGGGTCAATCCCAGTCCTTTCACAGAAGAAAGGGTTCTGAAAGAACTCCTAAAACTGAAGGTAGACAAAGCAATGGGGCCTGATGGGATTCATTCCAAAATTCTAAAAGAATTAAATGGAGAACTAGTGACACCACTGACTACCCTTTTTAACAAATCTTGGGAGGATAGTGTGGTACCTGAGGACTGGAGGAAGGCGGATGTGATTCCCCTTCACAAAAGTGGGAGCAAAACAGAAGCAGGAAACTACAGACCTGTCAGTTTGACCTCTGTGTAGGGAAAATGATGGAATCACTTTTGAAGGAAAGAATTCTTGAGTACCTAGAAGCCAATGGGGCATAGGACCCAAGGCAGCAAGGATTCACAGCGGGAAGGTTATGTCAGATGAATATAATAGATTTCTTTGACTGGGTGACCAAAGTAGCAGACCAGGGAGAGGCTGTGGACATGGCCTACCTAGACTTTAGCAAGGCATTTGACACAGTCCAACACCCATTCTCCCCCCAATGTGGTCAACCTACCAGCACTGTTGAGTGCTGGGTATTGTTCGTGGGGGGGTTCGGACACCAGAGGATGAAAGAATGGGTGTCTCGCATCAGGGTAGTTAGGCCCAGAAGGAGCCCTGGGTGAAATGGAGTCTGGAACATGGTTTGCCATGCCTAGTCCCCATACCCAAGGGCACCACCATTATTTGTAATGGGCAAGTAGCTGGGATGGCCCTGGAAACCCGTCCAACTTGAGCAGTGTTATGCAATGCCAGATCAGTTAAGAATAAGATTGCAATTATTGCAGATCTTGTTGGAACAACTGATCTGGCTTGCATCACCAAGTCCTGGCTGGATGAAAATGCTGGTCCCACCTTGGAGGCTGCAGTTCTGGATGGATACTCAGTGATACTCTGGTCGAGATTGGACTGCAGTGGGGGGTGTGGTCTGTTTCAAGACTGAGTTGGGCCTCACAAATGTACCAGTTGAGGAAGCCGAATCATTTGAGTGTACTGTGGTAGCAGGTGTAGGTTGTAGGATAGCTCTCATATACTGTCCACCAGAGGATGAGAAGCAATTCCTACAGGAAGCAGCAGATTTCGTGATTGACATGGCATTTGAGTAGCCCAGACTGATGGTTCTGGCCGACTGTAATGCCTGTGTCAATGATGAACTCTCACAATTTGGACAGCACTTCCTCCAGTTAATTACATCTTTGGCCCTTACACAGATTGTTACCTCTACTACCCATAAACATGGTCACTCCCTTGATTTGGTCTTCCTCCTGGGGATCGATGCCTCTGATTTGGGGGTGGAACCTGTCAGTTTGTCCAATCACTACACCGTGAGGTTCAACTTTTGCACCCCCCCTTCATAGGCCTTCCTCTGGGGAGATGGTCAGTTACCGCCCTTTATGGGATGTGAGCCCTGAAGGCCTAGCTGTGGTGATTGACCTCTCGGAGTTCCCTGTGGCAAGCAGGAATCCAGAGGCTTTGGTGCTGGCCTTTAATAAGACCATCTCCTTAGCGCTGGACTCTATTGCTCCAGCCCTTGTTCACCCTCTCTCCCTTCGACCTCGGGCCCCCTGATTTGATGGGACCCTGAGAGATTTGCGATGACTAGGACAAAGGTTAGAGTGGCGTTGGCGGAAATCTGCCCTGCATTGGTAGAGCATTATCAAGTCTACCAATCATTGATCTCCCATAAGAAGGCAGAATTCCTTTTGGGGAGATTGCTGCCGCTCAAAGCCGACTGGCTTAGCTCTTTCGAACAGTGGACAGGCTGAGCAACCCAGCCTGTCTGCAGCTCCAAAGAGCCATTTCGCAAGTGGAGTGCAATGAGCTTGCTCGTCTTTTTGTGAATAAGGTGGCTGACATCAGGGCAGAGATGATCCTAACTCGATCTATGGGAGATGCTGGTGATCGGTGCCGGGTCACCATGCCTTGCATTTCCTGGAGTACCTTTGACCAGCCAGAGTTCGTAGATGTCATGCAGATTGTCCAGAGTATGCACCCTATGTGCTGTAGTTTGGACCCGGGCCCAACTTACCTGATTATGGGTTGTTATGATATTATTGGCCCAGTCCTGGCTCAGATAGTCTGGCAGAACTCAGAGAGTGGTGTCCAGGATCTATTCTTCTGACCCATTCTCTCTGTCATGTGGGGTTCCTCAGGGCTCGGTGCTGTCCCCCATGTTGTTTGCGGTGTATATGCTACCCATTGGAGACATTGCAAGATGGTATGGGCTGAGGTTTCACTGCTATGCTGATGATACCCAGCTCTACCTGTCTTTCACACCTGACCAGGATAGTGCTCTCTCGATATTTAACAACTGCCTCACAGAAATCCAAAATTAGATGAATTCTAGCTGGCTAAAGTTGAACGTGGGAAAGACTGAAGTGATTGTCATGGATCCAGGTTGCCAGATAGAGGGTTTGAGGGCTGGTCAGCCCTCTGGACTTTTTCTGGGGGGCTCCCAGATCCTTACCTTTGAACGGGTGTGGGACCTGGGGGTGGTGCTTGATGATGGGCTAACACTTTTATCCCAAGTGTTGGCAGTTGTCAAGTCTTCCTTTTACCATCTTAGGAACATCACCAAGATCAAGTACCTTGTTCCATCCGGTGACCTTCCTACACTGATTCATGCCTTTGTGATCTCGCGCCTTGATTATTACAACTCCCTGTACATAGGGCTAGCTGGGGTTGATGTCCTCCACATGCAGCTACTGCAGAACGCTGTTGCATGGCTGTTGACAGGGACTTTTTGATCCTCTCATATTACACCTGTGCTGCGTGATCTGCACTGGCTGCTGAGTCGGTGGTGGATCAGCTTTAAAGTTGGATTACTGATTTACAAAGCCCTACATGGACTGGGCCCTGACTAATTGAAAGAGCTTCTGGTACCCTACTGCCCTGAGTGACAGCTCTGTTCAGCTGACGAGGGGTTGTTAGAGATTCCAAGGGTGTCTAAAATCTTATGGCCCCAACCCTCTGGAATTCTTTACTCCATCACCTGCTGGAGTGCATGACTGTTGGGGGTTTCAAACAGGCTTTGAAAACTTTCTTATGATGTCAGGCTTTTAGTTTAATGGATTAAGGGAACCTGACAGACCATTTTATTGCTGTATTGTTGATTTTATTTTGTTTTAAATTCATTGTACAGCACCTTGATATCCTGAAAGGTGCTTAACTTAAGTAAAGACTATTATTATTAAAAGATTAATAAACAAATTAGCCAGCCTGGGAGTGGGTCCCAGGGTGTTAGCCTGGGTAAAACATTGACTGGATAACAGGACACAGAAGGTAACAGTAAACGGAGTCCACTGTGAAGAAAGGGGGGTTACTAGTGGGGTACCGCAGGGTTCAGAACTGGGTCCAGTCCTTTTTAATATATTTATAAGTGACATTGCAGAGGGACTGGAAGGAAAAGTATGCCTATTTGCAGATGACACAAAGATCTGCAACAGGATTGATATACAAGGTGGGGTGGAAAAGATGAGAAGGCACTTGGCAAGGTTGGAGGAATGGTCAAAAGTATGGCAACTTGGATTCAATGCAAAGAAGTGCAAAATAATGCACCTGGGAAACAAAAACCCAGAGGAAGAGTACACAATGGGGGGGGGGTTAGTAACACCAACAAAAATGGAAAGGGACCTGGGGGTAATCATATCAGATGACCTTAAGGTTAGCAAGCAATGTGAGAAGGCGGTAGGGAGAGCTGGGGAGATACTGGGATGTATAGGGAGAGGCATCACCAGCAGAAAACAGGAAGTTGTTATCCCTCTGTACAGACAGTTGGTGAGACCCTGTCTAGAGTGCTGTGTCCAGTTCGGGAGATCCCATCTCCACAAGGACATAGACAGATGGAGGCAGCCCAGAGGAAGGCAACTAAAATGGTGCAGGGTCTGCAAAAGAAGCCATACAAGGAGAGACTAAAGGAGCTTAATCGGATGAGATGTTAAACCGAGGTCCCGTCTGCCTGGATTGGTGGTAGTTCAGGTGGATGTTAAAGATCCCATGGCACTTATCGAAAAAGAGTAGGGGAGTTTCTCCGGTGTCCTGGCCAAATTTCCCTCATTCACTAAAAATACCACCAACAGCTTAATCTGGTTCAAGGTCAGTTGGCATTCATCTGTATCCCCCTCCCTCGGGTCGTGCCTGAAAATAGGCAGGATTTGTGTAGTGCACTTATCCGGTCAACAAAAGCTAAATAAAAAATAAAAATTAAATAATATGTATACCCTTGGGGGAAAGGAGGGAGAGGGGGACATGATAGAAACTTTCAAGTACCACAGTAGAATCAACAAAGTCCAGAAGGGTAGCATCTTTCAGAAAAAGAGATGTGCAAGAACAAGGGGACACGATTTGAAGATAGAGGGAGGACGGCTCGGAGCAATGTGAGGAAGTATTTTTTTCACAGAGAGGGTGGCGGACGCATGGAATGGCCTTCCTGGGAAGGTTGTGGGGTCTAAAACTGTGGGAGAATTCAAGAATGCATGGGACAGACATAAGGCAATTCTTGTGGGAGGTAGGAAGAAATAGGTTGTTGGTTAACTAGGATCTGCAGCTTATCAAGTAGGTAGGGAAATCGGCAGACTAGGTGGGCCAAAGTGGTCCTTATCTGCTGTCAAAGACTATGTTTCTATGTTTCTATGGATCTGCCCCAATTGAAATATCTAATAGATTTTCACTATTACAGGGCATAACACCAGAAGATTTGATTTCCCATGAACAGCATAAACCCGATAAACTGATTATGGGTGACTCAATTATTAAATATTGTGATCCATATGTATGTAGGGAGGATAAAGAAAATACAGCTCTTTTGTGTTATCCTGGGGCAAGAATACATGATATAGCAGTCAACCTAAAAAAAGGTAAAAATGACAGACAAATCATCTATTATTATACATGTCGGTTCTAATGATGTTGGCAAGGAACATGAAAAGGACATCTGCAATAATTTCATATCACTTGGGGAAGAATTAGAAAGGAAGGGTCACTACGTTGCAATATCAAGAATTCTGCCAATACCTAGAGCACATAAAGAAAAAAATCAAATGATATATAGAATTAATAGTAAGTTTATTAATTGGTGCAAAGGAAAAAATATCATGTTTATTAATAATTGGGCTGTCTTTGATAACAATTTCGAATATTTTAGTAAATATGGACTTCATCTTAACAAAAAGAGCACAAAATACTTGCTAAGAACTTTAAACAATACTTGCGACAGGATAATTGAAACTAGGCCAGCAGGAGGAAAAGAAATTGTCATTATCAGGAAAAGGTAATAAAAGAAAGATATCAAGTACAAGACACACAACTACAACAGTTAATAATATCAGTATTCTACTAGTCAGTGCTAGAAGTATGAATAATAAAATAAATGAGCTTTGTGGAATAATGCAAAGCTCACCTAAAGAAATAATTAGTATCACCGAGACCTGGTGGAATGAAAATGAAAGGCTTGCCTGTAGTTCGGTGGCCAAGCAACCAGCCACTCCCACTTCCTGAGCTATATAAGCAGTTCCTGTAAGCCTCACTGTGAAGCATTTTATCTTTGCAGCCAAAGGCTCTGTCCTCTGAGCTGGTTAGGCCTCCCTGGCTGGCTGGGGCCTGCCCTCTCCTGCTTGTCTCTGCTGGGCTTCTGTGTTCATTTTTCTACTTCTGGTTTGTATTTTGCCTTCAGCTGTGTGTGCTTCCTTCCTTTTTTTGGGGGGGGGTCTTTATTTCTAAGCTCCTAGCATACTGCTCCTCCGAAGCTCATACTGCTTGCTTTTACTTGCTCACAACTCTCAAATTACTTGCACAGCAACTCCTAGCATTCTGCTATGCAACGCTTATGCTACTGCTTTCAGTTACCTACAACTATAGCCACTGCTGCTGACTGTTCACTTTAAATACTATTGTACCCAGTGCCTGTGTATTATGCTGTGCTCACCATGCTCAAACTACTGCAATGCAACTGCAATTATTATCTGTGTGTTTCAGCTTAGCCATAGCTGCTCCATGTTGCATACTCAATTCTTTTCACCTGACACAGTTTACTAACCTTAGCTGTGCTGCTCATTGCTGCTGTCATTCTACTTGTAATTTCATTGCACTGCCTGGCTACACCTGCTTTCAAGCATTGTCTCCTGTTTTATTGCACTTACAGTACAACTCTGAAGTCAGCCAACCAAGCTCCTGCTGAGGCTGTTAATATAGTTTTGTTGTTAAAATTGCCTCACTGCTGAAAATCCTCGGAGGGTTTGTCACCTTGATTTGGCTATTCCTATTTGGCTGGCTTGCCCCCAATTCAGTGCTGTTAAATTGCTATACCATATGTTATGCAGGTCCTCCTATCACTACTACTGCTTATTGACCTATGTTCGGGTCCACTCTGCTTACGCAACCATTGCTCCTTGCTTATGCAAACCATTGTTTCATGCCTACTACCATCCCCTTGGCTTCAGCCTGGGATTCTGCTGCACTCAATCTGCATTCGACCTTGCAAGGTCTCAGCACTCAATGCTCATTACGATCACAACAAACTGTGCTCATTCACCTCACCAGCTTTTCATCTCTCAATCACTTTCTGGAGCATGCCAGCCATTCTATTCTGGTGCAGAGTTCCTGCAGCCAATGGTCTCGCTTTGTTTTAGTCCACATCTCGAGCGTGTCCAACTTGGGGTGGGATCCTTCTCACTTGGCCCATAACTGGGAATGTCCTCAACCTGTGCTTGGCTTTAGCTGCCTGCTACACAACAGCAGCTCCTGGTGTAGAATTTAAGACTAGCGGTTAAGGGTGGTTACGATGATCTCCTTTGACTCTAGTGTTCCACTATAATGGTTAGCCATTGTCTTTAGTGGTTTCCCTAGTGAGGAACCTTCACCACATCCTCCCTATGACTGCCTCTGGTTCACCTGGTTTGATTTAGGGTGGGTAGGCCAGGTGAGTGCCTCAGCAGTTGTTGCTCTCCTCCTGCACCTTGGATGCATGTACTGTTGCAGAGTTTTCTCACAATCTTCCACGGCATTCCTGCTAGAGGGTTTGAGTGAGAACCTTTGTCCAAATTGGAATATTTTCTACCTCCCTTTAATTGGATTTTCCAAATTGTAGCTGCAGAGCCATCACTAAATAAACTATCCCAAGTCTGGAGGGAAGGCTGTGGAGGGTTTTAAAAAAGCCCTAAAGACCTTCCTTTTTAACCAAGCATTTTCGGTGATTTAAAGTATGTTAAGTTTGTTATGGATGAAATGTTATTTATTATTGTAGTTTTAATGCTGCTTATGGAATTTTGTCAAGGCGCCCTGAGCTTATGAAGGGCACCTTATAGAAATAAATTTTACATTACATTACATTACAAGCAACCTAGGCCTTGGATCCCCAGAGATTTCCTCCTCATATGTTTTTTTTTTCTCTCCTCCGTTGCCTCGGGTCATAACACTTAGTTAGTTTAGTTGGTTCCCCTAGTTTCTCTAGGTAGGTTCCATTGTTGGATGGAGGAGGAGGATGTCCAGCCATTCCCTCTCTCCTTAGGGGATCCCCTACTCTCAAAGCAAACCATCAGTATCATGCTATGCAGACCTGGGCAGTCATTACAACAACTGAGCATCTCATTGCATTATCAAATTGCCTATACTTCTCTACTACTACGTTACAGTTACTACTCCTATGTCACCCTATGTCACAGTTACTGCTTGCTCATATGCTTCATGTTGCCTCCTTTTTGGGGATGATACTACATTTTTGGGGGGGATTCCTAAGGTACCTTTAGCCACGGGAGCCATCCCGTTGCACCTCTAGAGGTGGAACCCTCTCCAAGGGTTCCTTGCCTTCGTACCCCTACAGGGTGGTAATTCCTCTGGAATAGAGAGTGTGAATGGCCAAAACCAAACTAACACAGTTGCACAAGCATAACACTATACTGGCTGCATAGGCCAGTGAAATGACATATGGGGACTAGAAATAGAAGGATACCAGTTATATAGAAATGACAGAACATACATTCAGGGAGGCAGAGTGGCAATATATGTCAGTAACAAAATTACATCTGTACATATAACACAAAATGAAAGATGATGCAAGTACTGAGACATTATGGTTTAAAATTACGAAGGGTGTCTAAAATCATTTGTCACAGGAATTATATATCGTCCCCCCAAACTGTACCACTGATATAACTAAATCCATCATGAGAGAAATAGATAAAGCAGGAGAAATAGGGGAGTTGGTACTTATGGGAGATCTAAATATGAGTGATATTGTATGGTCAAAAGATATAGTTACTAGTTGCATGGGCAAGCAGTTTCTAGATGTGTGCAAAAGGAACCACTTACTGCAATATGTGGAATAACCAACCAGGGGAAAATCATATACTTGATGTAGTTATATGTTCTGAACACATACAGGTAGACTGTTGTGAGGTGGGTCCCCTATTAGGAAACAGTGACCACAGTATGGTATTTTTTACCATTTCCTATGAATAGGTTTCCCCAGACAAGTACAACTGAGATTTATCTGTTTGAAAAAGCAGACAAAAAGTAATAAAATCAATGTTGGAAGATACAATGCAGGATACCATGTTACAAAACAAAACAACTGAAAAAATGTGGTAGATAATTAAATTTAGGATACTGCAGATTGCAAATGAATGTATGCTGAGTATAAGGAAAAATAAAAATAATACCAAAAGGCTGAAATGGTTAAATAAAAAGATTAGGAGACTAATTAAGGGAAAAAACAAACTATACAAACAACAAAAATAGTTAAATACAGAAACATCAAGAGAAACATTTAAATTAATACAAAGGAAATGCAAAAGGGAAATTAGAAAATTCTGAAAAATAATGGAGAGGAAATTGGCACATAGGGCAAAAAAAGATAACCTTGAGGAATGTTTTTCATATATAAACTCTTTAAATAGACTCCAGTCACAGGTAGGGCCTATATCACATAAAGAAAGCTTAATCAAGTACAATGCAAAGCTTGCAGAATTATTTAACACCTACTTTTGTGAGGTATATAGCAAGGATACACAGTCTTCCAATATTAAGAACAATCCACATAAAACTGAAATAAACATTATGGAAGAAGAAATTAAGACTAAAATAAAACAACTTAAAACAAACTCATCCCCTGGCCCTGACAAAATATCTGCTAGAATATTACAGATTATGTCCGACCATTTGACACTCCCAATAAAACTATTCTTTGAACAGTCACTACGGTCAGGCACAATACCAGCTGACTGGAAAACAGCACATGTGGCACCTATTTTTAAAAATGGAGACAAGTCATTACTACAAAATTACAGGCCAATAAGCCTTACTTGTATAATTTGCAAAATATTGGAATCAATTATTACGGATAGATTGAATTTATTCCTGAATAGCTGTGATTTGAACCAACACGGATCTACAAAAGGCAGATGTTGTACTACCAACCTCCTCTGTTTTTATGAGAAAGTTAGTGAGACACTGGATAAAAAAATACCTTGTGACATTTTATATTTAGACTTCGCTAAAGCCTTTGACCCCTCGGCAATTTTCCAAAATTGCATGATATAGAAATCCCTGAAGGTTACATCTTTTGGATGAAGGAATGGCTCTCGGGTAGAAGCCAGAGGGTGGTTGTTGGTGGACATCACTCAGGAGTGATGAGTGTGACCAGTGGAGTCCCGCAGGGGTCCATTTTGGGTCCCACATTATTTCAAATCTTCATATCAGATTTAACATTACATCTAAATAGCTGGGCCTCTAAATATGCTGATGATACCAGTATAGGAGGCCCATCTAAAACTGTATCAGATATGAAACTTATACAAGAAGATCTGGATAGAATAGCATCATGGACAATATCAAGAAGTATGAGGTTGAATATGAGCAAATGCAAGGTCATGCATTTGGGGAAGGACAATCCCCTAAAGAAATATTTACATGGTCAACCATTACTTGAATCAAGCAATGAAAAGGATTTAGGTATTCAAATTATGGATGACTTTAGTACTCTAAACAAACTCAAGAAGCTATTAGAAAAGCCAAAAAGATATTTTGGGCTATTAAAAGGAACATTTCATCTAGAGACAGTGAGTAAATGATGCCCATAGATGCCGGGTTATATGGACCCGTGGAGCATAGGCTCCAGCAATAATCTGAAAAAAGGGCCGAGCCCCAGCAATAATTTGGCCTGGGTCAGTTTTGATTTTTCCCCTCTGACCTGCTGGGTGCACACCACCCCCTCTGTATGACCTTTTGCAGTGCTCCCCGTGTGAATGGAATGATCCCCCCTCCCCCATTAGTGGCGTGTTTTTTTTTTGTAAACTGACGCTTGTAGAAAATTCAGTGCACTTGCACGCAAAGAGAGAGTGCACTCTTATTGGGTGGAAGTGAGATTTCAGCCACGACGAATCAACGGTGAGAGTTCCGAGACAGTGTGAGCGGTTGAGCCAATTTAGGCAGTGCAGAGACAAATTGGCCCAGGAGGAGACCCACAGCAGGCTAGGTGGTGGCCCAGCCAGAAGAAGCTGCATGATGACCAGAGAGAGAGAGAGAGAGACAGGGGTCGGAAGAGTGGCAGATGTGGCAGGGGACTGGCTCTGGAGTCAGTAGGCCATGGGCTGCTGGGGGGGGGAGTTGTCCTCCTTGTTCTCATAGTCGTGGTGGACAGTGCGGCAGTTGCAGTCATCATCATCTGGACAGGACACATGCTGAGGAGGAGAACCATTGTGGACAACAGCCACACCAAGTGACAGTACAGGTAGGTCCTGGCTGGACTCGATATTAGGCCATGAGTGGCCCGGCAGGTCATCGTAGGGTCATTGTGCTGATGAGTCAGGCAGGTGAGACAGGGCAGCTGCAGCTTGCTAAGAGGTCAGAGTCTAGTCTTGGAGGCCCACCAGATGCAGCAGAGGAGGACTGAGAGCCAACAGCAGGTAAATAAGGTCAGGGAGACAGACGGGGAGCCAGATCCTCAGGGCAAATTTGTGACAGTTTACTGATGGTCTCATTCTGAAAAGCAGAAAAAGGTGGACTATCCCAGTCCTTTAGGTATTAAAGGTGAGCTGTACTTTTATTTCTAACTAAGCACCGTAGCACACATCTAGCTTCCACTGCAGTTTACACAATGTCATATTCCAGAGCATGTAGAACAGATGTTTATTTCTTTTTCTGTGTAATGTCTGCAAAGCAGTAGCACAAACCCTATTTCCAATCTGATAATAGATACAGATCCCAACAGTGTACGGGTGGGGAGCACTTTTACAGTAGTACTGTTAACCAGAAATCTCCAGCTACATGGAACAGTCAGACTTACTGAGGGCAGGGGAAGCATTTGTACTTAAATTGCTGCATGTTGATCTTGCATAACAGCATGCTATATAGAACATAGCCTGGCTAGAATCAACCAGCTTACATAGGCTTGTTTGGTAGCAGTTTTGGCATTGTTGACTGAGAAAGACACACTGAGCAGAGTTCATTTTCCAGTATTGGTGGGGGGGGTCTGATAAAGTGAGCACAAGGATTGCAATGTACAGTGCAAAAATCATATGGCACTGGATACTGTACATAGTTTTACAAAGATGCATGGTGGTAACAGGTAATAAATCATGAACTGTACAACAGTTCGTGATCATGTGCCAAGGTAAATTAGCAGCCAGCCAAAGCCTGTGTGTGGCTAGCTGCAGAAGCAGAGTAGGCAGAGATGTGCCAGCAGGAGAATTTTAAAAGAATAGTGCCAAAACAAGAGATGTATAGGAAAGAGAAAATTATTCCAGAAAGTTAGAAGGCAGAGAAGGTGGTCTGACCAGTGGAGGTTTTACAGTGAGGGATGTGGAAAGGTCTAGTGTTAGCTAAGCGAAGGAAGTACAGAAATATAGCCAGTGATGACAGGTAAAGGCCTCATGGCTCATTCAGTCTGTCCAATCTTCCCTATTGTACAGGATGTTGCAGGTACCCTAGGGGTCATTCATACTGCCATCAATCATATCATGATCCTCACCTACTTTTATTATTACCATATGCCACCTGTACATAAACCCTACTACAATTTTGGTGCAGACCACTTCTCTTGGCAACTTTGTCCACTTCACACTACTGCCTCTCTTTAAAGAAATACTTCCAGACATACTTTCTGAATCTCCCTCCTGCCAATTATTTTAGAGTCCCCCCTTGTGCCCATGTCTGTAATCATTGTGAACAGATGATAGATTACTGCTTGCCACCCTGCTAGTTCCATGTAGAAATGTATAGGTTTCTGTGATGTGACCCCTCTCCTTCCTGGCCTGTAGCATGTACACGTACAGGTCCTTCAGCCATTTTCCCATGCTGACCTTGAATCATCTTGGCAGTACTCTGTACTTGCTTCACCCTGTTGCTTTCCTTCTTCAAGTGTGGACACTGGAACGATGTACAGTACTCTAGGTGTGGCTGCACCTGAGATCTGTACAGGGGTAGAGTCCCTCTTGTCTACTGCTGCTGCTATTTCTGTATCTTAACATTAGGTTTGACCTTCCCACTACTTTAGCAGACTGCACTGGTTGTTTCAGGTTGTCTGTAATTACCTCTCCATGGTCCCTCTTCTCACCTGGTTGCCTATTCTAACTTTACTACCCCCATTCTGTACTCTTTTCTCTAGTTCCTGGTCCCTGTATGCATAATCTTGCATGTTACTGCATTCATTTTCAGCAGCCAGAGCCTGGACCCAGATCCTCCCTCATTGTGCTTACACCCTTCCCATTGTCCACTCTGTCACAGATTTTGGTATCTTCTGCAAAGATGCAGATCTTTTTGTGTATATCCTCCCCAGTGTTGCATATAAAGACATTACAAAGGACTGGGCCAAAGTATAGCTTCTTTGGGAGCCCCACTTGTGACCTCGCTGTCCTCAGAGAATTCACCATCTAAACAACCCTCTACATTCTTCTACTCAGCCAGTTTCCGATCACCCCTGTGACTGCTCCCATGCCCAGGTCACTCATTTTTTTTATTTTAGCAATCATTCATGTGGGACTGAGTCAAACGTAGTGCTAAAGTTCTAGCATAGAGCATCCATTGCCTGACCTTTATTAGCTGCTTTTGTGGTATGTGTGATTTTGTATTTCATTGAAACTTGACTTCTCGGCCAATGCCCTTTGGGGGTAAACATTGCCTCTGTGCTTGTGTACTGAGGTTCTTTGTTTTTTAGTTTGCTTTTGTGACCCAGTTCAGTAAGTCTATCAGATTCATCTGATAGGACTTCCCTTGATGAAACTTGCTGCTTTTGTTCCTGTAGTCCATTTGCCTCCAGAAAATCCACCAGTCTTTCATTTAGGATGGTCTTCAGCATCTTATGTATAATGGACATCAGGCTTTCTGGCCTGTACAGTAGTTCCCTGTCTCGGGCTGGCCCTTTTCTCACTATTATACCGGGGTATATTTGCTGTCTTCCAGTACCCTAATGCAACTGTGGCATTATTCAGACAGCCCGAGTAAGATAGTGTGAGTTGTTTGTTTGTACAATCAAGGCAGCGCGATGGAGCCTTCACAGAATCACAGCCTTGCAAGTAATCATAAAGTTAGTTCACTGCTATGCAGTCATGAGGGCTCTGGTTCTAAAGTCTGGGTGTATTTACAGTGGTTATTCAGGTGAGCAAAGTAAGTCTGTTCACTGACGACACCAAAATTGGAGTGGTGGATGGATGGGAGAGATGGAAGCAGCTGCAGTGGGATATAAACAAGCTAGAGGAGTGATCAGAGAGGTGGCAGCTGGGGATCAGTGCAAAGAAGTGTAAGGTTATGCACTTCAGGGTGAAGAACCCAAGGAGAGAATACCGTCTTGGGGGGGAGTAAGCTGGGGATCACGGAGGAGGAGAAGGACCTAGGGATGATGATAACAGGGACCGTGAACAACACTGTCCAGTGCAGGAGAGTGACTGCAAAGTGAACAAAATGCTGGGGTTTTTGTCCAAGCAAAGAGAGGTGATCTTGCCCCTCTACAGGTCGCTGGTAAGGTTGCACTTAGAGTATTGTGGGCTGCTTTGAGGCCTTACCTAAAGCATGATATCAGGCTACTGGAGGGGGTGCAGAGGAGGGCAACAAAGATGACATATGAAATGGAGGGGACAGACTATGACAGTTGGCTGAGAGACCTGAATATGTACACTCTGGCGGATAGAAGGGACAGGGGTAACATGATAGAGACATTCAAGTATCCAAGGGGAATCGATAAGGATGGCCCAGACGGGGTCTTTAAGCTAAGGAGGAGGGACACCAGGGGGCACGGGCTAAGATTAGAGGGTGGAAGATTTAGGAGGGAAATGACGAGACACCATTTCACGGAGTTGGTGGTAGAAAAATGGAATGCACTACCAGAATGGGTGTTATCATGTAAATCTGTAAACAGCTTTAAAAGGGCATGGGACAGGGAACAGAGGAGAGTGAGGGTGGGGGTGGTAATGGGATGACAAAGGGGAGGGGCATGGGGCAGCTGCAAACTAGGGTGCTAGCTGTACACTTGAGCAGACTCAGATAGACCAGGTGGTCTGTTTCTGCTGGCACATTCGCATGTTCGTAGGTGATCTTGTTTGTGTTCTGAGAGATCCCAGATCTGGTTCCTTCCTGGTGACTGGTGTTGTGTTCAGATGATTTTTGCATTTGGATGGGATTTGTTTGCTGGTTGTATTCTGACTGGTTTCTTCCAAACTTGCACATAGTTTTTCAGATCCTGTTCGTGGTAGTTCCAGGTTGCAATCCAGTTCAAAGATCATTCTCCCTTCTTGATTCTTGGCCAAAACCCAACACCAGAATGCTAGAACAGCACAGAGATTCTGGAACCCAACTCAAAACAAAGTGGAATGCTGCAGGGAACCACAGCTGAGCAATGCAGCCATAAGTCCCCCAAGTTTTGCAATTTATCATGTAATCTGTGGATACAACTGTCATATACACTTCTGGGCACTTATTATTATTAAAATGGACTGTGCAACAGAGATCTCCTGGCTTAGGATCCCAGCCCTCCGTGGCATGGAGGGAGTTGGGCACAGGCCAGCAACAGGAGTTTGCAAGACTGGAGAGTAAGCAGCAGTTATAACACTTACTCGGAATATAAAACCAGACTCTAAAGCTATTTTAAAACAGTTCATTCCATAACAGCCTACCAGCCATTTGTTGTTTTTGTTGTTTATATGATGTTTGGATAGACAAATCACAAAAAGAGAACATTTGCAGTTAGTGTATTGCTTTGCTGTACAGTGCTTTGTATTATACGAGTGCTGGTTCAAGTGGAATTATAAGTCAAGTTTCAGTTGGGAAGAAGTTTGAAAAATCGAGTTTTGAATACTGTTGAAACGTTTTTTATTGATACTGCTCCTCTTGCCATTTTTTTCAGTCTGGGTTTAGTCTCATGTACGTTTTGCTCTGTACAACCTATTAAATTGGTTTGGTGCTAGCCTTGCCTAGGAGTTCTACCCGTAGTTTTGTCTCTGTACTTTTTGCAGGTAAAAATGTGTAACTTAAACAAATATCCCTAAACTGGTCCAAAATGGCAAGATCAAGAGATCTGTTTTTTTTTTTTTCCCTGTCAGTATTTTGCTGAGTGACCTTCTGCTGTGTAGAATGTCAGGCCACTGCTATTAGTGGGATCCATGACAGTCAGTCAAGAATTTTTTTGTCAACTAACATTACAGTGACACCCTTATGTCAACTGCATTTGCAGTTTGCATGAGAGAGTCACAGGACAGACTTTTCTTCAGGTGGGGCTTTCCCCCAACCCCCCATGCAGGGGGCTCTTCCTCCAGCATCCTCCGCTACTAAACTAATCAACTCTGAGTCTGAGTTGTTTCAGGGAAGGGGTGCAATACCTCTGAAAGCAGTGCTGGAATCCTGCACCAACACTACAGTGACCTGTCACTGTTGTCGCGGTAATGTCGGTCACTCTCGAAATGTTGCAGTAGCATGTGCAGACCGTATTAGTGTAGCGCAGATCTACAGAGAATACAGTGTAATTTTGTCATGTGCTTGCTGCACTGCTGTGGCTGCACAAGGCCACTTTCAGCACATGCTTGCTGTAATTTCGGTTTTGTCCATTTATTTCAGTTGGGGTTCTGCCTTCCACAACACCTGTTGTTTTTTTAACACAGGGGTGAGGGAGCAAAGCCCCCCCCCAACTCAAGTAAATGAATAAAAAAATAACCAACAAGCTGACATAGTGCAGAGTGTGCCGTAAGTGGGCAAGTAGCGCAACTTAAGTGCCACACTAATAGCAGAGGTCATGTGGTGGTCTGGCTTAACACCCTAACCACCAGATATACAGGGTGCTTCTCCCATAGAGGCTGCCAGGGGGTTGACCCCTGACCCCTAGGTCAGGGGTGGGGCTTTGACCCCTGACCCCTGGCCCCACCAAACATTTTAGAAACCTGGCTCCTATGAAGATGCCACTGTATAGGACGTATGCCCGTCCACAGTTGGAGTTTGTATCCAAGTTGTGAAATCCATTTAAGAAAAAGGAAATTAATAATATCGAAAAAATCCAGAGAAGATTTACTAAATCAATAAAAGGAATGGAAGAGAAAACATGAGGAAAGGCTCTCAACCTGAAAACCGATGTCTCTCCATACTAGACGAATATGCGTAGATATGCTGTTTATGTATGATATCATGCAGGACCCCATAATTTACAAACTTAATATACAATTTAAGGAAGGCAATATGGAAACACGAGGACACCCACTTCAAATTAGTGGAGTAAAATTTAGAAGTAATGTTAGAAAGCATTTCTTTACATCAAGGGTGGTGAATACATGGAATGGACTGCCTACCAAAGTAGTAATTAGTAAATCTCAAGAAGAATTTAAGCTGGCCCGGTAGCACTGAGGGCTGAGGCGCTGGACGCCTTACCTTGTACCATGCCGGCGGCCTGGGTTCGGGAATGAGCACAGGCCTCCGGGGAATGGTCAGGGAGGAGAAGGATAGAGTGCCCAGTGGCTGCTGTGGCTGCTCTCCTTCTCGGAGGGGGAGGTTAGAAATACCGCCATCTGGGGGAGCCCGGGTGGAAGGTGCGGTAGGTGGAGAAGCAGTAAGGGTACTGGCCAGATGTTGGCAGAGAGGCAGAGCAGGAGGCATGTCTCAGCATGCCTCCTAGCTCATTGGCCCTCAATGCACGCCAATGTCTGGGGAAGAACAAGGGAAAAACACCTTGGTCTCTCCTAGGTGATGACACCTCTCTGTGGGGTGTCTCCAGGCTCATCCGACAGACTCCGCTGTACCGATTCCACAATGCACAGTATGTTGGCTTGGGGAGGTAAGCACAGGGGGTCCCTCCTCACCCCTACCTGGGGGGTATAACAGGAGTAACTAGTGTGGAACTGGGTGTTCTAGGAGCAGATCACGATGAGAGTGGAGCCTGCAGAAGAGGATGTCTGAACAAGTGGAGAGAGGAGGCAAGTAGGGTGCATAAATACAAGGTTAAAAAAAAAAGAATTTAAAACAAAGTTGGATTACTACACATTAAGTGGAGGGAAATAAGGTATGTTGAATAAGGTCAAATAGGAGCAAACATGGGCCACTGCCTTCTGGCTCCTTGCAATCCTTAGTATGATCCTTAGTATGATAGTCGATGAATGGACACTTCTCAGTGACTAAGACTATGCTTTTCATATAGAAAATTTATGTTTAGTCGTAATGGGTGACCTGTGTGTGCACCACATTTTGTGACACATGAATTTGCATCTGTGAATAGGACCCTATATGTGCTGTGGAGAACACTTTGCCACCAAATGGAGAATGTGTGTTGGGGGCGGGGACTGGAGAAAAAAGGCATGAATAAGAAAGAAACAGCACTGTGAGGAAAGGGAGAGGTAAGAAAGCTGAGGCTATATGCTACAAGATCATGAAGGATTTTCAATACAAAAATTGCAATGATGCATGGCCATCAGGTTTACTCTGTCATGTTTGCAATGTTTTCTTGATTAAAAATGTAATGACTTTTAGTACTAGGGAAAAGTTGCAGATTAACGGCACTGCATTGACCCAAAACACTCTTAGCCACCTGATGGGAACAGCATGGGCAGCTGCAGTGTAAAATTCCCCTACATGGCCTTGCTTGAACCCTCTCACTCCACTAGTTGGTCATTGGGCAGTCAAGACTACACACCAATTTAGTTCTTGGCCACTCATGCGAGACTGTCAAGCAAGAGTCCAGTCAATGCAAATTGTGAGGATGGTTTTGTGAAACAGATACCTGTTCATGATAAACTAGACTATCACCACAATTCATTTCACACATGTCACTGAACAGTTATCAGGTGATATGGACTTTCAACCATTGTCAGTTAGGAATGGATTCAACATGTGGCCCAGGGTGGGCATGATGCTCTAAAGCCCAACACCTGGGCACACTGATACACCTCTGTTTGCCATGCAATGACCTATTGTAGACTTGTTATTTTCTTGTTCAGTCATCTACAGTCTGTGCAGGTCTGGTTCTCAAATCCTTTCTAGATTTAGTTACAAGTGACTCAAGATCTAGTGACTGGTTTTGTACACCTTCTTCCTTTCATACTACTCACTGTTTTTCTCCCTCTCCCCATCCCCACTCACTCCTAATTCCATGATGTCCAGGCTATGTCATTCACATTAATTATGAGTAATGATATGTAATGAAGTCAAGGTTGCTTGTGAGCCAAACACAGGGTAGTGTTAAAGAGGTCAGAGAAACTAATCCACCCAACCCCTCTCTAGAACTCAAATGCATTACCACAGTGATGCTCACAGAGTTACAGAGGCCCAAGAACTGGAGTCTAGTGAGTAGATCAGACATAGGTCTCTTACCTGGCAATGAAGCACTGCCTTCCAAACCACTTGGCCATCTCATTGACATGTGTCATAATTTTTTTTTTTTTTACTCAATGTTTTTATCCGCCACTACTGCCCCCAAACCTTCCTATCTCTCGGATCCCCAGGCTGCCGCTAATCAGTCCACCTATGAGTCTGCCCCTAGAGTGCATGCCTCCTCAACTTAGTATAGTTTCCTGGTTATTCCCCCGGGGCAGGGTGAGGAAGGCCACCCTCTTACCTTCCCTAGACCTCAGGGAGGCGTACACTCACAGCGGAGTCTGCTCACTGGCTTCATGGGAGCGGAGCGGAGGATCGTTGCCAGGACCGTCTGGGGGGATTTTTCCTCTGTACTTCCCCCTGATGCTGGCATGCAATGAGGAACAGGGAGTCGAGCACATGCTGAAACGTACGGCCGCTCCAGTCCTCTGCCAGCGTCAACCCAATGTAGTGGCATTTCCCTGCTGCACCGACATCCCCCGAGTTCCCCAGTGGGCGGCGGTATTGCGGCGGGTAAAGCATCCCATCCCAACCTGGAGAAGGAGAGCAAGCTGTTGTGTGCTCGATCCTTCTCCCCTCCCTCCTCCCTGCTGAGCCCGCGCGCCCGAGTCCGCCTTGAACCCCGCCGCGTGGTGCGAGGTGGGCATCCAGCGCCTCAACCCTCAGCGCCACCGGGCCGGCCCCATCATTATGTTTTTGAACAGACAGTGTACAACCACTATGCCTTTGTGAAACTGAACTACTTGTATCTTTATAGTATCTCCTGAAGTGTCTCTGATTTCCTAGTTAGCATTTTAGACTGTTTCTGTTCATTTTTACTTTGGTTCAGCAAGTTTTGGATTATGACCTGGTATCTGCAAGTTCTGTTTTGCCTAGATGTTTTTGTGAATTGTGAGTATAAGGCTCTTTTTTTTACCCACATGAACACAGGTGCAAGGCAACAACTGAACCAGTGACTGAAGCAATAGATGTACGGTAACACAGAACATAGAAAATAAGTGGGGCTAACAGTCAATGGGTAGTAAAAAGATGTCATACGATAGGTACTGTTAAAAAACATTTATTAACGATAATTAAAAAGGAACAGCAGCACTCACCCCTACCAACATCAACATTTCAGGTAATATGTACCCTTTTTCAAGGCCCACATGCCGGCACCAGGGCATAGACCTTATACCAGGGCCCTAAGTGAAAATGTTCCTTTTAACCAAAGGGGCCTGCCTGGGTTTACTAATATATTGGGGAAACAAAAAGCATATAAACAGCATGGAGCTTTCCTATGTAGAATTTAGAGTGCCCCATGACACTTGTACTTCAGTGGAACCAATGTAGGGTTGCTTCACTGTACCTGGGGCCCCTGAGGAAATAGCACTAGCAACTGGGACCATAAGTGCCTGGCTCAATTCCAAGGTTAATACTGATTCACTGGCTGAGCTATTACATTTTGCAATCATGCTATTAGCTGCTTGCATTCTCTTTTATCTAAATTAAGTCTGTGTTTTAGACAAATAGGGCAGAGGTACAGGAGTTTTAATTAACAAAACAAATTTATTTACAGGCAGTGCACATGCCACGAGGAGATGATACTGTACATAGCTTTCAAAACATTGTTCTGTGTCATGTCCAGTAGTACAGTCATATGTGGTAAAAGCAGTAAGTCCACCTGCAGTTGTAGCGTGGTAAGGATACCAAGATGGTCATTAGCATTCAGGCTCAGTTGGCACCAGAAAAAAAACTATTTACATTCCTGGAGAAGGCTAGAACTAAGGGTCTCATGGTACTAAAGGCACCCAATTCCCACTCTCTGTACTCTTATCTTGACCTCAAAGGCCTAGGTTTTATGTAAACAAGAGGCACTCACATGCATATTCCCATTGAGATAGCTACTACCCAATTACAGTACCTGCCCTCAACATCTTGGAAACTCTGAATGGCATACCTTACAAACACCTTCTGGAGTTCCACACATTAGTACACCTATTCCTCTCATCTTCCAACTTCAGGTACAGTTTGGGCAACACTTGGGATTCCCTGGTGGACACTATCAGGCAGAACTAAGGATGAGCCAATGTCAAAATTACATGTGACGAATGTTTTGAAGGCAGATGTTTTGCAAACCAGTGAAGAAGGTTCGAAGGAATTTGATTTCCATTCTGCACGTTGGCACTTTGACATCATGATGCAACATTTTCTGCATGGAGCAAACACTCAGCATGACCAAGTTGTTGGCAAGTCACATGACCTGCAACAGCCAATCAGTGATGTGGAAGAATACAAACTCCTCACACTGTATACATCAAAGTGCCATTTCTAGCCCTTTCTTACAGGGGATAGACCTGGGGCCGTGGCTACTGAAGGGGTTCATTTTATGTGAAAAAGAGTGACTTTTCAACAGAAAGCTTTTGACATCATCAGAGAAATGTTCATTATCATTCCGGTTAGCTACTTCTCATTACATTTAACTGTGGTTTCAGGCAAGCAGACTACAGAAATTGTACTGCAGAGGAGAGGAGAGGAGAGAATGCACACTGTAATCCTGCACTGGCAGCTGCAGAGCGCAACACAGTTCAGCACACTCACCAAAGTTACCAAAGCATGTAGCATCAAAAGGTATGGAAAGAAGTTTTATTCATATCACAATGAGTAATTCATTTATGTAGTGTGACTGACATAACACAGTGCTAAAAGTGCAGCAGTAGCATGAGCATAGATAAATGTATGAAATGCAGTATGTGGGTGCAGAAAGAACAAAAGCCTACATTTTTTATTTGTAATTTTTGACCAGTACCATCTCTGGGAGCCATGGTAGATATCCCTATGGCATTTCAAGCACACTGTCCCTTGACTTGGGGAGGGGGGGGCTGGTAGCTGAAGGCCCTACAGCAGAAGCAGGGCAGAGTGAATTAGACTGGGAAAGGACCAATGGGATTTGTACTGTATACTGGTGGTGCAGAGGGCACAGAAATCTAAATGTGCCTTTTTTGATTGTATTTTATTTGTTGCCCCCTGCTAATAAAGAAGGGCAAATTGAAATTAGCAGACTGGGAAAGGTGCATGGGAGGATTTTAAATGATTTATCAGACAAATATTTTTTTTTTTTGTTGACTTCTGGTGGTACAGCAGGGCATCCATCTTTTTAATTTTTACCTGTGTGTGTGAGCCTGCCAGCTAGTCAGTGTGTGTAAAGTTAACTGCTCTGCCAAACATAAGGGGCTCAATTTTCAAAGGGTCAGGAATGACACAAGATGCCTGTGTCAATGAGACATGATGCAAGTGGTATACAGCACCACACCTTGCCTAACTCCTGATTTTCAAAGGTGCTTGTGGCACCAGCGGGACCCATTGCACCTAACAGCTGTGCACCAGCCTCGTGTTGATCTGCAGCCAGCGCCATGGCGCTGATGGGGTGTGTTCCACATCCGGCTGCAATATCCCCAATTGGGAGATTTTCAAAGTCCCACACTGTCTGCAAACCTCACCTGCAGTTAGACCAGCCACAGCTGGTGTAATGGTGCCATGTGCCACAAGGGATCTGACATGCCGTAGCCGGGGATCAATACAAATATCAATGAGTTAAGCCCATCCATCATGGGGGACAGCCATGAGTAAACATCAGCTGTAAAAGAGGAGTAGACTGTGGCCTGTGGCCTGTGTGTTGTAGGCAGGAGAGTGGCACCGAAGATGTGAATTGAAAGCAGTGGACTGTCATTCCAATTGTGGCATGCATTTTTATGTCATGGACTGTATGTGTTATTGGCAAGCTCCAAGCTGTAGTCACTGGTGTTGAATCTGAGTCTTGATTATGTGGGGTACCTCTGACACCCCAACACCCCTCAGGTCTTTTGTCTCTTGTGTCACATATGCTACCATTGTAGTTGCTGGGGTGCTCTGTGGTACTATGTTGTCTACTGTCACAAAAATGGTATGCTCAAGAGTTGGAAGGGCAGGTACTCATTATCAATTGTATGTTTGCTGTAGTAGGACTCCACCCAGTGCAAAAGGCGATATCTGCCATCTGCAGACTCAAGTCACACAGATGGGAATCTCCGAAGCTGTGCACTGTAACCTCCACATTCAGAATGCTTCTCAGTGGCTTACACAGTGCAGTTGCAGTAATGCAACAATAAGGTCTGCATACTGTTTCACCACAAGACAGCTCACCACATTGTGGGAATTCGTTACAAACAGTTTTGTCTACACTGCTGTCACAGTTCTGTGCCAATTATGTTCCACAGCATGGTGGGGGGGTCTGACTGACTTACGTGGATGATGCTGTGATATGGAACAGCTGCCCTCTGAAACTGCTTACATCTGTGGATAAAGAACATAACCACATATTGTTATGTTATGTACGGGTACTACTAAGTGTACCTATGCATCTTGATATTTGGCATTCCATTCTGAAGGCATACAACTGGAATATGCTGTCCTGATGTGAGCTGTGGTGGGCAGTAGCACTGCTAGATTCATAAGTGGTACTGTATAGATACTGCCACAGACAGTGGGATGGCTCATTTCTGTGACAGGCACAGACTATCTTCTACCTCTATAGACAGGGATAGCATTGCCGAGCACTGGCACAGGACTAAGGAAAACCCTGCTGGCACTGTGTGTGCTGCCCACTCCGTGGATCGCATCTGATGTGAATGGACCCCACCATCTAGTTGCTGATGCACGGATTGGTAGTGCTGGTTGGTGTGGGGACATGCCCACCATAGTGGCATATCTGACACCATAGAACACACACAGCAACAGCAGTTGGCTTCCTCTTTGCACTCTGAGGCTTTCAGTGCTGCCATTAACGTGGCTTGTACACTGGTAGTATTCTGTCAGGACATTGTCTAATGACAGTAGTGAAATGACTGCTGCCTGTTCTGAGACCTCTTGCAGTAGCTCTGGGATATTCACCGCTTGTGTGATCCTTCATGTGGCAGGTGTGGCATGTACACTGAGAGAGGTTCCTAAAAGACTTAGTTTGGTATCCACCTCATACCTCTGCATGTCACCATACTGCCACCTGCATCAAGGCATCCATTCTGTCTCCGCCACATGGACATCTGATGCTCCATCCCAGAGAAAACTGTATGAGAACATGAGGAGGATGGCTTACAGGAAGCAGGTTGGCACTTTGACTACCATTCCCCAGTACATAGATACTCTGCCATCTGTTGTCTGGCTAGCCATCAATTTGTAGGGTACACTTTCACTGAAAGCTGTATCTCCCTGTTTGATATGGATGTTAACCACTTCTGCAGGTTTTGACACTGCACGTTGTCTGATACTGAACATCCAGAATGGTTCTGTTTGTCACCTTTTTTTTCTCTGTTGGGTAGAATAAGTTGTTGAAGACCTAATGCCAACACTGTCCATATATGCGTCTGCTTTTGGAATTCTCCCAGTTAGCAGTACAATCCCCCACCAAGACCACTTCACTATCATTTATTGTAGACCATACAGTTTGTACCACTATATCATATCAGACAACTGTTCTTTAGAGTGATCAGTAAATTTTCCAACATAACGTGTACTGCTGGCAATTTGGACAACTAGGCAATGTGTACCCTTCACTGAATCTGCTAATACTATGTTTATCATCTTGATTACTCCTGAAATATTCCACATTACTCCCCCTCTTCAGTTTGCTCTATCCCAACATTGGGGTTGGTATCCTGATAGACAACTTTCATAATCTAACATGTTATAAGTACACCAAGGGCCTGACTTTCACAAGCCCAGGACTTGATGGACACTTTCTTTAATCCCCTCCCCTACACTAGCAGTCAGATGCATGGGGCCACCTGCAGCATCTTTGGGGACTTTGGCACTGGGACCCCACATCTATCAAAGTACGGTGCAAGATCCCTGGTACAATGGAGTTTGCTGCAAGTGGCTGTTCATTGCATCTTATGTCACAGTAAGGGGGCTTTGAAAATTGAACCCAACGTTTCTTAATGGGTACAGTATAGTCTGTCAGTGTAGGGAGAAATGTATTGTCTGTCCAGAAAGGTAAAGTTTAATTCCTGTACCAAAAAAATCATATTGTTTTCACTAACCAATTCCTCAAAGTCCCCTTCCTCCCCACCTCCACTAGTGGCTTCTGAAAACAGAATGAGAAAAGGGATTCAAGCAGTAAGCCCAAATCACAAGTTCAAATTCATGATTTATGTTTCTTGGCACATAAATAAAATTAATAACTAGAAAATAAAAATGATATATTGAATTATATTATATTAAACTCTATCATTCATATCATACTATACCAGATTACCCTGAGACTCAATTCTTGGTCCACTACTTTTTTCCCTCTTTACGAATAATCCTCCACATAGGATCAAGCAATTCTCTACCATTATGCATGCCTGTGACCTTGCCCTCATCCTTAACTCAAATAACATTGACTCCATTAATCAAAGCTTAAACACTGACTTTCAGCTTATCCAGTCCTGGTTCATGAGAAACAGGCTAGTCTTAAACACCAAAAACAACCAAGCCATGCTCTTGGCTCCTGTGAGAATCAGATCTTGCACTGGTAACTTAATTATATCTTGCTCAGATGACTCTCTTCTGGAAGTTGTCCAAACCTTCAAGCACCTTGGAGTCACCCCAGATCCCTCACTTGATTTCTTCACCCATATCAAAGCTACTTGCACAGCTGTCAATGCTAAACTAGGTTTAGCATATAGAATCAGGCATATTCTTACCCCTGAAGCCTGCTTTACTATTGCTAAAGGTGTCCTTCTCCCTTCCCTTAACTATGGTGCTATTGTCTTTATGTGTTCCCCCCAAAGTAGTGTTGTTCAGATGGGACATGACTTATAATAATGTCTGTTGCTTTGTTTTGTCCACAAACAAACTTATGCACCACTGTGACTGATATGCCAGTCTTGGATGGCTGTCTCCCTCAGGTTGTGGGTTGTTGGTGCTTGGGTGCTGTAAAGCAAAATTCAAGTGGATGATGACTCCACCACAATGTAACAATTTTTTTTTATTTTAATTTAAGTGTTTATCCTCTGATTCTCCCCTGGCAGCCCCACTCTGACTGAAACACCAGCCCTGTCACTCAGCTTCTCTGGGACTTAACTTCCCTCGCCATCCTCTGCCACACTGCCCAGTCACAAGTGTGGAGCCTGTGAGGGGTTGATTGCCATCCTGCCATCAAGGTTTGTTTTATGCCAGTTTTCTTCCCTGGGCCCCTTTGATGTGTAATGGACACAATGTGTGGGCTCTGCCTCCGTGGAGACACCCCTGGCACCCTGAACATTGTCCCTTCCCTCTACATGTGAGTCACATGTGCTACCACCTGGGCATTTCCAAGTAGCAGGCAAGCAGCGAGCCATGGCAACCCCCCCCTCCCCAGGGGTGGAGAGAGGCCATATGGATGCTCAATCTTCCCTCCCCTGGCTGGTCCCAGAGAAATCCATGCCCATTTTTGAACCCGGGTTGCTGGCATGGCAGGAGGTAAGATGCTAAATGCCTCAACCCTCCATGCAACTGAGCTGGCTACTTGCCAGTTTTTTTAAGAGCTTACATCACAGCTACTCTGTGAGGTCAAATGATGGGCTCCTGCTCATCATAGCAAAGGTCTCCACCCTGATGGGTGACCAGGCCTCTTCCACTTTTGCCCCTCTGGCCTGTAACTTCCTCTCTGTATCTGCTTACTCTAACCCTGCCCAGCACCTCTTGAAAAGGGTGCTGAGGAGTCGCCGATTGTCCTCCACAGCTTCTGTTTGCAAGTGATGGCTTTCACCCATTTGTCCTGGACCACCCTCCTCCTTTACTGGGATGTTATTCTGACACATTTGTTGACCAGTGCCATTTGACTACAGGCAGTCTATTCCTGTTTGCCCTGTTGTAACTTATGTTATTTTTATACTATGCCTGATACTTTGTTTAGTTCTTTGAAAACTTCCTTGGTCATTCTTGAAAATAGGCATTTCTCTGTGTAGTGTGCTTACCTGGTCAACAGAAACTAAAATAATAAAAAATAATTATATTATCTCCTTATGTATCATATAATTTTGTGTCCTATCACATCATATTATATTATCTATCTATATTATATTATCTAGAGTATGGAGTTCAGTACTGGTGCCCACACCTCAAAAAGGACATTAACCTGCTGGAGAAGGTACAGAGGAGGGCTACAAAGATGATAGCTGGTCAGCAGGGCAAGGCATACGAGGAGAGGTTGAGGGCACTGAACATGTACTCCCTGGAAGACAGAGGAGAGAGAGGGGACATGATTGGGACATTCAAGTACTTGAAAGGGATAAATAACGTTGATAAGAAAAGTCTCTTAAAGCTGAGTTGCAACCATATCACGAGGGGGCACAGTCTTAAGCTGGAGGGTGGGAGGTTTAGGAGGGATGTCAGGAAGCACTTCTTCACAGAAAGGGTGGTGGACCCTTGGAATGCGCTGCCGGAAGAGGTCATCTCATTTAGGACAGTGAGCAGCTTTAAGAGAGGCTGGGATAGGCATAGGGGAAGATAAGAATCATGGATAGGGAGGTTGGGAGGAGTGGGAAGGGAGGGCAAGGACATTAGCTCAAGCTGTGGACCCTGCAATACTAGCAGACTTGATAGACCAAATGGCCTTCTTCTGCTGGCTTGTTCGTATGTTCGTATGTATCTGTTGATATATCATATTATTTTTTCAGGTAACATATTATATCCGCTTATATTATTCTCTCATATATCATGTCATATAACATCTTATGATTCAGACTATATTATATTTTTGTATATTACATTATAGTGTACCAAATTATATTATTTTCTTATATATCATATCCACTGCCCTGCCCAATGTTATTTGCACGTTTATCATTCTACAGTGGCTGGAAAAAAGAAATCATCTCACAGCTGACATTCATTTCTTCCATAAGTACCCCCCAGCCTCCAGAGCCACCACCAGCCCATTGTACCTAAAGAACCAAATGGATAGTCTGCAGTGTGGTAATATTTTACAGATGACACCACAATTCCTCTGAAAGCATGTTGCAAACAGGTGTTGAAAAGATCGCTTGAGGTCAATGACGTCTACTCAAACGTTTGGAACCAGTGTTCTGGCTGATGATTTAAAATGTGAGCATGGTGTCCTCCTAACAGCTATGTCTATGCCCAATTGCTACTTAGGTCAGATAGACCTGCAGCAGCAGCAGCAGCAGTGAAGTTGAATCAGGTTAGTTTTGGGAAGTGATGGAATAAGGAGGCTCTATAAGTAACCCAGCCATGACGAGTGGCAACAGCCTGAGCCAACTGATGCATCCCATTGTGCCAGAACAGCACTCCATCACAAAGGGTTCAATAACCAAAACCCAGAACAAGGCCTAGCATATGAACCCCAGCCAGAGCTGCATTTGTTGTTAAAAACAAGGTATGCTGCCTGAGTCATTATATGCCCACATTAAGCTGTCAACTTTCCTCCTGCTTCCTAAAGTGTTGACAGTTCCAGAGACATCCTGTCTTGATTCTTGCTTCTGAAAATAAAATACCCTCCTACTCCCTCCATCATTAATCATGTTTGTATGACATTTAAATAAAGCCACATTTATGAATAACAATAAGTAATAAATAATTATGTTAAAATACAAACTACAGGGGTCAACTAGTTCTGAAAGTAACACATTTTTTTATCCTCCTATTCCCTCCATCATGAATCACATTTTCTCACCTTATCAATAAATAAAGCAAAATGTAAGAATAATAATAACTAGTGATAATATATAGAATAATGCATGGGGGAGAGTGCATAATGAGAATTTAATGCACACCGATGGTGGGATGCTACATTAACCCCTAGGGTGAAGCCAGAGGGGTTTATCAAAGCATCCCACCCCGAGGGTATGCATTAAATTTGAGTTTTGCATGCCCCCATATATTTTTTATATAATTGCTGTGGAGCATTTTCTCACCTTGAAAACACTACACAGCAATTATATAAAACAGTATGGCCAGTAGATGGTTCTGCAATTTAGAGCACTACATCAGGAATGGTGCTATAGTTTGAAGCCCTCCAGACAAATTCTTTTTTTTGTGCTCTTTCTATTTGTTGCACCCCTGTCTGTCATCTCTCTTTTGTTGTTTTAGTTGGCGAAGGTTGCTCCCTTGAAGAGACATGGTCATGGCAACTGCCGTTTTCAATTCCAGTTTTATTTTTCTTTATTTTTGTGATGGCAGACTGTGACAAGGATATTCTACAGCCTGGGAGGTTGTAAAATGAAAACAAAATACGGTATGAAGTATGTTGAAAGAAATGAGCTGACAAGACTTGTTGTATTGCCCATGGGAGATGAGCCACTGTTCTCAGGTTTACAGCGAGGGGAAGATTGTGGGTGGTGCATCCGTGGAGCAATAGAAACTCAGCGCGTGTTTACTGTTATAACCCACAGGTTATAATGATGAATTATAACCGGGTTTCTCTATGGAAGAAAACGCTCCCCAGTTATTATATATAGAATAATGGCTGGGTAGGGAGTTTTAATGAGAATTTTACACCCCCCAAGGAGTGAGATGCCACATACACGGGTTTATAAAGGCACCCCAAACTGACGGGTTATGTAAAATTTGAGTTTTACACATCTACCTAACCGCTATTTTATATCATTGCAGGGGATAATTTTTTCGCAACAGCAATTATATAAAATAAAGATATCCTTATGGAGCCATGGACCGGTTGATTTCAGTGTGGTCCACGGCTCGTGATAAAAACCTTTACGTGTGTTTGGTTTTTAATGCAGCCGAGTTTAAATGTTGGAGTAGCATTTTTTTAGCCCAGTTATTTTATTATGTTTTTTTTTTGTTAATTAACTTATGGCTGACTCTAAGTGCGATGAACTGTGTAGCACTGGGGCATGCCGGCTGGCACCGAGGAATGAAGAGCAATGGCTGCACATACTCAGAACAAAGGAAATCCGGCACATGTTCACCATTATAACCAGCTGGTTGTAACAACGAATTACAACTGGTTTCCCTTAGGGAAAAAATAATCTCCAGTAATTCTAATTACATAAAAACCAAAAACATGTAAGTTAACTGGTCCTGAAAACAAAACATCCTCTTTATTATCTTTTTCCTCTTGCCATCACAAATCACATTTTTCTCAGCATATGAATAAAATAACATCTATGAATAATAAATAAAAATAACTACATAAATATTAAAAACCGTAGAAGTCAACTAGTTCTGAAAACTACACATCCTCGTCACCCTCCTCCTAAATCAGACGTGAATCACATTTTCCTCATCGTGCATCACTGTGGTATGTGGGTGACACCACCTTCTTTCTTGAACACTGCACAGCAGATTGTATAGTTGGACATGACATGTATAACTACAGGAGGTGGTGATACCACTAGTTTATTTGAGTCATCATCATCATAGCAACAGAAGCAGGATGCAGTACTCAAGCAAAAAGTGGCAGAGATTTTTCTGACAAAATTTGCAGACAGGTTTGACAGCATAAGATTAGACATACAATTTGGAAAGGCAACACTACTGGATCATCCCAGATATAAACATGTTACTTCCCCATTTATGCATCTAGTATAGCAAACAGAAACTGCTGTGTACACGTATGGTGGCGCAGCAAAGACAGCTTGAAGAAACCAACAAGAATGTATATACACAATCTTCTGATCATACTCCTACTCCTGTTCTGCTGACTTCACATCAAGGCTAGATCCTGAAAATCTTGAATTCTTAGCCTTTCACAAGTGCAACAAGGATAATCTTTAACTATTTATTTGATTATTCATGTCCAAACAGTGGCATTTATTCTGTTCCCACTTCTAGTCTACATGGTGACAAGTCTTCCCAGACTCCTTCTATTGCACTAGCTGCTAGCACTACAGTCTAGCAAACAATTCCAAGCGTAGCGGTGCAACTCCTCCTCCTGATGACACCTGCAACAACATTCACTTATCATCACCAACAAGCTCACCTTTACAGAAATATAAATGTGCTGCGTGGTATCCTGTGATGTGGGCTATCCGCAAGTTGGCACCTACCTAAACAGCGACCCTCTTGCGGCACAGAAAGGACAGGGTAAAGGCCATGAAGAAGGTGACAGGATGGGTGAGGCTCATGCAAATAGTGACAGGATGTAGCTATATGTATATGCATGTGGGGGGGAGCTAGAATGATGGAAGGGAGGGAGGGAGGGTTGGCCTGGCATGGTTGGAGTAGGGCTGCTGAGCTATCCCACAGTGTGGTGGGTGGGTGGCAGCCTAAAGCTGTGAAGGTTCCGGTTTGGATTCTGGTGCACTCTACATTTTGTGTGCCCAGCCCAAAATATTTTTCTGCAAATTTTCACCCCGACATGCACCCCTGAAGTTAAGAAATCTTTAGTAGGGGGGGGCGGGGGGCAAAGCCCCCTGAATTAACATTGAAATCGCACTGTTTTCCTGTGTGCTGGGGATGTACATCCCCAAAACTGATTTTTGGCGATGTACCCTTGCCATAATGACAGTCGCCATTATGACATAGAACCATGCTGTGTACATGCAAAATTCATTCTGCATGGTTAATTGTGCAATGTTTGCATGTGGTTAGCATACACAAAGTGAACCTAAACAAACCAGATCTAACAAGCATTTGTCAATGCCGAATGTTGTCTTGCAGCCATTGGCAGTGCAGGAGTTAGAGAGATGCAGCATAGGAGTAGCAGTCAAGTATTGAACTGATGCCAACCCACCCCCACCCTGCAGAGAGTGAGAGACATTAGGGTGTCCCTTTGGGTGTTTGTTAGTGCAGTGCGGGAAAACATGCTGGGCAGGATGTGAAAAATGACAGCTGCACAGTTCATAAGGAGGTGTAATAAAATCCCAATGCTGAAAATGTGGCATACAAATATACGGAATTTGCGGAGTTGCAAGGGTGTGTGGGAAATATGCAAGGCATGCTTGCAGCACTGCCAGTTTATGGGCGTTCAGCACCAAATTTTCAACATAGGCATTTTAGCACCTCTGCTCATGTACAGTGTCACTGTCATTTCCTCAAAGTGTCCCAAGAAGTGATTTCGCACAGCGACCACGCTATTCTGCGCCGGAAGTGCGGAAGCACATTTTGGGCAGGATATGTGAAGTGACAGCTGTACTGTTCATCAAGAGGTGTGGAAAATGGCAATGGTGAAAATCCAGAGTGAAAATATCACAAATGCATGACGGTACGAGCATGCGTGCAATCTGCCAATGCACGCTCGTGACACAGTCATTTAATGGAGTATCAGCTCCAAATTTTCAACATAGGCATTCTAGGAGCTCTGCTCATGAAGTGTTCACTGTCATTTTCATAATCTGGCCTAAACACTGATTTCCCACAGCGACTGCGCTATTGTGCGCTGGAAGTGCGGAAACACATTTCGGTCAGGATGTGGAAAATGACAGCTGTACTGTTCACAAGGAGGTGCACAAAAATGCCAATGCTGAAAATTCAGTGTTAAAATATTGCAAATGTGTGAAGTTACGAGCCTGCGTAGGAACTGCACAATGCATGCTCGTAAAACAGGCATTTGTTGGATTTTTTCCACCAAATTTGGAACCTAGGCTTTTTGAGAGGCCATCTTGTGAACACTGGCACTGTCATTTCATTAATTGGTCCCGAAAGGTGATTTCGCGCAGTTACTGCGAAATCACCTTTCGAGGCTGATTAACGCCATGACAGTGATAGAATTCATGAGGAGGAGCCCCAAAAACCCCATGTTGAAAATTTGGTGCCAAAATTCCAAGAAATGCCTTAGATATGCAGCAAAGCTGAAAAAACCCTATTCATTGCATTATACAGCTTACCGGCATTTCCTCAGTTCACGGTCGGCTTTGAAGAGTGCAGACGTGTTCCCGGTCCACGGAAGATAGTCGCGCCAGAGTCTGGAGGTAAGTATGGGGTGAGGGGGTGAGGGAGGCAGGGAGCGCGCAGTGGGTGGGTGTGGGTGGGGGGCATCTAGACTATGAGGACTGTTTTGGTTTGCAGGAAAAAAAAGAAAAACCGTCGCAGGGACAGTTTGATGCCACAGGGCAGTTGGCACACTGGGGTGGGCTCCCAGTGCCACCTAAGAGGTTTTGAGGGGTGTCAGTAGCCGATGGGGATTGGGCACCTTCATCGGCACACAACACAGGGGTAATGCCGGCGGGTTGGCACCCCGCCAGCAAACAAAAGCGGGGGAGCACGAGCCAAGGGGATTGTACCTTGGCATTCAACAGTTGGGGTGATGCCGAGCAGGGTGGGCTCTCCCCCATCGGTGTGCAAAGACAGCAAGGGGCAGCGAGCCGAGGAGGATTGGGCACCCCCTCGGCATTCAACATTTGGGGGTATGCCGATGGAGTTAGAACTCACGTCGGCAGAGAAACATGGGGGGTTGCAACAGGAAGTTGGCACCCCAATGTCTCAAGTGTGAGGCGCCGTCATTGCCGACCATGGTCATAATGGCAGTGAGCACGGCAAGCAAAGGACTGCTGCGTATGACGAGCTTTGCTCGGATTGCAGTGGACCTTTGCTTAGATGTGCTCACCCCATTATGAATGCATGGTGTGGCGCTGGCATGCAGGCTGATTGGGGAATGAAGGAAGCACCTACTGATGCGTGCCCTGCCTTCACCCAACAGCAGCCGCGCCCCCAAAACCCGTACTAGCGCAAGATGTTGCTTGCGCATGCGTGCAAACCAACATAAAAAGCACACCAATTTCACATGCTGCAATCTTAACGTGTGCAGCAGGTAAGCTGGTGCGAACATCTTCTTAAAATTACATCATGTTTGCATTTTGCACACTTGACATGCATGCAACAGCTAAGCTGGTGTGAAAATCTTTTAAAAATCACACCAGGTTCACATGTTGCATGCTTACCATGCATGCAGCAGCTAAGTTGGTGCAAATCTCATCTAAAAAATACATTAGTTTCTATTTCTCATACTACCTCTAGCAATTAGAGCCATTAAAATACAATTTCCATTGATGTCCCAATAAAATTAGGCAAACTCATTAATTCTGACCATCAAATCCTGTTTACAGCATTAAATGCCTAAGATATGACCCCATTAATCTTTGCTGTAAGTAGTTATCCAACACCCCCAATTCCAGATGTGTAAAGAGGAGCCTCTGTGGTGTGAATCCTGATCTTTTTGTTTTGGGCTGTGCAAATCCCCTTATGCATATGTCATGCTCCATCTGTGTTTCTCCATGACTGTTATGGCTCACTTACTTTCCCTTTGTATTTGTATAGAGAATACACACTATGGCCATTCTCAGCACTCTTTGTGCTGAGTAGGGCCTTGGAAGCATGCACCATACCTCACTTTTTGCCCCTGAAATTAGGGACATGGACACTCAAAATGAAAGACAATGAGGGACACTAACCCTCATAATGAGGGACACATCCTGAAAGGTGAGATGCCTCAGAACACAGTGGAAAGCATTGTATTTACCTGTACAAATATTAGCACCTGTGAATGAATTTTTACCATAAAGTAGGGGTGCCATTAAGGTAGGGCAGAGGGGGCAGTTGCCCCCCCCACATTTGTGCCTAGGTAGTTCTTATGGTGTGGCAATAATGGCATTACATTTTGATTTAATCTTTTGCACAGTAAGTGCCCCCCCCGGCCTGTATGTGTTCATGCTGCAGGTGCACTCCTGACTGGACTGTGTCTGTATTGTGTTGTCTACTCTCTCCACCTATTAGAGGCAGCACCATCACATGTAATGTGGAGGAGCTCCAACCAAGCAAGGGCGTGACACAGTCTTTCCCGCAAAAAGTAGAAAAGCTACACACTACAGCTTGGAGGAGTTAGTGAGCACTGAGCTCTCAATAGCAGTGTTGCAGTGGCATATTTTTGTTGTTCTACCCTTAGCGAGTCTCTATCTCCCTTGGTGGCTGAAGGGGCAGGGGGTGAGCTAGAAGCTAGCTCAGACAACTAGGCTACCTACCTAGCTACTAGGCTTGCCTAACCATAAAAAAACAGCAGCCCCCCCAGCTGCAAGTTAGGCTAAGTAGCAGCAGCAACAGCCATGTGGGTGGCCTTCACAGGCCTTGATTGATATGGTGTAGCAGCAGCCAAGCAAGAAGCAAGCAAACCATGTTGGGTGGGTTCAGTTGTGAGATGACTTGGTTGCGGACCATGGTTGGGACCTGGGGAAGTCAGTTCCACCATCCAGCTTCTGGCAGAAGGTCAGAAGAGGAGTCGGCTTAAAACTGGGCTCATGGCAAGCTGGGCCAGGCCACAGGTTCCAGCCAGATGGCTGGGTATGTAAAAGTAAATAATAATTTTATAGGAGGATTGGGAAAGGAGGAAGGACTGAAATGTTGATGTGCTTTTCACATTTGTGCACCTTTGGGTGGCTTTTCGACCCATATGGGATGGGTATTGGATGGAATGGAGTCAGAGAGAGCGATTGGGGCAAGGTTTTTTTTGAGGGGGAGTTCAGAAATTTAGCCATAAAACAAAATGGTTAGTAACTGGGTGTGTTTAAGCCCAACTTTGATGCACTGCTGCAAAACATGGGCTTGGAGTCTGTGTGAGAGAGTGATAAAATGTGCTAAATGACTAAATCAAGAAATCCTGAGTAATGCGAGAGACTGGCTGACCGAGTGAAGTAAAAAGAGACAGCTGCACAAGCAGCGAGATCGACTTGAGAGTCGGTGCAGTGGTTGAAGCCTGAAGGTCAACTAATTAAAATGTGTTAATGTTTTGTGATATTTATAGCTGACATAAAGGCTGTAAGCAAGTGTGTGGTGCGCCTTGATCCGATAATATAAGCTTACTGTTTTTTGTAGTGGAATGGACCAGGCAGGCTCTCCCAGTCTGCAAAGCTGAACATTCGACCTGGAATCAGTTTTCATGTTCAAGCAGGCAGGCAGCTGCTGCCTGCTCAGACATGCACACACACAGTGCCTGTGCAAATGTGCGGAGGTTCTTGATGGGCAGTTACAGTTACAGTCACAGATTTTGTCCCTCAGTAGACAGATGAATCTCATACATTTGAATTTTTCCTGTTTTGTATACCAGTTTTCAATCACAACAAGTAAGTTTTACCTTTTAGAGACATTCCAGATGTTCCAGAGCTTGTCTTCTAAGGGATAACTGGCACCTAGCCTCCACTAGTCCTTGGCTCCCCCCTGTTGAAATCTGAAATGGCGAGCCTGCCATAAAGTATAAATTTACAGGACATCCTCTATGTGAGCAGAATGTTTTCATTGGGGAATGGATGAGGGGCAAAGCAGTTTTCAGGGGCAAAATGAGGGATGTCCCTCACAATCAGGGACAGCTGAGAGGTATGGACTATGCACAGACAACTAGAGTCCCACTATAGTCAGGCATGTGCCCCCCCCAGTGAAAAGCTGACCTCCATACCCCCATACCCCCATACCCCCATGCTCAGGCACATTATGACATAGGATACTGGAGAGTGCAGGGGTGTGCCCCTTTGAAATAAATGGGGTATTTTTTTTATTACTATTCAATACATTATAATGGTGAGTTGGAGATTAATGAAGGCTACTGCTCGACTAACAAGGGCTTTGTTAGTTGAACAGTGGTCTTCAATAATCTCCAACTCACCATCATAATGTATAAAATAGCAATAAAAATACCTCCATTTATTTCACAGGGGCACGCCCAAGCACTCTGACCATGGACATCATTGCTTAAAGATTCCTGCCTCTGGTTCCCTAGTACTCAGGTAAGAGACTCTCGACTTATACCTATACTTGGTGGGTTGTCTGTAGTGGCATGGCTGCACCCGGTACAGTGTGTGTGTGTGTGTACGTGTGGGGGGGTGGCCATGAGGGTGAGTGGGTGCCGAGTTATTGCTACTTGTGTATTTGCCCCTTAAAATCTGTTTGCATGGAGGCATTCAACACTATGGAGAGAAAATAGTAGGAGTACAGGCCAGACAGAAGTGACTAAGTAGTTCTGTGGATCAGCATGTGTATGGGGTGTGGGAAGAACCACGTGTTTCCGATGATTAGGGATGGGTGAAAGTAGTTTTTTCTGCGGTAGTGGAACTTCTGTGAATTTAGAAACTTGTGCAAAAGTTTCTGAACTTCTGCCTGCTGTGGAATGGAAAATTTCTAAAAGTTTCTGGTGAAATTTCACTCAGTTTTCCGCTCAACTAAAAGCAGAAAAAAGAGAACAAAAAGTAAGATGTGGTGTCCAGAGCTGCCCCCCCCCCACAAACCTTGCCTGAATTAAAAATAAAAAAATCTTTGGTTGCTAGCAGTCCCTCCCACCACCCAATCACTCATGGCTGCCCCATGTTTAAAAAAAACAGGTAATCCCTGGTGGCTAGTGGTCCCTCCCACCACCCAATCACTCGACCCACACACAGGCATGCATGGAGGGGACAGCTGCATTCTTTACTGAGGTACAGCAGCTCCCACATCTCTACAATACTTAAAGTATGAATGGATACTGCACCAACAGCATCTGACTATGTAACAGGCAGCCTACAGACAAAGGAACTGGGGAAACGAGAGGGGGCTGCCACCATTCCAGTTTTTTTTGGCCAAAGTAGATTGCTCATTTTAACCCCTTCTCACCAGAATTATATAGAAGTAATTTGTAAAAGAGCAATGTATGTGTCTTTCAGGCTGAAAGAATTCAGGTTGAAGGGGTTAATCTTCCCATGCTGATCCAAAGAGAAGCAGGGGAGATGAGATGTATACCAGCTGTATGTTGTAAAGATAGCAGGGGGTCAGGACTGTGACAGTGGGGCTCAGTTCTGAACTGACAGAGCCTAAGATTTACAATTCTCATTTAATTACTAAGTGGCCCAGCACTCCACAAACGTATTCCTCACATGCATGAAGTGTGGACAGTTGATCAGCTGGACCAATCAATATAGATTATTATGGCTTCAGGAATTTTTTTTTTTAATTCCCACCCAGTGACTTGACAGAGAAGTTATACTCAAAAGATAGCTCTATATGTAGTCAACCGGCAGAAAAGTTAACAGGAGTCTGGATTTCTTTTACTATTACCTCTGCAGTGGGAAACTGAAAATGATCTTCTGCAAATTGGGAGAAGTCCTATGAGGCATTGATCAGCACAGGTACTGCCCTACTGGAATTGTGAAAAATGTAAATTTGTTGTAGTATACAATGCTTTTAAATAATTGTTTCTTAGAAACATAGGCGGAAGAGTTAACCCCTGGTAATACTACATCTGACACAATCACATATTGGCTACATCTTGAGATTTCAGATGTCAAAATAAATCACATAAGGGCTTATATCACCTTATTATTATTATATTAGGAGGGACCTCCTTGTACATGAGTGTGTTCAATGGTGTTTTTCTGTAAATAACTGCAAATTTGAACTTGAAACTTATATTAAGCGTACACGGTGATCCTGTATATGTAGTTACTGACTTCCCTACCTTACAATATTGACGCTGTGTAAGACAGTCATCAAAACATTTTAATAAAATCATTTAACAATAAAATAATTTAACAATCCTCATTTTATGGCCCTCAGTGCCAGATCTGGTGACTGCATACAAGTTTGGGGCTTATGGGCAGACTAGATGGGCCCACATGTAGTGGTCCTTATGTGCTGAAAATGTTTAAGTATCTATGTATAGCCATTTAACTGCCAGTAGAAACAAGCATTTGTCAATGCTGAATGTTGTCTTGCTGGTGTTGGCATTGGTAGTGCAGGAGGTAGAGAGATGCATAATAGGAATAGCAGTGAAGTACAGAACAGACGTCAACCCCACCTCACCCTGCAGAGAGTGACAGGCATTGGGGTGTGCGTTTGGCGTGTTGGCCATATTGCTCATGCCATTTCACCTCGCCCTACTCTGCAGAGTCTGACAAGTGTTGCGTTGTACCTTTGGGTCATCAGGCCTTATGCTCACCCCATTTCATACTGAAGTATGTCGAGATGGGTGAAGCATAGGAGAATGGGTTGAATTTTGGGGCTGAAGTCCAATGCACACCTTGATGCCTGACAGTGGCTGCAAGGTGGGGGTGGAGGACCAATGGTGTGAGCACTACAGCAGACAATCCAAAGATACACCCCTGATACCTGTTAGTGTGTACAGGGTGGGACATAATGATTAGAAACTCTAATGCCCTGGGCATTTGTTGGTATTAGCACTCCAAATTTCAAAACATGGCCTTTTTGTGACCCCGCCTCATGAAAGCATTTGAGACCTCTGCTCGTGAACACTGTCCCTGTGATTTTGTTAATCTGTCTCAAACGTTGATTTCCCACAGTGACCATGCCATTCTGCACCACATTAAAATATCAGCTGCACAATTCATAAGGAGGTATGAAGAGATGGCAATGTTGAAAATCTGGAGTGAAAATATTAAACATTCTCAAAGTTACGAGCATGTGTGAAAACTGCACATCGCACGCTGGTAACACAGTCATTTAGTGGAATTATTTCACCAGATGTTTAACATAGCCATTTTGGTACCTCTGTTCATGAACTGTGGCACTATAATTATCTTAATCTGCCCCAAATGTTCATTTCCCACAGTGACCAAGTAATTGTGTGCAACTATCTCTGTTGAACTTGACATATGCAATTCACCTGGCCTATGTGTAACTGCTTCTTGGGAAAATTAATAAAATTTGAATTTAAAAAAAAAAAAGGAAAAAAAATTGTGTGCAACTACATTTTGGGCAGGATGTGACAAATGACAACTGTGCCATTCATAAGAAGGTGTGCAAAAATGACAATGTTGAAAATCTTGAGTGAAAATATTACACATTCTCGAAGTTACGACTGTGCGTGGATACTGTGCAACATACGCTTGTAACAGTCATTTTATTGAATTTTTTCACCAAATTTTCAACATAGGCATTTTGAGACCTCTGCTCATGAACAGTGTTGCTGTGATTTTCTGACTCTGTTCTGAACATTCTTTTCCTAAAGCAACTGCACCGCTGCGTGACGGATGTGCAAAACTACATTTCAGGCAGGATGTGAAAAATGACAGCTGTATTTTTCATAAGAAGGTGCGAAAAAATGCCAATGTTGAAAATCTGGAGTGAAAATATTACAAATTTGTGAAGTTATGAGGATGCGTGGAAATTGTGCAACACAAGCGCATAGCACAGTCATTTAATGGACTTTCATCACCAAATTTTCAACATAGGATCTTAGGACTCCTGCTCATGAACAGTGTCACTGTGATTTTCTTAATCTGTCCCAAATATTGATTACCCACAGTGACCACGCTATTCTGTGCCAGAAGTGCGAAAACACATTTCGGCCAGGACCTGAAAAATGACAGCTGTACTGTTCATAAGGAGGTGTGGAAAAAAGCCAATGTTGAAAATCTTGAGTGAAAATATCAGATTCTCGAAATTTGCAAGCATGTGTGAAACTACGCCAGTAAGTACTCTTAAAACAGTCATTTTGGGATTTTTTTCACCAACTTTGCAACATAGGCTTTTTGAGAGCCTACCTCATGAACAGTGGCACTGTCGTTTCATTAATCAGTCCCGAAAAGTGATTCCACGCAGTGACAGCAAAATCACCTTTTGGGACAGAATAACGCCATGACAGAGGCTGAATTCATGAAGAGGGGTCCCAATAACCCCATGTTGAAAATTTGGTTGCAAAATTCCCCAAAATGCCTGAGATATGCACCAAAGTTGAAAAAAACCTATTTATTCCATTATACAGCTTATCGGCATTTCTTCATTTCGCGGTTGGCTTTGAAGAGTGCAAATGTGTTCCCAGTCCACTGAAGTCATTGCACATGGCTCCAGAGGTAGGTATGGGTGGGGGTGTGTGGGGAGGTGGGGTATGTAGAGGGTGGGTGGGGCTTGGGGAGGGGCGCAGACAGCGAGGAACTGTTTTCTACTTTACAAGTTAAAAAAAATAATAAACATTGTGGGAAAGTTTTTCATTTGACAGGTACATTTGACACTCTGGGTGGGCTCCCAGCATGCCATCTGCATGTTTTGGGTGCGGGAGAGCTGGAGCCAATGGGGATTGGGCACCCTGTCAGAAAATAAAAAGGGTGTTTGGTGGGGGGGGGGGATGATGCCGAGGGGGATTGGGCAACCCCTTGGCAAACAACTGGCATGCGACATGATGCCGACAGGGACTGGACTCCCCATCGGCAAATGAACTGGGGAAGGGGCATGATGATGCTGACAGGGGGATGGGGCACCCCTGACATCGACTTTTCTGGGGACTGTGAGAGGCAGAAGGCACAGCCACCATGTCTCATTGAAATGTTACACCAGGGACAGCACACCCTGCAATGAGGTGGAGCTCCCTCATTGCAGCAGCTAAAACATTTCAGGTTGGTGGCACACTTTGCAACTGCTGTCATAGACAGTGTGCAGTCTCATTTGTGCCACACAGCCAAGCCCAAAAAAGCAGTGGCACCACTGACCACAAAACGACCGCGCCTCCAAAACCTGCTCTTCCACTTCATGCAACCCCAATATGTTGTTTGCACTGCATGCGCAAGACAACATAAAAAAATGACACATAGCATTTCTCAGTATTATTAGTTTTATAGGTACTTTCTGATTCAGTGCCTATTATCCTCACTGCGAGTTACTATGCACAGCACGGCTGATGTATAAAACTGGGTACTAATATCTGCATCTGGCTGTTTTGTATCTTGTGCACTTTTTGTGTTGCTTGCACGCATGTGCAAGAAACACATTGCATCAGCTTCCTTCAAAAGCAGGTTATGGAGGCATGGCAGTGTTGTGCCGAATGGCAGCAGTCCATTCTGAGGCTCGTCTCTGCTGCGGTGAATAGAGGAGCATGCTAGTGATGATGGCAGTTAATGAGCGTGCTACGATGTGTAAAGAAACTCTGCTGTTGCAATCAGGGAGCTCCCCATCACTATGCAATCAGTTGTTTTGGCTGCGGAGCATCCCTGACTGCAGCAGCCAATTACAAGCTGCATTGTGTGGTGTTCCCATGGTGATGGCTTCTCAGTCGGCCTCTCACAATCCCCATGAAGTCGATGGAAAGCCACCACCTGCTGTTCAGTGTGCCTTCCTTGTGAGACATTTCAATGAATAAAAAAAGCCAACGGGGGTGCCCAATCCCCCTGTCAGCATGATCCCTCCCAGTTTATTGCTGATGGGGTAGCCCAATCCCCATTGGCATGATATTTCCTATTTGTTGTGTCCCAAGGGGGTGCCTAATCCCCTCAGCTCATGCACCCCCCCAGCACACTGTATGGCTGATGGGGGCACCCAATCCTCCGTCAGCTCCACTGCCCCCCCAAACAAACTTCCAGGTGCCACGCTGGAAGCCCACCCCAGCATGGCAAAAGTCTGTATGGCTCATGGGAGTGTCCAATCCCCCATCTGCTCCACTGCCCCTCCATACAAACTTCCAGGTGCCATGCTGGAAGCCCACCCCAGCATGGCAAAAGTCCCGCGTTGTCTTTGTAAAAAAAAAAAAAAACCTATAAGGAAAAAAGGTCCCTCGTTGACCTCTTGCCCCCTTCCCCAACCCGCGCCCAACTTCTGTAATTCTACCTCCACCTCACCCCATACTTACCTCTGAGGCTGGCATGATGATCTTCAGTGGACTGGGAACATGTCTGCACTCTTCAAAGCTGACCGTGAACTGAAGAAATGCCGGTAAGCTGTATAATGGCATAAATGTTTTTTTTTCAGCTTTGGTGCATATCTCAGCTATTTTGGTGAATTTTTTCACCAAATTTTCAACATGGGGTTCTTGGGACCCCACCTCATGAACTCAGTCACTGTCATTGTGTTATTCAGTCCCGAAAGGTGATTTTGTGGTCACTGCGTGGAACCACCTTTTGGGACCAATTAACAAAACAACAATGACATAGTTCATGAGGTAGGCCCCCAAAAACCTTATGTTGAAAATGTGGTGAAAAAATTACCAAAAATGAATGCTTTACGAGCGGCATCTGCAGTTCTATGCACGCCATAACTTTGAGAATTTTAATATTTTCACTCCAGATTTTCAACATTGGCATTTTACCACACCTCCTTATGAACAGTACAGCTGTCATTTTTCACATTTCACTCAAAATGTGTTTTCACAGATGTAATGCACAATGGCGCTGTTGGTGTGCGAAATCAATGTTCAGGGCTGATTAAGAATATCACAGTGACACTGTTCATGAGCAGAGGTCTTAAACTGGCTATGTTGAAAATTTGGAGACAAAGTCCATAAAATGTCTGTGTTATGAGTGTGCATTGAGCAATTTCAATGCACCCTCATAAGTTCATGAATTTGTAATATTTTTAGTCCAGATTTTCAACATGGGAATTTTTACACACCTCCTTATGAACAGTACAGCTGTCATTTTTCACACCCTGGCCAAAATGTGTTTTTGCACTTCTGGCGCAGAATATCACGGTCGCTGTGGGAAATCAGTGTTCAGGACAGATTAAGAAAATCACAGTGACACTGTTCATGAGCAGAGGTCCCAAAATGCCTATGTTGAAAATCTGCAGTAAAATCCCCAAACTAATTACATTATGGGTGTGCACATCCTCCCTACGCACGCTCGTGATTTCACCAGTTTTTTTTATATTTTCACTCCAGATTTTCACCATTGCCATTTTTTCACCTTTCTCATGAACAGTACAGCTGTCATTTTTCACATCCTGTTTGAAATGTGTTTTTGCACCTGTGGCGCCAAATGGCACAGTGGCTGTGCAAAATCAGCTTTCGGCTAATGTATTTATAGTGTCACTGTTCATGCAGTGGGGCCACAAAAAGCCCATGTTGAAAACTTGGAGTAAAAATACCAAAAAATGCCCAGGGCATTAGGATTTTCAACCATAATGCCCTACCCTGTAGGGACTGACAGGTGTCTGGGGTGTGACTTGGGATTGTCGACAGTAATGCTCATGCCATTCCACCCCCGCCCTGCAGCCAATGACAGGCATCGAGGTGTGCCTTGGACCCTTTGGCCCCAGAGTTCACCCCATTCTCCTATACTGCACCCATTTCAGTGTATTTCCTTATGGAATGAGGTGAGTGTAAAGCCCGAACATCCCAAAGCACACCTCAACACTTGTAAGTGTCTGCAGGGCAGGGAAATGTTGTGACCGTCATGGTCAATGATCCAAAGGCACACCCCAATGCCTGTCCATCTCTGCAGGGTGGGGTGGAGTTGGCGTCAGTTCAGTACTTCACTGCCATTCCTATGCTGCATCTGTCTAACTCCTGCACTTCCACTGCTAATGCCAGCAAGCAACATTTGGCATTGACAAATGCTTGTTTACCTCCCTTCCACTTGTAGCCATGTTTTACCCCATTCTAGTTAATGCTTTGGCAGAAAAAGTGGTTCAGATGATTTCTCAAGCCAAACTGAATTTACAGACCCCAACTCAAAGCCTAAGGAAGTCACCAATGGCCTATGTTTCTCATCCTTAGGCAGAACCCTTGAGGGGAAACTAGCAACTGGCCCCCACCCTCTTGATACAGTCTTCCTATTGTGTCATAGCTCTGAAGATCTGCCTGGAAAGGACAGATGCCACCCCAGAATCAGGACCCAAGTGCCACCTCCCGAGTCTGGTGAGTTACCCCCTTCCAATTCACAGCTGGAGCCATCATGGGTGATTCATGTAGCTATTTGCAGATCTCTCTCCTTTCTTTACAGAACAGCTCCCCAGCAAAGGAAAGGGGTCCCATATGTCTATTTCCCAGGGCATGACAATCCTGACAGCTTGATGCCTCATGCAGGAACAAATTCCAAGAACAGGAAATCACAAAGGAGATAAAAAACCTAATTGTTGGGAAAGCAAGCTGCACACCTTAAAGAGCAAGTTCAACTCTACACTTCAGCATGTGCTTTCATAAATAAGATGCTTCAGTTGTTGCAATTTACCAGAGAATACATGTTTTCATTGTCAATGTTCCTTTCCAAGATTTACAGCACGTCTTGGTAATCCATCTAAAAAGTCTGTATAGAAAACATTGGAAAACATTTGCCTCTCCCGTTACTTCACAGTGTCTTTGTTTATGACATCATAGTGCTCAGCATGACAACAAACTGTGATGTCACAAACAGAAATGATGTGTTTAGCAGGGGAGAGTCAAATATGTTTTGAAAGATTCAGTGAAATAATTGCTGCATTATCTACAATATTTAGTAGACCAACAGCCTGAGAAAGTAGCAAATAACTAGAAAAAAATAAAGTTAAACACAATTGGTGTAAATTTAGTGTTTTTAAGCTTTTTATTATAATGGAGAGTTGCTCTTTAATCCTTTTCTTGATGGAACAGGGTACTATAATATTACCAGGGCTAAATACTGAAAGCCCCTCCAAACTGCTTGCTAGGGGTTAGAGATAAAGCAAAGTTTTAACCTGCCAGTGAAATTACAGCAAAGTTACTGAGTTCCCCTTTGCAAAGTGCTTTGTGAAATTTCTCTATTCCTCAGTTAACTTAGTTTTTAGTTTTAGTTTTCATTACACACAAAATCACTTAGGCAAGGCCTACTTTTAAGGGATTTTGAGTCAGACATATAAAAACATACAATATTTACATAAGGTGAGTTTACGTCCCCTGAACTTCTTCCATGAACACTTGTGAATTTGCCAGCTTTGCATGCAAAATTCCTGATTTTGCAACCCCATAACATTTTAGAATTTCTTGAAGTTGGGTTTCACACTGTGAAGGCACATTGTGAAGCTGGAGAACTTCAAAAAGTGGCTTTGTGAAATGAAGGTAGCCAACTTTACACATCTCTGAGTGGGGTCAATTCTGTCCTGGTTAAACCCCCAATGCCCCGATCAAGCCTTGTACATTGCTGAGGCACAAAGTTGGTCAATATTTACAAAAATATTTACTGTGCATGCACTCAAGGCTTGTGCTCCTTATTTAATAAAGAAACATGAACTTATGTAACACAAAGTCATGTACCTACCCCAACTAGTGGACATAGTACTAACTGTTGGTTTCCAGGCCTTGGAAACTCTAGATACTATTACTTTAGTAAATAACCTGCCTCCTGCCATCTCTCAGGTAAACGGAACAGCAGTTACCACATGGGGACACTGACCTGCTGCTAAACATTTCACAGCTATGGGCCAGGATATTCGTAGATCCAGATTAGGGCCCTCTAAATATTTGCTTCAGGAGCAAATTAGTGCCTGGAGCACACTAGTGATACATTAGTACATGATATAGCACTTTGTGAGCACTAAAGGCATGTTCCAATATACCAGCCAGGCACTAGCCAGACTATGATAGAAAACCCCAGCCCATTCCGGGCCACAGGAGGTATATGGCCAATAGGGTTCTATGGGGATTTCAATCACAATTGGGCTGTTAGAGTCCACTAATGGCAATTGCTACACTGTAGAAAATTGACATATTTGTACCTTATGATCCAAATGACCCCATAACACTAGCAAGGGGCTATGGGGTCATATACATCTCATTAGGGCCTCATTACAGGACCAGAGCATACACTATCTGTGCCCCCCCATGCACAGTATTTGTCCTGGTATACAGTGTGAAACAAATAGTGATACTACAGTACCATGTCCCTGATGTTCTGTGGAACTCCCCCCCCCCCGAACACCCCACCATACCATATATAGATATAGAAATGCCCTGGTGGCTAGTGCACCCCCACTCCTGAACACACCCAACAGTATTTAGGGAATTATTCTTAGTGACTAGTGGTCTCTTCCACCCACAAACACCCCCAACAGTATTTAAGTAATTATTTCTGGTGTTCAGTGGTCCCTCCCACCCCTCATGTTCGGATGCCCCCACCTGACCCCAGCACCCCCCTAGATCTGACTCTCTACAATGACCAGCACAAACCATCTGTTCATCTCCAAGGCCTGCCACTGACTGACAGTTCCTGATCATTCGCTGACTACACTCACAGCTGATTACAGTGGGCATGTGATCAGGAACTGTCAGTCGGCAACCAGCCATTGAGGTGAGTGGAGGTTCTGTGCCAGTCACCAAAGGAGGAGTCAGATATGGGGTGGGGGGGTCCAGGGTAAGGTGGAGGAATTTGAACACAAGAAGTGGGAGAGACTGCCAGACACCAGGGATAATTACATAACTACTGTCATGGGTGTCCCGGGTCAGTGGGGACCACTGGACACAAGGGATAATTCCCTAAATACTATTAGGGGTGTTTTGGGGGTCAGGAAGGACAACTAGGGATTAATGCCTACAGACTGTCAAGGGGTTTGGGGGGAATGGAGGGCCACAGTTAGGGGGCACAGGTTGCAAAGATTTTGTTTTAGAACTGTGTTGACAGGCAAGCTTAATTTATATCAACATTATGATACACATTTCAATACTTTACTTTGGAGTAGGTACAGAGAATACAGGAGGAGCCTGTTCAGGGCTTTACACACCTTTTTAGATTAATTCATATGGCAATGCAAACGTTTACACATGGATATGTTTTTGGGCTATCTGAACTCATCTCCCTGTTTGGTTGCACCAGTACCTACAAGCCATAATCTATGATTGGCCCTCTGGGTGTTGCCTAGACATCTTGAGGGCACACTTACACCTACTTTAACCCTCTTAGTCTCTTACTATTATTAAAACTTTGGAAACCAGTGGGTACCCAATGCAGCCTCCAAGGGAGCCCAAACTGCTTCACATTTCTGGAGATTTTGTGTTGCCGAATACTGGGTCTTCTCAAGCTTCATGCATTCCAATAATACAGAAACCCAATGTGAGATAGTTGGAGCTTTTGTTAGTTTCCAGTTTTGTGCTATTAGCCTTTTCCCACCATTTTTCCCCGTTTCCATAAGGGTTGCTGATGTATTTTCCCTTGCTTACCTCCTTGTGATAGTCTTTCATAGTCTTAGGAGTATACCTTCTGGTGTGAGCGTATGGGGGAGTTTGAGGGTTTCAGCTAGCAGAGATGGGATCTCTCTCCAAAAATCTTGGATGTGTGGGCACTGCCAAATTAGATGGAGGAAAGCCCCCTCCTCCACCTTGCATCTCTGGCACTGTCCGGGTTTAGAAGGATCTACTAAGTAGGCTAAATGAGGGCTGAAGTAGACCCTGTGCATGAAATTGAAGTGGGTTTGCTGGAATCTATTGTTCATAGAGCATTTGTTCATCTCACTGAGTATCAGCTTCTAGTCCCCTTCCTTCCACTGCTGCTCCCTGGTCCCTTTCTCATCTGGTATGGACCATCAGGAGTGGGTCTGGTTTATTCTCCAGTAGTAATGTGTACATTTGTTGAATGGGCCTGGCCTGTGTCCTTTGATGCAGTAGTATTTCTTCCCCTGGTAATAGGGCCAAACTCCAATCAATCAATCAATCAATCGGTCAAAATCTTTATTTAAACAGGTGATCACCATTGAGCAAGCTAATTTTCGAGGTGGACCTGGGTGCAACAAATACAAGATAACAAGAAAGTACATGATGGTTCCAATTCCTGGCAAATCAACAACAGGCAACAACAATCATAAGGGAGTATAGGTTAAATACATCAAAAGAAACAACGTGAAAAGGTACAAACAGAAATAGTGCAGATGAGTTCAACAAGTCTTAGTGGGATTAAAGGGGCAATTAAGGAGGTAACTAACTGGAACCCCGGGAGAAAAGATGGTAGGTTTGACTAGGGGAGGAGGGTGAAGGGAGAATGAGGAGGGGGAGTACGGCATATATTAGAGAGAGCAGCAGATAGGGGATAAGGATCCATGGAAGCAACTCGTAAGATATGATACAATTAGAAGGGATTTAGATGGTGGGGGCAGTGCATGGGGAAATGCAGATGCAATACTAGGGAAGTACAGGTGGTAAAAGAAAAGGAGGCATGAAAGGAGGAGGGGGAGAAAAAGGGCCAGGGAGTAGCTGGGAGCAGGAACTGAAGGAGGAGGAGGTCAAGGCAAGAGTAGATGAAGGGCTCCATCGGGATAGAGGGATCATGTGTTCAAGGGTAGCAAGCACAGAATTCCTTGTTATGATGCGAATAAAATGTTTTGAAAGCTGCTACACTCATTTTGTGCTTTAATTTCAGTTTTTTGTAGTTTGTTCCACATATGGGGCAGTACATGACTAATAGAGGCCCTGCCAAAGTGGGATTTGACATTAAATACCTTAATGGTAAAGTAGGAGGCACTTCTCAAAGTGTATCTGCTTAAGGTACAAAGTGGTAGTCTGGCAGTTTATTAATGATAGTTTTATAAGTCCAGATAGCGGCATTTCTTTGGCATCTGAAGCTAAGAGAGGACCAACCTACTGCAGTGTATAGCGCACAATGGTAGGTGGAATAGGGAAGATCTGTTATAAACCTTAGGGCTCTGTGATAAAGTGTATCTAGTTTTGAGAGTGCACTGGTGGTTCCTTGACTATAGAGGAAATCAGCGTAGTCTAGAAGGGAAAGGAAAGTAGTTTGGACTAGTCTTGTCTTAGCGTTCGAAGAGAGGAGGTGTTTTATCCTGAAGAAGAGGTCAAGCCTTTGACGAAGTTTCTTTGTCAGTTCTTCTATGTGTTCTAGGAAGGAGAGTCTATTGCCCAGCCATACCCCCAAGTATTTGAATTTAGTTACATACTCCAACTGTTCACCAAGGATGGTAGATATCAAGGGGAGAGTCCCAGCCATGGCTGGGTTTGGTAAGTTGGGGAAGGGTGAGAAGAGCATAGCTTTTGTTTTCTTGGTGTTCAAAAGCAACTTTTGGTTTATAAGCTGATGCTGCAGCAAATTAAATTCACCTTGGAGAGCTGAGTGTGCCACATCGGGGGAGGGACCACTGACATAAAGCACTGTGTCATCCGCAAATAGGTGTATTTGGGCCTTTGTGATAGTTGCATCTATTGTGTTAATATAGATTGTGAATAGCAGGGGACCCAAGATGGAACCGTGAGGTACACCCCTCAGAAGGGGTTTTAAGGGTGAGACTTCACCTTCAGCTTTTACCTGCTGTGAGTGACCTATGAGATAGTTCTCAAACCATTTAATAGACAGAGCATCTAGTCCAATTATGCTGGAGGGTCGTGAGAAGCAGGTCATGATCAACGGTATCGAAGACCTTGCTTAGGTCCAAAAATACTGCACCGATAAAGTTCTTGTTTTCCAATTTACACTGCCAATCATTAGTTACCTTAGCTATGGCTGAGATAGTACTGTGTTGTGCTCTGAAACCTGATTGTAATGGGTTGAGCAACTTTGCCGATTTCAGGTGGTTTCTGAGCTGGGCGTTCACAATTTTTTCCAATAGCTTAGACAGGGTTGGTAGAAGGGAGACTGGCCTGTAATTGTTCAGATCACTGGGATCTCCTGACTTAAAAAAGGGGATAACATGAGACATTTTCCAGGTGGTTGGAAGGTCATCCTGACAGAGGGATAAGTTAAACAAGTATGTAATGGGCACCGCAAGGACATGGTAGCCTAGTTTTACGAAGTAAGGTTCAATAAGGTCGGCTCCAGCGCTTTTCCTGACATCCAACTGGAGCAAGAGGTCTTCAACTTCCTTCAGTGTTGTGGGTTGAAAAGAGAAGGATGGATTAGGGAAGGAGATTCCTCGATTATTGGCTCCAAGCTGTGAGCGAAGCATGCTGGCTGGGGAGGTGTCAAAAGCTAACCCTGCAGTGGCAAAGTGATTGTTGAAGGAATCAAGGACTGACATTTTGTCTTAAGTATGGTGGAGCCAGATGAAATTTTTGATGGCAAGGAGGCCCTGGCAGGATGGCCTTCAATGTCTTTAATAAGTTTCCAGAATGTTGAGGAGCATTTAGCAGATAGTTCAAGTTGAGAGTGGTAAAAATTAGCCTTTCCCTCTATGATCATTTGAGTACAAAGTTTCCTTGCACTCCTGAATAGGTTTCAGTCGTTCGTATGTTTGGACTTACGAGTCTTTTTCCACAGAGCGTCCCTATTGCGCATGGCTTCCTTCAGCTCATTGGTGAACCACCGGCAAGACTTGTTCCTGGCACGAGTTTTCACTAGTGGTGCATGCCTATTGATAGCGCCTAATACTATGTCTTGGAAAATGTTATAGGCAGAGGTCACTGATTTTGCTAAGTAGAAGTTTGACCAGTTTACAGAGTGCTTTCGCTCTGAGACGTAAGCCTAGGGATCAAAATTCCAAAAGCACCTTCTCGAAGAGAAGGTAGATGCACAGGGGGAGGTGTGGTTAGACCTTACACAGGCAATGAAACAGTGGTCACTGATGTCTGGAAAGAAGACACCAACATGAGTGAATAGGTAAGGTTTGCTGACAAGGATAATATCCAGCAAAGTGCTATTAGAAGGGTTTGTCTTACTAGGACGTGTGGTTTTGTTGATGAGTTGGGTCAGTCCGAAAGAGTCACAGAGCATTTTTAGGGGAGAGGATACACTGGACAACCAGTCCAGGTTAAGGTCACCTAGTAATAAGGACTCAGTAGGCCTGTTCCCCAGTATAAAGCTTAAGTGATTCAGCAGCTGCAACCCCGCTGATGGAGGCCTGTAGCAGCCTGTCACACAAAGTGAGACTCCAGCTGAAATCTCAACCAGCAGGGAGAGACTTTCTAACCCCTTTGGGACAGAGGATGAGTCAAGGATAGAGACAGTGAATTTGGCTTTAACATAAATAGCCACCCCACTGCCTCCGGACTGCCTGTCAGTTCGGAACAGGAAGTAGGTAGGGAGGTTTATTTAATTGTTGCTAGTTGTCGGATGGAGCCAGGTCTCTGTGATGACCAATATGTCAGGGGCAGTGTGACAAATCCAGGCCTGGATGGAAGTAATCTTTTTTAACAAGCTGCATGCGTTAACATGCATGAAGCTAAACCCTTTAAGGGTAGGTAAATCTGCTGGGGATCCAATAGGAACTAGTGGGCCCAGGTTCAGCTCGACATTACCTGAGCATAGTAGTAAGAGAAGCAGGAGCCTTCTAGTAAGTACTAGGAGCAACTTTGAAAGCTTGATCCGTTCCCATTTGCAAGGAGCGCAAGTATAACATGGTGGAGTCCTAAGGCCAGTACCTAGCTGATTTAATGCTACATATAGCAGTATCTTGGCAGAAAAAGGCAATGTAGAGCAAGCAATGTGGGGAATTAAAATAGTGTCCTTTGAAGTGTGTTCGGCGAGGGTAATACTAAACTGGGTTAGGTATGCATCCAGGATCAGGAGGGTGGAATTGAAGGTGCCTGTGAGATACTCAATAATTCCTGAGATGTCAGAGCAATCCAGCTTGAGGGTGTTTCTCCCTGTCTCAAAAGGAGTCATCAGAGCTACTGATTGTGAGAGTAAGGGAAAAAGTTGGAGCAGGGACAGGCAGAGTAGTGCCCACAACAAATGCAGTGCTGGTCCAGTATCCATGATCCAGGGATACAATGGACGATTTTCAACTATACTTGAGTGAGGCTATAATGGCTGGTAATAGGTAAGGATGTAGGATTTACATGAGATCTTAAGAAAGGACTGAGATGTCTAAAATTTGTAGGAGAAAGATACATCTAGAGGCAGAACTGGAAAATTAGGGAGACATATAGCTGGGGAGTGGAATTAAAATGGAGGGAGGAGTGAAGGGCAAGGTAGGATGGAAAGTAAGCCAATGGGGCGAGGTTTAGCAGAGTAGGTGGGGAGTAACGAGCATTTAAGGTGGCCTAGGAGGGAGGGTGGGCCAAAATTCCCAGAGAAGCCGAGGCTTGTTATGCTGAGCTCTGTACCTGGGATGAGAATGCAGGGCTGGCGCTTGCAGCCTCCTAGTGCCGTGGAGTGCTTGACAATGGTCACAGCCTGAATGGGCTTACTGGTCTCCTGCAGAGGGAAGGAAGGACACACTTTAGATAGGGCTTAGAAATGGGGGGAGGGTTTGAAGGAAACAAAAGCACACAAAGGAGCTGTGGCACTTTATTGTGTCTTAAATGGGGGGGGCGGATTCAGACTACGGCAAGGAACTGACTGGGCTGAATAGTCTGAGTGAGACAAAGGGTAATGGCAGGCAGAAACAGAGCATCTAGTCTTTTGTGACCCCAGACAAATCCTAAACAGTTTTTAACTAGAAGGGCAAAGGAACAATTCAAATGCTCTATCACAATATTGTTGAACACTTTGCATAACACTGGTAATGAAGGTTATTTGCAGAGACCACCACTGCCCAGGAGCCAAGTGATTCCGGAAAGCTACAGCCATGAAATGAATGACTTGAGGAGAATCCAGCTCAGTTCAGTCAGCTCTCAGCAAACACAGAACTCGGCCTAAGTCTGATAGCAGTAGTCTAAGCCAGATGTTCCACAAGCCAAGAACTAAACAGATATTAGCAGGCTCAGTGTGAGTGAGAGAGAGAGAAAAACAGAAAAGAAAACAATGGTAGGGCTTGAAAATCCGGGGCAGGAGCGGGCCAATCAGAATGAACTTCTTGACCAGACAGCCAATAAGCATGGATCCCAAAAGCAGCGCCAGAGGTCTGAATGAGACACAGCTTGAAAACTCCCGGAGAAGCCGACTTGTTACGCTGACCTCGTACCTTGGGATGAGTGCAGGGACTGGTGCTGCAGCTTTCTAGTGCCGTGGGGCGCTTGCCGAGCCTGAATGGGCTTGCTGGTCTCCTGCAGAGGGAAGGAAGGATACACTTTAGATAGGGCTTAGAAATGGGTTGAGGGTTTGAAGGAAACAAAAGCACACAAAGGAGCTGTGACACTTTATTGTGTCTTAAATGGGGGGAGGCAGAATCAGACTATGGCAAGGCACCGACTGGGCTGAATAGTCTGAGTGAGACAAAGGGTAATGGCAGGCAGAAACAGAGCATCTAGTCTTTTGTGACCCCAGACAAATCCTAAACAGTTTTAACTAGAAGGGGCCAAAGGAACAAATTCAAATGCTCTATCACAATATTGCTTGAACACTTTTGCATAACACTGGTAACGAAGGTTATTTGCAGAGACCACCACTGCCCAGGAGCCAAGTGATTCCGGAAAGCTACAGCCATGAAATGAATGGCTCGGGGAGTATCCAGCTCGAGTTTGGTCAGCGCGCAGCAAACACAGAAATCAGCCTAAGTCTGGTAGCAGCAGTCAAAGCAAGATGTTCCACAAGCTTAGCAAAAAGAACTAAACAGATATTAGCAGGCTCAGTGTGTGAGTGAGAGAGAGAGAGAGAGAGAGAGAGAGAAACAGAAAAAAAAAAAGCAATGCTAGGGCTTGAAAATCCCTGGCAAGTGAGCGGGCCAATCAGGATGAGCTTCTTGACCAGATAACCAGTAAGCACAGTTCTCCAAAGGTGGTCCAGTCTAAGCAACTCTGTATGTGCCGTCACTTGCAGGTACACAAAAAAATCTTTTGGGGATAGGGAATGTTGTGCATTCTGTTAATAACCATGCTGAACGCAGGTTGAAGATAAGATGGTTACTAGTTTATTTACAGGAAGTTCCTCTGGGTAGTTCCTCCTAGAGGACATACAGTAAACTAGATAGGGTGGCATAGCTATAGTGCCACTTATCACCACAAATCCCGTTTTGGTATAGATACACCTTACTACAGAAGTTCAAGCAGTCTTATACTAACAGCTGTTAATTGTACTTTAACTTTTTAAACTGTGTTTAAACTTTTCTGTTATTGTTACCACTGGCTATCAATAAAGGCCAGAGTAGACAGCCTGCACACTTACAGCTCAGTGAGAGGATTATACTGCCTCTGGATCACTCGTCACAAAATTATTTTAAGACATTCAGTCTTTTTTATTTACAAGTCCAGTCTTTGAGGTTGGACCGACACCAGTTCTGATCAGGTCATGACACTGTGTCTTATGGCTGCTAAGCTTGTTCTGTGACTGGTCTGTCTTTCAAAAGCCTTGCTGTGGTATCAGTAATGTTACAGGATTTTCTAATGGTACTGGCTGTACCCCTTTTGCTTGACCTTCTGGTGGATCCCCTAGAGGAGGTGACAGTCCATCTTCTGTTTCATGTTCTCCTTCTTTCTCTCTGGAGTGAAGGCAAACAAATTGGTACCTGTTGCATCTCAACTGTCCCTGCAGACTCTGCAGAAGAAAGGAATGAGGTGGGAGCTGTTCTGTAACCTCTGCTGAAATCTTCATGTCTGGAATCAACACTCGTTCTCCAGGCTGAAGCTGTGGGAAAGTACAAGATCTGTGTCCTAAGTCATATGATTGTTTACATTTAAAACTTGAAAACTGCTCATAGCCTTGCATTTTCTTTGGTTTAGAAGTGCTGGCTTCAAAAGAGATGGCAAAATAGGTATGGTCGTTCTCAGTTTTTGACCCATCAGCATTTCTGCTGGACTGTAGTTGTTTGTAAGTGGTGTGGCTCAGTAGGCAAGTAAAGCATTGAACGGATCATTAGCTTTCTTGAGAAGTCTCTTTACTGTTTGTACTGCTCTTTTGGCTTCTCCATTGCCTTGCAGATGTCTTGGACTGCTTGTGAGATGTACAAAGCCATAGTCTTTTGCAAAACTGAGAAAGACTGAACTGTGGACCATTGCCCAATATGAGAGTCTCTGGTGCTCCCTGGTGAGCAAAAATTGCTTTCAATCAATCAATTAATCAAATTTTATTTATCCAGGTGGAAATCATTGAGCAATGCTTATTTGCAAGATGGACCTGGTTAGGTCAGGGACAGTTACATAAACATAGTGCAATGCAGGAAACAAGGTACAATATACATAGTGTTGATTTATACAATATACATAGTTGAATTATCAGGTAAATTCGATAATTCTATACCATTTTTCATATTTACATTTTTACATAACTCTAAGGTCATAGACAGAATATTGAAATGTGGAATGGAGGAAGTGTTGTTGATGACATGCATGCACAGTTGAGTGGATGGATTTGATAGGGCACAAGGGAGTAGTCAATGAAGGATCTGGGTAGGAGGTGGGTGATAAGACTTCAGCAGCTTCAGCGAGGGGTAAGCGAAGTGAGGGGGGACGGAGGCGGGTGGCCGGAAGGGAGGGAGGGGGAAGGGAACAGTTAGCAATGGGGTGAAAAGATGAAGGGGAAGGATGTATAAACGGGGAAATGCCATGGGAGAAGTATGGAGGGACTGCAGACCATGTGAACATATGGAGAGATTGCAGACCAAGTTGAAGTTGGTAGGAGAAGAAGAGATGCAGAAACAGAGGGGGCACGATTCACTTGTGTGCTATCGAAAACATTTGCATTGCTCCTTGATAAGCTTTGAGTAAAGGATTTTGAAGGACGTAATGGGTATGGGTATACTCAGTTTTAGGACTTTCTGCAGTTTGTTCCATAGGAAGGGCAGCATGAAACTGATGCCTGTTCTTCCAAAGCAGGTATTGACTTTGAGTACTTTGAGCCGGATGGAGGAGTAGCTTCTTAGAGCATATTTGCTTATAGAAGTTTGTGTGAAGCAATCCGAGATGTACTGCGGTAGTTGCTTGGATATAGCTCTGAATGTCCAAAGTGCTGCATTTCTGTCCCTTCTGAAATGGAGTGAGGTCCATCCAACTGCTGCATATAGAGAGCAATGATGGGTGTCATATGGCAGTCCTGTAATAAACCTCAGTGCCCTGTGATAGAGTGTATCCAACTTACCCAAATAGGAGGCAGGGCAACGACTGTATAAGAAGTCAGCATAGCCAATTATAGAGAGAAACGTGGCCCGTACAAAACTTAGCTTCACATTGCTTGTGAGGAAGTGCTTGATTCTAAAATAGAGGCCAAGTCTCTGACGGAGTTTTTTTAATAGTTCTTCCATATGTTAGATGAAGAAGAGTCTGTTGTCGAGCCAGACTCCTAGGTACTTGAACTTGGATACAAATTCAAGATTTTTGCCAAGAATAGTGGAAAAGTGTGGGAGTGTATGCACTCCTGTATGTCCTGCATGCTTATACAGAGAGATAAACATTGCTTTTGTCTTCTTTGCATTAAGCAAAAGGTTTTTGCTCAGAAGTTGGTGCTGGAGTAGGTTGAAGTCAGTTTGTAGATCTTTGCAGGCTGCCTCTGGGGAAGGGTGACTGACACAGAGTACCGTATCATCGGTGAATAGGTGTACAGTGGCCTTGATGATATTAATATCGATGTTGTTGATGTAGATAGCGAATAGGATAGGACCAAGGATAGATCCCTGTGGTACACCTCTTTGTAGTGGTTTAAGGGGGCACAGATCACCGTCAGCCTTAACCTGCTGGAGCAATCCAAAAGAGGTAGTTATTGAACCATTGCAGTGAAAGAGAATCCAGACCTATGGATTTCAGAGATGTAAGGAGTGGGTCATGGCCAACTGTGTCAAATGCCTTACTTAGATCCAGGAACACAGCACAGATACAATTTCTATTATCCAATTCTGATTGCCAGTCATTGGTTACTTTTACTAGGGCTGTGATGGTGCTGTGCTTGGCCCTGAAGCCAGATTGTATGGGGTTTAGGAGATTATTAGATTCTAAGTAGGCTTTCAGTTGAGTACTTACAATATTTTCCAGCAGTTTAGATAGTACAGGGAGGATAGAGATTGACCTGTAATTGTTGAGGTCGCAAGGGTCTCCTGATTTAAATAACGGGATGACCTGTGCAGTTTTCCAGATTGAAGGGATGGTCCCTTGTAGTAATGAGAGGTTGAACAGATGTGTTATCGGTACCGCTAACACATGGATGGCAGCCTTCAGAAAGTAGGGGTCAAGAGAGTCCACACCTGCACTTTTCTTGATGTCTAGCTGCCAAAGCAATTCTTCCACTTGTTTCAGCATAGTAGATTGTAGTGAGAAACTAGAGTCTGTCACCGTGGTTTCGGAGGGTTGTATGCCTAGCTGGGTACGCAGTAAATTAGCTGGTGAGTTGTCGAATGCCAATCCTGCAGTCGTGAAGTGATTGTTGAATGAGTCTAGGATTTCCAATCTGTCATCGATAATGGTTGTCCCAGACAGAATCTTAGCTGGGAGTGAGTTACTTGGTGTGTGTTCAGATATGTCCTTAAGGGTATTCCAAAAGTTAGCAGGGTTCTGGAAAGATGAGACTAACTTGGTACGATAGTAAATTGCCTTTGCGTCTCTGATCTTTCTGGTACATACATTCCTAGCTTTTCTGAACTTTTCCCAATCTGACTGAGTCTTTGTTTTCCGTGCTTTTTTCCATAGGTTGTCTCTCTCTCTCTAGGAGCGCAATTTTAAGGTCTGGAGTAAACCAGCAGCAGGATTTGTTTCTTATTCGCACTTTAGATAGGGGCGTATATTTGTTTAGGGCTCCTGTGATTATGTCATTGAGGACATTATAGGCTGCATCCACCATTTTTGCCAGGTAGAATTCTTGCCGGCGAGTCAAGTGTTTCATATCTTCTGAATATGCCTGTAAGTCAAAATTCTGTTTTGATCTACAAACTGAGAATTTAGAAAGGGAGATGGGTTTGTTAGATGTCCTTATGCTGGCAATAAAGCAGTGGTCGCTGAGATCATTGAAGAAAATGCCAGCATAGGAGATAAATGAGGCTTGCTCACCAGGATAATGTCCAGGAGTGTACTATTACTTGGGGTCTTTTTATTAATTCTGGTCAGCTCACTGATTAGTTGAGTTAAGCCGTGGGTGTCGCAGAAGTATAGGAGTGGAGTAGTAGCTTTGGAGAGCCAGTTTAGATTAAAGTATCCTAGAATAACAGTTTCTGGAGGTCCTTTTTCAATTATACCCCTAAGTGGGATAACAAATTGAGCCCGGCATTAGGGTGTCTGTAGCAGCCTATTACCTGTAGTGATGGGGAATGTGATATTACCACTTTAAGGGATATGCATTCAAACTCATGTGCCACGGATACTGCAGTAAGGCAAGATGCTGCAAAGTAGTTCTTCACATAAATAGCTACACCGCCCCTTCTAGTTTGTCGATCGGCTCTGAAAAGTTGGTAGTTAGGTAAGTTGGCATCCCTATTTGCTGTGGCTGGCCTAAGCCATTTCTCTGAGATCACTAAGATATCTGGTACTGTGTGAATTACCCATGCTTGGATCATAGTGATCTTTTTAAGTAGGCTGCATACATTGATGTGGAGGGAGCTTAAACCTTTAAGTTTGGAAATGTCAGATGGTGCTGCAATAGCCTCTGTGAGCCCTGGATTAAGTTCCACGTTGCCAGAGCATAGTAGTAACAGGAGCAGGAGCTTTGTGAGTGCAGCAAAGGACTATTTGTGGGTTCTTGCTTTTCCCTGCTTTCTTGGGCTATCAGTTGGTTTTCTACCATGTCTAGGTGGCATGCTTTGTCCTCCTGTGATAACAGAGACTAGGACTCTGACTGAGAATAGCAAAGAGGATTCAACGGTAGGGGAGGGGGGTTGTGTATCTGGTCATAGAGAATCTGAGCGCGTCCCGCCATAGTGGTGTAGCTAAGGACTCCTCTGATACTGGGGGAGATATGAGTATGCACAAATTGATCTGTATCGGAAATTATATTATCATAGTGCAAAGGCAGCCACCAGTCTCCCCTCAGGTCGTGATTAGATTGGTGACATTGTCCTCAAGTATCTGGATAAAGGAGGAGGAGGAGAAGTAGAATCCACAGCCTTCTGCCCATTATAGGTATTACAGGGACTATGGTGCCAAGTTTTATGTTCTTCGACCTAGTCAGTCTGGTGTGTGGCAATAAAGGTGTTAGTATTTGTTTTACGTAGAATAAATGTTCCCAGTATGGATGCTAGAGGGAAATATGGCTATGGTTAATAGACGGTATGTGAGAATACCACTATCTGAAGGGTTAAAATTCTGATGGGAGAAGAGGAGGAACTTCTATAGGATGATAATTTTACAAGGGGTGTGACTAAAGAAGGAGGCGGGAAGAGGGTCTATATAATAAGGACGGGGGAGGGAGAGGTTGGCGGGCATAAAAACTGCGGCTTAGCCGTACCTGTCTGTGCCGAGTGTCTGGGCTGCTGGCAAAGGAGGCCGACTGCCAGCTGGCCGAAGCTTGCCCCGGCGCTTGGCTGGGGGCGCTCTTCCTGGCTCGGTCCTCAGCTAGGGAAGAGAGTGAGAGGGGTGCACAGATTAAATACTGCACCGAGGCAGAGGTGTCTGACAAAGCAGCAGGGGTTCAAAATTTACAAGTCAAAGGCTTGTGGAGTGGGTATGGCGCCGGAACATCTGGGTGAGTTTTTTTTGTTTTTGTTTTACGAATTGCCTAGAGGGGCTGAGATCACTTGAGCTAATACTCTTAACATCAATAGTAAATCCCCAGTCCCACAAAATTCAGTAATACAGATTTTTAGTACATTTTCACACAAGTCCCAGTAAAAGACAGCAAAATGCAGAATTTCACAAGATGCAATTAGCGGCGACCAATTGGAGTCGAAGCCTTCCAATTGGTTGCGGCTTAGCCATACCTGTCTGTGCCGAGTGTCCGGTGCTGGTTCAGTGGGCGGCAAAGGAGAGGCCGACTCACCCGCTGGCCAAAGCTTGCCCCGGTGCTTGGCTGGGGTGCTCTTCTTGTCTTAGTCCTGGGCTGTCTCGCCGGTGTCGGGCCTGCTGGTTCGGCGGCAAAGGAGGCCGACCACCCGGCGGCCGAAGCTTGCCTGGTGCTTTGGCTGGGGTGCCTTTCCCGGCTCGCCTGGCCAGCTGTCTGTGCCAAGTGTCCGGCCTGATGGTTCCGAGAGGCAGCAAAGGAGGCCAACCACCCGCTCGTCAAAGCTTGCCCTGGCGCTTGGCAGGGGGAGCTCTTCCTGGCTTGGTCCTCGGCTGTCTGTGCCGAGTGTCCAGGCTACTGGTTCCAAGTGGTGGCAAAGCAGGCCGACTGCCCACTGGCCGAAGTTTTCAAGTGTCCAGTAACATGACTTACAGTGGTAATGTGCAGATGAACAACTTCAACATACCTTGAATGATAGTCCACAACTGTGAGGAATTTCTGATTTTTTTTCAGGTCAAAGATATCTTTAACAACTTTTTGCCATAGTCAGTCTGGAAATTTAGATGGAATCAGTGGTTCTACTGGATAGCTACATGGTTTGGTACATATTTCACACTTGTTTATTAGGGTTGTGAGTTGTGTACCAAGCCCTGGCCACCACACAGTCTTCTGTGCTTTCCTGTGACACTTTTCTATGCCCTAATGTCCTTCGTGGAGTAGTTTCAGGGTAGCATCCTGCTGAGATTGAGAAATCAAAGTTCTGGTTCCCTTCAGAAATAAGCTGTCAAGGTGTGTTGTGCATGCCAGAATGGTGTGATAGTATCTGGACCCTGAACCCCTGGTGGCCACCCATGTTTGCAAAATGTCATGACTTGTCAACATGCATGATCTTTTTGTAGTTGTTGTCTGATTTGCTCAAAATTGCTGTCTGATGCAGGAAGGCACCTGGTATTTGAGTGTGGCAGATATTTTTTTCTTCCATAAGGTTGATATCTCCTTCAGAAAGTTGTCCTTTGACAGGGCATCAGTGATAATGAAAGGCTTGCTGGAACATGAACAATGGTGTAGGCATATCTCTCAACCATATGTGAAACCTCTGTATCATTGGAGGATGGTCATCTAGGCTTCTGATGCACAACAGATGTACCAGAGGTTTGTGATCTGTCTCTAGAATGAAGTGTGCTCCCAAAGGGTAACAACTAAAGCATTCACATGCCCACACTAGGGTGAGTGTTTCTTTTTCAATTTGCACATAGCACTGTTCTGTCAGTGTCAGTGCTCTTGAGGCATATCTAACAGGTTTCCAGTGGCTTTCATGCTTTTACACTAGCATCCATCCTAGTCTTAAGCATGATGCATATGCTGCTACTTTTGGTTCTGCTGGGATTGAGCAAGGCTGAGAAAGGTGTGCCATGAGCTGTACTTTGAGAGCTAGAAACCCTTGCGCTTGAGCTGGACCCCAAACCCACTAGTTTGCCTGTGACAGAATTCCCATGGGGGTTTTGTTTTCTTTATTAAGGTGAGTATGAACATCTCCAGTTGGCTGACCATTCTCAGGAATCCTAAAACTTCAGACACATTTGTGGGATTTGGCATCTCCTGTACAGCTTCCAGCTTCTCTGAGTCAGGTTTGTACACCTTTGTCTGAACTGATATGGCCCAGGAACTGAACATTGGTTTTCCCAAACCCTCTGGACCTTTTTTAGGGCTGTATAGACTCTCTGATCATGCTCCTCTCTGGTGCAACCAAAGACAAGGATATTGTCCATGTGCATACAACCCTCTCCAAGCTTTCCAGGACTCAACACATTCTGTGCTGAAAGTGCTCAAGGGTAGACAAAATGTCAAAGGGCAATATTCGAAAGCAATAATGTCCAAAGGGTTTGCAAAACAATTCAAGAAATGATTGGGGGCTCCCAGGAAACTTATAGTGTGCACAATACCTTAAAGTGTCAGTTCGAGTTTATGAAAACAACAAGGTCCCAGATAGACCATGCAGAAGTCAGCACCAGCTCTTAATTACTGATAGACTAGCAGTCTGAATTCAGTAAACAAACATTTATTAGACATTTATGCTCAGATAAAAAGAGCTCACCTACAATTTCAAATCTCAGCAATCACTGAGACAGGCGTAAGGATTGACACTGGCCATTTCAGGGTTTAAAATCAATTGTGTGCATCGTGCTCATTTTTTCTCGGTGAAAAAAAGCACATTATTGAAAAAGCTTACACTGAAGCCGTTATCCAAGGCTAATAAATACAGAATACTATTTTTCAAAACTGTACTGCTTTGCAACTTATGTATCCATTCTCACACTGAACAAAACAATAAACTGGTGTCCCTGAACTCTGATTGAGCATGCCTAACTGAACCAGGTGATTACGTGCTTAAGTATCAACTTAGAGTCATTTTCAGAGCTCACCGAGCAAAAATTAGCATGAAGCACACAATGGATTAGACTACTAGTCTATCAGTAATTAAGAGTTGGTGCTGCCCTCTACACTATCTCTCTGGGACCTTGTTGTTTCCTAAAACTTGAGTGTTTAAAGGGTGTAATGAAGGTTGTCAGTTTCTCTGATGCCTCTGATAAATATACCTGCCAAAATCCTGCAGTGGCTTCAAGCTTGGTGAAGATAATTACTTCTCCCAGTATCTTCAATGTCTGCTCCAGAGAGGAAAGGATGAATTTCTCACATCTGACAGACTCGTTCAACTTGGTTAGGTCAACACAGATCCTTATGGCACCATCTGACATTGAGACTACTGCCATTCCAGCACGCCGGTCTGTCAGTCCCTCAATCTAGGTGATCATGCCCAGGTTTTCCATTCTGGAAAGTTTCACTTTGACCTGGGGAGAACTAGTAAAACCACTGACTACCCTTTTTAACAAATCATGGGAGGATGGTGTGGTACCTGAGGACTGGAGGAGGGTGGATGTGATTCCCTTACACAAAAGTGGGGCAAGACAGAGGCAGGAAACTACAGACCTGTCAGTTTGACCTCAGTGGTAGGGAAAATGATGGAATCACTTCTGAAGGAAAGAATTGTTGAGTACCTAGAGGCCAGTGGGGCACAGGACCCATGGCAGCATGGATTCACAGGGGGAAGATCATGTCAAATGAATCTAATCAATTTCTTTGACTGGGTGACCAAAGTAGTAGACCAGGGAGGGGCTGTGAACATGGTCTACCTAGACTTTAGCAAGGCATTTGACACAGTCCCGCACAAAAGATTAATAAACAAATTAGCAACCCTGGGAGTGGGTCCCAGGGTGGTAGCCTGGGTAAAACATTGGCTGATCAACAGGACGCAGAGGATAATAGTAAACAAAGTCCACAGTGAAGAAAGGGGAGTTACTAGTTGGGTACCACAGGGTTCAGTACTGAGTCTGGTCCTTTTTAATGTCTTTATAAGTGACATTGCAGAGAGACTGGAAGGAAACGTATGTCTCTTTGCAGATGACACAAAGATCTGCAACAGGGTTGATACACAAGGTGGGGTGGAAAGGATAAGAAGGGACTTGGCAAGGTTGGAGGAATGGTGAAATGTATGGCAGCTTAGATTCAATGAAAAGAATTGCAAAGTAATGCACCTAGGAAACAAAAACCCAGGGGAAAAGTACACAATGAGAATGAGATAATGACAACAACAAAAATGGAAAGGGACCTCGGGGTAATCATATCAGATGTCCTAAAGGTGGGCAAGCAATGTGAAAAGGCAGTAAGGAGGGCTGGGGGATACTGGGATGCATAGGGAGAGGAATCACCAGTAGAAAACAGGAATTTGTCATCCCTCTGTACATACAGTTGGTGAGACCCAATCTGGAGTACTGCGTGCAGTTTTGGAGACTCTATCTCCGCAAAGACATAGACAGAGTGGAGGCTGTCCAGAGGAGGGCAAACAAAATGATGCAGGGTCTGCACCAGAAGACATATGAAGAGGGACTAAAGGAGCTTAATATGTATACCCTCGAGGAAAGGAGGGAGAGGGGGGACATGATAGAAACTTTCAAGTACCTCAAGGGAATCAACAAAGTCCAAGAGGGTAGCATCTTTCAGAAAAAGAGACGTGCAAGAACAAGGGGGCACAATTTGACTTTACTTATGGCCCACAAAGGTATGCGATGTTTATCCACAGTTCCTTGTGAAGGTTTTCTGGCATAGTTGTAACATCTGCACCTGTGTCTATCTAAACTCTGTTAGTATCTTATTGTAGGGAGCTGTCATTTTCCAGCTAGTTCCTTTGGCCAGAACCTATCCCAAAAAAGCATACTTTGTGTCGCACTCTGGTACTTCTTGAGCCTTGTGCATTGTTGCTCTTGACTGATATACACTCTTGTAAAGGCCTGTTATGGAATGCATGACAAATAGCATCATTTTGTTGGACACTAAAATCTTGGATGTGATGGCTTGTTCCCGCAACTCCTGCATGGCTTCTGCATGTCCTTTCTCTTGTGGGGCGTCCATCTTTTCTGCTGATCCTGCATCGGTTTCAGAGCTGCATTGGATTTCTTCAGACTCCTCCCAGTGGAAAAAATGCCCACCCTGCATGGTGTTAAGCATTTAGGGTGCTTTGTTCTGTGCCCCTGCCAGCTCCTGGCTAGAGGTCTGACTGCTGCTGTTTTGTATGTGTGTGTGTTTTTACTCGCTGCGAAGTTACTTTACTTTTTTTTTCTTTTAAACAACCTGTCTTTTCTGTACCTCCAACTCCCAACTGACTACAGGGAGGGAGGAAGGCAGAACCCAAGATGGATTTACTGCACTTTCCCCGTGGTAGTTACAAAGAACAGTAATGGATCAGCCTTACCCGCTGGCTGAGCCTCAGTTTTGCTAATTTTTTTTCTCTCTGGTTCTGCTTCTGCTGCTGAGCTGCTTTTAGTTCAGGTGGCAGGCTAGTGCTCTGGTTCTCATGTAACCTCTCTGCCAAAAGCTCTGCTTTCACTTTGGACCACACTCCATCTGCACAAATGGACTCTGGCTTTTTTTTCTCTTCATAAGAATAATAAAACATGCTGCAACATGCTCCTGCAGGCAACTACTGACTCCCCAATGACAAATGTTCAATGGAGGGCTCTGGTTTACAGATGGGGGCTGATTCTATTCACTTCTGACACCATATCATGTGTGCTTTTAATAACCATGCTGAACATAGGTTGAAGGTAAGGTGGCAACTAGTTTATTTACAGGAAGTTCCTCTGGGCAGGTCCTCTCAGAGATCATACAGTAAACTAGATAGGCTGGTTTAGCTACAAGCAGATATGTCTTTGGGGTGTTTTATGAGTGTGTGGACTGTCAACCACACGTGCCAAAGCTCCGGTAAAGGGGTTTGGCATGGATTTTATTATCCCATCCATCAATGCTGGGGACAGTACAGATTGCAGGAGTTGGTCACACAATTGCTCCTCCTAGAATGCCATCCACGCTGATCTATTTGCCAAAGAAATGCTATCTGAGTCATCAAATAGTAGTGGTACAGCTTGGGCAGAGCCATGCCTCCCCAATGTAGAGGTTTCCATAGTGTGGGTTGTCTGATCTGTACCCTCCTACCCTGCCACAAAACATTAGTCAGGTAGCCCCCTGATGGAGGTGAAGAATCTCTGGGAGAGATGTACTGGTAAGACCTGGAATAGGTAGAGAAACTGAGGAAGAACAAACATCTTGATGGTGTTCACTCTCCCTAAGAGAGAAAGGGGGGGAGTGATTTCCATCTCTCACATTCCACTTTTAACTTCTAGAGAAGTGGTTGAAAATTTATGCTCCCTACTGGACAACTTTTTATGGAAGTGCACCTCCAGGTATTTCAAGGAACTCACAGGGGACAATTAGGCCCTGGCGACATGAACTGGGGCTCCTGAATTATTGGAAGTCATTTGCATGTGGTCCAGTTAATCTCCTGACTAGAAAGAGGACCATGTTTTTTCAATAGATCAGTTAATGCTGGTATGGCCATGTGAGGGTTTGGAAGAAATAACAGAATGTCATTTGCAAATAGTGATATTTTGTGGTCTATGTCCTGAAACTGCAGACCTAGAATGTCCAGTTCTTCCCTGATGGCCATCGCCAGTGGTTCAATGGTGAGCACATATAACAACGGGGAGAGGGGACATCCCAGCCTTGTTACCCAGGTGGGGGAAAGGGTTCTGAAAGGTAGCCATGGGTAAGTACCTGGGCCTGTGGTGCATGATATAGGGCAGCTATTCAAGCATGAATTTTAGGACCCAAGCAAATCTTTTGAGAGTTGCAAACATGAGCGGCCACTCAACTCAGTCAAATGACTTCTCGCCATCCAAGGGCTGAAGTCCAGACCAAGCAGCTGCCCTCCCAGACCAAGCACCAGATGATTTTCAGTGTGCAGCATATGTTTGGTTTGGCCTGTAACCCTTTCATAAATCCTCCCTGATACAGGTGTATGAAGGCTTGTAGGACCCTCTTCAGGTACCCTGTCAATATTTTTCCCAGGATCTGATTGTCTGCATTAAACAGAGAAATTAGTAGGTAGGACCCACATAAGGTACAGTCTTTACCCAGCTTGCGAAGTACTGTTATAGTGGTCAGAGTCTGGGAGGGTGGGAGTCCCACCACTCCAGAGATTTCAGGATCATGTCCTCCATGGGTGCTTCGCTAATCGTCTAAAATTCCTTATAAAATTCTTTGGAAAAACCATCGGGACCTAAGCTTTCCCACAAGCAGAGGTTCAGATTGCCTTGTATATTTCCTCCCCAATTGTGGTGTGTTCAAGATCATTCCTCACTGAATTTCATAGGATTGGGAGCTCAGTGGAGCTGAGGAAATCATTGGGAGGCACTGGGATTGGCTTTGGGCATACAGGGTACATAGGATGGAATAGAACTGCCCAAAGACACAACTGATATCTTGCAGGTCTGGTGAGACCCTACCATTGTGGCATGGTCACCACTGGAATGGTGCAATTGGCCTCTTGTTTCTTTAGTTGTCATGCCAGTCACTTACCTGCTTTATCCCCTTCAAAATATGCACCAGCTCAGGCAAGGAGGATATTCCTCTCAAGATGGGATGATACCAGCTGGTTTATAATAATAATAAATAATAATAAAATTTATTTAATTAAGCGCCTTTCAAAATTCCAAAGCGCTGTACATCAAAAACAAGCATAAAACAGATACAATGCATTCAATAAAACAAATATAAGCATATCTTCCAAAACTGTGAGATAAATTAGAACAAAGAAGGAAACACCTTCTCCCATAAAAAAAGTCTTTAAAGCCTGCTTAAAGCTCCCTACCGTGGTACACTCCCGGAGTTGACGGGGCAGAGAATTCCAGAGGGTAGGTGCAGAAAATCCAAACGCATGGGCACCAGATGACTTCAGAATCTCCAGCAACCCCTCATCAGCCGAGTGAAGCTGTCTCAGTGGGGCATAAGGCACCAGGAGCTCTTTCCTTTCCTTTAATTTTCTGAGTTCATCCAGTCAATATGTGGTGTTGCGTGCCATGATTTCCCTCTCAAGGGCCTCAAGGGTCTCCACTTATAGCTTCAGACCTGTTTTTCCGTGTGGCCTCAGATAAGACCACCCCATGCACAAAGGCTTTCATGACCTTCCATCTCGTACCAGCACAGGTCACCTCCGTGGTGTTAAAGTGGAAAAATTCTGTAAGCATAGAAGCCAGCTTATTTTTGTATGTTGGATCCAGCAGGATCCTCCAGTCCAGCCTCCACTGCCTAGGAGGTAGGAGGGAGTCCTCCGCCAATTGTACAGTTAGAGGAGCATGGTCCAAATGGAGGCTGATGATAATCTATGTAGGAGATCTGAAGCAATAATTAACATGTCAATCCAAGTATAAAGCTGATGTGCATGTGAGAAAAAGAATACTCTGGCTGTAGGATGGAGCTACTTCCAAGCATCTACCAGATCTCTTTCTGTGAACATCTGCCCAAGTGCTACTGAGCTCTTAGGTGGCTGTTGGGTCAGGGGGCTGATCAATCTAACACTGGATCCCAAGGGGTATTAATGTCTCCCCCTATAATTACACCATTTGGGACACTTGTCGGCTTCAGGGATATGTCATGAATGAATTCCGGATGGTCATAGTTAAGTCTATATAAGGTCACTAATGTAAGTTGCCCACCCACCAGCTCAACTTCCACAGTAAGGTGCCTGCCCTGCAGATCCCTGTCCTATCTATGGACTCTGACCAGGTTATCAGGCTTAAAACATAAAGCAACCCCTTGTGCCTTAGATGTGAATGGGGCATGGATGAGGGTTCCCCCCAAAATTTGTTAGAACATTCTGCTGCTTCTGCCAACATATGCATTTCTTGTAGCACAGCAATGTTCCCCTTAAGCTTTTTGATCTAGGACCATACTTTTTATTTCTTAATTAACCTCTGAGTTGAGCTCATTGACATTTCATGTCACAATTCTTAGAATACCCATGACTGATGGAAAATGTTCCATGGTACCCTACCAGACCAGTCTCCCCATCTCCCCTCCTCCCATTAATTTGCGTGCACATTTTATTCTTTAACTTGAATATTTTAACACTTAGCCAGACATCTCACAATTGCAAACTGTCCCCTTCCTCGCTTCTCAGCTGAGCAACTAACTCAGTGAATGAAAGCAATTCAAACTGGTAAGTAACCCCTCTTCATCACCCCTCCCTTTGAACAGGGTAAATGGCCCATACTGGCAGGATAAGATCAGACAGAGACAGGGGTTGTTCCAGGGGACTGGAGGAGGGCAAATGCAGTCCCTTTCCACAAAAGTGGGAACAGAGAGAAAGCTGGAAACTACAGGCCAGTCAGCCTGACCTCAGTGGTGGGGAAATTAATGAAGTCACTACTAAAGGAAGCTAGCACAGAAAGAGCTGCGGGCCAAAACCACGCAGTCAAAATGGCATCCATGGGGTTGGAGTTTGTTTATTTAATCGAGCACTGTTTTCAATCACGCTACATTATACTGCCCTGCCTAGTGCACATTTTGATCATGCAGCTTTTGACCGTGCTTACATTGGGGTAATCCAAATAAGATAACCCTGCTCCCTCTCCCCCATTCCCTCTCTCCTCATACCTTCAATAAGGTATGCTCCCCATGCTCCTCACTGAAGGAACTGGCGTGCTGAATCTGCCATATATTAGGGAGTAATTAACATAACTAATACTATGTCACCAATGGGGACACAGTAGCCGATGTAACAGTGGGTAGCCACTTGGGGTCCAGTGATCATTGTACGGTGTGGTTCAATGTGAGAACAGTGGAGGAGTCAAACCACATGAAAGCAAGGGTCCTGCATTTCAGATGGGTTGATTTTTCAAAATGGGGAAATGTCTCTTGGAAGCTCTGGCAGGGAAAGGAGAAGAGGGGGTTATAGAGAAATTATGGGTTAACCTTAAGGGACCCATACCAGAGGCAACAAGCCATTGTGTTAGGCAAGTAAGCAAAACAAAGAGAAAGAAAAAAAACACTATGGTTCTCAAAGGATGTGGCTGGGAAGATAAAAGAAAAAAGGCTAACTTTCAGGAGATACACAGAAACACAGAGAGGGAAGACAGGGAGCTGTATCTAGAAAAGCAGAGGGAGGTGGTGAAAGCAGTTAGGAGCGCAAAAGCATCAAATGGAGGAAAAAATAGCCCAGGCAATTAAGAAAGGACACAAGACCTTTGTCAGGTACATTAGTGACAGAAAGAAGATCGGGGTAGGATTGTGAGGTTAAAAAAGGAGGAAGGGGGTGTGAGGAGGGGAACTTGGAAAAGCAACAATTCTGAACAAATATTTTTGTTCAGTATTCACAGAAGAAGGGGAAGGAGAAGAACCACTACTGGGGGATAGGAGCACCAGTGGGAGAGTAGTGGACACCAACCCATTTACGGAAGAAAGAGTCCTAAAGGAACTCGAGAATCTGAAAGGGGAGAAGACTATAGAGCCAGATGGGATACATCCCAGAATATTACAAGAACTTAGGTGCTGGCAGCACCACTAACAGTCCTATTCAGCAAATCGCTAGAGACGGGGTTGTTCCAGTGGACTGGAGGAGGGCAAATGTAGTCCCTCTCCACAAAAGTGGGAACAGAGATAAATCTTGAAACTACAGGCCAGTCAGCCTGACCTCAGTGGTGGGGAAATTAATGGAGTCATTACTAAAGGAAAGAATTGTGATATTTCTTGAATCCAGAGGAGCACAGGATCCAAGGCAGCATGGATTCACAAAGGGAAGGTCTTGTCAAACAGATCTGATAGATTTTTTTCATTGGGTGACCAGGGAGGTAGATAAGGGAGGGGTGGTGGATGTGGCCTACTTAGATGTCAGCAAGGCCTTCAACACTGTCCCACATAAGAGGTTGATAAATAAGTTGGGTAGCCTAGGAGTGGGCCCTAAGGTGGTAAATTGGGTCAGAAACTGGTTGTGTGACAGGGCACAGAGGGTGGTGGTAAATGGCGTTTAATCTGATGAGAGGGAGGTAACCAGTGGGGTGCCACAGGGATCCATGTTGGGCCAGTCCTTTTTAATGTCTTCATAAGTGGCATTGCAGAAGGTGTTGAGGGTAAGGTACAGTATGACTCTTTGCATAAGATCTGCAACAGGGTTAACTCTCCAGGGAGGGTGGAAAAAATGAGAAAGGACCTAAACATGCTTGAGGCATGGTCGAGAGTTTGGCAGCTAAGATTCAATGCAAAGAAATGTAAAATCATGTACTTGGGGCACAGAAATCCAAAGAAGGAGTACAAGATAGGGGGGAGGTATTGACGGCCACCAGTCAAGAAAAGGTCCTGGGGGTAATCATATCTGATAACCTAAAGATAACCAAACAATGTGAGAAGGCTGTGGGGAGAGCCAGTGGGATGCTAGGGTGCATAAAGAGAGGTATCACCAGCGGAAAAAAGGAGGTGGTTATGCTGTTGTACAGATCACTAGTGAGACCTCATCTGAAGTACTGTGTCCAGTTCTGGAGACTGCATCTCTGGAAGGACATAGACAAACTAGATGCAGTCCACAGAAGGGCAACAAAAATGGTGCAAGGACTGCACCAAAAGTCATATGAGGAAAGACTAGAGGATCTCAATATGTATTCCCTTAAGGAGAGGAGAGAGAGAGAGGATATTATAGAGACATCCAAGTACATCAGTGGGATAAACAAGGTACAGGAGGGTAGTGTCTTTCAGAAAAGAAGGTGTACGAGAACAAGGAGGCATGATATGAGGTTAGAGGGGGGTAGGCATGGGGCAATGTGAGGAAGTACTTTTTCACAGAAAGAGTAGAGAATGCTTGGAACAGCCTCCGTGTGGAGGTAGTGGAGGCAAAAACAGTAAGGGAAAGGGGAAATTGTTTAACCAGGAAAGACACACTAAACCAAAGCTTGTTTCCAGGTGTGACCTGGGAGAAACATAGAAACATAGACTTTGACAGCAGATAAGGACCGCTTGGCCCACATAGTCTGCCCATTTCCTTACCTAGAGGATAAGCTGCAGATCCTAGTTAACCAACAGCCTATTTCTTCCTACCCCCCACAAGAATTGCCTTATGTCTGTCCGATGCATTCTTGAATTCTCCCACAGTTTTAGACCCCACAACCTCCTCATGAAGGCTGTTCATTGTGTCCACCACCCTCTCTGTGAAAAAATACTTCCTCACATTGCCCCTGAGCCGTCCCCCCTCTATCTTCAAATTGTGTCCCCTTGTTCTTGCACATCTCTTTTTCTGAAAGATGCTACCCTCCTGGACTTTGTTGATTCCACTGAGGTACTTAAACATTTCTATCATGTCCCCCCTCTCCCTCCTTTCCTCAAGGGTATACATATTAAGCTCCTTTAGCCACTCCTTGTATGGCTTCTCTTGCAGACCCTGCATCATTTTAGTTGCCCTCCTCTGAACTGCCTCCATCCTGTCTATGTCTTTGCAGAGGTGGGGTCTCCAGAACTGGATGCAGTACTCCAGATGGGGTCTCACCAACTGTCTGTACAGGGGGATAACAACTTCCTGTTTTCTGCTGGTGATGCCTCTCCCTATACATCCCTGTATCTCCCCAGCCCTCCCTACTGCCTTCTCACATTGCTTGCCAACCTTAAGGTCATCTGATATGATTACCCCCAGGTCCCTTTCCATTTTTGTTGTTGTTACTGCCACCCCCCCCCATTGTGTAATCTTCCCCTTGGTTTTTGTTTCCCAGATGCATTACTTTGCAGTTCTTTGCATTGAATCCAAGCTGCTATACTTCTGACCATTCCTCCAACCTTGCCAAGTCCCTTCTCATCCTTTCCATACTTCCTTGTGTATCAACCCTGTTGCAGATCTTTGTGTCATCTGCAAAGAGGCATACTTTTCCTTCCAGTCCCTCTGCAATGTCACTTATAAAGACATTAAAAAGGACTGGACCCAGTACTTAACCCTGCAGTACCCCACTAGTAACCCCTCTTTCTTCAGAGTGGACTCCATTTACAATTACCTTCTGTGTCCTGTTGTTCAGCCAATGTTTTACCCAGGCTACCACCCTGGGACCCACTCCCAGGCTGGTTAATTTGACTACTAATCTTTTGTGTGGGACTGTGTCAAATGCCTTGCTAAAGTCTAGGTAGGCCATGTCCACAGCCCCTCCCTGGTCTACTACTTTGGTCACCCAGTCAAAGAAATCAATTAGATTCATCTGACATGACTTTCCCGCTGTGAACCCATGCTGCCATGGGTCCTGTGTCCCACTGGCCTCTAGGTACTCAACAATTCTTTCCTTCAGAAGTGATTCCATCACTTTCCCTACCACAGAGGTCAAACTGACAGGTCTGTAGTTTCCTGCCTCTGTCTTGCTCCCACTTTTGTGAAGGGGAATCACATCAGCCTTCTTCCAGTCCTCAGGTACCACACCATCCTCCCATGATTTGCTATAAAGGGTAGTCAGTGGTGTCACTAGTTCTCTGCTTAATTCTTTTAGAATTCTGGGGTGAATTCCATCTGGCCCCATTACTTTGTCCACCTTCAGTTTTAGGAGTTCTTTCAGAACCCTTTCTTCTGTCAAAGGACTGGGATCGACCCCCCTCTCCAGAGTGCTTCTGTTAATTGGATTAGGCACCTCCCCCACTTCCTCTTTTGTGAATACTGAACAGAAGTATTCATTCAGTATCCCTGCTTTTTCACTGTCACTCTCTGCCCACTGCCATCCATTCTATTCAGCCTCACTATCCCTCCCTTTGTCTTTCTATGCTCCCTGATATACCTATAAAAGGTTTTATCCCCTTCTTAACTGAGTTGGTTATCTTTTCCTCAGTTTGTGCCTTTGCTTTTCTGACTACCCTCCTTGCTTCCTTCTGCCTTAACTGGTACAAGGAAGTTAAGTGACTTGCTCAGGGTCACACAATATGCAAGTGGGGGCTGTTAGATTCAAATCCTGGTCTCCAAGTTTGCAGCTCAGAGCCTTAAACCACTGCACTATACTACCTCCTTGTAGGCCTCCAATAGAGGAATTCAAGAATGCATGGGATAGATACAAGAGTACTCTCACAATTGGGAAGCGAGGGTAAGCAGCAGATCAGCTTGGGTCTGTGGTAATGCATTAGGTAGGGAAAAGGGACAGACTAGGTGGGCCATACGGTCCTTATCTGCTGTCACCATCTGTGTATCTGTGTATTGCATCCTGCATGTCCTGTTTTCTATTGCAGGATGGATGTCGGCCTCACAGTGACTAGTACACTATTGCGTACCAAGGTGTGGGCAGGACCTGAGAATGGGAATCACACTATACAAAAAATCATCAGGTCCTCCCCTAGCAGCACCCCCCTCATAAAATGGGGTGATGTGGGATGCCCCTTTCCAACAATTGGTTGATGGTTTGAGGATTGCAAAGCCCCCAACCCCTCCCAATTGAGAGTCTTGGGACAGCCAACCTCCTCCACAAGTCTGCATTTACCTTATGCTTTTTCCTGATTACATACAATTGCTCAGTCTGTCTATGCAACCTGCTCTTCACATGGGTTGGGTCTGGCCCCCCAGAGGTTCATGGTTCACCCTGTTACCTCATGTGAGGGACCTTCCTCCAAACATATGCAGACATCAGATAGTACAGTTTTAACCTTAAAGTTAACCAATCAGGAAGCAATATATCATGTGTCCTAGTCCTTAATGTTTTTCAAGGCAATAATGCTGAGCCCATGCAGTGAGAAAAATTAACCATTCATGCAGAGATAACAATAAAGCCTCCATTTTGGAAACACAATACCAAGTCTAATAGTCCTTAAAGTCTATTAAGAGGGTCTAGCTTAGTCCCTGCAATGAAAATTTAAACCATTTATGCAAATACTAGCAACAGATCCAATAGCCCCATAGCATTCTATAGGTTTAAACCCCCTATCCATATGAGTCCTCTGTACATGTCTTAGTGTCCTTATGAAAGTTAATACTGAATTCCTGTGGTAGGGTGAAAGTAATGCAAAAAAACAAAAAACAACTTGAACTACTGTGAGTCATGAACTCGCTAACAAGTAAAACAGTGATCAACATTTTAACTTTTAACCAGTATCACAACTGGAATCTGTTCATGTGGGCACACCTTCATGAGGGGGGATCTGCCAATACCGATCAGTCAGATAGTGTAGCCATGTGGCTGACTGCACCTATTCCTGCCATGGGGGGTTGTCATGGCATCTACCCCATACAGTCACAGGAGCAGATATAAATGCTTGCTTCAAACTCCAAGAGCTGAAGAACACTTAGCCATCACTGCTATAACTGGGTGTTAGGTGTTGGTAAGCCACGTGGCTTGGAACTAATCTTAGGAAACCCCTCCTCTGCCCATGCTTAGTACCTTAGATGGTGTTGTGGATGCAGAAGATCCTGAAATAGATAGTCTAGTTCTTCTCTGCCCTGATGGGCCATCTGCTGCAGCAATTTCAGTGTCTAGATATGTCAGAGTGGGTGACGGTTTTTGGCAGGATAATGGTGCACCGAATAATAATGTGTGATGAACATGTGTAAATTGCCATTAAGCCTGGTAAAGTCTCTTTTTGACCAGGTTAAATTAATGGTGCTGTGTCTGCAGTCAATGTCTGCAGTCTGTGTATATGCTCACTATCTGGTTCTGGACCCCGGAGAGTTCCTTTTTTTCTTGTCACTTGGAGCACTGCCACCTGATCTGGGTAGTGGAGAAACTTGATCAGGAAGTGTTTTGTTTTATCCTCCAGACCCAATTTCTTACACAATGACCTGAGTACTCTTTAAATCTCAAACTGGGGGGTCCCCTGCAGGCCTAATATCTGTGGGAGCCATGTGGCTGAGAACACTGGGTCATTACCCTCTAGGCCCTCCAGGAGACCAATCAACTGCATGTTTGTGCAGAGCTCCCTAGTCTACTGGTCATTCAGTTTGTCTGCAAGTTCAGCAATTCATTTGTGAGCTGTCAAAAGTTCTGCTGCCATATCTATGTTGTGGTCTGCCTGCTCTCTAACATGACTCTCCAACTTGTCCCATCATTTGCCACTGGACTCTGCCTGTTTGCCCAAGCCTCTGTGTGCAGCTCTTAAAGAATCATGTCCAGAGTTGGTTTTGTGGTTGCTGTAGAGTTAGAGCTGTTGTCTGGGACTTTTTTGCCAGTGTTACCTGGTACTGTTCGGCTGCTGCATCTGTGCATAGAGCCACATGGCATGATAGTTCTGAAGCCCCCTCAGCTACTCCAGAGTCCTTTAACTTTTTAAAGTCAATTTGAGTTTGTCTCCACATGGACATCAACGGTTGTGCCATTGGGACAGATACTGTATCTAGACTGGAATATGGTGGACAGGGGCAGTTTAACAACAGGGTACTTAAGATAGTAGGTGGATAGGTATGGAGCTCCATGCAGGAACATCCATCTTCATCCCCAACTAGGCCAGACCCCCTCTGTAATAATTGTTTTTTGGAGGTGGTAATTAGTGCAGCACTGATGGCTACTTATTTATTTATTTAGTTTTTGTTGACCAGGTAGGTGTGCTAGACAGCAATGCTGCCTATTTTTAAGCACGACCCAGGAGGTTACATACAATGGGGTGGGAAACAACAGTGAATGCAAAGAATAAATACGGTGACAAAAAGCAGTACAATTAGCCAAAATCATTAGTCAGATAACTACAAATGTAGCAGTAAGTCAGGCATGGAATTAATACTTATCACCTCTCCAAATCTGCCAATATGCTGGTGCGCCTATATGCAAGGTCCTATCACCTAATTTGCATAGTTGCACCAGCATGTTTTAGGGCCAGTTATTAATGGGTTAGTGAGTCACTAATTGTACCATCCAATATGATATTTTGTGGTCCCTCCTTGCCTTGGGCCTGCAAAGTGATGTTAACGAGGTGGTAACTTGTTTAACAATCACTAAACACTGTAAAATATACTGGTCCTAGTGCAGTGCACAGCAGGAGTGTAGGAACTGGCTGAGGCTTTTCTATATTAAATCCCCACTTACCATGTACTTGCAGCATACTTACAGACTAGATTGTCTTGCAACACAGTGTACATACTGTTAAAGTATCAAAATCATAGCAATATTTCTCTGTCTCTATCTCCAGCAAACATTTATGACACGCAGCCTTGTTTTGGAAAGAGAACATCATGTACATTGAGCACTCACAGGTCCTTATTCCTGTCACTCACGAGTCTGCAGTTTCAAGGAAAACACACTCGTCTTAGAAACTTTCTGACTACAGAATTGTTTAAGTATAGTCATGGCAGCATTAAGTAGATATTGAAAATACTATGCAACATACTGTTACTCCAACTCTTATAACTTCTACAAAATCACTGAAGCAGGCTTGTTATTTAGGGTCATTAATAATATTTATGACATGCCTTTTAATCATTAAATGCTACATTATTTATACACTTATCCAACATTAAACGTCTGTAATCCACATGCCGGTCTGGAATATTATGCTTTGCAGTTTCTTCACTTCCCTGGGGAACCACAAAAGTTCAATGTCACTTTGATCATTACGAATTATGGTGGTCACTTCGCTCGGTACATAAAGTTAAGTACCCATTCAAACAGTAATAAATTGGTGGCACATAATGTCACCACTCAATTCTTCAGCTGACAGGCACTATTGTCCCAGTGCCTCATTCCCTAGGGATGATTAGGATTAGGCTCATACTGCCTTGCACAGGTTCCATGACAAAGAGTTGAGTTCTGTTTTCTTCTGTGGGGAGGGTCACTCGCAGTTCTTCTGGTGTATTGCATTTTATTTTCCATTAGAACTCTTCCATCATTTCACCATTTACGTTTCCTCTGCATAGTATGACATTACCTTTTAGGACTCAGTACATAACAATTCATTTACAAATACTGTAGTTAAGTACATCACTTATATGGACTGAATGATCTTCCATACCAAGTACTCATTTTCCATATATTATTGGCTTAACTCATTTCAATTGCTTAGATTGCTTTTACCAATCAAAATCAAATTTATATATACATAATACTACCCCATGTTGTACCTTGCTGTGCATTCCTTCCTATAGTCACAATTCTGCTCTCTGTTTACTTGAATTGTTATGGGCTATAGATTATTGTTTCAGTGAAACAATACTTTTCTTATGTTATTTCTGGTATCTGGATTAATTTAGTTGTATCTTAATTTAAATCTTTCATGTATGCCAAATCCCTTCTTACCTTAACTCCACACTGTTCTTGTCTCTGGAGCCACAGACTGACAGCAAGGGACTCCTGTTGGTGACTTCCTCTTATTTATTTATTTCGAAAGTTTCACCAGGAAAGACATATTGAGCTGGTAACAATGCATTTTCAGATGTCTCCCCTTCCCCCAGGATGCAATTACAACTAAGATAATGAGATGTAAAAACAAAATACAATAAATAGTAAGTTACAGGTGCTGTATAATAAGGGAAAACAGATACAGAGTAAACCTACACTAGCCATGATGACCAGGGGGGTTAAATATTGATTAACAAGTTAAGTGCTAGGACTAATGTGCAAAATATTGATTAAAAGTTTAAGCATCAGGATTAATGTGCAAAACCCAGGGTAATGCTTTGGTTAAAGAAGGGTGCTACTGGGAGGGGCTAAAGCCAGGGGGCACTATATTGGGAAGCAATTAGGAGTGAATAGGGAAGTCCTGAAGGAGGGATTTGAGTGAAAATAGGGATGAGGCAGAGCAGATGGCAGACGGTAGGGAGGACCAGAGCTTAGAACATAGCAACGTATAATTTCACAGCAGATAACGACCACTTGGCCTACCTAGTCTGCCCATTTGTTTTTTCCCTGCCTATACTGCCATCACAGACTCTACTTGATCTCTTGCTGCATCATACTTGCTTTCCACTAAGATGCCTGTGTGCCTATCCCATACATTCTTTAATCCCACCACAGTTTTCACCCCACCACCTTCACTGGACGAATGTTGCAGGCATCCACCACTCTGTATTATTTTTTTTGCAGTTAATCTTTTTATTGAAATTTTCTCATAACAATAAACATCAGAACAGTTTTCATAACAATAAGGTAAAAAAGTAAACTAACACTGGTAAAAATAGAACAACAAGAAACATACAATAAAACACCAGGCTGATATAGCAAAACAACATGTGTTGGTTTACGGTAGAAACAAATTGATACACAGAAATACAATACACCTGAAAGTATAAAAAATACATAAATATAGAGAGGAGATGAATTGGCATTGTAGGAGGGCCTCATCAATATACCATAGAGTGCCATCCAGAATGTAATTGTAGACTGTTGCCTAGAGGGACAGAATGATAATGAGAGGAAATTCCCAAGGAGAATCAGAAAGGAAAGAAAGTCCTCCTATAATTGGGCTTCACCACACATTACTGCCAGAGCAAAACATTGTGTGCCATTCCCTTGCATACAGCATAGTTTAGAGGATAAATATGGCCCCCCATATTTTCTCATACTGAGCTAGGATGCCTGCAGTTTTGTGCGATAGTTTCTCAAGGGAGGCAATGTGCCCCAACTGCTATGAGTCACTTAGATAAGGAAGGTGCATTAGGGGAGTGCCACAAGCTGAGGATTAGGTGTTTAGCCACAATACTCACAGAGACTATCCACTTAAATACAGAGGGGTGAACTGTCCCAGATGTGGATGGTCTCCACAACAGAAAGAGTGAGGAGTCTGGAGGGTCATTGTCTATGACAATGCACCAACATGTCTTCCGGATCCCCCCTCCCAGAATGGGGCAATCACTGGACGTTCATAGAGTATGTGAAGAAGATGGTACCCAGGTTGTGAGCACCTCCAGCATTTGTCTTCTGCCACAAGACCTATCCAGTGGAGCAATGCTGGTGTGCAATACCACTGAAGCAGGATCTTATTCTGTATAAGATGACTGCAGCCATTCCCACAGGCCATGTGTGCCCTGTGCAGGCAAGTGGACCATTCTGTATCTGTGTGCTGAGTGTCAAGGTTTCATTCCCGTGCCATTTTGGCAGATAAAAACTGATCCAGGAGAGCTTCCCAGAGCACCTTATAGAGTGCACTAGCTCTATCCAGGGGCATGTGTGACACCATAAAAATCAGGCACTCTGCGGGTCCATCTTTTGTCTTTGAGCCCAAGAGTACCATAGTAAAGACTGTGCTCTAATCTGGAGGTAACACCAAAAGTCTTGCTTTGGGAGACCGTATTTTTACTGCAGGGTAGAGAAAGATTCAATATGACCCTTGTCGGGGTGAGTAAGTCGAAGAATAAGAGGATTCTGCACTGTGCCCAGGTGTGCCAATGGGATATTAAGATTGCCCCAAATGAGTGCCAATAGGCATGAGGTTGGGGAAAATTCTAAATGCTTATGAAGTCATTTTCACATAGTCATGGAGGCCATGATCATAGGGTTATTTTGTTTGTGCACCATTACTTGAGAGTGTAAAAATACTGCAGCAACAGGGGTCTGGCTGAGGTCCTGCTCAAGGAGTAACCATAGAAGAGTACCTTGAATCACCTGAGAGAACCAGTGCAGCATTTGGGCTGAGGAAAGGCAATATGGTTACACTGGAACCATGGAAGAACCCATCCCCCCATTCTAGTGGCTTTGGAGCTTGGAACAGCTGAAGTGGGGAGGTTGTTTTCCCACGTAAGCCCCCTTAAAGGAGGGGCTTATGCTTCAATTTCAGGCATCACTTTTCCCCTCCTACACCCCCCAGACCTGGGGAATTTTTGGTGCTTTGAGGGATACTGGCTGCTGGATGCCTCAATGTGGCAGCAGAGAGTAAGTTTAGGGAGTAGATAAGGGAGCAGACAGGATGTTTCAGGGCCTTTCAAACCCGGGCATTAGGCCAGGGCTGGAGGCGGGTGGCTAGAGGAGCAGAGTTAGGTGGGCAAGTAAGGGAGCTCAGTGGTCTGGGTGGGCCAGTGAGGGGGAACCCCCTCCCCTCAAAATTTAGACAGGACGGCTTTCACAACATCATGGCGACAGGAGCTGGGCGAATGGAGCCCCATGGGGGAAGTATGGTTAGCCAGGTCTTGCATCATCAGGGGCAGGGAATGAAGGTGGCTATGTGGGGCCAGGAAAGGTAGGAGCCCTTAGAGACCCCTGTAAAGTGAGATTCCTGGGCCACCAGGGCTGTGGGGGCAGTGGCAATGTCCCCACAAGAGAGAAGCCAGTGGCAGTAGCTGTCCCTTGTCCCCGGTGTGGCAGGGTGGCATGGGGCAGAGGCAGCCAAGGGGCCCTTCACCCAAATATGGGACCTGCATGGAAGGGCAGGTCCTGGGGCACTGGCACATGAAGGCCGGGTGGGTCACAGGCCATAATGGCAGGCCTTGGTGGGTGGCCCTCGGCTGGAGCTTAATGTAAGCCCATGAGGTGCTGAAGGGGATGTGGGCCTGGCAGGGATCCCCGTAGAGGAACAGCAGGAATCAGAGCAGTTTTGGGCCACTCATTGGTAAAGGCAGACTGTTCAGAGGGACCTCAGCAGTGGCAGTAACCAGGAGCTCCCCAGTGGTAGGACAGCCAGTAGCAAGGGGCTAGAGTACTGCAGCAGGGCCGGGTTTTGGGGCTGCTGCACCAGAGAAGCTGTAAAGATGAGAGGCTGAGTGAAATGAGGAAGCAGATGTTGAGGTAGCACCAGTACAGAGCCATGCTTGAGTGGGTTATGGGGTCTGGGTCATAATGAAAAATCGTGGTACCCCTTGTGGCTTGGGCCAGTGCCCAAGGGTCCAGTTGGGGGAAGCAGCCCACTTTCCCGCACCAGAGTTGGGGGATGACCAGTGCTACTGAGAGAGTGGGCAACCTGGCTGCAGAGAGGAAGAAAAAGATTTGGCTTACCAGATCCAGAGAATCAGGAGATTGAAGGAATCTGAGAGGAGATGTCTTGGGTAAAGCATGAGAGAGAGAGAGAGAGAGACAGAGAGAGAGAGTGAGGGAGAGGGAGGGAGAGAGAGAGAGAGAAATCCCTTTTTGTTTGCTGCTCTAATATCCATCATTTCTGCTGCTCTAAATGTCCAGCCAGTATGTCTGTAAAAAGTTTCAATCATCCCCATGGAGCTGCTTTATTTGGATGAAATATGTGACCCCTGCATTGCTGAAATCATTTGCTTTGTGAGAACTAAATAAATAAGCTAGTTGTGAGAAGAATAGCTGTGAGTGTTTTGTTTAAACTGAAGGGGGAAGCTAAGAAATGAAAACCTCTTTTTCCCCTTTCTTTGCAGCTAAATTAATTTCTTATAAGTCTGATTCCAGATGAAATTTCCACCCTGCTTTTGGCAGGACCGAAGGGCTCTGGGGGCTCAAGAGGTTCAGGAGATGTGCAGTGTGGAGTTCCTGGTCCAGTGTTCCGGCATTCAGGGAGAATCCAGATTCTATGGGTGAAGGTGAGAGTGCACAGGTGATTGAAGACACCAGTAAGGTGGGCCACATCTTTTCCTGCCTTGTATGGGAGTGCATTTGTCTCAGTGACTTAGCGCTATATGCCACCAGTATATGTTATATGCCCCTAAATGGGGGCCGGGGGGGGGTTACACCCATAAGAAATTTCCCACCAAGGTGTTAATTTTGTTAAATCAGGAGAGGGTGATGCAGACAGGTAAATTGGAGAGAAGATGTTTGAACCTTGGTGCACAAAGCATTTTAATAGCATCAATCTTTCTGGCCAAGGAGAAATGGAGGAGCTTCCACCTGCTGAAGTCTAATTTAGTGACGTCCAGAGCAAGGTGCATATTTGATTAGATCATTTGGGAATGGAGGGGTGAATAACTACACCTAGGTACATGATTTCATTGGGTGTCCATTTGAAGCCTTTAGATTCAAAGGGAGCCACCTGGGCAGAGGGATTCAATGGTAAGACTTCTATTTTATCCGAGTTGATGCATAATCCTGACAGCTTTGTAAAATTGTCCTGTAACTGAAGAAGGGGTTCAATAGATGCTGGCCTATCATGCTGGAGGATTCAAAGATTGCCCACATGCAGCAGGGCTTGATATTAACAGTACATCTAAATTTTGGAAGGTAGTCAATGCCCTATTCTCCCCCCACCCAACCCCACCACCTGTCCTAAAGGTGGGTGACATCACCATCTCTGACCCCCTCGCTGTAGCAACTGAATTCAACATTTTCTTCACCATCTGTGCCTCCTCCCTCCTAGCTTCCCTTTCCCCTTCAGCCCCTCCTCTACTAGCCCCTTCCTCACCACCAGTCTCTTCGGCACCCATCTCCTCTTCACCATGCTTTTCCTTCCTTGTAGTCTCCCCTGCTGACACCCTGCATGCCCTTCTTGCCCTTAACCCACACAAGGGTAAAAGCCCAGATGGGCTTGATCCCAAGCTCCTGCATCTATCGGCCCATGCTATAGCTGTCCCTCACTCCACTCTTCTGAACCCTCCTTCACACTTGCCACTATCCCAGATGCCTGGAATCTTGCCACTCTTGTCCTTCTTCCCAAGGGTGATGACTCCTCTAACCCTGGTAACTTCTGTCCAATTTCTCTGCTACCATTTCTCACTAAACTCCAAGGGCACTTGGCTCTGGCTCAGCTTTCTTCCTTCCTTTATTCCTCCTCTTTCTTCACCCCTTCCAGTCTGGTTTCCATAAGGCCCACTTCACCATGACCTCCCTTCTCCAGCTCACTTTCTCCATTCTTACTGGCATGGATTAGAGACGCAGCACCTCTGTTATGTTTGTCAACCTGGTCAAAGCCTTCAACACTGTTGTCACTCCATTCTCCCCAATAAACTGGCTGTGGCTGGGCTCTCCTGGTCTGCTACTTGCTGGTTAGACTCCTATCTCATGGCTAGGTCCCAAGCAGTCAAGATTGGCAACTTTCTCTTCCCCCCTCTCCCCATAAACACAGGTGTCCCTCAAGGTTCGGTCCTTGGACTGATACTTTTCTCGATATTTCTAAATGAATAAATTGATTTATTGATTGATTAATTGACCTACCTGCTGCCTGCTCAACTGCAAACTTCCACATGTATGCAGAGGTTACTGTTTTGCATGCTTCCAGTACTTCCCCTTCGATTGTGGCATCCAGCCTCAAACTGGATTAAAACAATTTCCAGTGCTGGTTCTGTGCTAATCAACTGACACTGAATGCCAAAAAGATGGTCTCTATGACCTTTGGAACTAGGCAAAGACTCGCCAGACTTACTGTCACCCCTACCTTCCATACCATCAATGATTCCATACTTGAGGATGTATCTTCCTTCAATACCACGGGATCTGGCTCAACAGGAATCTCAACTTTGCTTGTCACATGGATGCTATCCACAAAAAGCTACTCCCCAAACTGGGAGCTCTGTATAGACATCACAGATGACTTCATGCTCTGGCCTGCTGAGAGATCGTCCAGAAGATGACCCTCCCAATCATTGACTTTGGTGACATAGTCTATAGTACTGCCCCAATCCACCCTTAACAGGCTGGACACTCTATTCAACTCCTTCTGTCAATTTGCTCTTGCCTGTCCACCACGTACACACCACTGTGACCTCTACACTGCTCTTGCCTTCCCACCTGTCTCAGGGCCAGATACCTTGCCATTCTGGCTTGATTCCCTGCCACCTTACCTCCACTCCCTCCTCTCCATTCCTCCTAACCTCCACTACTCCCTCCGCAACTCCACCCACAGGACACTCTCCTTCTCTTCCCAGTCTTCCTCCTCAGGGAGAGCAGCCTTCTCCTATCACTTTCCAAACATTTGGAACTTCCTTCCCTTACAGATCCACTCTGCCTTGTCTACTCATTTGTTATCCCATGTTCTTTGACACTATGCTTCACCCTCTTGCAATTGCACTTGATCACCCTCCCTTTCTTTTTCCCTTTCCCTTTCCTCCTTCCTCTTTCCGCTTTCCTCTGCTTAATCCCCAATGACACCAGACTCGGCAAGTCACAACTACAACATTAGCTGGGTTTACATCAAGTAGTGTTCATACATTCTTCCCTTTCGCTATTTACCTACCTTCACCCTCCTCCTTCTCAATCCTTAACACCATGCACTCACTTCTATTTAACCACAACCACCACCTTGTGCTTGCATTCTGTACCCCACTTAATATTCCTTATTTCTTCCTCCTGCAAATCCCCTTGTGGTGTTCGCATCCCAGAGGGGAGCAGGCCCATTCTAGATATCCATCCACACCCCACTTCCCCTATTCTGACTAAACTCTGACAAAAGTCCTCACTCTTGCTACCCCCAAGAGTTATAAGTCAAATAGATCTGTGTTGAAGTTCTTGTGTATATGTTTTTGATTACGTAACTGTGTACTAATAAATAAGTGTGTAATGGTAATGTAATTAAATATAAACATTGTGTGAGTATACATGTAAATGAATTTATGTATTTAAGGAGTTATGTATATAGTCTATATTTATAATGGCAAGTACTGACTACCTAGCTCACAGAATGTTCGTTGCTGCCTTACTGTTTTCTGTACAGTCATGCTCTATGTATATTTTTTATGACTCTGTATTAAGTATTGTATCCCCTGATCCCCTTCTCCCAGGATGCATTTGGAAATAAGCTATTAGCTCAGTATGCCTTTCCAGTGCGGATCGCTGAGTAGGAGTCTGGATGACTAGACAAGGGGAGATGGATCAGATGGCGGCTGCACGCTGAGCTGAGTGAGGAATGCTAGCATTAGCAGGGTGAAGAAAAAGCTAAAAACAAGGCTAAAACAGGTATGCTACCGTTGCCTTAGTTTCCCCACCTTTCCAAATGTACTTGTGCTGCACTTGATCAGTACTGCTGTTCTGTTTCTCATTGTTTGCAGGAGAATGGATTGTTATAAAGAAAGAAGGAGCATTGTCAGTGCTAAGCTTATCCTCCCTCTCTCGCTTTACAAGGTGGCTATGATCTGACAAAAATTCAGATATCCTGCTACAGTGCTGCCCTTCAGAAAGGCTGAAAACAGAAAACAGCAGTGCTGTGAAAATACACTCCCAATATGCTTTCAACACCTGTATTTTTATCAGGGAAGTACTTTTATTAATTTTATACGTGACAATTTTAAAAGGGTACCTTACTTAAAGTTCATCGACTATAGTTTTGTTAAAATTGGAATCTCTTAAACTGTGTAATTTTGTGTAATGTTATTAGAAAGCTGTGCATAGATTAATATTTACACCTTTTTTTATTTGAGGGCTTAGGAGTTAAAAGGACTTAATAGGTAGTATCTATTAGTGCTGGAGAATTAGCACGTTTTTCACTATATCATATTCCTGAAGTTCTTCATGGTTTACACAAGGGATAACTGGTCTGAATCTCCCCTTGTTTGCCCTGACTGCTTGCTAAAGCACTGTAGTAATCACTATTCACCTTAATAGGTTGATTGGCACGTAGTTGTATTTAAGACTACCAGACATTGCACTTCTATTTCCACTTCACACTAGCCGCGTATGCACAAGTCCTCGGATGCACTTTTGTGTGCAATATAGTCATGACTCTGCTCAGTGAAACTAGGTGACGTTAACTTTTGACTTCGGTCGTATCATGTTTGCATTGAGTCTTGGAACAGCGTGTATGTTTGCCTGGATTTTGGGAGATATCGTTTGATGCTGAAGTGGTTGTTGGTTAGAACTTTTTGAGCACTGAGAAACTAGTATTTAATATTAAACGCTGCCCTTTGAATGCTTAAGCACTTAGATGTCTTAAATGTTTTAGACGACTAAAATGCCAGGGGTTATACGTTACAGGCACAACGTTACAAGTGCAAAAGGAGAGATTCAGACTATTCGATTTGAATTCTAAGAATATGTTTGAAAATGCTTATGTATGAGCATGAGTAAGTATTTTTATATATATTGTCACTTACAAAAGTTTTCCTAAAGTTTGCTGTTAGCAGTTTACCTGCAGTTTGTCAAGGAAAAGGAAAAGGACTTACTTTTTCAAAGTTTATAGCAGAGTGCTACAGGAGAAAAGCATTATTTTGAACCTAGAAAATGGGTTTTTAGATGTGTACACATATTAGTTTATAGTTCTTCTTTAAGTCAGCCCATGTTACAGTGTTTTTGAGCATAAGCTGAAGTACCCACCCAGTCATACAGTGTAACATGAACTTAATGCTGCTGTAGTTGAAATGCTGGCAATTGATCTTTTGCCCTTCTCCTTCATAGAGAATTACGGCTTCCAGTGGTTTGCCTGTCCAAAAATGGAAAGTCTCATCCAGGACATACTTTTCCACCCATGCTGTCCCTGAGTTATACCATACTGTGTCCGACTCTGTAAGACATGCCCTTCAACATTCCTCCTCTCCATTCATCCATTTAAGTATGGATATGTAGACAAGTGGTAAAACAGTGGGGAGTTCTTATTTGTGTATAACTGCACACTGTGCACAGGTGCCAGGTGTTGTTTGTGCTGTTGGTAGTGTGAATAATCAGTGTAGTAAGGTGGAGTGTCGTCTGTAGCAATCTTCCAGGAAATTGACAGCATGCAATGATTGCTATGTGCAATGTGACCTCTTCACACACTGGTGAAAACATGCTGGACTTGGTACTGACTGAAACTGACAAGTGGCTGAACCCCCCTGCCCCTGAGAGCTGGGTTCATAGCAAGTGACAATGGGTCAAATGTGGTTAAATGCATCATGAATGGTGGCTTTGTTCAGGTTCCATGCATGGCCCACTGTTTAAATCTAGTGGTGCAGGAGTTTCTGCAGCACCTTGATATAAAGGAAATGCTGACAGTTGCACACAATATCTGTTCTCACTTTTCATGCTCTGCAAAGGCCTGTGACCAACTTCAGCAGTTGCAGATCTGAAACTGCCTCCCACAGCATTGCCTGAAGCTGGAAGTAGGGTTACCAGATGTCCTCTTTTACCCAGACATGTTCTCTTCACAGCTGAGGATTTTCAGTCCCGGTGGATTTTCTCTGCAGTGCTCTTTTGTCCAGGTTTTGGGCATCTGACTCTGTGGTTCCGCTTCTGTCACTTCACTGAGTCTGTTTGTTACCATGGCAACCGGGGGCGGACAGCAGGTCAGAAGTCTGAGCAGGTAAAAGAAAACCCTGAATTGTGACTTCTGATTAATTTCTGTCAATCAATCTTCTATGCACCCTCCTGCTGCTTGCTGCGCATAGCCACAAGTTTTACTCCTCTACTGCAGTCACTGGGCAAGCATCAGTGCTCTCATGCTCCCTGACTGGTTCGCATTCTTTGGCCCCTGATTGACTCCATTACCCTGCAGTGCTGTGCATGGCAGTCATTGGGTTTGACACACATGCACGGGATTTGCTGGATGAGCAGCCTGTTGCATGTGTGGCCAGAATGCAGGTTATGTGATGCGCTGTGCGGCTGTGGACACACCGTGAAATATTTTTAATTTGCTTGCTGGCTTCTTTCTTGTTCAACCCAGGCTGTGATTAGTCACCTCATGTGAATCTGAACATCAGTCACAACCCACCCAGTGCAGCAAATAAGTGAGAAGATACCCCATCTGCCCACGAGAACTAGAGGACCTGTCCCGAGCTGCTGGGGGGGTGAGTACTAATCGATTGTCCTGTCCTCCAACCTGACTCTGTCCTGATTGAGTCAACTTAGTGAGTGGGACTGACTGATACCCTCCCACCTTAAATCCAGACCAAAATAAATGTAACATCACGTCACTGAAGGGGGGGATTGTTAAGGACTAGGCTGCTTGTTGTTGTTGCTCTGTAGTGTTTGTTTATTTTTTAAATATTTCTGCCTTTGGATCTTATGAATGATGATTGCTGGTTAATGTGATTTATTTGTCCTCCTGCCTGTAGTTTCTGTTCAAATTCTGTGTTCTGTCAGACTAGTGCCAGTCCTGGACTGGACCCAAAATACAGCTAATAAATCTGACAGCCTGAGAGGGTGGAGTGGTAGGGCAGGACTGGAAGGCTGACTGCTGTGCCACTGCTGATTTAAGGGCATAGGGATGCACTTGTAATCCATCCTAGGTGTGGTGTGGCTGAGAGCATGGGGTGGTTGAGGACACAGAGTGGTGGCTGAGGGTGTGGGGATGTGGCTGAGGGCATGAGGGGGCTGAGGGAACAGGATAGGATGGCAGAGGGCATGAGGGGTTGGCTGAGAGTGCGGGGAGGTGGCTGAGGGCATGGGGGCTGAGGGTGCAGGGCGGAGGTGGCAGAGGGCATGAGAGGGTGGCTGAGGGCACGGGGTGGTGGCTGAAGGTGTGAGAAGGTGGCTGAGGGCATGGGGAGATGGCTGAGGGCCCATGGAGGGGGGTCCTCTTTTTGGTGTTCTAAAATCTGGTAGCCCTAGCTGGAAGTTGTCACCAGGTGAAACTCCACTTTATACATGGCAAAGAGGTTGTATGACCAGTACAAAGCTGACTCAGAATATCTTGTCATGTACACTAGCTGTGACAGTTCCGGGGCCTCCATGTTTATGATGACTGAACAGTGGCACTCATGGACTCTGTAATAACAACTTAGAGGCCTTTCGAACATGCCACACAGGCACTGAGTGGCAAGGCTGCCTCCATTAGCCAATCAATTCCACTGCTGCGGGTGCTGAGACAGACATTGATGAATATGCAGCATAGCCTTGATGTTGCCGGAGACAGTGCTAGCAGTGTGTTGCTAAAACTCATGCTGACAGTATTTGACCAGAATCGTCACATCTTGAGCATTCAGCATAGGGACAACTTTGCAATAGCAACAATGCTGGACCAACGATACAAACATGGAATTGCCTCAATACTGGAGGGCGGGCCTGAACAGGTAAAAAATGTCAGCGGGCAACTGATGCGCTTGGTTCATAGGGCACAGAAGTCATGTGCCAAGGTCAGCAAACTTCAGCAGCATAATCAGGCTAAAGATGAACCTGGGTAGTATCAAGCATATCCTGTAAGGGGAAGGGGACTGCAGTTCCAGGTGGTCTGTCATCAAAACAGGATGGCGTTAACCTACTTTGGGAGGCTTTGTCCCAAGTAAGAATTTTTGACATAAATGCTTCCGTAGAACAGGATGATGCATCAACCACTGCACTTAGTACAGCACAGCAAATGGTTGAGTCATATTTGTCTGAAAACAGACATCTCTCTATAACTGATGATCCTATTTTATACTGTAATGGAAAGGTCAGTGAATGGCCAGAGCTAACCATAGTGGCACTGAAGTACCTGACATGCCCACCCTCCAGTGTAAGAGTCGAGAGGGTATTCAGGTCAGCAGGTGCAATAGTTTGGGATCGTCGTACAAACCTCTGTCCTGCAAATGTCAGTTTGCTGACATTCATAACAATGAATGAGAGGCACATACCAGCTCAGACTGCAACCTCAGTATTTGTACCCTAGCCTAGTCATGGTTTTGATGATGTAGAAATGGACCATCCTGGTGGCACTGGCAGTGGCAGGATGAAACGGCCTACCACTGATGTAGATGATGACACAATGGAGAAAGAATTTCCCAAGGGTCAGAATTCATACATAGATGACTGTGAGGGCTGCTTTCTTTATGAGGATGATGAGGTTAATGTTGCCCGGTTTTAACTTAAGTGTTTAAAAGGCTGTCACATTTGTTGTATGATACATGTTTTCTTTTTCATAAAGTTAAATCAGTGTCCCACTCAGAGTGACTCAAATTCCATATGTCACGTCACATTTGTAACACAGAGCACAATATGTCCTGGCCCTTGGACCACCACCATAAGACTGCTGTTAGTCACTGTCACTATAGGGAATGTCACCCTGTGCCCCCCGGACCACAACTATAAGACCACTGTTAGCCACTGCCACTGGGGGAATGACATTGTGTGCCCCCCTGAACTGAACCACCACCGTGAAACTGCTGTTAGACACTGCCACCAGAGGGAATGACTTTGTGTGCCCCCCCCGGACCACCACCATAAGACTGCTGTTAGCCACTACCACCATAGGGAATGTCACCGTCTGCCCACCTCGACCACCACGATGAAACTGCTGTTAGCCACTGCCACCAGGGGGAATGACTTTGTGTTCCCCCCTGGACCACCACCATAAGACTGCTGTTAGCCACTGCAACCACCACCAGATGCAGGAAGATGTGAGAGGGAATGTCATCATGTGCCTAAGCTATGACAAAGAACCTCTGTACGCAAGCACTGAGGCAATGGTTACCCCAAAGGACATTTGGCTGGGAAGCCAAGTTTCAAAGAAATACAAAATCACACATGACCCCACAATGCAAAGCATCATGGGCTGCATATGCAAATCACCACAGAATATTATGCTGGTTCAACTTTAAGCAGAAATGCATGGTGCCGAAAGGCCTCTCACACAGTTTGCAAAGGGTGCCAACAGAAGTGGTGATTCTGTGGTGATTTGCATATGCAGCCCATGATGCTTTGCATTGTGGGGTCATGTGTGATTTTGTATTTCTTTGAAACTTGGTTTCCCAGCCAAATGCCCGTTGGAGTAACCATTGCCTCAGTGCTTGCGCACAGAGGTTCTTTGTCTTTTAAATAGTTTTTTTGTTTTAATTGGGTTCACCACAACATAACCCAGATAGACTATCTTAGGGTAGCTGGTTCATTCCACTGGGGTGTCAGACAGATGAGACATACTGATGAGTCCTGGTAGGATGAAACACGTGTCTATGTCTTCTGTTGGCACCCTTTGCAAACTGTGTGAGAGGCCTTTCGGCACCATGCATTTCTGCTTAAAGTTGAACCAGCATAATATTCTGTGGTGATTTGCATATGCAGCCCATGATGCTTTGCATTGTGGGGTCATGTGTGATTTTGTATTTCTTTGAAACTTGGCTTCCCAGCCAAATGCCCTTTGGGGTAACCATTGCCTCAGGTTCTTTGTCTTGACCACCTCCACCCACCACCACCATTCTGACGATGTTTTCCATTACATGTCTTGACCATGCCAAGGCAGAGGGAGTCGAACAGTAGACCATCATCCATCAGTCACAGGCACAAGACTTCTTACTATGAATATTATAAACTGAGTATGTGTACTAATGTTTTTCATGCTATTCAACTTCCTTTAGCTGTGTATTTTGTTTCCTGTTGCTTTTCTGAGCTGCAATGGTCAAACAAATACGGTCAACTTGTTTTGTTTTTTTACAGGTTAACAAACAACTCTCCTTCACTGAATGTCTGTATCAATGGTACAGGATTACTGTGTACAGCAACCAATGGGATATCCATTTCCATACTGATAAATATATCAATTTTAATTAATCTGTTCCTTTTCATTTTTGATAAGAGGGCAAAAAATCCAACTGATGATTCGTAAAGTAGGTGACATGTACATCGCAAAATATCTGCCCAAACACATCATGCACTGTATTCCAAATTTGCAGCTGCAGCCATGCCAGTGTTGAAAAAAGTTTGACCCAGGTTGTGTGACTTGACAAGATGTGGTTTTAAAATGTAACTTGAGTTAAGATGCAGGGACACTGACACAATGTACAAAGGACTGTGGGGTACTGGAGGCTTACTGATTACAGCCACCAGTGCTCCCCCTAGTTTATCATCCAAAACACTTTTGTGCCTTTCAGGGGCATACTCTGTACCACCTCTAGCCCTTAATACCATCAGGGTAAGCCTTTTTAAAGGCTTTTAAATGCTTTTTAGCATTAAAACTGAGGCGCGAAACCAGAAGTAAGCGCGATTCGCTTCAGTTTTGCTTATATTTAGACCTGCTCTTGCGGTAGTGACGTCGTGGGGCCATGCGCAGAGATGCGCGCAGAGACATGCATGTTTCAGCGTGTCTAGTGTGTCCATCGTGGGACTAGGGACGTGAAGGTAAAAGCTAGTACTTTAGTCTCATAGAGCACAATAGGCTGTTACACATTTTGGTGTCTTTAAAGTACTTTCTTATTATCCTTACTCAAAATGAAAAAGGCAAACAAATACTGTACGACATGTAAAATGTGTGCCTCAGGCAAACAAACATCTAACTATATGTGTGATAAGTGTGTTCTAGTTGGTGAATTACAGGAAGAAATTATTCGACTGCAACCTAAGATGTCTTTAAAATCTGACATCAAAGCACTAGAAGATTACATTGATCAGATGTCAATCTTAGTAGAAGCAAACACCTCTTCCACAAAAACCGCGGATGACAACCATCAGGAGTCCCACTTAAATGTTCTACATGTCCCTGTATTAGAACACCCAACTGTTACTTCTACCCCTTTAGTTGCAGCTGCAAGTTGCCAACAGTTAAATACTAGCAAGATTGATTCTTGGATCACATTACCTCATACAAAGCTAAAGAAAATAACAAACAAAACTCCTTCACTCCCTGTTTCATATCAAATCCCTATACATAATTCCTTTGAACACCTGTCACAAATGATTGACAAAACCGTGTCAGTGAGCCCCGAACTTGGTATAAGTGCTGTAAATAAATCAATACACAACAAAACTTCAAGTGAACAACTATATGCTGCTCAGATTCATCCTCAACGCTCCCCCCTTTAACTACCCATGAGAAATTAGCTAGTAAAAAGGAAGTATTTGTCTTGGGTGACTCCATCACAAAATATATAGACCGTGTGGTCTGTAACCCTGACAAAGAACATCGTACCTGCTCTAGTTACCGGGGGCAAGGATTTCAGACATTACCTCAATGGCTAATTCAATTTTACAACCAGCTGGAGAAAACACGCTAGTGGTTGTACACGTAAGAACAAATGACATCTCCAAACTATGTCTCCTTGTGTAACGGGGTTGTGACATATGCCTATCTGAAATTTGGCCAGTTCCAAGAGCTACAGAATATATCACAGCTAAAATAAAAGCCTTAAATGAATGGCTAAGGAAATGGTGTCTTAGACAAAATATTTCCTGTCTGACACACTGGGAGGAGTTTCATCATAATCCATCCCTCTTTTGTTGGGATGGTTTACACCTCAGCAGACAGGGAAGCACATTACTGGGATGTAAAATTGCTACCTTCATTCATTCCCATTTAAACTGATGGTAAAGGGGGAGTTTGGGCTAACTACCAATACTCTTAACATTGGGACCTAATTTTCAAACCAAAATCACCTGAACATTTTATCTCTTAATGCTCAATCTTTAAATACTGCAAAACTTGCTGAGCTGGAACTTAAGGCTCAATTTCTTGATCTATCCTTACTAGCCATAACAGAAACATGGGGCAATGCAGATAGAATTTGTACTGCTGAAATTCCGGAATATAAACATTACTTCAAAAATTGACCTGATAACAAGATAGGTGGTGGGGTCAGTCTTTACGTCAGAGATAACATAATTTCTTATAAATCCTCAGTGAGTGTTCAGTCTGAAAGTGTATGGGTGTATATTCAACCTAAGGGTTTTTTCCAAATTTTAGTTGGGACTTGTTATCTTCCACCTTCGTCAGATTTTAACCAAAGCTCACAGTTAATTGATGAAATTTCCCAGTTAGCTAATAATGGCTCAGTTCTGATCTTGGGTGACTTCAATTTACCAACTATAAACTGGGAAACTTTGATAGGCTCAAACCATTATTACCACAAATTTCTTACAACCATTATCGATTTGGGGCTCTACCAATTGGTTAAGGAACCTACCCGGGGTAGTAACATCTTGGACCTTGTCATAACTAACATAGATATCCCTATGAATGAACTATTAATATCTGAACCTCTTGGTAATAGTGACCACATGTCCATATTTCTTACTATCTCACTATTCCAATGCCCTGTAATAAATAAGCAAAAAATTAAGCAATATGATCGAGCAGATTTTCAAAAAATAAATCATTACTTAGGAGCATTTGATTGGGACAATATTTTTTCTTCACTTAATACTGATGAAGCATGGGATTTCTTAAAAACACAAATTCAAGTACTTGAACAACAGTATGTCCCAGAAATACATAAGTACAATAACAAAGGTAAAATTCCACCATGGTTCAATAGATCTATAAAAATATAAATTTCACATAAACAAAAGTTATTTTCATTATTAAAAAAATGTCCCACTAATCAAAATAAAGAAATACTAATTAAATATAGGAAATCTGTTAAAATATATTAGAAAAACTAATTTTGCAAGCCAAAAGTAACTTAGAATTTCATATTGCACATACTAATGATTCACATAAAGCATTGTATGCCTACTTAAACAGCAAAAAAGGTAACAGCAGAACTATTGGCCCATTAAATATAAATAATACAATAATAACCTCCGATTTAGTAACTGCCTCTGCGTTAAATAATTATTTTTCATCAGTTTTTGTCCAGGATCCATCTCAAATCCTCTCTGATAGACCTTCATTAGGTAACACAGAATATAAGGTTTTACAGAATGATATCCACAAATTATTAATAACATTAAAGAAATCAACGAGTCCTGGCCCAGATGATATGTGTCCCAAATTTCTTTTGGGAGTTAAAGACACCATTGCCCTACCACTCACTATTATTTTTAACAAATCTCTTCATGAATCAAGGGTTCCCCCTGATTGGTTAACTGCAATAGTAACCCCCATTTTCAAACAGGGTTCCCACTCAAAAGTTGAAAACTATTGCCCAATTAGTCTTACCTCAATTTCTTGTAAATTATTGGAAAAAATAATCAAAACTTTTCTTGAAAAAGAAATGGAATCCCTAAACATAATTGTTATAACTCAATATGGATTTAGAACAGGTCTGTCTTGTACTACAAACTTGCTATCATTCTACAATTATATTAGCATGAATCTCAACTTAAATATTCCAACTGATGTCATCTTACTGGATTATAGTAAAGCGTTTGATAAAGTGTCACATGTCATTTTGATTAATAAGCTCATTCATTTAGGATTCTCATCAACATTAGTCTCATGGATAAAAAATTGGCTGAGTAATCACACTCAGAGGGTTCGGGTTAATGGCACCTTGTCAGACTTGGGTAGGGTGACGAGCAGTGTTCCTCAGGGCTCCGTCTTGGGACCCAACCTATTTAATATTTTGGTGATATGAAAATTTGTTCTTCTAACATCCTTATGAAGTTTGCTGATGATACTAAACTAGGGGGTGCTGTGAATAACGCAGCTAACAAAAAAACATTATTAACTGAACTTGCATCAATCGAACACTGGGCTCTTACAAACAAAATGTACTTTAATGTAACAAAATGTGCAGTTTTACATATGGGTAAAAATAACCCTAAACAGGTATACACTTTGAACAATACAACTACAGTATTAGGGTTTCTTGCGTAGAAAAAGATCTGGGGATTCTAGTAAACAATAAACATGCCCCATCTTCTCATTGTAATAAAATCACCAATCAAACTAATGCTCTTCTGCACAGGATAAATAGTACATTTGTCTCTAAGTCTGAACAGTGTATTATGACCCTGAATAGATCTCATGTCAGACCCTACTTGGACTATGGCTCCCCTTTTTGGAGTCCTTATCTAGTCTCGGATATAAACAGAATTGAACAAATTCAACATAGGGCTACAAAAAGTATTCCATACCTTGCTCACTTAGATTATGATTCTAGATTACAGAAGACAGGCTTATATTCACTCAAACAGAGAAGAGCAAGAGGTGATCTTTTACAACTATTCAAGATTATTAAATCACCCGCTCTGATGGATCAATGTGGTATAACATTATCCTCCAGAAAAATTGTAGCCAGGTTACATAACAAATAATTGGATATTAAAAAATGTAAAACAAACAAAAGACAAAACTTCTTTTCTATAAGAACTCCTAGGTTATGAAATACTCTATCTCAAGATATTGTTGATTCACCTACTGTTATGACTTTCAAAATCAAACTTGACAAATGGTTAATAAAATAGTATCATAATAATGATCCACACATGTGTAGGACAATCTTGATGGGCTATGGCCTTCTTTTGTCCTTTTAACCAAGTAACCAAGTAATGTATTTCTTACAGCCTGGTACTAAATTTAATTGTGATCTGATGATTTGGTGTTCTTGTGGCTTCACAGCTTGCTATCTGTGTTAATCTAGATACCCATGGTGGAACAGCCACGGCTTAAACATAATGTGTTATTGCTACAATCAAGTTGTAATAAGTCCTTCATTTCTTTTTTTCAGGAAACTTTCAGATGCTTTGTTGTGTCATAGTTTCCTTGTCCAAAGAACTTCAACATCATACCCCCCACAGGACTGGCAGACATGCAACAAGTAGAAGTCGTATGAATCGATGATGACTATGACCATCATTACTGGACTGGAGAAGGATGCAGATAAAATGTGTGAAGATGTAACCAAACAATAAACCATTAATGAGACCTACTTGCAAATATGATAATCCCCCTCCCCTCCCAAAAAAAAATACTTACCTTCATTGGCTTGAGAGTATTCCATTTCCAATTCCAATGCCACAATTTCTCAAGCACGGGGAATGCAAGCACCAACAGTATGTGACCTGTGACAGAAAACAATACAATGCATACATGTATATTTATGTCAACCCCCCCAAAAGAAAATACATATGTATATATGTATATATCAACTCACCAAGGCTACTATTGGTGTACACACAAAGGGCACATTTCCTGTTGAGGTGATCGCAGCACACTTTGAACAACCAACAGTTCTCTCAGTGTCATCATTTGTGACGGTACACTGAATGGTCATTCATGTTATCCCTCCTTCATACGGTTTGGCAAGCCACTATGCATCATCACATCATCATCACAGTAAGGTCAATACACAGCAGCATTACATGTAATTGCAACAGCAGCAGCATTTCTTGTAGCACTCCCATTTCACTTTGTCAGCACTGGGGAATTTTCTGGACACAAGACAGTTGCATTTTGGGGTTGCACAAAATTCTGGTGACTGTGTGTGAGCACTGCACACATGACTGAGTGCGCCATTAATTCTGGGACACTTTAAATTTCATGTTATGCTCTCATTTCACTTTGTCAGCACTGGGGAATTTTATGGACACAAGACAGTTGCATTTTGGGGATGCACAAAAATTCTGGTGACTGTGTTTCAGCACTGCACACATGACTGAGTGTGCCATTAATTCTGGGACACTTTGCATTTCATGTTACGTTCTCATTTCACTTTATCAGCACTGGGAAATTTTCTGGACACAAGACAGTTGCATTTTGGGGATGCACAAAAATTCTGGTGACTGTGTACTGTGAGCACATAATATCATAAATTTAAATTAATGTCTATTTCAAAAAATAAATATTTTTGAAGCTTCAGTAATGTTTACTTTCTGTCATGAAGTGTTTGCCCAAAAGCAGGACTGAGCAGTGCAAGTATACTGTGCTAAACTGCATGTGTGCAGTCAGTGTTCTTTCCTGTTTGTGCAGACACTGCTCAGCTTCATGCAAACATACATATGGTGTGACTTGTTGCAGTATGTAAAGAATAAAGATAAGAATGTATAATGCTGTGACAGTGTAAACACTACACTGGGAAACAAGAGGTTTAACATCTTGTTTGAGGCTGAAGAAATGCAGGGAATGCAACATGAACAGGCAAGAGGGGTGCCTTCCCAGGTGTTGCCAATTAGAGAGATTGCTAAAATGCAGAGAGAATCCAGCAAGGTGTCAGTTAAAAGTTGGAAACTACTGCAGGGAGGCGATACTCCTAGGCAGAGAACCCTACAAGATGGAGGGTCGAATGTAAGACAGGAACCAGAACAGAAAGCCAAGGAGAATGGTTAATTATTGGAGAGAGCCTTTAGGGAGAAGTTGAAACCTGCTGCTGAAAAAGAGACCATGAACAGTGAGTCCTGAGGTAAAGGATCAGCCTAACAACTGGGCCAAAAACAGTGAGTGGAATGTACTGCTAATAACAGCCTGTGAATAAGGCTAAAAGGAAAAACAGTTTGTGTTTGATTTGAGACTGTGCATTCAAAACTGCTGGCCCACAAACCATTTATGTTTTGTTTGAGACTGTATATTGAAAACCTGCTGGCCCACATAGGTGGTTCAAAGATGCCTTTTGTCAAGTCAGCCTGAAATAACTGTTTCGTGTTAACCTTTATGTTATCTGACCAGGATGGAAATGTTGAACTGCCTGATTATGCTTTTCTGGAGAAATAACTTACATTTGGAGCAATAAAAGTACATTTTCTTCTGTGAACTTTAAACCCAGTGTGTTGCCTCTCCATCTACCATAGGCTAGCTTCTCACACATGGTGTCAGAAGTGGGATTCTAAGCCCTGCTGTAGTGAGCAGGACTAATTACATTCTGGAAAAATGGATATGGAGAAATTGCTGAAGTTCCTCGCTGAACAACAACATGCCTTCAGGCAACTGGCTCAGCAGCAGCAGGAGGTGCAACAACGGGCTCAGCAGCAGGAGGCACAACAATGGGTCCAACAAGCACAGCAAGACCAAAAAGAGGTGCAACAATGGGCACAACAGGCTCAGCAACAACAGGTTCTCACCCAGCTGACTCAGCAGCAGCAGGAGATGCAACAATGGGCCCAAGAAGCACAACAAGCACAACAGAAGGCACAACAGCAGTTTCTTATACAGCTGCAGCAACAACAACAGCAGCTCCTGCAGTCCCTGGTGCAACAGCAGCAACAAGATCCTACTGGTGAGGCTGGTCCGGCTATCATGGGGCCAGGGGTTCCTAGGATGAATGCCATGCTGACCAAAATGACATCTGAGGATGATCCCTGTAGAATTCCTGGCAATGTTTGAACTAGTGGCAGAAGCTGCTGGATGGCCCAGACTCCAGTGGGCTGTTCGCCTGGCCCCCTGTCTGACTGGGGAAGCCCAAGCAGCCTATCAAGCTATGGACAGTACTATAGCTGGGGAGTACACAGAGGTGAAAGCAGCAATCATGGACCACCTAGGCATCAATGCAGAAAGCTACCAATGGAGGTTCCAGGGGTTCAGATTTGCAGCAGGTGCATGACCTAGAGCAGTGGGACAATTGTGGGACCTGTGTTGGTGTTGGCTAAAACCCAAAGGATGCAGTGGCCCCGAGGTGGCTGAGTTAATCATCTTGGAACAACTTCTGAACATCCGGCCCCAGGAATTAAGAGCTGGGTCTGCAAACAGAAGATCACCATGCTAGCAGAGGCCATTCAGCTCTCAGAACAAGTGTTGAATGCTGAACTCTCCTCCCACCCCATGACCCAGCTTACAAGGCCACCTGGGAAGATGGGGAATCATCCTGGGAGCCAAACTGAAGGAATATTGGCTGTAACTGTGAAGGGACCTTGGGCATGAAGGGATGGGGGTTATGGGCCAAATAAGGGTCAGACTGTGGGAAAGATGACAACCCAGCAGCCCAGGGAGACATTTCCTGAGGGCCCGCTGCCTATACCCGGAGGCTCACCCCATAGCCGAGACACTGGGGCATGTTTGTCATGTGGACAGAAGGGTCACTTTGTGAAGAACTGCCCCCATATGGACTGTACCTTCATAGACTGCACATTTACAGATGTGTATTCACTGTACAGTGGAGTGGAGGCTCTGAATCCTGAGCTTTTGTGATCCAGCTGAGGTAGAAGGGATAGAGACAGAGGCTATGGTGGACTCTGGAAGCTACCAGACCCTAATCAGGGCAGCTCTTGTGAACCCCTGACACTGGCAGGACCAGAACTCCATCCCTATCCAATGTGTGCATGGGTACGTAAAGACTTACCCAGGTGCTATCATTACACTTACCCTGGGGGGCCAAATAAAGACTATACAGGTGGGGGTTGCCCCAGGGTTACCCTATCTGGTGTTACTGGTGAGAGATTGGAAATGGTTTGATGACTTATGGAAAGCAGACTTATCTTTGGTAATTACCCGATCTCAGGGTCATGAAGGGAAGGGACCAGCCACCTGCAGCTGGGGGAAGTTTTTCTTTCCCGGATCAAGGGAATTTTAACACCCAGATAAGAACCCACAAATCTAAGTGAGAACATAGGGCAGCAAAGGAAAGGGGTCCTGAAGGGCAGGTGCACAGGAGGAAGATGAAGCAAAGGCAAAAGTGGGTCCAGTCCCACAACCCAACCCTAACACTGACCCACCTAACCAAAGTCCTGGAGGGCTGTCCCTATCGGAGCAAGATGTGTTAAAGCACTGCCCGGACATTGCCAAAGAACAATGGACCAATGGTATACTCAGTCAGGTACACACCCAGTTGGCTGTCAGGGAAGGGGAAGTGATAGATGAGAATCGAGCAGCACGCTATCCTCATTTTGAGTTACAAGGGAGTATCCTGTGTTAAGTTAGTAAGAAGGCCCAGACGGGGGATACTTGGCATCAGTTGCTAATCCCTTGAGTCTTTCAGAGGGAATTACTACATCTATCCCACTCTATTCCTGTGGCAGGGCACTGTGGGGTAGAGAATACATTAGCCTGACTGTTGCCCTGATTCTTTTGGCTGGGCATCTATTAACATGTTAAAGATTATTGTGCATCTTGTCTTGAGTGCCAGTTAGTAGCTCCAAAGAACAGTCCAAGGGCCCCTTTAGTGCCCTTACCTGTTATGGAGGCATCTTTTGACCGGATTGGGGTTGATATAGTGGGACCCCTTGAAAAGAGTACATAGGGGTACCAATACATTCTGGTGATTGTAGACTATGCTACCCGGTACCCTGAGGCCATCCCGTTATGAAGCATTTCAGCCAAAATTGTAGCTTGGTAACTATTAAATATCTTTAGTCATATGGGAATACCAAAGGAAATGTTGACTGACCAGGGAACTAATTTCATGTCCTGCCTGACTCAGGATGTTTGTACTTTATTGCGAATCAGCTCCATAAGGACCTCGATCTACCATCCCCAGATGGATGGCCTCATGGAGCGATTCAACAAAACCCTTAAAACGATGCTTCGAATGTTCATAACCACTGAGGTCAGGGACTGGGACAAGTTACTTCCCTTACTGATGTTCGCAATGCGGGAGGTCCCTCAAGCTTCTACAGGGTTTGCTCCTTTTGAACTCCTCTATGGGTGCCACCCACAAGGTGTTCTTGAAGTAGTAAAGGAGATGTGGGAGAAATCTGACCCCAAGACTGAAAATGTGATGCAATATGTCCTGCAATTGAAGGAAAGATTAGATCGGGTGGGGAAATTTGCCCGAGAAACTCTGGTGAAGGCTCAACAAAGGCAAGAGTACTATTCTAATCAGGGAGCCCGGTTGAGGAAATATAAACCAGGGGATCAGGTATTAGTTTTGTTGCCAAGCAGCCAGAATAAGTTTCTAGCCAAATGGAAGGGGTCTTACGAAGTTACCCGGAGGGTGGACCCAGTCGACTATGAAGTTTGCCAGCCAGAGAGGTGACAAGAGACCCAGATCTACCATGTCAATTTACTGAAATTCTGGAACCAGAGGGATAGCCTATTGATTTCCCTTGAACCAGACATAGTGGATCTGGGACCCCAAGTGCCGGATGAGAAACTGGGGATACAAGTCCCAATGGGAGAACAGCTGTCTCACAAACAGAAACAACAACTAGGAGAGTTGGTAAGCCAGTTTTTGGATGTGTTCTCCTTCCTCCCAGGGACAACCCATATGATAGCTCATCATATAGAAACAGAGCCAGGGGAGAAGGTGTGGCAGTGACTGTATCGCTTGCCAGAAGCTGTACGAGACACTGTTAAGGAGTTACAGGATATGCTAAAGTTGGGGGTGATTAAGAAATCTAGTAGTGACTGGTGTAGCCCCATAGTGTTGGTACCAAAAGAAGGTGGGGCTACCCGCTTCTGTATTGATTTTCACAGGGTCAATGCCATCTTGAAAGTTTGATGCCTGCCCCATGACCCAGGTAGACGAACTGTTGGATAGACTAGGGGAAGCCAAGTACATCACGACTTTGGACCCAATGAAAGGGTACTGGGAAATCCCTTTGACCCCAGAGTCTCAGGAAAAGACAGTATTTGCTACCCTCTTTGGGCTATACCAGTTCTGTACCATGCCTTTCAGCTTATATGGGGCACCTGCAACCTTTCAAAGGCTCATGAATTGCTTGCTGTGACCCCATGCCCATTATGCAGCTGCTTACCTAGATGACATGATGATCCACAGCACCAATTGGGACTCCCATGTATCCAAGGTGGCAGTGGTACTACAGTCCTTATGATAAGCAGGGCTGATGGGCAATCCAGTGAAGTGTGCTTTGGCCAAAGCTGAAATGAAGTACTTAGGGTACTGTATATGCAATGGACAGGTGAGACCCTTGCTCAGTAAGGTCCAAGCCATAGCCAAGTGCCTGATATCCACCACAAAACCCCAGTGAGGGCCTTCTTAGGATTGGTAGGGTATTACCGCAGGTTTATACCACACTTCTCCACCCTTGCCAGCCCCCTTACAGACCTCACCTAGAAATATGCCCCCAGTAAGGTCCAATGGTGAGAGGAGTGTGACCAGGCCTTCACACAACTCAAAGCGACACTGTACAGAGAGCCAGTATTACACAGTCCTGATTTCACCAGGACCTTTATCCTGCAGATGGATGCCTCTGAAGTCAGGCTAGGAGCCTTACTCTCCCAGGAGTTCGAGGGGGAGGAACATCCTATCCTTTACCTCAGTCAGAAACTCTTTCCCTGGTAGAAAAATTATGTGGTGATAGAGAAAGAGTGTCTCACAGTCAAGTAGACTGTGGATGCCCTCTGCTACTATCTGCATGGTCAGCAAGTTATCCTGGTCACAGATCATGCCCCTCTGAGGTGGCTACAGGTGATGAAGGATGACAACCCCTGCATCACCAGGTGGTATTTGGCCCTCCAGCCATTTTTCTTTATGGTGCACCACTGGGCCAGGACCCAGAATGGAAATGCAGACTTCTTGTCCTGGGAGGGGAATGGTCGGGGCCGACCAACTGTGCCTTTGCACAAAAGTGGGAGGTATGTGACAGTGTAAACACACTACACTGGGAAACAAGAGGTTAACATCTTGTTTGAGGCTGAGGAAATGCAGGGAATGCAACATGAACAGGCAAGAGGGGGTGCCTCTCCAGGTGTTGCCAATTAGAGTGATTGCTTAAAGGCAGAGAGAATCCAGCAAGAAGTCAGTTAGAAGCTGGAAACTGCTGCAGGGAGGAGATACTCCTAGGCAGAGAACCCTGCAAGATGGAGGGTGGAATGTAAGACAGGTACCAGAGCAGAAAGCCAAGGAGAATGGTTAATTTTTGCAGAGAGCCTTTAGGGAGAAGTTGAAACCTGCTGCTGAGAAAGAGACCATTTCTAGAACAGAGTCCTGAGATAAAGGATCAACCTAGCCAGCTGGGCCAAAAAACAATGAGTGGAATGTACAGCTAATAACAGCCTCCAAATACGGCTATAAGGGAAAACTGTTTGTGTTTGATTTGAGACTGTGCATTCAAATCTGCTGGCCCACAAACCGTTTATGTTTTGTTTGAGACTGTATATTGAAAACCTGCTGGATCACATAGGTGGTTCATAGATTCCTTTTTGTCAAATCAGCCTGAAAGAACTGTTTTGTGTTAACCTTTATGTTACCTGACTAGGCTAGAGAAGTTGAACTGCCTGATTATGCTTTTCTGGAGCAATAACTTACATTTGGAGCAATAAAAGTACATTTTCTTCTGTGAACTTTAAACCCAGCATGTTGCCTCTCCACCTACCATAGGCCTGCTTGTCACAAATGTATATTTTATTTGTACCATCATCATCAGCAGAGTAAGTGATATGATATTTTTTCAGAAGTCTCGGGTCACTGTGCATCCCAGTCACCCACAGTGCACACATGACTTTGCGGAGATAATAGCACAAAAATATTATGCTTTTTAACAAACCATACCCAACAGACATTAAATATTGCTGAGGCACCCAAAATATGTTATGGTGTACAGACATTGTAAAGTTAGAATATAAAATAGGTCCTGCCATCCACTGCCACTACACTGTGCAACCACTGGTGCCGTGTCATGTTATGGTGTACATCAACTTGCTAAAAAACTAACACTGCCAGTCTAAACTAGAAAGACATCTCTTATTTCAGAACAAAAAATGACAAGAAGAACTGTGGTAGCACAGTGTGTTGGCATTTGGCAGTGAGTGAACTGGACCTTATATATTTTCTGACTTTATAGTGTCTGTACACCGTCTGTCAAATATTTTGGGTGCCTCACCATCACCAATACTTCATGTCTGTTGGGTACAGTTTGTTGAAAAACAGGATTTTTGGTTGCTATATGATCTTCTAAAAGTCATGTGTGCACTGTGTGACTAAGGTGCACTCTGGTCAGAGACCTCTGAAAATATCATATCACTTAGTCCGCTGATGATGATGGCACCAATAAAATATATGTTATATATTCTTGTCTTTATTCTTTATACCATAAATACTGCAACAAGTCAGCATATATATGTTTGCAAGAAGCTGGACAATGTCTGCAGTCCACACAAAGGAAAGAACACTGACTGCACCCATGCAATTCAGCACATTGTACTTGCACTGCTCAGTCCTGCTTTTCCACAACCACTCCACAACAGAAAGTAAACATTACTGAGGCACCAGAAATGCATCAGGGTACACATTCTTAACTTGGATTATAACACAGCAGGGGGGAAGGTGTGTTGAAAAAAATGCTAATGTGGGATCCCCTGCTGGTCCAGCAGCAGATGGAGCATCAACACACTCGGCAATTGGTGTCACTCTATGTGCTCCAACTGCTGCTGGACAACACTCACCCTCTCGTTGTTCTCTTCTACCATGGCCTACAACACAGCAAGGTCAGCCTGAGTTACAGGCAGTGTGGGGTCCACTGGTGGTGGTGGTACAGCTGGTGGTTGAGCAGCTGCTGCCATGGCCCTCTTCTTGCTGCGATGATGCACAGCAGCATCCTCTGCTACTGCCACAGAAGGGCCAGCAGGTGAAGGCCTGGCCCATTCTGTGGCAGCCTGCCACTCATAGAAACATAGAAACATAGAAGTTGACGACAGATAAGGACTGCAAGGCCCATCCAGTCTGCCCATTTCTTTTTCTACCTTATAAATGTGCCATCGGCCTTTGCTCTGTCAGTGACCTATCTATTCATAGTCATTTGTATTGCTCCCTTATGCCTATCCCATGCCTGTTTGAATCCCTGCACTGTATTCATAGCCACCACTTCTTGTGGTAAGCCATTCCATGCATCCACCACCCTTTCTGTGAAAAAGAATTTCCTCACATTCCCCCTTAATGGGCCTCCCTCTAATCTCATGCTGTGTCGTCTTGTCCTGCTATTTTTCATATATTTAAACATGTTAGACTCTTTCACCTTGTTTATGCCCTTAAGGTGTTTGAATGCCTCGATCATATCACCTCTCTCCCTCCTTTGCTCAAGGGTATACATATTGAGCTCCGTTAATCTGTCCTCATATGTCTTCTGATGCAGTCCCTGCACCATTTTGGTTGCCTTCTCTGGACTGCCTCAATTTGGTTAATGTCCTTGTGAAGGTGTGGCCTCCAATGCACTAACGCAGTACTCCAGATGGGGCCTAACCAATGTCTTGTACAGAGGGATTATTACCTCCCTCTTACGACTTGTGATACCCCTACTAATACACCCTAACACCCCTAGCCTTACCTACTGCTTTAGAGGTCTGCTTGGATGATTTTAGGTCATCAGTGATGATGATGCCCAAGTCTCTTTCTTCCTTTGTGACTGCTAGCAACTCCCTCCCAGCCTATAAGTGGCTTCAGGGTTTCTCTTCCCTATGTGCATGATTTTGCACTTTGCATTAAATCCCAGTTGCCACTCTTCTGACCATTCTGCTAGTTTATCCAGATCTCTTCTCATTCTGCCCGCCCCATCTGGCTCATCTACTCTGTTGCAGATCTTGGTGTCATCTGCAAACAGACAAACCTTACCCTCTAGTCCATCTGCAAGGTCACTAATGAAGATGTTGAATAGGACTGGCCCCAGGACTGATCCTGAGGTACCCACTTGTGACTTGCATCTTTTCTGACTGTATACCATTTACCACCACTCTCTGTTTTCTGCCAGTCAACCAGTTTGCCACCCAGTTGACCAACTTCTGACCCACCCCGAGCCTACCCAGCTTATTTATCAATCTTCTATGTGGAACAATGTCAAAAGCTTTGCTGAAGTCAAGGTAGGTGACATCAACTGCTCCCCCTTGGTCCACCACTCTGGTTACCCAGTTAAAGAAATCTATGAGATTAGTTTGTGGGACCTTCCTTTTGTAAACCCATGCTGTATTGGATCCTGTGCCCCTATGGATTCCAGGTGTTGCACTATCCTTTCCTTAAGGAGTGCCCATAATCTTGCCCACTACTGAGGTAAGACTGACCGGTCTGTAGTTCCTCCTCCTCCCTGCTACCACTCTTGTGGAGCGGGATCACATGAGCCCTTCTCCAGTCTTCTGGGACCTTGCCTGTGCTCAGAGACTCACTAAACAATTCTGCTAATGGCTCTGCTAGTTCCTCCTTTAGCTCCTTAAGTACCCTGGGATGTATGCCATCAGGTCCCATTGCCTTATCCACCCTGAGCTTAGCAAGCTCTTGTAGGATCCTTTCTTTTGTGAAGGGAGTAGTGCTCACCTCCCTCCCCCCTGTGTCCATGATGCTGAGCTGTGGCCTGCCCTACCTTCTCTTCAGTAAATACTGAGCAAAAGTATCTATTTAGGATAGATGCCTTTACAGGGTCCTCCTCCTCACATGCTCCCTTTTCTCCATTAAGCTTAGCAATACCCCTCTGGACTTTCTCCTTTCACTAATGTATCTATAGAAAGTCTTGTCACCTTCTTTACTGTTCGTGCTAGTGTTTCCTCAGTTTGGGACTTTGCCTGCCTTACTGCCTTACCTGCTTCCCTTAGGGCAGTTTGGTATGCCTCCTATCTTCATCCCGCTGTGTTCCCTTATATTTCCTGAAGACCAGCCTTTTGGCTCTGACCTTTTCTCTACTGTATTTGAGAACCAAAGTGGTTTCCTTCTTCTTTTGCACTTCCTTTTCTGTCTAACACAATGGGATGTTGCTTCAAGTATTGCATCCTTAATGCTTGCCCACTTTGCCTGTACCCCCTCACCTGTGTTTCTTTTTGCCAGGGCTAGCTTAACTCTGTTGGCCATCTTATCAAAGTCAGCTCCTCTGAAGTCCCATATTTTTGCTTTGGAATGGAATGATTTAGATGTAGTAGCCAAATTGAACCATACCATGTGATGGTCACTGGCCCCCAGGTGACCTTCTACCTGGAGATCTGTGATCCCTTCTTTGTTAGTCAGTACTAGATCTAGGATAGCCCTGTCACCTTGTGGTGATTAACCATATGGGTGCGCTGGACCCCAGTCCCCAGGTGTGTCCCCGGGGGCCACGGTGCATCTCAACACCACAAATGTGGCACTGTACCAGGCTGCTGTCCCCACTGACACAGTCAAAGAACTCCCAAACTGGGGAGCTGGGGGGAGGTCCAGGCATGGGAGGACCACATGCACTGGCAGCAGCCTGGTCATGGCAGTGCTCAACCTCCGGCACATCCTGCTATGGAGGCGGTGCTGCTGGAGCTACTGATAGTGGTGGTTGTGGACCTGATGGTGGTGCTGCTGCTGCTTCCAGGTGGGCCCCATAAGATTTTCAACTGGCCCAACAGCACCCAACCATGCCTCCCATGGGTGCGCACTTCTACCCTGCCAACCATGCTGACATGTGGTCCCACTGCCCCCAACACTGTCCCAGATAGTCACTGACTTTCACCTTGTCCCATGTCCATTTCAGCAACTTAAGTACTTGAACTTGACTGCCTTCCCTCTGTCCAAGCAATGACGAGTCGACAGTTGACAACAACAACACAAAACATTCACACACACAACATCAGCACACACACACTCAGACACACACACAAACAAAAACATATAAAAGTAAAAAACAAAGAAATCACAGTCACAGAAAGAAAAAATGAACTATAAAATGAGTACAAAAAACACTAAATAATAATATAACTTTGAAAAAAGCTGTTGGGTGGGTTTTATATGATCTCTGGAGTCTGCTCCTCCTAACTACTACACAGACAAATTGCCTCCTCTCTCTACCTCTGCAAAGGAGAAAGTGAAAGTATCTGCTTGCATGAGTCACTTCTTTCCTACGTGGCTACAGCATGTGACTTACAGTACTGTAAGCCATATGATATGTGGGGGGCTGCCTATATTGTTTTCGCTTCGCCTTACTTTGTGTTAAGGTGGAATGACAACGCAAAGTCATAATTACGACACAAAGTGAGCCTTTCACATTGGCCACTCTGCATAGCGGAATGACAATGCAAAGTGCCCACTTCGCATTCACTTCGCCGGTGAAATTTAAATTTGCTGCATCTCTAATAATCAGGTTGGCAGGGGAACCGGATGATTCATGAGTCTGCTAGGCTTGGTCTCTAGCATGGAGGCAAGCAAGTATCTCTGCTGAGATCCATGGGAAGTTGTAGCCTAAGACCCTGGTTTTGGAAGGGGTTTTGTGGTCATCATAGACAGCCAAAAATTTAGTTGAATAGTTGGATGGCAGAATTTATGTTGGTTGTTGATGAGAAAGTCTACCCAGATGTTCCATGCTAATCTATCTTCACAGACTCTAACTGGTCTCCGATGACCCTCCCGCCTCCCTATTTTGTAATATACCCCTATTATTTATTTATTTATTTTTATTTTTTTAAAGTTGCATGAAATACAGGATAAGTTCTATAAGAAACAAATCTCATTTGCAGAACATCCTTAAGTCAATAAAAGCAACAAAAGACAGTACATGAACTGACATAGACACAATTATTTAAAACAATTACAGATAGATTGCTCCTGCATCAACATTTCTTTTAGACCATTAAAAATACATTGGGTTGATGAATTCCTCACCTGAGGAAGGCAATTATTCCATGCAAGAGGAGCAGCACAAGAAAAACAATCTTTACCAAAATGAGTTTGAAACTTGGGTAAACAAAGATCATGGTGAGACACATCTCTAAGACTAATTATAGGTGGCAACTGTAAGCCTTTCAGATAGGTAAGTGGGGGTCTGCTTATTCATGGTTTTATAAATACAGTGCAGCCCTCTTAAGTGCTCACTCTCGGAATAAATGTTTTTTGTGCACTTAAGCGGGCTGTACATTTAACCAGAAAATCATTTCCATGCACATTTCACTGTTTCTGTAATGTGCTTTATTAAATACCAGGTGCTCAAGTTAAAATGACATTACTGCACTGTCCTACAATACAGTACTACTTAAAAAATCAGTAATCTTCTTTTGTTGTGTGTGTTTCAGTGTAGGATTCAAAATTAAACAGAAGGCTAAAGTCAATCTTTTCTTTTGACAAAATAAATTTTCTTACTGTGGCCATGCTAGACAGCATCACGGCTCCAGTTAAGATGTTAAGGTGGACTATTAAAGGTGGTAACTGTACAAACTGTGCACTTAAAACCAGGTTAGACTGAAAATCAACAGGAAAAGTAAAATAAATGTGCATTTAACCGAAATGTGCACTTACATGCACTTAACATTGGATGAATAGGAAAGAAAGTGGGATATGGAAAAAAAGTGCATTTAAGCGAGATGTGCGCTTATCTGATGCGCACTTAAGAGGGCTCCACTGTAAGAGATAACCAATGAAAGGTGCATCTGAAAGAAGGGGCAAGCAGTTTAAGACAGTAGGGTATAATGTCTATCCCAAGCATGCTTAAAGCCCCCCCACCACTGTTTTTGCCTCCAACGCTTCAGCTGGCAGTCTGTTCCAAGTGTCTACCACCCTTCAGTGTAAAGAAGTATTTCCTCTCATCTCTCTTAAACTACCCTCTTCCAGTATCATTGTATGTCCCTGATCCTAGTACTCTATTTCATTTTAAAGAAATTCCCCTACTGCACCCTGTTCACCCCTCTGAGGTACTTGTAGGTCTCTATCATATCACATTTTGCTCTACTCTCTTCCAGGTTGTACATGTGGATATCATACCATTTTTCCTCATAGGGCTTCATGTATAGCCCCGTCCTTTGCACCATTTTTGTAGACCTCCTCTAGACTACCTCATCCCTGCTTGTATCCATACTGAGGTGTGGCCTCCAAAACTGGACACAGTACTCCAAGTGGCATCTCATCAGTGAGCAATACAGTAGCAAAACCCCCTCCCACCTCCTGCTTGACATACCCCTCCCTAAGCACCCAAGGAAGTCACTAGCCCTACCCACTGCTTTGTCACACTGCCTGCCACCTTGAAGTCATCAGATATGATAACCTCAAGGTCACCATTCTGTTTAGTGACTATCAGTGCCCCCACATGCATCTTATACTCAGCTCCTGAGTTCCTATGCCCTAGGTGCATGATTTTGTACTCTATGGCATTGAACCCAAACTGCCTCCCTCTTGACCACCCCTTGAGTTTCCCATGATCCCTACATATTATTTGACCCATTCCTGAGTCTACTTTATTGCAGATTTTGGTATAATCTGCAAAAAGGCATACAGTACCTTCCCTTCCAGTTCTTCTGCAATGTCACTCATAAAAGCAATGACGAGGACTGGTCCTAGTACTGAGAACTGTGGCATGCCACTGGTCACTCTTCCATCATTAGAGTGAGTGCCATTAACCACCACTGTCTGTCTCCTATCCAGCAACCAGTTTTTAACCCAATTTACAACCCAGGACCCCCCCCCACCACCACCACCACCGGCTGCTCACTTTCTTTATCGGCCTCTTGTATGGCACAGTGTTGAAAGCCTTCCTAAAGTCCACAAATGCCACATCCACTGCCCACTCCTGATCTGTTCTCTGGCCATGCAGTCAAAGAACTCTACCAGATTAGTTTGGCATGACCCCCCCCCCAGAATTCATGCTAACTGTGGTATTGCAGAACGTTTAATTCAAGATACTCTACCAGCTTTCCTTTAGTAGGGTTTCCATTAATTTCCCCACCACTGAAGTAAGTCTGACCAGCCTGTAATTTTTAGCCTCCTCCCTACTGCAGCTCTTATGTAGAGACAGCTCTTCTGTAGTCCTCCAGAACCATGCATTCTCCAGTAAACTATTGAATTAAACTCTAAGTGGGGCGGCTAACACCTCCTTGAGTTCTTTTCATACAATTGGTTGCATCCTGTCTGATCTCGTAGCCTTATCCACCTTCAGAGATGCAAGTACCTTCAGGACTCTTTCCTCTGAACATGGACTGGTGTCCACCTTCCCCTTCACTGTTCCTGCTACTCCTTGATGACCCATCCCCACTCCCTCCATTGTGAAGACTGAGCAAAAGTATCTGTTCAGGATGTCAGATTTTTTTGTGGTCCTCTTCTGTGAAGTCTCCCCCTTCTGCCCTTCTAATCCTCACTATCCCTCCCCTTGCTTTCCTCTTCTCACTTCTGTATCTGAAAAAAGTCATATCCCCTTTAGTGACCCCTTTGGCTATCCTTCCCTCTATCTAAACCTTTGATCCCCTCACTGCCTTTCCTGCTTTCTTGTGTTTTACTTGGTATACCTCCCTGTCCTCCTCCCTCTGTGCTTTCTTATACCTCTGAATGCCACCTATTTTTCCTTGACCACCTTGGCCACTTCCTTACAGAACCATAATGGACTCCTTTTCCTTTTGCTTTTACTCACTTCCTTCATGCAGAGTTTGGTTGCTATAATTATGCCCTCCCTTAGTTTTCCCCACTTTGCCTCTACCCCTTCCTGATAATCTCCCTCATGTGGCAGTTTCTGAGGTAGTCTCTCATTTCTTTAAAATCCTCTTACTGAAGTCCAGGACCCTCATCCTCATGTGGTTTTCCTTTGTTCCATTCCTTATGTGAAACCACACTGTATGGTGATCATTGATACCCAGGGGACTGCCCACTGTGATGGCTACCGACTTCCCCCAAATGGACCAGAATACCCTGTCACTCTCATGGCCATACCTAGGGGTGGACATTATACTTCTGACTATTGTGTATTTCTGAACAGCTGAGTCCACCTGAAATAATGTTGCTGTCTGTAATACATGTTTGTGTAAAAAGACTGTCAGTGAAATCCTTCACTAGGGACTTCCATTTCACTGCCACCACCTGGGTTTTTTACCAACAGAGCCAAGAAAGCCTGTTTCTGACTTCCCCCTTTGCACAAGGTCAGGAAGGTCAACAAAATAACTGTGGGCAGAGTGATCTCTCGAAGATGGACTGCAACAGAGTCAAGCAGAAATAGAATTACCCTTTTAAATAACACACAAGCAATCACTGTTTCTATTAAAATAGACTGTTTACTAGAATACTACAAGTATTTACAACAGGATGTATTTACGGGAAACAAAAGGGCTGCACATTTACTAAGAAGCAGAAAATAAAATCACATTAAACAGATGAGTATTGTACAACAGAAGTTTAAGCTATCCTCCCCTACAAATCCTTTACCTGCCCCAGCTAAAGAAGCACTTTTCCCTCACTGTGCTATCTTACCTCAGCTAGTCTGTAATGGCAGGGGCTCTGGTCTTTAGGTGTTTCAGTCCCAGAGACTGAGCTGGATATAAGCCCCTCAATATATTGCCTTGCTCCAAGTGGGGAGGGTCCTACTCACTCTGAGTGACAGGCCCATGTTGCCCAGCCCTCTTTGAGAGTGTGTGTGTGCATGTGTGTCCCCCCACCCTTCAGCACCTCCTTGCTACCATAATATGGTCCACCTGGTTCCTTTTGTTCAACATGGGAATATCTCCCAGAAGCATACCCCACTGAGTTAATGGGTTTATTGCTTTACTGCCTCCTGCCTGGCTTTTTCTGTTAACTTTCCCATGAGAACCATCAGACTTTACTTTAACTTTTCCGTATATACTTGCTCATGTGATCTGGCAATCATCTTGTCTGAAGAAGGTGCATATTCAAGAAGAATAACTTAATCAAAAGAATACATGGTTCTGGTCCACTATTCTGTCACATATCCCCCCCCTTCCAGAAATGAAGATGTGTCTCTTTGGGGCAACCCACAAGAGACACTGCCATTCATGTAAGACTTGGGGAGTGCCTAACGGAATATGCCATGCACTTAGCTCTGCCTTGACAGTCCATCTGCATTGGCATTCTTTGCTCCACTTCGATGCTGAATGATCATATTATGTGACTGTAGTACCAAACTGCAGCGCAATAACTTTGTGTTTTGCCCATTAGTCCTATAGAGTCATGTCAAGGGGTTATGATCGGTGACCACAGTGAACTCCCTCCCATACAGATATGGCTGCAGCTTCTGAAGGGCCCACACTATCCCCAAACATTCTCTGTCCACTGTGGCATATGACTCCTCCCTGGGCAACAGCTAATGACTCAGGTACACTATGGAGTGCTCCTCCCCCATGGTGTAACCTGGCTCAGGATGGCACCCCAGCCCATGGTCCAAGCCATTCATGTGTACTACAAACATTAAGTCATAATTGGGGCTAGCAAGCACAGGTGACCCACATAATTCCTCCTCCAACCGTTGGAAGGCAGACTCACAGTCCTCTGTCCAGAGAACTTTTTCAGGCATTGTGTTTTTTATCAGGTCTGTCAGGGGTTTGGCTACATTTATGTAGTGAGGGACAAACCTCCTGTAGTACCCTGCTTTTCCCAGAAATGCCCTTACCTGTTGCTTGGTAGCTGGGGTTGGCCAGGCCTGGATGGCATCAACCTTCGCTGCCTCTGGACAGATGCATCCACTGCCCACCCGGTGCCCAAGGTAGAACACTTCAGCCATGCCCACTTGGCACTTTTCCACCTTAACTGCCAGCCCTGTGGCCTTCAGTCTGTGGAATACCTCCCTCATGTGCCTGACGTGATCCTCCCATGCCTGGCTATACATGGCGATGTCATCCATGTAAGCCAGTGCGTATTCACCTGCCCCTGCCAGGATGTGATCCACAAGCCTTGGGAAGGCTGCAAGTGCATTCTTCATCCCAAATGGCATTACTTTGAATTAGAATAAGCAATATGGGGTAACAAAAGCAGACCTCTCCCTAGCTGTGGGGGTTAATGGCACCTGTCAGTAGCCCTTCATCAGGTCTATTGTGGTCAGGAACTGGGCTCCCCCCAGCCATTCCAAGGTCTCATCTGTTCTGGGCATGGGGTAGACATCAGATTCTGTACAGTTGTTGAGCCTCCAGTAGTCGACACAGAATCATGTGGTACCATCTTTCTTGGGGATAAGGACCACAGGCGAAGCCCAAGGGTTACTGGACTCCTGGATCACTCCCAAGGCCAGCATCTCCCTGAGTTCCCCCAGCATGGTCTTCTTAACCCCCTTGAGTACCCTGTGGGGTGACTGCCTCAGAGGAACTTGGGCCTCATTGTCCACATGGTGTTCAGCCATTGTGGTGTAACCAGAATTCTCAGTGAACATGTCCCCAAAGTCATGCAGTACCCCCCTATCTCCTCAGCCTGAGCCAGTGTCAGCTGCTCTGAGAGGGTGAGATTATTCGTGGAGAATCCATCCCGGGCTTCACCAAGGAGGTCCACCAGGGATCAGCCTCATTCCACTCCTCTGGCACGCTGCACACAGCGAGGATCATTTCCTCCCTACCGTAGTAGGGCTTCATCATGTTCACATGATATACCTTCTGCCTGAGCATTCTGTCAGGCAGTCCTACTACATAATTAACATTGTTCAGCTTCTGGATTATGGAAAATGGGCCCTCCCATGCCGTATGCAGTTTATTGTGTTAGACTGGGATGAGTACCATCACTCATTGCCCAGCTTCGCACTCCCAGCCTCTGGCCCCATGGTCATACCAGGCTTTCTGTTGCTATTGTTCAGTGGCTAAGTGTTCTTGGGCAAGCCCCATGAGCTCCTTAAGCCTGGCCCTGAAATTTAGGACATACTCCACAACAGACTCCCCTTGGGTGGCACGGTTGCCTTGCCACTCATCCCTGACTAAATCTAGGGGCCCCTTCACCCTGTGGCCAAACAGGAGGTTGAAGGGTGAAAACCCTGTGGATCACTGTGGAGCTTCCCTATATGCAAATAGAAGGTGGGGCAAATATTTGTCCCACTCCCTTTTGTGCTGGTTGCCAAAGGCACTGAGCATTGTTTTAAGGGTCCCATTGAACTGCTCAACCAGATCATTTGTCTTGGGGTGAAGCTCAGAGCTGTTTCACGCTGCACTTCTCCAACAAACTGGTCATTACTGATGACATGAAATTTGTCCCCTGATCTGACAAAATCTCCTGGGGAAATCCCACTTGGCTAAAGATTCCCAGGAGCTCATCGGCCACCTTTCCTGCCTCAATGGAGGACATTGCCACTGCCTCAGGGTACTTGGTTGCATAATGCACCACAACCAGTATGTATCATTTGCCTGTGTGACTTGGTGTACTTAGGTGCCCAACTATGTCCACAGCTACCCTCTTGAAGGGTTCATTAATAATAGACAGGGGCACCAAACCTGCCTTAGTTTTGTCCCCAACCTTCCCAACCCGCTGGCACTGTGGACAAGTCTAACAGTAATTTGCCACATCTGTGTACAGGTTTGGCCAAAAGAAGTAGTTGGCAAGACACTTTTTTGTGCGGGTAATACCCAGGTGGCCTGAAAAAAGAATGTCATTGGCCTGGGCCAGAAGCTGCATTCAGTAGTCCCGAGGGACTACCAGCTGCTGGAGTACCTCTCCCTCTAGCCCCCTCTGTGGTGTACACTCTCTGTACAACAGCTCATTTTCCCAATAAACTGGCTTTTTATTCCCTTGAGAGGCCTCAGCACTATCTGCTATCTCTCTCAGTTTTTGGAGAGTAGGATCAGCTCGCTGTGTCCTACCCAGTTCCTCACATCTGACCTTCCTTAGTTCCCTTTCAGAAGGAAAGCTGCTCCTGGTGGCAACCTCCTCTGTTTGCAGCTAAGGCTCAAGGCTGCTACTCCTAGCTAGCCCTTCATCCATACTAGCCACTTCCTCAGCTGCTGAGGGATTAGTCTGCACAGGCTGTGTCACCCCCTCCTTCCCCTCAGAAGCTTGCCCTTTTGCCAGGCTACAGGTAGTAACACATGTTAGGTTTTCCCTGTGGTCAAAATTGTTAACCATGATCACATCTACAGGGAGATCAGGTACCACTCCAACCCCCTGTACCCCATGGCCACCCTCCCAGCTTAGGAAGACCTGAGCCATTGGGACTTGGACCACTGGACCCGTGACTCCCCGATTCTTGGAGAACTGCCCTGGCAGAATCTGCTCTACCTGGATCAGCTCCTGCCTTACCATGGAGATGGAGGCACCAGTGTCCCTCAATCCCCATGTCACTGTGCCATTGACTAGAATAGGGTGCATATGCTGGTAGAGTTTGGTGGCACTACAGCATGTGCACAGTTTACCAACTGCACAGTACTGTCTTGGTCACCCTGTCCCCCAGGATTTTGCACTTTTCTCCTATTTTTAGGGCAGTTGTAGGATAAATGCCCCACTTTCTGGCAAATACAGCATGCCTTTAACCCCAGCTCCTTGTTTTTCTTTGAACCAGGGAGTTCTGTTTTGGGTTTGGTGCAGGCTGGTTTCCTTTAGGCTGCCCTCCCTGGGTCCCCTTAAAACCAGGTGCTGCCCCACCCCCATAGTTCTTGTGTTGCAAATGTGATCAGCTGGCCATATACGAATCAGCAATTTCTGCTGCCTCCTTTGTGGAGTTGCATGCCCGGTACAGCAGCCATATATGCAGGTCATCAGGGACAATTTTAATAAACTGTTCCCTTACAATTAAATCTTTAACCTGCTCTACAGTCCTTGCCTTAGCCCCATCCACCCAGCGGTCTAAATAAGCACACATTTGGACATGCAGTTCTACATAGCTGTCTCCTGGGCCTTTTCTTAATTTTCTAAATTTCCATCTATAAGCCTCAGGAGTCAATTCAAAACATTGTAATAACATTCTTTTAACTTTATCATAGTCCCTGCAATCATTGTCATCCATTCAAGCAAATGCATGCAAGGCATGACCAGTAAGTAATGGGGTCAGATGGCTCATCCACAATGCCTTATCTAACTTAAATTGCTCACAGACCCTTTCAACTGATTTTAGAAACAAATCCAGATCAACTCTCTCTTGGTATTGCAGAAACATTTTAGAATTAATCGGGGCTTCGTGGCTTGAATCGGCTTTGCCATTACTTATGGTTTGTTGCGTGTTTGCTGGTGCAGTTTCTCCAATTTGATCTCATGCTGTCATTCTTTCTTACGCTTCTGCTCATTCCTTCTTTCTTCCTCTCGCATCAGAATCTCGTGCTGGAAAATCTTCTCCTTTTCCTCTTGCATCAGGATCTTGTGCTGGTGAATCCTTTCCTTTTCCTCTGCCTCCAGCCTTGCTCTCTCCTCCAGCACCCGAATTTCATGCTGTCCTCAGCCTCCAGCCTTGCTCTTTCCCTTTCAGCCTCCCTTAGAGCAAGCTCTGCCCTTCAGGATCTCCACCAAGGCTGAGTGGGCTGCACAGCTCCCCCAGCCTGTGCCACAAGGGTGCCCCCCCTTTCTCAGCCACTGTGACCTCAGTCTCGTTACTTTAGTCACTTTCCTGTGACTGCCTGCTGATCAGGTATTGTGCCCTGCTTGTCTGAGACTGTCTGCTCCTCCTGCAGCTGGTCCTGTGCCACCAGGGCTTCCATGAGCACATTCTTTGTCATGTCCTCATAGGCAATCCCCCTTCCTGTGCACAGCTCACGAAGCTGCTGTACATGAAATTTTACATAGCTTGAGGAGCTCATCTTCTCTAGCTATGCTGCACTTAACTATCTAGAAATGAATAAAACAGTAGTAAACAAATGCAGCCTTTTGAGATCCTGTTTTGTGACAAGTTAAAAGGTATATTTCTGCTATCACTCCAGCACTAGTGTGCTTTCTCTCTCTCTGAGTTCCTACACACTGCCACTGCTCTAAACTGTCCTGGTACCAGTTGCCACAAGGATCCCACCACTCTGCCACCAGTTGTCACAGAAATCCCTCACCAGGGACTTCCAGTTCACTGCCACCACCTCAGTTTTTTTTACCAACAGGGCCGAGGAAGCCTGTTTCTGACTTCCCCCTTTGAACAAGATCAGGAAGGTCAACACAATAACTGTGGGTAGAGTGCTCTCTCAGAGACGGACTGCAACAAAGTCAAGCAGAAATAGAATTGCCCCTTTAAATAACACACAAGCAGTCACTGATTCTATAAAAATAGACTGTTTACTAGAATACTACAAGTATTTACAAGAACCAAAAGAGTTGTACATTTACTAAGAAGCAGAAAATAAAATCACATTAAACAGATAGGTATTGTACAGCAGAAGTCTAAGCTATCCTCCCCAACAAATCCTTTACCTGCCCTAGCTAAAGAAGCACTTTTCCCTCACTGTGCTATCTTACCTCAGCTAGTCTTTGTAATGGCAGGGGCTCTAGTCTTTAGGTGTTTCAGTCCAAGAGAGTGAACTGAATATAAGCCCCTCAATATATTGCCTTGCTCCAAGTGGGGAGGGTCCTACTCACTCTGAGTGACAGGCCCATGTTGCCTAGCCTTCTTTGAGTGTGTGTGTGCATGTGTGTCCCCCAACCTTCATCACCTCCTTGCTACCATAATAATGTCCACCTGGTTCCTTTTGTTCAACATGGTAATATCTCCCGGAAGCATACCCCACTGAGTTTATGGGTTTATTGCTTTACTTCCTCCTGCTTGGCTTCTTCTGTTAACTTTCCGTGAGAACCATCAGATCTGTACTTTAACTTTTGCATATATACTTGCTGTGATCTAACAATCATCTTGTCTGAAGAAGGTGCATAATCAAAAGGAATAACTTAATCAAAACAATACATGGTTCTGGTCCCCTGTTATGTCACAAAGACAATAAACTTCTGACTTCAAACAAAAAGTGGCAAAGAGGGCATAGCTAAGTATGGATTGTAGAGAATGAGGGTTGATGAGGGTTGATCTCAAAAGAGCAACACATAAGCTGAAGCAACACTACAGCCAGGTGGACAGTGCCATGAAAGAGTAGGGAAGTTGGGGGGGGGGAGCAAGAGGAAGTGAGGGGAAGCTAGGATGCAAGATGAAGGCAGAAAAGCCCAGCATTGGGGGCATTGAGGCCACTCAAGTAAAAACATGGAGTAGAGTCAAAAAGGAATAGAGACCCCACCAGGATGAAAGCCTAAAGGACAAAACAGCATAGCATAGCCACAAAAGTGGTTGGACAATGGAAGGAGGCTAGGAACATCAAGAAGAACAAGGGGCAAAGCAAGCAACACCACAGGACAGGGGCAAGAGCAGGAATATGGCAATTAGCAGAGATGTGTGGCAGAAAAAAGTGGCCAGATCAGAAGGCTGCAGCATAAAGAAGGGCAACCTCACAAAAGGGATTGAACACGAGGCAGAATTAGGAATGACAGGCCCCCAGCCAGAAAGCTGCAATGGTGGCTCAGGAGGCAGGCAGCAGCATAATAAAAAGTAAGTGGTAGTGAGGTAGACAGGAAATGAGGGATGGAGGGCAAGAGAGTCCAACAGTGAGGAAAAGGAACTTATTGGAGGGCTGAGGAAGGCAGCACTGCCAAACCAGGGGTTGGATGCCCAAAGTAGCAGCTAGAGCCAGCAGGAGCCAGGTAGGAGGAGGAGGGCAGACCAGGAGGAGGTGGCTGATGCAATGAAGTGAGCAATGAAAGAGCACTTAGGCATATACAGGTTAAGTACCACTCAGTAAGGAGAGCATGCTGAGCATCGCCCACTGCTCCACTGAACCACTGAACCACGGGTATAAAGCCCTCCTATTGTAAACTTCATTATAGTGTATAGTGGACCATTGTCATGCATGGAAACTAGAGGTTCTCAAAATGTTGTTCTGTTGCAGTTCAAAAGGTCATGGAATGTGAAAATACCCTACTGCAGCAGGACATCATTTTGAAAACTTCTAGAGGTTCCACGCGCATCAGTTACCATAGCGGCAGAAACGGACGGATCCATGCTTCCGCAGCAACAGTCACATCAGAGCCTTACAAGATGCAGGATCAACAAGATATGAGGAAATGCAGGATCAACCAGATATTTGGACTTAAAAATAAAATTACAATAAAAAAAATGACCCTCTACTCCACAGCTCTCTCGCTTAGCGAGCGTTATGGTCGCCATGTTTTTTTTTTTAACCCTCCCAATGTATCTGCCAGCCAATAGGAAGACACGCTAGACACGTAGCCATGCCTCCTGCTTAGCAACCAGTTGGCAACCACCTTTACCACTGAACATTTTATGCATTTACAAAAAGTAAAGGCTTCTAAAATAAGAACTGTAAGTGATTTTCCGGGGCACTGTACACTATATAAAATAGTGGATTGGCATCCTCATGCACAACCAGCCTTTTTGTGCCACCTCGGGGTTCTGATACCATCGGATTTCTCGAGCTTCACTCTCGAGGTCAGATGTTATCAGAACCCCTCTGTGGCACAACAGGCTGGTTGTGCATGAATGCCCATCCACTATTATCTATGTTTTATTCCCAGCCTAAATGACAAGTTGGCTGACTGCTGTGTCCTGAGTTTTGGTTTGACATGTGTACAGACATACAATTAATACGGGTGGCATCTTTTTTCATAATTTTAAAGTCATCTGTGTCTACAAAAATACAGTCTGGAAACCATCAGATAATTCCCTTTCCTAATAGCCAGCCTGCATGTAAGCAGTTCACAGATGATCTCCAGTTTTCTGAACCCACTGAAAGTAACACAGCTGAGTACATTTAGATATATTTCTGTTTAATACTGTTGTAGAAAACTTCAGTTTTTTTTTTGGCATCAACTGTCCCTAGCTAGTTAGGTAACAAGTATTCTGAAACATTTAAGTAAAGGCAGAAGGCCAGTTAGTGGAGAATGACATAAGCCAGAATACTAGATGACTGAATACCTCTGGGCTCATTATTATAGTACTTCTATATCCCCAAAAGTCTCCCTCTCCATGAATATTTGATAAAGACTGAGAAGGTCACCAGTGCTTGGTTACTCTCCATATGGCATATCTTTCTGCATTTCCTCATTCTGATTATTTTTGATGTGGCTTCTAGCCAGCTGATTTCCAATATTTCACAATGGAGCAACCTAGGCAGAGGATTGCAATTCATCTCTATTCCAGGCAAGTGCCTGCATAAATTATTTATTAAAAAGGTTGGATAAATACATACATGAAGTGTCAGTTCTGACCTTCAGGAATTTACTGAAGAAGCTGCTTCTTCCTTGCTTATGTCAGGGAGACAGTAGCCATCAGTCAAGTTGGGATTTGATTTTTTAGGAGAAGTTGCAGACTTGCAATTCATGCCAACAAGCCACCCTAAGGCAACATCCAACTAGCTACTGTCCTTTCTATGGCTCTCAAGGTCCCAATAGGGGGACATTCTGTTTTAACTTGTATTGAAAAGAAATCACTAATGCCTTCATCTAAAACTTTTTTTTTTCTATTCTGATTTCACATTATGGGGAGATATTCATTGCTATGTATATTAAACATCTGGGCATTTTACTGAGTGCCCCATTGCTTTTTGAAAATAACACACAAGTATTGACACAAGATGAGTGTTTTCTATTGTCTAGATGTGAAAGTAGAACAGTTCATACCAGTGTTGCACTCACTTGCCAAAGGCAAGGGTGAGAATCCCCATGTGGTGGTTCACTTGGGTACTCATGAACTGGCAGGATGCAGGGTGGAGGTGGCTGAAATCAGGTTCAGGCTACTTTGGGAGCAACGCAGGAAATGAGTAAAAATGATAGTATTTTCAGAGGCACTACTGACACCTCTAGCCAGTACAGTTAGGAAACTGAGAATCTTAAACTTCAACAAATAACTCAGAGTGGTATAGGGAGGAAGGATAAGGTCACATAGGGGACTGGGTGAGGAGTCTGGGGGGGGGGAACCTTCTATGCAGCAGAAAGACTGCACCTAAATAGAGGGAACTAGAACATTAAGGGACAAGCTGGGGCATAAATAATACAAAATGTAAACTAAAGAGGTAGCTTCAATGTTTTCCCAAGGTGGGAGCTTGCATGCCACCTCCCCTGATTGCTGGTGTGGTGGGAGGGAGGTCTTTGGGACATAAGAGCAAGGAAAGCAGGGAGGGAGGGAGGGAGGTGAGGGGGTTAGGGATAAAAAAGATTGTGCAAGGGGGTGGGGGAACTAGGACAACAGGGGGAAAAACTCAGGTAGGCCTGGTATGAAAGAAATCTGGTTGGCTGCCAAATGAGAAGGACAATAGCAGAGAAGGGAAAGTTGGGAAAGGGGGACAACAGGTGTCTTGGAAGGCAGCTCTTCCAATTAATACTGGGAGATTGAAGCCACATGGAAGACCTACACACTTTTGTGATGGACAGCCACTTGAATCTACTGACTATCAAAGAGACCTGGGCATCACAAAAGCACTGAAATTTCACCAACCAGAGGTTCACACTCCACAGGAAGGATAGGGCAGGAGAAATGGAGGAGGGGTGGCCCTATACATAGTGGAAACAACTACAGCCATGAGGGAGGATATGGGTAGAGTGAGCACAGAAATACTCTGGGTTAAGGCTCTAACAGTGGCAGAGTGGAAGATTAAATTTGGGGTGGTCTACTGACTGGCAAATCAGAACAAAGGCATAGACTGTAAACTAGTAAAGGAGATAAGGGAGGTGTCATCACTGTAGGGGGAAGTTGTACTAGTGGGTAACTTCAAACTACCTCACATAGATTGCAGAAGACCTATGTCCTAAACAATTACTTCTGCTCATTGTTCATGGTGCAGGATGATGGACCTATACTGCAAAACAGGATCAAGGCAGTCACAAGGGGGCACAGGTAAAGGGGAGGGTGGTGATCATGACTGAATGAAAAAGGAAAGAGTTAGCAGCCCTTAGGGTAGACAAAACCCTGGACCTGCATGGCCTAAACCCAAGGGTACTCAGTGAACTTGCTTCTGTGCTGGCAGTGCCCTTGTCACAGTTATTTATCAACTCACTGGAGTCAGGGATAAAGCCAGGGGATTGGAGAACTGTGGATGTACTCACACTGCATGGGGGAATGGACGAGGAGGGTCCAGGCAACTACGGACAGGTAAGCCTTACCACCATTGTGGGAAAACTGATGGAGACCTTCGTGAAGGAAAGACTACTTAGAGAATAACAAGCTGCAAGACAGCAAGTGGCATGGGTTTGTGTCTAGAAGCTGGTGTCAGACAAACCCATAACTGTATTTTTTGACTGGTAGGGTAGTGGACAGAAGCCAGGCAGTGAATTTGCTCTACTTTGACTTCAACAAAGCCTTTGATTTCGTGCCACACAGGAGGCCACTCAAAAAGCTGGAGGACTTAGGAGTAGGAAAAAGGGGCTGATTAGTCAAATGAGTGAGAAACCTGTTAGGGGAAAGGTAGCAGAGGATGGTGGTTGACAGGGTTGAATCTGTGGATGGGCATCATAAGTGGTGTACCACAGGGATCAGTCTTAGCACCTGTTCTATTTAAAATGCACATTAGTCACATAGGGAAAGGTGTCCTTGGTAAGATGAGTTTCTTTGCTGATGATGTAAACCTCTGTGGCAGGGTGGACAGTGAAAAATGAGTCAGTGTGCTTCAGAGAGATCTGGAAAGGCTTGAGAGGTGGTCAAATGTTTGGCAGTTGATTTTCAAAGCCAAGAAGTACAAGCGGGTGCATTTATGGAATAAGAACCCATGCACAGAGTACTGGATAGGAAGGGTTAAGCTGGCCACTTCATCAGAGGAGAGAGATCTGGGAGTCTTCATGAGTGACTCACTCAAGCAAACCAGCCAGTGCAACAAAGACTATAGCAAGGCATCCAAATGCTGGGGCATATAGGGAGGGGGTTTGCAGTAGGAGGGGAGAGAAACATAGAATTTGATGGCAGATAAGGATTTCTTGGCCCATCCAGTCTGCCCATTTCTCCCTACCTACACTATGACATCAGACCATGCCCTATCTACAGCTCTTTCTCCCTCTCTCCTTTCTTTCCACTATGATTCCTTTGTACTTATCCCATGCATTCTTGAACCCCACCACTGTTTTTGCCCCATCACCTCTGCTGGAAGACTGTTCCAGGAATCCACCACTCTTTCTGTGAAAAAGTACTTCCCTCACATCTCTCTTGAATCTACCCTCTCCAACTTCATAGCATGTCCCCTTGTTCTTGAGCACCTTTTCTTCCAAAAATACTCCTCTCCTTCACCTTATTTACTCCCTGAAGCATTTGTTCAGCACTGATTCCATTAACTTTCCCATTGCTAATGTCATGCTGACTGGCCTATAATTGCCAGCCACCTCCCTGCTACCACTTTTGTGTAGTGGGACTACATCTGCCTTACTCCAGTTCTCCAGAACCACTCCTGTTTCTAGTGAGCATTAAATAGAACTGTCAGAGGTGCAGACAGTGTTTCCCTGAACTCCCTCAATACCCTTGGATGCACCCCATCTGGCCCCATTGCTTTGTTCACCTTCAGATTATCAAGTCCTTTAAGGACTCTCTCCTCCAAAAAGGACTAGTGTCCGCCTCCCTTACTCCAAAGCTTTTGCTACTTTTTGTGGCCCCTTCCTTTCTCCTTCCTCTGTGAACATTGAACAAAAGTATTTGTTCAGGAAGTCAGTCTTTTCCTGGTCCCCCTCCTCTACACAGTCCCCAATTCCCATTTTAGCCTTACAAGCCCACTCCTGGTCCTCCTCTTTTCACTTACATATCTAAACAAACTCTGGTCAGAGCCGATACGGCTGCACATAGAATTTTGGAGTGGTGGTGTAGCTTTTCAGAGTGGTGGTGGAATGGAGCTGAAAAGCGGCTCCAGAGCTGCGACAGAGAAAAGACTGGCAATGGCAGTATGCCATTTGCAAGAAGGCAGCAATGACACAGACCTGAGTATGCGTGATACTTGCACAGATTGCACAGATTGAGTTTGAGCTGCTATCTTGCACTCAGCAGCCACTGTGAGTTCTGCAATTGCGGAACAAAAAGAGAAAGTTGTGTATGGGGGGGCAGTTCTTCACAGAGGGGAGCTCCATCCACTGAGGAGAGGAAAGAAAGAGACACCATACATCAGGAGTGACCACAGTGGTGTGGACAACAGACCACATCACTGTAGGAGAAGACTGGGATAGTTTCCACTCATGGTCCCTTCTCGTACAGTGATATGATCCCCAAATAGGTTCATAGGTTCATAGAGAGATATGAACTCAGGAGGCAAAAAGATGCCCTTAGTGAGCTCGCCACCAAACTTACAAATATACTTTTTTATTTCTACCCGTGTAGTTATCTAACTGTTTTTTGAAAATTTCAATGTTACTACTCTCCACCACTTCCCTTGGTAAAGCATTCCACTGTAGTACCACTCTTTGTGAAAACCATTTTGCCCTTTTATGTGTTTTAGAATTTCCTCCTCTTAGTTTATAGCTGTGTGATCTTGTATATGTATCAGAATTATTTCTTATTAAACCAATAGTGTCAAGTAGATATTGATCCTTAATTGCCTTATATATTGTACATAAGTCTCCTCTAATCTGTCTGTAATGTAGGGAATAAAGGTCTAACTGTTGAAGTCTTGATTTATATTGATAGGATCTCAAACCTCTAATTTTTTTGTTATTTTCCTTTGAACCTCCTCCATTAATTTTTTACTTTTTTTCATAGTTGGTCCACAGAAGGATGAACAACATTCTAATTGTGTCCTTACCAAACTTGTGTAAAGTGGTAGTATTACTTTTTGATCTCTACTCTTTATATGTTTGAGAATAGACCCCACAATTTTATGACACTTTTTAACTTTAACTAAAGTGTGATTTTTGAAGGATAAGTTGTTGTCGACAACAACCCCCAAATCCTTCTCAGTTGTGGTTTCTATTAACCGATCATTATTAATTTTGTAATTGAATTTTTGATTGTTATATCCAAAGTGTATAACCTTACACTTTTTTTCATTAAAGCTCATCTTTTTTTTAATTGCCCAGGTACAGATATCATTTAGTTCATCCTGAAACTGGATTGCATCTTGCATATTATCAACTATGCAGCCAAGCTTACAATCATCTGCATACTTGTCCATCCATACCTTTTTTGTTGGTTGCATTGTAGATATTAATAAATTGAACAAAACAGGTCCCAGAACTGATCCCTGGGGGACTCCACTACCCACCTTAGCAGATGGAGATAGATGTCCTCTAACAACAACTCTTTGATATCTGTTTTGAAGCCATGATTTTACCCAATTAATTATGTTTGAGTGAAAGCCTGATGTTACCATATAGTCTATTATTACTTGATGTGAGACCTTATCAAAGGCCTTAGAAAAATCCAATAGGACTACATCCACAGATAACCCTAGGTCAAGAGATGCACTCATATTTTCATAAAAGTTCAACAAGTTTGTCATACATGATCTACCCTGAGTAAACCCATGTTGACTTACATCCTGTAAGTTTGAGTGAGAAATATATATGCTTCAATTCTGGTTAATAAGGCTCTTTCAAATAATTTACCAATAACTGATGTAAGACTTATCGGTCTGTAATTGGATACCAATTGTTTATTACCAGATTTATGGACGGGAATACCTATAGCTCTCTTCCATATTTGTATTGTTTCGCCTTGATTAAGAGATGCATTAAACAGCATGATCAAAGGTCCGCTAATGGAATTAGCAATTTCTTTCAAGAATTTAGGATGACTATTATCTGGTCCTGGTGAAGATTGTATTTTTAGTTTTTGAAGTAAGGTTCTAACCTCAGACTCAGTTATTGGAGGTAAAGTCTTATTGTCCTGCTTTGAGGCTATTGGTGATGTATCATCAGTAACAAATGTGCTAGCAAAGTAGTTATTAAATTCAATTGCCATTTCGGTTTCATCATTTAAAGGACCGTTATCATCTACTAGTAGTCTGACTGTTGAGCAGTTTTTTCTAAGAGAGCCAACATAGTTATAAAATGTTTTGTAATTATCCTTAGTTTTAGATGCTAGTTTTACTTCAAAATTAATCTTTGCTTTTCTAATATTGTTTTTAACTGTTTTTGTTTTTTCCTTATATAGATTCCAGGTAATAGGAGTTGGATTTTTTTTATATTTCTTGTAATAGGCTTTTTTTTTAAAGCCTTTTTTATACTGTTATTCCACCAAGGGGGAATTCTACTACCATTGTGATATTTAGGTCTATTTGGTACCCATGTACTCAAACAGTGATTGATTTTATTATTTATGTTTTCCCAAATATGGCCTCCTTCCAGATCTTTTAGATTATTTTCCCAGTCCCAATCATTTAGGTATCGCAATATCTCACTATAATTAGCTTTATTAAAGTATTTTATAATGGTCACACTATTTTTAATGGTATTGCATAGATTAAATTTAACTGATACCATATTATGGTCACTATCTCCAAGAGAAGTTTTGATAATTGGTGTAGACATTCTATTCTCTACATTAGTTAGTATGATATCGAGTATATTGTTCTGTCGAGTACCTTTGGTCACCATTTGAGTTAAGTTTTGTTCAATAGTAAACTCAATAAATGCTTTTTCTGCTTGTCCATATCCTTCCAGGTTAGTCCAATTTATTTTTGGGAAATTAAAATCTCCCATTAATATGTAATTTTGTAACGTTTCTATCTTTTTTAAGTTAGAAAGTAATTCAGTATCTTCCGCTAAAGTTAAACAAGGAGGTCTATAGCACAGAGCAATCACTAGTGGTTCATTTTGTAGATTTAATTGAACCCAGATGACTTCATTTTTATCTCCTTCTACCTCAATTGGGGTTATGCTATAAGCTTTATAGTTGTTTGAAATATACAAAGCGACTCCCCCTCCTTTACGATTACTTCTATTTTTATAAAACTTGTTGTAGCCCTGAATTTCGGTATTCCATTCCTGATCAGTGAACCATTTTTCGGTGATTCCGCATGTAGTTACATTATCTTTTATGAGAATATGTTCTAATTCCTCAATTTTTTTTGTGAGACTATGAGCATTAAGTAAGAGGATATTAATAGATCCAATATCTTTACTATTCTGTTTTCCTTGGGAAACTTGTTTTTTAGAGATCTTACTATCATTTTTAGCTTCTCTAGCTAATTTTACAGGTAGTATAACAATTTCAGAAGGGCATAGTGCAGATTTCCCTTCTGCCCTGCAGTGCTCCACCCATTCAGCTGTAAAAATGTTTTGTCCCCTTTTGTTACCTCCTGGGCTATTCTCTCTTCAGTTTGCACCTTTTCACTCCTTGCTGCTTTCCCTGCTTCCCTCTGTTTCCCCTGATACACCTACCTATCCTCCCCCTGCATCTCCTAATACCTTCTAAATGCTACCATTTTAGCTTTTACCTTTTCAGCCACCTCATTTGAGAATCACAGCAGTCTCTTTTTCCTCTTGCTTTTGCTCACTTGTTTGATGCAGAGCTTCTTGCCTTTGCTGTGCTCCCTTTTATCTTCTACCACTGTTACTCCACCCCAACCAGGTCACCCACCTCTGCTAGGTCATCTGTGAGGCATTCACTCACCTTTTTAAAATCTGCCCTCTTGAAGTCCTGGACCCTCGCCCTTATGTGGTTCAGTTCAGCAGCCGTCCTTATATGGAACTATATATAGGTGATACTGCCCCTATACAGATCACTGGTGAGGCCTCACCTGGAGTACTGTGTCCAGTTTTCAATTCATCAATTGAGGAAAGGACTTTGATGGGCTGGAGTCAGTGCAGTGAAGGTTCACAAAAATGATTCAGGGCCAGCAAGGCAGATTATACAAGAAACATTTGAAGGCCCTGAACATGTACTCACTGGAGCAGATGATGGAGATGGGAGAGGGGAGAGGTGAGGCATGATAGAGACTTTAAAATTCCTAAGGGGTAAAAATAGGGTAAATTGTGAGGACCTGTTAGTAGGAGGTATAAATTCAAGAAGGATGTGAGGAATTGTTGGAGCCTTGAAACAGAGTACTGGCAGAGGTTCTGGGGGCACAGATCATTAATGGATTCTAACATGGGGGTGACAGGGCCAGGGGATTCATAATCCCACTTGTGGGAACAAGGAAGGGAGAGAAAGTGGAAGGGATGGAGGGTGTGAATAACCCACTGTAGCACTAGACAGGTGGGTAAGGAAGCAACAACTTTGGGAAGACTTGATGGACATTGGTCACCTTCTGCTCTCATATTTTATGTTTCTATGTTTCTGCTCTTAAAGTCAGCAGTGTTATAATCCAATTGCTCCTGGACACAGTCCAGGATGGTTTTGTAATCCTGGGATTGAGAGACTCAACAAGGGATTGGGCAGTCCTGGAGCCGGTGCTGGCAAACTGCAGCTATGGCAGGGGCATCAGCAAAGTTGAGCCCCTGGGTAATAACAATCACATTTCCTTGTGGTTTTAGCCTGATATTGGGAAGGAAATCCTGAACACCAAAACACATGCTCTTCATTTCAAGAAGGCAGACTTCAGCACAATGGGAGGGCAGTTATGTAAACACCTGGCTGAGCTGGGTGGGGTAAAAGGAGAAGCAATGGTACCTCAGAAGGAAGGGGCACCAGGTATTCATAAACACCTGCCTCAAGAAGAAGATTAAAAAACAAGCACAGTAAACCTCTCTAATATGCAGTGGAGGTAGTGGAAGCAGTAAAAGAAAAAACAAGCTGCCTTCAAAAAGTACAGTGTGTCTCAAAAAGTGGAAGACAGAGTGGACTACCTGAATAAGCTCAAATCAGCTAGCAGGGAAGTGTGTAAGGCCAAAGCAGGAGCTAAACTGAGTATAGCCAAAGGAGTCAAGGAAGGAGACAAGCCCTCTTTTGATAAATCTGGAAACAAATGAAACTGAAAGACAAGATCATCAAACTGCATTAAGGGACAGAGTGGGTGAAGGAAAGTTGAGAAAAAGCCAAAGTATTGAATTAATTCTTCAATATGGCAGGGAAGGATCACTACGGGGAGAGAGGTGGCAATAAAGATGTGTGAGGAGCTGATAATTGACAACAGGGGCCTAAGGGACTACTATCCCTGAAGGTGAATAAATATCCTAGGCCAAATGCTGAGCACCCCAAGGTGCTGATGGAATTGGCATCAGTACTAGCAATCCACTGGTCAACCTGTACAACAGCTCCCTCAGCTCAGACATGGTGTTACATGAGTAAAGAACAGCAGATGTGGTGCCCTTTCATAAGAGCAGGGCCAGAGATGAGGCAGGAAACTACAGATCAGTTGGCTTGATATTGATCATTGGTAAGCTAATGGAAGCCATTCTAAGGAAACATTGGTGGAGTTTCATGAGGCAAATGTGCTACAAGATGACAGACAACATGGGATTCTATCAGTTAGGTCATGTCAAATGAACCTGATAAATGTCGACAGGGAGCATGCAGTAGACATACTGTACCTGGACTTCAGCAAGATGCATTGACTCAGTCCCCTAATAAAAGATTGATGAAGAAGGTTGATGACCTGGGGTGGGGGACAAAATGACTAGGTGGGTGGCAAACTAGTTAGGAGATCCTAGAGAATAGAGGTCTGAAAGGAACACTTGGAAATGTGGGAGGTTGCCAGTGAGGTACCACAGAGGTCGGTGGTTAGGTTTTTGCTGTTCAAGGTGTTCAAAAATTAAAATGACATAGGGAATTCCATAAGGAGAAGCATTTGCCTTTTATTGGATGACACCAAGCTCTGTGGGAGAGTGAACACAGAAGACAGGGTCTGGGACATGAGGGAGACCTGATAAGGCTAGAGAGATGTTTTGGAATCTGGCAGCTGGGGATCAATGCCAAGAAGTGCAAAGTCATGCAAGTGGGGAGGAAGAAGCAAAGAGTTAAAGGCTGGGGGTGACCATCACATTGAATGAGGAAGTAAGGGACTGTGATTATCCACACTCTGAAGCCCTCTGCACAATGCAGTAAAGCAGTGTGGAAGGCAAACAGAATGTTGGGTTGCATAAGCAAGGGGTTCACTAGCAAAAGAAATAAGGTCATGCCACCTCTTAACAGATCCCTGGTGTGGACGCACCTTGGTAACTGTGTACAATTCTGGCAACCTTACCACAAAAAGGACACCAATCAGCTGGAGACTTTGTAAAGGAGGACTGCCAAAAACAGCATCTGGAGAACCTGCATTTGTACACACTGGAGGATAGAAGAGATTGGGGGGGGGGGGGTCATAACAGAGACCTTTAAATACCTGAAGGACATCAATAGGGTAGACCCTAGTGAATTATTTTGTACCAGTAACAACAAAAATATGAGGGGAGACAGCTGAAAACTGCCTGGAAGCAAATTCAGAAAGGATGTTAGGAAGTATTACTTTACAGAGAGAGAAAGAGAGTGCCAGAGGTGTGGAACAGGCTACTGGAAGAGGCAGTAAGTATAAAATCCATAGACAACTGCAAGAGGGGATGGGATAAGGTAATGGTATCCGGGGGCAGGGAGGAGTGGCATATAACTTATGCAGCATGTACTCTACTTTGGGCAGAGTCAAAAGAGGGGAAACAGATGTAAATTGCTTGGGGGAATTCAGAAAAGATGCCAGGAGGTAGTACTTTACAGGGAGAAAGTAACAGAGGGGTGGAATAGGCTACTGGAGAAGGCAGTAAGCATGAAATCCATAGACAGTTTCAAGAGAGGATGGGATAAGGTAAAGCGGTGGGTAATGGCATCCGAGAAGTGGGGACGGAGTGGCATATAACTTATTCTACTTTGGGCAGGCTCAGATTAACACAAGACCTTCTGTTGGCAAATTTCTATATTACTATGTTACTCTTGATAAAGAACGTAACGTGTCCAAAACATTGAGTCATCTGCTCACTGTTGCTGCTATTTTAGATGTATTTAAATCAGAATCTTTAAGCATCTTACAGTGGTGTAAGAGCTTTTCTAATGTTTTTTTTTTTTGTTGTTGAGCAAGGGTTTAATTCTATATACTTAGGATTGCTGCTTTTGCACGTGAACTGTAGAACTCTTTCTGAGCTGCCTGTTGTTTTTTGTAGGGCTAAAATTACCACAAGACCTTCTGTTGGCAAACTTCTTTGTTACTATGTTTCTACATCTATGGTTCAATGTTTCTATGAAATAGCCATACATACTTTGGCACTGAAAGGTCTTGCCCCCTCTCACTCAGAGATCACTCATCACATTGTACTTGTTATTATGGAAGGATCAACACATTCAGCATGATGTCTTTTGTCTAGTGATACTTTTTGATTACTTTTTTTCCTTACCCATTATTGGAATTTTACCTCCCTCCACAGTTAATCCCTCTTCCCTTCCAGTGACTTAGAAGCAAGTACTGGGTAAAGCTGGGCAGTGAAACCCTTGCAAGCCTCTCCATAGTAACAGTTTTCTATAATGGTCCAGGAGACCCAGCAGCACAAGTGCTGGCTTGACAGTGCAATGTTAAAGTTACTCAGAATTAGCATCTTTGTACAGTATGTGTTCTTTCATTCACTCCCAGAAAATATTACTCTCTGTAACACATGACCCTTTACTGGCATGCTAAGATTCAGTATTTGACTGCAACCCCATGAATTTCTGGTCTGATCAGAGTTGAAGTGCTGGGATACAAATTTGGAGACCCCTTGTGATAGTTGCAAGCCCCCCATATTAGCCCAGTGCACTAGCTGTGTATTCCTTTTTCATACCTCATTCTCTCAATGGAATTATTTTAAATACCAAAGAGTTAAACTTAGAATGACCTTAGTAGTTTGCTGATAATAATAAACACAACTTTTACCAGCAGAACATGGGTCACATCCCTAAGCATACTTTCTAGTGGCTTGACAACACCACAGGTAAGAATCTGTTCTATTGCACTGTTGAAAAGACAGTGTTTCATTATGGAGTATTAACACTTTGTTTTGATTATTCATTATACTGCACCAAGCATTCACTGGAACTGGGCATATGTTCTAAATGGAACAGCTTGGTAAAAAAAGGATTTTAAAACTACCAGAAACATATTGTAAATGTCTAAGTAAACAGTAAAACTTATCAATCTTATAACTTCAGAGCCAAGTACTCATCTTAAGGCTGGGTATTTTCAGTTTGCAGGCTGCAGTAGTTGGTGTATTCAGTGCCAAAATGCAAAGGAAGTTTCTGTAATTTCTGTTTTGTCTGTAGTGCAGGGCACAGTAGTATATCCTTCTAAAAACAGAAATCTGGGGCCCGATATTCAAATGAGTGCAAAGCACAGCACAAAACCTTGCACTGCACCTTGCAATTGCCCAGGAGCCTGATGATTCTATATTCAGTCAAACAGCACACTGGCACTGTTCAACTGAATATAGAGCCATGTCGGTGCAGGGCTAAGTGACGTAGCCCTGCCCTGACATGGATCCCAAAGTGCGCCACCAGAATGGATAGCGGTGGAGTGCTATCTGCAATATTCAAACTTGAACCCATGCAAATGAGCCTATTGGGCATGCAAGGTGCTCAGGGGCCATTTACATGCCCATTATGGGCTAATTTGCATGGATAGTGAGGCAGATTAGCATGGTGATGCCACCCCTACAATTGCCCAGTCCTACAATTGAGTAGATATCTTGGTGGTAGTGGTCTCTCCCCCAATCACCAACCTGTATCGTAGTTTAAATAAATCCATGGTGGCAGGGGTCCCCACCCTCTGATCACCAGCCTGAACGATAATTTAAATAAAGCCCTGGTGCTAGTGGTTCCCCCAAATTTCTAGCCCGTACAGTAGTTTAAATAAATCCCTGGTGGTAGTGGTCCCATTTCTGATTGCCAGACCCTATTATGGGTCCCCCGTCCCTCCCTCCAATCTCCAACCTGTATAACAAGGGAACACCCTCCCTGGTGTCCAGTGGTCCCACCCTCCCCACTACAGCACCAAACACCCCCCAGTCACCTTACCATTCCCCTCATTGCTGCAGGTACATAAGGTGATCAATGCAGCCCTCCTCACACCTCCCTGACCAGGCGCTGTATGTCCAGGTAGGGAAAACACCTCTGATGTATAGGACAGAGATGTCACCCTCTTCTATAAATAAGTAGTATGCTTCCTGCCTGGATACAAAGGAGCTGACCGAGAATGTGTGAGGAGGGCATGCGCCAGTCACTGTATGCACATGTGGCACTGAGGGGAATAGAAAGGTAACTGCAAGGTGGTGTTTGGTGCTGTGAAAGTGGGTGGAGACCACTGGATGCCTGGGAGGGCAATTCCCTGAACAAAGAGCTGGCAATTGGAGGGAGGGTGAGAGTGGGGTGGAATAGCGAGTACAGGCTGGTGATCAGAGGGGCTGCAACTACCACCAGGGATTTATTTAAACTATGGTACAGGCAGGCAATTGGAGTGGGAGGACCACTTTGCCATGGATTTATTTAAACTGTGGCATGGGCTGGCGATCAGAGATGGGGTCCACTACTACCTGGGATTTATTTAAACTACTGTACGTGCTGGCGACTGGAGGGAGGGACCACTAGCACCAGGGATTTATTTAAATTATGGTATGGGCTGGTGATAGGGTGGGCCACTATGACCAGGGATTTATTTAAACTATGGTACAGGCTAGCAATTGGAGGGGGGACCACTAGCACCTGGGATTTATTTAAACTACCATACGGGCTGGCAATCAGAGGGGAGGCCACTATCACCAGGAATTTAGTTAAACTATGGTATGGGCTGGTGATCTGAGGGCTGGACCACTACTACTAAGGAATGTATTTATACAGTAGGGGCTGGCAATCAGAGGGGCAGTGCCAGAGACCACAGAGGGTGTGCATGCTCCCTAAGTGGTCAACCAGCAACAGTAGGTGGCTGCATTACCTCCGGCAGCTAATAACGTTGCCCAGAGAAAGTTGGGGTTTTGTTAGGTGATATTTGCACTGCACAAAAGGACTGTGCTAAAACCTTTTATGCAGTGCAAAGCCACTGAATGTGGGGTAGCATGGCTATTCAGTGCCATGCCCTTCTCCTCACCTGCCTGCATACACTATGTTTTGTGTGGGCACTAACCCTCTTTGGCCATGCAACAGCCCCTTTCTGGCACAAACCCCAGTTTGCATGGGCAAAGAACTGTTAGTGCCTGTGCAAACTTTCGAATATTGGGCCCTTGGAATACCATACACAGTAGCAACTAGGTGACAGAAAGTAGTTGAAATTATTTCTGCCACAGTTCCACATTTTAAATACACAAAGATTCCTTAAAGAGCTACTGACACCTCAAAGAATACTTTCAAAAACATAATAATTAGGTACAATTCTGCCTGTATTCCATTTATATTTTATATATTTCTCCTCCCCATTATTTATTACTAAGGAAATTTACATGAATATATGATCTTTATACATTAGAGTCACTTTAGAGTCCATCTGCCTCTATAGGTTACTCCCTACTTCAAGTCATAATCCTCTGTTGTGACATCACAGTCTATTGCCATGGGAGTAACTGTGATGTCACATGCAATGCATTATGACCTCAGGTAGGGAGAAAGCAGCAGGAACAGATAAACTCTTCAAGAGCAAAGATCCTGTTTTCATACAGATGGCCTCAGTAATAAATAATGGGGAGGAGGAATACAGCACTAATGAGAACTACAACCTGGACTTTGTCTAAATGCTAGGTTTTGTTAAAATTCTCCTGAACATGTCACCAGCTCTTAAACATTCCCAGTGTACTTATTAAGACCATTGCTCTCCCACAGGGAAAGGAGTAGCTGTGGGGAGTAACTTGCAAAATGTTTGCGGAGTTTACTGTTCTATTGTACACCTCAGTGCCATGCTGCCCATTCTATAGAATTGTTGCAAGCAGTTCTACAGGGTTGATCAGGTGTGTGATGGGGAACCAGTGATCTGGTGGGGGGATGGAGATCAGCAAAGGGCCAAGAAGCCAAACAGATGGTGTGGGGGAGCAGGACTAGAAAGTGGGTGATCCACTGGATACAAGGGACTACTTACTGGCTTGGGTTATAGAGAAGGGCCACTGGACCACCAGGAAAAGCAGGGCAAACTTAAAAGACAGAATTTTGGTGGCCTAAAAGGGTTCCTAACAGTAACGGTTGGTGGGTGGTAGGAAGACTGCAATGGTAGTACCATGTTGCCAGGACATTGTGCATGGCACAGGGCCTTGCAACTGATGCAATACCATGCACAGTCTTCCATGGGTGTTGCTTATCAGGTTTTAGCAATGACTAACCATGCTTGAGACCACTGGCACCTTGTGTCCTTCCTTTGCTTTGTGATTTAGTCACTGTGGAGACTCTTATTCCTGGCAACTGAGTCTTATTTTTGTGTATGAAATTTTTTTGGTGCAGGTACAATTGGGAACCTGTGAACCCCCAAATTGTGCCACCATCACTGTGGCTTTGTATGGGGCCCATGTAGTTCTTACATAGGTTAATAGGGCTTCCATTGGGTGCCTTTCATTGTATAAGAAATTCTGAGTGTGAGGTTGAGGCTAGAGAAGTGCAAAGTGAAGCTGACCAGTTTGGGCTGCCCAATTCTCATGAAAGGAGTCTCTCATCCCAAAGAGACACCCAATGGATCCTCAGTTAACTTATTATAAATCACTGTAGTTAACAAAGAGTGGTTTATAATAAGTTCTATGTATCTTTTTATTTCAAAAGTTGCATGAAGCAATCCTGCCCTGTCCGTAATGTGGGATGTTCCATTCCTGATGTACTTCCATGACAGACCACTGTACACAGGATAATAGGTTCAGTGGCTCGGTGTCCTGATTAACTGAAACCACTTATCTGATTTAAGTGTGTAATGCTAATATGCAGATAGTTTTTGCATGTTTTCCTTCAGAAATGTTTGCTTTTCACTATATTTAGTCTTAATTCTGTAGTGTACTGTAGCAATGTTTCTCAGTATAAGTCTAATTTGGAACTACAGAGATTCAATGTTCAGTCAATGTTGTATTATTTTTTAATATGGGCATGATTTAAAATTTTACAGTATTTGTTTTTGATTATGCTTTTCCTTTTTTATTACTGTGTCCTTTTGACTTTTTTCATTGCTGACTGCACAACAGAAATTCGAGCCAGTCTCTTCAACCACTCAGCATTTAACTGTATTGGCTGAATGCCCTGGATGGAGACTGACTCAGATGACTGTGGCCCTGACTAGATGCAACCCTACCAGCAGATGACTGTTATATGTCTTGCTGCTAACCTAGCTACATATTAGTTTGGCTCAAGCCCCTATTCCAGCTCTGACACAAGCAGTCCTAGCCTTATTCACAGTACCAATTACTGTACTTAAATGTTTTAGGATGTAACCATGAAATATATATATATGAAGGGGCACCATTGCAAATGAGCCTTGGCTCAGTGACTTTTCCCTAAATAAAACCTGAAAACTGAAAACGTGAATGCTGTCAAAAAATCAAGAGGTTGCTGTCTGACAGTTTGTTCGGGTGGTCTAAGTATTAGCATACTTGGCAGCAGCAGTATAATCACCATTTTTGACAGTAGTAAAACATTTCCAGTAGGCACTGCAGTTCACATAGGTTAGCCCTATTTTTGCGTTTGCATGCTGGACTGCTCTGTCCATTCCCCTGGGCTTCAGTTGCTTGGCCCCTAGACTCTGAAGGCTCAAGTACTAACAGGTTAAACACTGGTGGCAGTGCATTCAAGAGCAGCTGTTGCACATCCAGTGCCTTGAGTCACATGCTTCTTACACCATGGTGCAAAGCTCCCTGCACCCAGGTTCTCAGGTCTCCATATACTCTATGGGTTAAGTAGTAGAGTAATCAGAAACCTTTCCCTACATACACCACCACCATAGCATCTATTTCTCCCTCAGCTGCTCCCTGCCATTGCTCCATGATTTTAATTATTTGTTCTCTGTTTCACTCTCTCAGTGTTTTCTCTTTCTGTTTCTCTTTGTCTTGCCTGTCTTTGTGTGTACTAACATTTTAGCTCACTGGTGTGGACTAATTACGCAGTAGGCAGGGAATCCTGTGGCTTCCTCATCTCAGATTGTACATGCTGCTGCTAGTATGGTATGTCTGTTGAAACCTCTTTAGTCACACTTTCAGCCTCATTTTCATTACCAGTCATAACTTATTGTTACATCTTGAAAGCATCTCAACCCGAAGCCTTAAGTTAGGTACAGTTGCAGCCAGTTATAAGCAGCCAGTGATAAGCGGCAGTTTATCTAGATATATATAATACATGGTTATTTAATTTTAACAGTGGTTACAAACACTAGTTCTTCACATTAAACCATGAAGCACAAGATTTTGCAAATTAATCTGCCAATCAATGAAATAAGAATGTGAAGTCAAAGGTTTTCACCCATAGACCCTTTGCTGCTGTGAAAATCTTTCAAGAAATGTCTCTTTAAATATAGGTGAAAAAAGTTCCAACAGTTCTTGATTTCTTTCTAACATTATAGGGGTACCTGTTTCATTCTTTATCCTGCAGTGCCACCTTGTGGCCATTTTTTCTCACCATTTAAAAGTCAAGCACATGGATTATATAGCTATAATTAATATCAAAGTGTGAAGAATAAGCTGGTTTACGCTTCTAGTTGGTGCTGTGACATCATTCGATATAAGAGCAAAGCATTTTTGCCCCACTGATGTCACAGCACCCACAAGATGTGTAAATCAGCAAGTCTTTCAAAATTTGATTTTTTTTAATTTTATAATAAAATGGGCAGCATGTTGTTATCCACTTACAATATCTTGTCTTCTTAGGGATCAGCTTAATGTATCAGAAGAGTAACAACAGTGTCTTAGTGACTTTTTTTTCAAATTGATGGATCACTTTGTCTGACTGCATGCTTGTAGTGAGTGATCAAGAGCTGAATATTCAAAGCTGTTCTTAACATTCTATGAAAATTAAATTCATTCTTAATGTATGTTATGAACAACTTTTAGAAAAAAACTGCTGCAACGTGCTAACCATGTAGTGTAAAATTATACATGTTTTTCTTATTTAGTTTGTTTCTGCCCTATAGAATTTCTGATTTTGTATTATTTGTATTTGATATGCTATCCAGTACTTGTATAGCATTTGATTTTGTTTCAAGAATAACCAAAATGAGTCAGTAACCCAGAAATAAATTTCAGGATGTTTAGTGAATGTCTATAGGCACTTAAGTGGTTAAACTGTCAATCAATACAGTAATCAAAACATGAGCACACATGAATGCATATTCAAACCCACAACTGAAAAGTTTTATGTCAAAACATCTGCTTACTTTTGTCTTGCTTCTCCATGACAATTGCTTCATTCACCTTCCTGTTCTTCTTCAAAAAATGAGGTAACCCTTATGTTATAAACAGTAACAAATCCTAAGGTGTTAAGAATAAACTTCATCTTAACACATCACAGGTTCTAGGACATCTGGAGCTCTCAGTCTTGTTTGTGAGAATAGGCCAACAGTTTACGTGTAAATATAACAAATTCGATGTTTAGGAATAGTGTAAGTGGCTGTGTGAACTGTAACTATTACTTTAACTTTGATTTTTCTCTACTGCAACCCTCAGTTAGAGGAGTCAGGCAGCATTATGGAATTAGAAGGCCCCGCACTAAGGGTGAGGAGCGTGAAGGAAGAGGAGAGGATGGAGGATGTTCAAAACATGCTAAGCATGTAGAGAGGGAGAGGCTGGCTTAAAGAGTAGCTTCCTAGTTGATCCTCACCTCACCATATGCTATAGCTCACCTGCCCTGAAGTTGATTGCCATAAAGAATTCCTTTGTTTTCTGCCCATATAAGAAGTTATAAGACTCGTAAATTTCAAAATGGACATCACAGTAGAGAACAGAGTCAGTTCCACAAGCCGCCGACACTCCCCCATGCAGGCACATGCAGCCCTGTTTTGTGATGTCACAAAATGAAGGCTGCATGTGCACCCCCCATTGATTTCAATGGGAATGACTTTTCCCTACATTTTATTAACACTTAGAATTGAGATTTTAATAAATCAAAGGGACTGCTCGACTAGCAGGGACCCTGTTAGTTGAGCAGTCCCTTTGATTTATTAAAATCTCAGTTCTAAGTTTCAAAAAAATGAAGGAAAATCAATGAGGCTTGCACATGCAGCCTTTGTTTTATGACATCACAAAACAGGGCTGCATGTGCTTGCATGGGAGTGTGTCGGTGGCTTGCGAACTGGCTCTGTTTTTATGTTTCCTTGTACTTGAACAAGAAACATCTTGAGACTGTACCACATTTGAGAGGTGTGTCAGGGATGAGGTCAATGCAGAGTACTGTACAGTGGTCTCGACCCTGACACACCAATAACCACTGAAGCTGAGTGTGATGGCCATCGGAATTTCATAGTGTAGTGCTGTCCGCACTTGAGAGAAATTAACTGCACCAATGAGAGAGTGCACTTCATTCCTCTCATTTGCATAGCTGGCATTGCAACTCTGCAGACTCTCCTGCTTCCTCCCACTACTGCAGTCCATGCTGCACCCTCCTTTCCCCCACTGGCCCGGCATCTTTCATTAAACCCTCCTGCCCCTCCCACTGCTGCAGTCCTAACCACTCCCATCCCAGCCCCAGGCATCTAATCAAACCCTCCTGCTCCCTCCCACTGCGTGCTGTCCACACTGCACCCTCCGTTCCCCATTTCCATGCTGACATCAGGGTGCCCAATCCCAGTGTCAGCATTATGTAGCCCCCCCGCAACTCATGTGGCATACTGCGAGCCCACCCCAGTGTACCCAAATTTATCTTTTTAGTACCTGTAAATAAAGAAAACTGTCCCCGGAAATCTTTTTTTTTAACCTGTAAAAAAGGAAACGGTCCCTTATTGTCTCCCCAATCCCCCTTCCCCATCACCCTTCCACTGAGCACACACCTCCCTGCAACTCCCCCTTACCCCATATTTGCCTCCAGAGGTTGGCACTGTCATCGTCTGAGGACTGGGACATGTCTGCACTCTTCAAAGCCGACCGGCAAACTGAAGAATCAAAGGTAAGTCTGATAATGGCAGTCAGTGGGTTTTCAACTTAGGTTGATATCTCAACCATTTTAGGATTTTGGCCCCATATTTTCAACATAGTTTTGATCTTCACCTCATGAACACTATCACTGTTATTTTATTTGGTCCCAAAAGGTGATTTTGGCGGTTGCTGCACAGAATCACCTTTGGGATTGATTAATGAAACCACAAAAGACTGTTCATGAGGTGGGGTCCCAAAAAGCCCATGTTGCAAATTTGGTGAAAAAATTCCAAAAAATGTCTGTGTTACAAGTGTGCATTGCGCAGTTTCTACGCATGATCCTAACGTCGCCAATTTTTAATATTTATACTCTAGATTTTCAACATTGCCATTTTTTCACTCCTCCTTATGAATAGTACAGCTGTCATTTTTCACATCCTGTCCAAAATGTGTTTTCGCACCTGTGGCACAGAATGGCACGGTCACTCTGCAAAATCACCTTTCAGGATGAGTGAAAGAAATGACAGTGGCACTCTCCATGAGTTGGAGTCCCAAAAAGTCCATGTTGAAAACTTGGCGAAACAACTCCAAAAAATGGCCAAGTTACAACTGCTCATTCAAAATGTTCTACATGCACATGTAACTTTGGTCATTTTCAATATTTTCACTCCAAATTTTCAATATAGCCTTTTTATCACACCACCTCATGACCAGTAGAGCTGTCATTTTTCACATCCTGCCCATAGTGTTTTCACACCTGTGGCATGGAATGCTGTTTTCCCATGGATTTGAAAATTTTCATCTACAGGATTCATGAGGTGGGGTGATAAGAGGATTGTGTTCAACATTTAGGGTCAAAATATGAAAAAATGACAAAGTTATGCCCACTTGTTGCAATTTCGGTATGCATGCTAGTAACTGCAGAAATCTTAAATGTTTGCATCCCACATTTTTTTTAATATTATTTGTACTCCTGATCCATGGTTGTCTGTATCTGGAAGGAGCCCCAGACCCACCCCCGACATCCACCAACCGATGCCGACCAGCTACCTCCCCCCGGGCTTAGCCCCCCCAGCAGGGTCAGCAGGCAGGCCCACCCCCACCAAGACTGGATCCGGTAAAGAGGTCAGTGCCATGACTATTTGGGGTGGGACCTGTGAGCTCTCTTCATCATCCTCCATAAGCTTTCTCCTCTTGGTTTTTCCCCTTCAGGGGCTGCGTGTGCAAGAATGCCAGTGAAAATGCTGTGCATGCTCCCATGCATGCATCCCATCAGGCATCTGCCCCGCCTCTGACCCGATGTCTACAGTGTCGGTATGCCAGCCCCCAGCTGCCGCTAGGGGTCAGGCATGCACTGACAACTGGTTACCCCTCTCTCTGGAAAAGGAAAGCTGTCCCTAAGGATGCTTGATCCTTCTCCTCCTCCTCCCCCCGCCAACCTCCAATGGCCTGTGCTTGCTCCCGAACATGGGTCACCAGCATGGTCCCAGGTGGGCCATCCAGTGTCTCAACCTTCAGCTCCACCAGCCTGGCGATGCACCCCACATTTTTAACATAGCCTTCTTATTACCTGAGCTTCTGTATTCAAATGCTGTCCAAAATATGACAGCTTGTCAAAACGTAGTTCAGGCAGGCTTTTCCTCCCACCAGAAGTTCAACTAGCACAAAACACATTTGTCATTGACAAATGCTTGTTTACTACAAAGTTTGTTTTGGAATTTATGAGTGATATCACTTCTTATATGGACAGAAAGCAAAGGAATTCTTTATGACAATCAACTCCTGGGCAGGTGAGCTATTGCATATGTTGGCGGAAGTGACAACCAGGAAGGTAAGAAGTTGATCTTTAAATGTAGATGGTGGGCCGAGTTATTCCCCCATATTGAACCTCAGGCAAAGCCCCCCCATTCAATGTTTGGGTATAGTGTAAGTGCTTGTGCAAACTGTAACTTTAACTTTTGCCTTTCTCTAGTCCCACCCTCAGTAGAGGAGCCAGGTAGCATTACAGAAATAGAAGGCCCAGAAAAGGAAGAGATACCTCCTCCAACTCATGGAGAGTGTGAACAGTAGAATGCAGGAGATGAAAAACTCCCTTTGAAGATGAAATCTATGAGAAACCATGGCTACTGAACTGCTCTTCCTCTGGGTGTACTAAGAGGAGATATTCCTAGAAGCTTGTATGAGTTCTGCTTCAGGATTAGGGATGTAGGTCTCAAAGCATGAAGAGGTCCACCTTCCAAGTCTCTTGATGATGTGAGCAATGACATTGTTCTTTGATGTGGAAGATGCAGCTCCAATTCGAAAAGAGTGATCTGTGAAAGCAAAAGGATTAAGTCTGACTCTTTGTAATAAGATTCTAACGTGCCCCAAAAAACATTTGGTTGATAGTGGCATGAGGTTATTGATGGATAAGAGGTTTTGAAGAACTGGAGCAAGCATGATGGTGCATGAGTTGATCCAATATGGCTGCCGGACAGCAATTATTCTGAGTGGGGTAGTATGAGATCCGAACTCCTTGATGCAGCCTATTGATTTTTGAAGTTGGGAGGCAGAGAACATAATGATCTTCTTGTTTTCTTAAACTGGAAATTGGATGAAATTTAACTGAACAGTCTGAAAAAGAAGTAAACTCTCTGGAGCAGAGGAAGCCACAGAATGCTTGGCAAATAGCTCAAGAAATTATGATGCTTGAGGTAGGGTCGAAGGGGTTGGTTCATAGTAAATCCAGCAATTTGTGATATATAGATACTTCAATAGATAACTGTTTTAAACTAGAAACTGGGGGAAGGGTATGATTACAGACAGGACATACAACAGCTTACACAAATAAACAAACTAAGACTGATTTAACAGTTCTTTCATTTAATGCAAGAAGAATTCAAAACAAAATGAATGACCTAATAGTACTACTAGATTCAAGAACTCCTGATATAATAGCAATATCAGAAACATGGGCTCAGGATGTTGGGGAAATAACATCAATGGTTATAACTTATTTGAGAACATAAGGAAAGGTGGAAAAGGGGGAGGTATAGCAATCTACATCAAAACACCTTAATTAGTACTGACATTACATTCAAAATTAAAACTGATATCATATATGAATCTGTTTGGGTACAGGTTCAGGGTATTGACAATAGGCAAGTCATTTTGAGATGTATATACCATCCACCAGAGAGTATTATTTATGTTACACAACAAATTATGTTAGAGATTATTAGAGCTGGGGACAGAGACCAAGTCATACTACTTGGGGACTTTAATATCCCTGGTATTAACTGGGCTAATGGTATCTCAAAAACTAATCCTGGCACCTTACTGTTAGACACCTGTATGGAGTTAAACCTTGAGCAATATGTCAAGGAATCAACAAGAGGTACAGAGATATTGGATCTGGTACTAGCATCACCCAGTGTATCTATAACAAATTGTAGAGATTCCCCAATAGCTAATAGTGACCACAGAAAAATATGGCTCACAATAAATTGTGAAGTTGCACCAAAATATTCCTTCTAAATAAAGCAGATACTGTAGGGATACAAATAGAAATGTAAAATATACCCTGGGTTATACAAGGGAACAAGACAGCTGACAAGGCCTGGCAAATGATTAAAAATACCATTCATAAGGTTGTAAAAAATAATATTCCACAGATCGATAAGGTGAACTCCTACAAAAGGCCCAGATGGCTTAACTGAAACATTAAAAAACTAACAAAAAAGAAGGCTAGATTATACAAAAAGATCTTGAGTATGGAACAAGTACAGCATATGATTCTTTCAAGAAGCATCAAAAACTATGTAAAACTAAAATTAGACAGGCAAAAAGGAACATATAAGAAAGACTTGCTACT